>JAEAOA010001340.1:2320000-3030000 GCA_016746295.1 Potamilus streckersoni
AGGAAACTAGAAACCATATTTGTTCTAGCAAACTATGTTTCTTCAATAATACTTACCGGTTGATAATACCTCAAAATAACTACTACTTCCTCACAAATCCAGCCATCCCCAACTTCAACAATTTATGTAAAAATATAAATGTTGTCTGCCTTCTAGGCAGCATCTATACATTGATACAGGCAATAGTGCCAAGTCCTGTTAATACTTCAGTTACTACTGGAAAGGCAAGCATACTTTTATATGGATATAGCTGCAGAAAGGTGGGCAGATGTATGTGTATTGTGATTGGGTAAGTATTATTGAAGCAACCTATTTTACTAGATAAATTTGGTTTCTTCTTTAAATATGTTATTCGATCATAATACCTTAGGTGAGGAGGATACATCCCTTACCAATGTGAGACCATTTATGTTTCTCTAATGTATATGAGACAGCTCCTAGATAATCCGACTGCAAAACAGACTCCATATGTCAGGGAGCAGCTTTGAAAGAGAACATGTCATGTAGCTGAGACCTTATGAAGCTGTCAAACAACCTGGGAAGGCATCTTTGCAAGAAAAAGAGTCAGTTGAAGCTTGGGTCTTGTAACTGATGACATAAGCAGCAAAGAATGTAAGTAACTCTTGCCAGATTGTGGAAGTATTTTGAAAGTCAATTCTTCCATTTTAGTTGATAATCAACTGATACTGGAACTTAGACCTGGCAGTTGTTGTAGGGGGAGGAGGAGGACTGAATTTTGGTGGCATTAGGAGGCAAGCGATATGATGTCAAACCAGAGCAAGTAAATAATGATGTCCTCATTTCTTAAGGTGTGTTTATGTGCCTTCATCTTTAGTACCACTAGTACTACCACCTATTGTGTTCTGCCCATAATATGTAAGTCTAAGATGTATTTATAGATTGACAACTGGAGTAAGCTACACATGTAGAATTGTTGTTAGACTAGTCTTGCCCCTGGTATAAATCTTTAAGACAAAATAGAACAGACAATACATACTGGTATAGCATGGCACATGTCCTGCTTTTTGAACCTCAGATTATACATGCTGAGTTACACTCTATTATAATTACCTATATAAAGGGACATGTGACCATCATAGAGTATTGGAGCATCATTAGTAATACTTACAAGAATGATATTAAAAAATCAGTTCTAGTAAATGTTACCTGTATGAAAGACCAACTGATTGCCTATGCAAGTAAAATCACTGAAGCATCACTCACAGTAACTATGGAATGGATACTAAGGCTAAACTATGCATAGAAAACTTACCTGCAAGTATCCAACTTGCAGGCAGAACCTATACAGAAATATAACTAAGTTTTTAATAGTACACACAATACATGCAAATAAAAATGCAATGAAGCATCATTATTGATACTTACAAAGTAGATGCTATAATATCAATTGTAAGACAATATTGTTACCTGTAGGAAAAGCCTAATGATGGACTATACTGGTATAATCACTAGAGTGTCATGTAAATAATTTCAAACTGAATGCTTAGTCCAGATTAATATAGAAAACTTACCATAGTGGAAATTATACAGCAACTAAAATGAGCTTTCTGTATCACACACCAGAACTGCACCTATTTAAATACAGCTAAATCAATGTGAGGGGATGCACTAATGACACATGCAGGTATGTATCAAGGGTACCTAAGTTGTGAGGATGGTAAACAGATATTAAAATGCCAGAAACTTTGTCATCAGGGAAAAAAAGGACATGAAAGTTGGAAATTCATAGATGGAGAGTACTTCCCTTCGAAGATGACACTCTTCCAACTTTCTTTAAGGAAGAAAACCCAAAATGCTTGCATGTGGATCATGAGGCCTTAATGCCTGTAGACTGCCCAAGCAGAAGTATTATCTAAAATATTCATGTTATTTGATGACAAACCATGTATCAAAGGGAGATCACCCTAAATGCCACCTGGATGGACAAATGACTTTTAGCTGTTTAGCTAAAATGTTTTAACCTTAGGAGGAGGGAGCTGGCTTTGTAAATTATTACTAGTTCCTTGAGGTATTATGATCAGGTGAAATATCTGATGAAGAAATCTGTTTATGAAAGACAAATCCACTTCACAGTGACCTAAATGATAAAGAGAAAGAGTGAGAGAGATGGCAAATCATCACATTCTTTGTTTTAAGTTTAGGTATCCCCAAAAAGACCCACAAAACAAAGATAAAAAACAAAACAATAAAATCATCAAAAAAAACAAGTCCAATTTGTAAAAAATTTAACGGCACTCTTAAAATGACTAAGATCTTCCCAACTGGAACATCACCATTTGACATATCCCAAAGAAAACATGCCACCATTGTAGTTATTACCTGTGTCACACTTGTATCATATCTGTTGTTTTCAATCCAGCTGAGAGGGGGGAAGTTATCCAAAGCATAGTTGTAGCTGTTATTTAGCAGCTCATCAGGCTTCTCTTTTGTCTGACACCACCCAAATCTCTCACCCAACAGACAGATGAAGTAGGGTCGACAGCGATCAATCTGTGGAGGAGATATTTCTCCATTGGATATGTTGACATATAAAATATACTAATGGAACAAAAACTTCAAGCTTGGGACACGTTTGGAAATTTGGCATGGAATTTTTCTCCAAAAACACAACTAATATAAGACCTTTTTAATACAAAATTACTACTACATTTTTCAAATTTTGCTGGACACATTTGAAAGATGAGTGATTACTCAGTGTAAGTAGTTTTTTAAGCTTTTTTTATTTAAAAAAGACAAGCAATAAGCTGAGATAGTAAATTCATATGGTATCAAATTCATAAACAAAGATGAATTTTGCAAAGTATTCTTCAAAATATTTTAAATATCAGATATAATGAACATGAAAAGCTGCAGAAATATGTTATCAAATGATGCCATGTTATTACGTGTTATGCTACACCATAACAATGTATGCTGATAACAAGATTCCCAAGTGGGCTTTATAGTACTCTGCTAGACCACATGAAATGTAGTTATTCTGTGCAGATGTTGCTTTCTAATCAGACTAATCCAAGATCTTGATGATAGAGGATTTATACATATACCATGTTTGTTAGATTCACCATGTTGGATGACAAAATACCTCATTAATATGAATATTATTCATAATCAAATTCATCAAAGATAATGAAGAATATTATGATAACCAAGTCTGATCCCAATCTGTTTAGAAATAATCTATAGAGAAGTAACAAATTCAAACAAGCTGAAGTCAAACTGCCATTCATATACACAATTCTTACAAATAATGAAAAGTCAAAAACTCTTAATAATTTGAGCTTATGTGCAAACTTGAATCAAAATAAGATCCAAATCAGAAATAAGGTCTGTACAATTGTAACTAGCTCAGTCAATCAGATGCAGGTACCTCATTAATATGCAAGGGTACTTCTCATTTATAAAACTCAACAAAGATCTTTTTAATATAAGCCTATATATGAGGTCTGTTCACTTTTCGTGCAAAATACAGCCTCCAACATGGTAACAAGTTCATCTAATCAAATGACAGATCACTACATAATATGTGTGATTCATAATCAAAGTCATCCAAGAGCTTGATGACATAAGCTAACATACCAAGTTAAATCAAAATCTGAGCAGATATTTTGACACTATGTCTACTACAAGTTTTGTTAATCAGATGCAAGATCACCCCATTAATATGTAAGGTTTCTCATGACTAAATTCATCTAAAATATTTATGAGATAAATTGACACAGCAAGAGTGATAAAAAAATCTAATTATAATAAAGCCTCTTGAGCATTCAGAACCAAATTATCAGGTCATTTGACCTACAAGCAGGCAAGCTAAAAATCAATGTAGTATATATTTTTACAAGAATAAAGGTTCCAGAGAGCACTATGTCCCATATTTTAGCCATTTATTACTGGAGCCATATGGGCTAAGAACAGACAAAAGACAAATTTCTAGCATCAAAAATGAATTACCTTTTTATGCCAAGTAGTCTCCAAGTTATGACTCAGAAACCAGTTACCAGGAAGTAAGGATAAATCAGGGAGGCCAGTACTGATTGCAAAATTAACATGGCCATTTCATGTCAAGAAAGCATATGTGGTTACAGTGTGGATATCTCAGTGGTTTATATATTATGACGCAGAGGTTTTTAAGACAAATATGCATTTTCCACATTCTTAACATATAGTATAGCAAGTTTCATCACACTCCTGGGAGTAGTTATTGAGTTTACAGCTGTACAAAACATCAACACTGATAAAATGCCACCAAGACCAGACAATATCAGGATTGTTATGTCTCTCTATTTATTGTATTTTTCTCTGAAAAAGATGCAATGAAAAGTTTTACCTCCTGCAGACATATTGCAATGGTTTTTCCATCATTTGTCTGCTCTTTTGTGATGCCCCATCTCAGATCCACATATGTAAAGAATACTCCATGATCAGCACATATCTGATTCATCTGTTGAAAAAAAGACATCAAAGTGGGTCAAATGTCACTCATTTGTTATTACTAACCATCAAATCCTCAATATACAAAAACACTGCACTGAAGAGTAATGTAAGTTTTTTTGATTCAGCTGTGTAAAATAATTTAATGATGAAATCAAAGAAATAAGTGGGTGAAATATTACTTTCACAGAGCCTTTAATTCAAAGAAAACTTGTTTAATATCTAATATATGCAAAGCACAGCTCCTACAAAAGAATTAACATACTCATTTAACAAATATTGGATCAAATTAGTTGACCAGATTTGGAGAAATATTGAAAAATATATTATGACTGCTTTTTAAAGAAACAAGTCAACTGCAAAACACAGAAGAGAAAGAAATCATTGTAAGCAAACCTTCATTTTAAACTTATAATAAAGTGGGGAAAATTCATTCCAATTGCAACAACAAAGTTAGCAAAATACCAAATAGATTACTAAAAGGCAATCCAAGAAAAAATATTGCAGATTTTGTCGAAATAAAATCTGGTGATCTGAGAGACATTGTTACACAACTGCATATATATTTAATTTTATATTCCTAATTTTGCATGGAATTTGTTTTTACTCCTACTCAGGAAATCCAAAAATAATATAACCCTCACACTGGACACAGCCAAACAGCTCTTGGGCATTGTTAGGAACTTGCTATATAATTTCCTCATTGAGTGTTTTAAGGCACATGATGGATTCTAATGATCATAATGTCCCATCACGTAAATTCATACCATTTATTGGTGTATGATCAATGTGTCAAATCAGGTAATTTCATACCATGTAATGCTGATCTAGGTGTCAAATCAGGAAATTTTATACCCTTTAGTTATGCATGATCTAGGTGTCAAATCAAGTCATTTCATACCATATAGTTAAGCATGATCAGAATGTCAAATCAAGTAATTTTGTGCCATATTTATACATGATTTTATGATAAAGATAATTAAGATGTGTTATTTCTTTAAGAATGTTTTATAATATTGTGGAGAGTAATTTATATATAATTTATTATTTAACTACAAGGAGTATGTGATAGATGAATTAGTGTTATACTGTTGGACACCGTGGTCTCACCAAAATTGGTTGATTGTGAAAAAATAAGTGTTTATACTGTTGGATACTATGGTCATACACAAACTGGTTGGCTGTGAAAAAATCAGTGTTTATACTGTTGGATACTGTGGTCTTACCAAAATTGGTTTGTTGTGAAAAAATAAGTGTTTATACTGTTGAATACTGTAGTCTCACCAAAATTGGTTGGTTGTAAAACAATAAGTTTTTAAACTGTTGGATACTGTAGTCTCACCAAAAATATGTAGACCTAGCATGTTTACCCTGCTGAACTCACTCACAAGACCCAAAAGTAAAAATGTTATAACCTATAAAACTGGAATAAGAAATATATATATGTTTTAAATTTAAAACCAGATCTGTGCTTGGAAAATATATGCCATCTATACAGACTAAAAAGCATTAGTTCCACAAATGAAAAGAACAGAAAGGCCTGTAAATTTGGTATAATGGCATAATTAGGTCATATATGTATACATAAACACATGCATGTTAAATTTCATTTTTGAAACTCAAGTAGTTGTTACTAAATCAAGCTAAGAAGGTTTCTTGTCAAATAAATGTCTAAGTGCAAAAGTTTTCTAAAATAATGAATAATTGTTATAATGGCCTGAAGCTCATCTATGTAAACAAACAAGCTAAAACAAATTCATCTGTCTGATTTAAGTACTTTTTCCTTAAGTGTACTAACAATGATTATGTCAAAAAGTTTGTCCAGAAAGGTTCACAAATGTGTAAAATTACAAACTTAAAAATTTCCAGAATGGCCTGAATATATATAAATCAAATTGATTTTTTAGTAATTGATCAGAATAAACTATATACAATTTCAAGGTTTTTACTTTTCCTAAGTTTTGTACTCTCATGTTAATACAGAGGTATGATTGGACTGTAGGTTTTGTATTATCATGCAATATGATTGTATGATTGGACTGTAGGTTTTGTATTATCATGCAATATGAAGGTATGATTGGACTGTAGGTTTTGTATTATCATGCAATATGAAGGTATGATTGGACTGTAGGTTTTGTATTATCATGCAATATGAAGGTATGATTGGACTGTAGGTTTTGTATTATCATGCAATATGAAGGTATGATTGGACTGTAGGTTTTGTATTATCATGCAATATGAAGGTATGATTGGACTGTAGGTTTTGTATTATCATGCAATATGATTGTATGATTGGACTGTAGGTTTTGTATTATCATGCAATATGATTGTATGATTGGACTGTAGGTTTTGTATTATCATGCAATATGAAGGTATGATTGGACTGTAGGTTTTGTATTATCATGCAATATGAAGGTATGATTGGACTGTAGGTTTTGTATTATCATGCAATATGAAGGTATGATTGGACCATAGGTTTTGTATTATCATGCAATATGATTGTATGATTGGACTGTATTGTAACAATATGCTTCATTCTGCTATCACCAAATTGTCATAATAACGGATAAACAGTTTGATCTCATTAACCTGGCTCTCATAAAAAAGTTCAGTTAACCCAAATGTTGATCAAAATGTTAACTGAAATAAATTGTTCCATTAAGTAATATAAAAGCAATAGCTAAATAAACACAAATTAGACTAATGTAATTTGTATGTACAAGTATGTAAAAATCAAGCCATTTTCAAGGTTATATTATTCAAACTTGATCTAATATAACAGGAAATTTTCCTGAAGATACCTCTCTAAAAGTTTTCTTGATAATCTTCTCTCTCTCTCTGGTGAAATCCCTGAAGGTACTTGAGACAAAAACTCGAATCTCATGTTTCCTTTTCATCTTTGTCTGTCTCCTGACAGATAAAACTGCAGTTTGTTTTTCAAACTGTGTATCCAGCGGAACATCTTTTGAATAGAAAATATATTATAAATAACATTTATTCTTTTATGATACTGAATTGTTGAGTTTGGAAATATTAATGTCAATAAGTCAACAACTATACAGATAGATAGACTGGGAATTTCAAACAAGCTTCCTTGTCTACTTTTAATATGTTCAAACAGTCCACTGGAAAACTGAATCTAACCCATCCTCATCTACTTTTAGCATGTTCAAACAGTCTACATGAAGGTACTCAAAACTCAACTCCATCAATTTTTAGCATGTTCAAACAATCCATGTGAATTTGCTCCACACCCGTCCACATGAACTTTTAGCATGTTTGAACAATCCAAGTTACTCAAAACTCAACCCCATCAATTTTTAGCATGTTCAAACAATCCATGTGAATTTGCTCCAAACCCATCCCCATCTACTTTTAGCATGTTCAAAGAGTCCACATGCTCCAAATCCATCCCTATTAACATTTAGCATGTTCAAAGAGTCCACATGCTCCAAATCCATCCCAATTAACATTTAGCATGTTCAATGAGCCCACATGCTCCAAATCCATCCCAATTAACATTTAGCATGTTCAAAGAGTCCACATGCTCCAAATCCATCCCTATTAACATTTAGCATGTTCAAAGAGTCCACATGCTCCAAATCCATCCCTATTAACATTTAGCATGTTCAAAGAGTCCACATGCTCCAAATCCATCCCTATTAACATTTAGCATGTTCAAAGAGTCCACATGCTCCAAATCCATCCCTATTAACATTTAGCATGTTCAAAGAGTCCACTTGAAGAGGGTCCAAAACTGTCCTCAGCAACATTTGCCTCATTCACTTAATACTTAAAATTGTATTAACCACATAGATCAATGCTTCCAAGCTCTAAGATTTGGCACTAATTGTTACAATGGTACACACATTTCTAGACTTTTTTCAAACTGAAAATTTGAACGTATACAAAGTTATTTAGTGTACAAGTCACCTTAATGTAAAAATAAATATTTTTAAAATGATGTGTATTCTCCTATTCATTCTGAAGACTCTGTGTTTCAAAAAGTTTTCCCAAAAGAAAAAGTATTAGCTATGTAGTTTTATTAATACAATCCTCCAAATCTATGCAGAATTATCTTATGAAGTAATATCAATAAACACAAATGGCTACATACTGGATTCCTCCAAAACCTCCTTAAGAAGTGTCTGGTTCTCTGATAAGACATCATTTGCCACCTTGATGGCTGTGTACTCAACCTAGAAAAAGAAATTGAATTTATAGTGAACTCACTATTTTTTGTAGTGTACCAACTCAACAATGAGTCTTCTATGGAAAAATACAACAACTTTTATGACACCTTCCCCAATTTACAGATCTAAAACCACTTCTATAACCCCTTCACCAATTCATAAGTCTATGACCACTTCTTTGACCCCTTCCCCAATTCATAAATCTACAACCATGTCTAAGACTCCTTCCCCAATCTATTGATCAAAAACCATTTCTATCACGCCTTCAACAATTGCTCATTCAAAGATCTACAACCTCTTCTATGATCCATTTCCTGATTTATAAATCTACATCTAATTCTATGACCCCTTACCCCCTGATTCATATATCTTATTACCTAATAAAATAGCACTTTTCACCAGAGTGTAAAAATTGAAACCTACCAAACAACAAATTCATAGTTCTGTCACAAGACAGCAAAACTTGCAGCTGTATACAGTATATATTCATTTATAAGTCCAGTTAAACTGCAATCAACAAAGATCCTGATCTACCATTGCATAATGCACCATCAGATCAGTGTCTGTGCTGTTTATTCTACAGATTACTCCTAACAAACCGCACTGACCCAGATCAGCTGATGCATTATGCAATGACACATCTGGGTCTGTGCTGGATACAGCTGAACTCAATTCATAAGCAAGTATGGTATATTATCGGAATACATACAAATTTTTGGTCAAGACTTTTAGTTTTGGAATAAACTTTGATAAAATGAAAAGAAGATCACAGAGACCTGATTTCTTACAAAAATGCATAAATATTCTTCAGGCTGCATATACTTTATTGAATCAAATTTCATGGCAGCAAAGTAAAAATGTTGTATCCTTCAGGCTGAGTATATTGTATGAAATCAAGTTTCATAGCAGCAAAGTAAATATTTTGGTAAATATATACTAACAGACAAAGCTTTACATTGCATAGATATATTAAAACAAGTCATTGTGACCCTTCTTCACTGTACAGTGTTGTGCACAAAATATAACATTTCATGCAACACAGTCAAGAGTTTGTTGAAATATACCATAAAATAAATATATTTATAACATTTACTAATGCAAACCAAGTTCCAGTCCTAGATCTGTCACATCATGTCACAGTAACAAATAAATAATAGCATGTGATAATCCCAGATCTATAATGGCATCAGAGACCTAATTTAATTGTTGTTGTGGGGCTTAATGCCATTTTTGTCAGCACACGATAGGCTATACATGGCAGCCAGTATTAATGTTGGAGGAAATCCCCGGAAAGAACCACAGACCCACGAGAAGCTACTGGCAAGCTTTCTCACATATCCATATTCACTGAATCCTAGACCCTAACCCATTTGGACAGATCTAATATAACATGCCAGTCACAGATTTTTCATATCATGTCAATCATTATTCTGTAGTAGCATGTCACAGTGCTGTCTATTATCACATGTCACTGACCCATATCTGCCTCAATATGTTACAGACCCAGATCTATCATAGCATGTTACACTCCAAGACCTGTCATATATTAAACATCTGTCACAGCACATAACCATTCCAAATCTTTTATAGCATACCAGTTTAAAATCTATCATAACATGTCAAAGAAAAAATCTATCATGACATCATAACATGTCACAATCTTTGATCTGCATAGCATGTCCCAGTTCCTGATCTGTCATAACTTGTTAGTCTCAGATCAGTCACATGTTACAAAGTCAGATCTGTCATAAAATAATATGCAGTAGGTTAGGTTCTACACTGTTTCTTCTCTCCAAACAGGGTTTTGTTTTTATATTTTTAAAGCACTTGTCCAATGGACATGTAGTTTTTTAAATCATAGTCCTCAACTCCTAAACCACTTGTTATATGCATATTTTTTCTTATTCAAATGCTTGAATTATAGATTATAGGAATTATCCCAGACTTTTGGACTACAAAAACATGCTTTGATGGGACATAGCATGATGTTGCTGAAATACCAATTGTAACGGCTTTCTGTCCAAGGGACACAGAATTTGCAAAAACTATGTCTTAAAACTAGCCTATTTGCAACTGTCATGTCAACAAGCCTGAGAATCCAGTTCTAACACACTGCTATCATGCAAAAAGTGGAAACTCAAGAATACCAGCATTAAATGCTGTGGCAAGTCAGGGTCTACACACACTAACAAAATACAATATTCCTAGTTTACCTGATCCTGCTTGATGTCTTCAAATGCATCCCCTTCTGCTGGCAGCTCTTCCCTCTTAACTCGGATAATGGATGCTGAAATGATGACCCCATAGTGTCCTCCCCAAAATTTGTCATCACGGCCTGTAAAAATAATGGTATGCAAAAGTAGTTGTTTGTTGTTATGGGTTTAATGCCATTTGTTAGCACACTACTTGCTATTTAGGGTGGCCAGTATATTTTTTGATGGAGGAAGAACCTTAGAAAACCCTGGAAAGAACAGTATCCATTATCTTGTCTTTGCCTCCCACTGCTCTAAATTTATATGCATTGTGAGATCATTAAGGGTTGAAATAAAAGAAAAACTATTAATTTTGAATATGAAAGAAAGAATAAAAAACAGACAGTGCTATCATGGATTCTGTAGTAGAATCTTGATAATAGTGGGCAGAATTATTAGTTTAATACAAACAATACTATCATACAGGTTAGAGAAATTAAATTTGTACTCTACAGAGTTTCAAACCCAGGTCCATGAGTAAATGGCACCCATTGCCTTGCCTGCATGCACCAGCCCATATACCGTCACGACTAAGCATGCATCATCAAAAAATGATGGTACTGAGTCTGTGTTATATGAGCTCATGCGTAGCAGACACACTTGCATGACAACCTAGTAAATGATTCCCATATATATATACACAGTCGTTCCAGATTCCTATGAAAGACTATTAATTCTGCTCACTATTATCAAGATTCTACTACAGAATCCAGGGATAGCACTGTCTGTTCTGTTTGGTATATATTTATTATTCTTGTAATAAAAATCCTATACAGTATACCTTGATTTCTTTCATAGGAATCTGGAACTATAACCTTAAAAGTAACCAGCATTGCGCCTCTATCTCTCAGTCTCAGATGTAGAGTATTGCATTACATTTCCATGTGCATGTGCATTATTTTTATTAAATTTATTAATATAGTACTGAAATGATAGCATTACCAACACCAAAAGTTTGTTCTATTAAAATTTTGTTCTACTAATTATTCTTAATAAACTGCAGAGACCAAGATCTGCAGGTGCATTATGCGATGGAAGTTCTGGATCTGTGTAGTTGGCATTAAAGATATGAATTCTTTAAACCCATTCCTCCAAAATTATCAGAAATGCAACAAGATCTGAGTAGCTATCAATAATCATCAAAGAAAAAGTAATACCTGTAGATGATATAGTGACAATCCTTGCACCTGGTCCATAACTAGAGAATGTCACTGATGCATTTTGCCATGCATTATTCTTGTATATAGTGCCAATCTGTCCAGTGGAAAAGCTTTTTATCACCTATTAAGATAGAAAAAGTAAGCATATATAGAGGATCTCAAATGGGTAACAATTTAATATTGAATTTATGAAAAAAGTTGAATAATGTCCAGCTTTTGCAAGCCTTAGCGAGCAAAATCTGGACATTATTTAATGAATTTCATAAATTTAATATTAAATCTTTACTCATTTGAGATTCTTTTTATCACATAGTTTTTATTTCAGTGGAAATTATTTAGATTGATAGAAGAACGAATAATTTCGTTCATTCTGACAGATGGTGTACCTTTCATTTGTTGTGCATAAAATATAGTCCCAAACAAAGTTAAACTAGTAAAATTAGATTGTACTGTTTTACAAACTATAAATCAAAGAAAAAGCTTCAAAACATTCCAGAAGGCAGGGTTAAAAATGTTTTCTCACGGTCGCAGCCATTCATTAAAGACCCTAATGCACAATAATTTCATGATCTCATCTGGACCAATCAGAATCACATAAAGTGATATGTTCACACATATAATATCAAAAATATGAACCTGCATGCACTGTAGGAAAACAATACCGACTATGTGATAAATATATATATAGGTGAAATAAATGGACAATAAACAGTGAAAAACTAGTTTCTAACTAGCCTGACTGCTTTCAACACAAATTGAGTCTTTTCAAAAGCAAACAATAAGCATACAACAAATACAAAAAAAGCTTTGAAATTACAAAAGATTACATAACTATTTCTACTGAAAAAAAAGTTTGAAAATATTTGATTGTTCGACTAAATGGCTTCAACATGAGTGATGCTGTTATACACTAGTTTACAGTGACCTACAAATGGATGAGCCATATTGTCGTCTGTTTTGTTGTGTATATTGGTGTACATATATATTGTAGATATTTCATTGTTTTAGTAGTAATTATAGGTGAGTTACTAATAAGCAAAATGAAAAATTATTTAAATGAAAGTGTGCTGGCTGCAAAAATATGATTTTATTGTCTCATGGTTGTTTTTCTTCACTCTTGTTTCCTTGACAATTGTAGAAGCCTAACTTTGAAATAAAATAAGAAATGTATCCACATTACATGGATGCTCCCATAAATATGATCCAATCAAAGAACTTTGCTACTGTCAATCTCTTTCCAGTTGAAGAGCTAAGTTGTAACTGAGACAGGGGCCATAGTTTACATTTGGTACTGGATCCATGAATTGCTTAAAATGTAATTCAGCAGAAATAAACTTTACGACAGACATGATGGGATAGGACAGAAAAAGGCAAATATTATATACAATAGATATGGCAGGGAGAGACAAGGCTAATGTGGTGTACCATGGATATGGCAGGGACAGACAAAGCTTACATTATATACCATGGATATGGCAGGGACAGACAAAGCTTACATTATATACCATGGATATGGTAGGGACAGACAAAGCTTACAGTATATACCGTTAATATGGCAGGGACAAACAAATCTTACATTATATACCATGGATATGGCAGTGACAGAAAAGGCTAATGTTACATACCATAAATATTATGGCGAAGACAGCCTAGGCTAACATTCATTATATAACACAGATATGACAGGGAAAGATAAGGCTAACATTCTGTTTGTATATATATGTTTGTATTAAACTATTATTTCTGCAGGGGCCCCGAGTGGCTGAGTGGTCTAAAGCGATGTCCGTTATGGATCACTGCCATTTCACCTCTGTCTGCGTGGGTTCGAGTCTAGGATTCAGCAAATGTGGATATGTGAGAAAGCTTTCCAGTAGCTTCTTGTGAGTCGGTGGTTCTTTCCGGTGATTTCCCGGTTTCTTCCTCCACCATTAATATTGGCCACCATGAATAGCCTGTTGCGTGCTGAAAAATGGTGTTAAGCTCAACAACAACAACAACAATTATTTCTGCCCACTATTATCAAGATTCTACTACAGAATCCAGGGATAGTTCAGTCTGTTCTGTCTGGTATATATTTATAATTATTTGTAATACAAAAATCCTATATACCTTGATTTCTTTCATAGGAATCTGGAACAACTGTGTATATATTATGAGAATTAATTACTATGTCATGTGAGTGTGTCTGCTACGCATGAGCTTATATAACACCGATTCAGTGCCATCATTTTTTTTGTGATACGTGCTTAGTCGTGACAGTATATGGGTTGGTGCTTGCAGGCAAGGCGATGGATGCCATTTACTCATGGACCTGGGTTCAAAACTTGGTAGAGTATGAATTTAATTTCTCTAACCTGTATGATAGTATTGTTTGTATTAAACTATATATATATATATATGATCTCAAATGGATAATTATTTAATATTGAAATTAATGAAACAAGTTGAATAATGTTTAGCTTTTGCGAGCCTTTGCAAGGAAAAGCTGGATGTTATTCAATAAGTTTCATAAATTTAATATTAAATCATTACCCATTTGAAATTTTTTTTTTGCATATTTTTTATTTCCATGGAAATTATTGAGATAGAAAAAAGAATCAATAATTTCTTTCATTATGACAGACACAACCTTTCATTTGTTGTGCATAAAATATAGTCCCAAACAAATTTGAACTAGTAAATGTAGATTGTATTTTTTTACAGACAAAAATCAAAGAAAAAGCTACCATCCAAATAAACAAAACATTTTATAATTACAAAATCATGTTTTGAAACAATGATCAATGCAGTGTGATGCCTCACAGCCAAATATTACATTTTTGTGATTTTCATGTTAAATAGGATTATTGGATGCAGAAATTCCCATATTTACTGTAATTTGTGACTAGATATTTGCAGTATATGATTTGGAACAATAGACTGAACAGAAGATGTAAACAAATTTCTTTTTGAGTTGGATTTTCATCACATAAATACTGTGTAAATATTCTGTGGTTGGATAAAATTCTGTTAGTTGGGAGACACGTTTATGTCTACCTTCTTCTGTGAAGAGGTGAATTTTTTTATTTACTTCTCTAAGTTAATATTTAAAACATGCTTGTATATAGGGTGGATTCTATATCTATTTTACAAAATTACAGCATCACCCCATCCTGCCACCTGCTGTCAAATGAGCAATACCCTTAGTTTTAATTTTTGTTGTTCTTGTCTTGTAGTTTACACCATTTTTCTTATAATGATACTGTTATATATATGACATAACAAACTCCTATTGGGGCAACTTGTCTATATTCAGACAGCCGAACATTAACATCTTAATACTGAGCATCAAGCAAGGCAACTGTTAGTACCATTTTATAAGTCTTTGGTATGGCTTGGTTGGGGTTTGAACCTCCAACTCCTGCATCCAAGGTGGATGCTTTAACAAGTAGATCACCAGAGCGGTCCAGCAATGAAAGATAAGGCCAGCGATGGATGGATGGATGGATGGATGGATGGATGGATGCATGGACGGACGGACGGACGGACGGGCAGGCAGGCAGGCAGGCAGACAGACAGACAGACAGACAGACAGACAGACAGACAGACAGATAGATAGATAGATAGATAGATAGATAGATAGATAGATAGATAGATAGATAGATAGATAGATAGATAGATAGATAGATAGATAGATGTGGCAGGGGTAGACAAATCTAACATTATATATGATAGACATAGCAGGAATAGTTATATACCATAAATATGGCAGGGACAGGCAAGAGATAAAAGTGTATGTTATATTGCATATATGGAAAAGTCTTTAAAGTATCAAATGTCTATTTGACAATATCATATATTTGTTTGTATGTCTGTTTATATCATAGCGTTACTACCACAACTCACATTGCCATGTTCATCCAGTATACTGGCCTCCATGCTGTAGAATCCACCACCACAGACACCTTCTCTGTACCACTCTGATACCTGAGATATTGAAAAAAAAAAAGAAATATAAAGTACCGTCTTTACTAGCTTATAAGTCGACTCCAATTGTAAAATGAGCAGAAGGCAGATCTGGGTCTTGTCAACATGCATATCTTTTGCTGATGAAAATAATGTGTAACAAGTTAAAAGGAATCAGCAAGAGGACCAAGTAGGTCTAATGTTGCTCACCATACTCAATAATGTTGATCATTTCATTATGCAGGTCAATGGAATACTGTAAGAACACAATTTAAGGAAATATTTAATTGATCAAATTGATTTTATCTGTTTTATTTATCATAGTCTAAATTATTTCCAAATATAATGGAGTAGTTAATATACATAGGCTCTTTTCCATAATCAAAGTCATCCTAGGGCTTTAAGGTTAAGATTATAAAGATTTAATATATCATCACACAAATCACATGACTTTCACACAAATTTAAACAAAAATTTTCAGGTTTTTAATAAATCATCAATTTTGTTAGACTTGGTAATTAAATCTGGAAGTTTTTCAGACGAAACGCATAATGGGCTTTATATATATATATCACAAATAATTAGCAAGTAATGACACTGAATAACTAAAATGTCATAAGATAATGCACAATATTGATAACATGTAAATGAAAAATCTTTTAGCCACATTAATATGGCAGTTCCAAAAATTGTGAAACTCTCTTGCAGCAAACATATTAAACTTGCTTCCAAATATTTAAAAATGTCAAAAGTGGCAAAATTTTCAAAACATTTTTCTGCTAAATCCATACATGTATACATGGATTTTACATGAAAATATGTTCTTACTGGCTCAAATGTGAAAAACAAATAAGTTATTTGCAAACAAATACCTATGATACCTGTAACTGTATAAAAAAATTCTAACTTAAATACGATTTTGCACATAATTTATTCTTGCCTTCAACAGTATTTTTTCTTATACAATATTTACATTTCATAGTTTTTATTAAGTCATAGATGACAAATTATTCATTGGGTATCATTTTACTAATTTTTGTTACTTATTTAATAGAAATTACACATCTTGTATATTAAAATTAATTGTTATATTAAACTTTTACCATTTTAGATGGGAAAGAACTCTTTAACTCCAAAGATATGATTGTCAGTAGTCAATATCCCTTGCACTGAGTGAGAGAGATGCATTTAAAATCAAAAACAATTGCACACAATATACAAATTATTTCCATCTGTCCTGAATTTCATTTATTTTCACAGTTTGCTCATAGCAAAACTCATTGGTTTTAATGATGATTGAAGTATATTTACCAAGTTTTCTCAAATGTGAATAAAAAATACAGTCTATAGAAGGGATGAAGTTCAGCCCATCTGCTGCAAGATTCACCTCAAACATATTTGTTTGTGCATATAATCTTATACTCAATTTTTATCACAAAATGATCAGAAATATGACCTCTAGGGTTGTAACAAGTTCAAGCAATCAGATGCATGATCAGTTTATCAATATGTATGCATGGATTTTGCTCATCATATAGATCATCCAACAGCTTGATGATATGAACCCACATTCCACTTTACTATTGAACCACTCTGAGATCTTGGTAGTATCAGCATATATTCCAAAGTTGATAACAATCAAATCAGAAATATGGACTCCAGAGTGGTAACAAAATGTCAGCCAAGAAGGTCATCTGTTTATTGTGTGGCTCATTATCAAATTCATTAAAGAACTTGATCATACAAACTCATATTCCAGATTTGTTTAAAATTGCATCAGATACCTGGCTAACAAAATGTTAACAAAATCAGATGCAAGTTCTTCCTCATAATTCAATTGTTTGTGATCTTGATGGTATAATTATTTATTCCAAGTTTTATGAAAATCTGATAACAAAAACTATGGAATGTTAATCAGCTTAGCCTATCAGATGCAAGATAACTTCAATAATATGCAATGATCTCACTCATTAGAACTGCAGGGCTTAAAAAGGATGCCCTAACTAGTCTAAATAGTGCTTGAAAGACAGATGGATGAAAGGATAAATGGATGGATGGACAGTCACAGGGATTATTATATATCCTCAATTTCTTTCTTTCATCATAAAGAAAGATTGGTACATGATTTGTACAGGTGAATAAAGTGGCTGACATATTTATCTGTGTTACTCTCAGTTTATCTCAACTAAAATTTATCGAGGTTCTACCTTTGTATATTTAAAGCATACTCATTTATTTGTCACTTTGTCAATTTGAGGAATTTCCATTTACACATTAGGAACTAATTTAAAATTTTAGATGCACAATCACATCTTGAATGAAACCAATTCAACTTTTATGTTAGAAATTCATCTTTGTCATATGAAAAGTGATGTCAACCTGTATATCTGGGGCAGTGTCCAGGTACTTTGCTGAGAAGTAGTCAGTAAGTCGGACCTCCTGGTACTTCTCACACTCCATATATGATGTGACAAAGGCTTTCTCTGTCTGATAGCCACCCTCGTGAATCATCCAACTTCCATTTGTGTTCCAGTGAGAGAGATCACTGTTCTAAAATTGATTCATGTAAACAAGCATTATTAACTTTACCGTGCTTAAAATATTTTGACAAGGTCTTAAATCTCAGGGTGCATTGTAACATTAATAATCAAAGTCTGCTTGGTTTACTTTATTTATATAAAGCCTTTACAACATTATTCAACAATGTCTGCTAGACGTACTCTATTTACATAAGGCCATTAAGATGTAGGCTCCTATATATACAAATATTTTTGATGGGTGCAAAACTATTCGCTGCAGGAAAAATCATTTGATACAAGATAAGAAGTGCTGGAGATGATTTTTAGAAATGTTGGAGAATGAACCAAAATGCTCAAAAAATTTCCAAACATAGGAAAATTATCTAGCTATGATCTCTTTTGGTATTTTGAATGTAAATAAAATACTTTGATGCAAAAAAGAAAATCCTAGACATAAGCTGCAGATTGATAAAAATAACATGTTTACTTGTAAACACAAATCCCTTCACCAACAAGAATACATTTGCACCAACCAACAGTATACATGCTGTATGTAGGAAAAGACAAACTCACTAATGTGTAAAAAATAGGTCACAATCACCTACTTTTAGAATGGCTGAGTTACTCTCCTTAAGATGCACCTGAATACCAACCTTCATGAGTGTATGTGAAGTGGGATGCAATATATTGATGATGAAACGGGATGGCTAAAAAAAAAAATCATCACTCCAGCAGGAAGATTAGGTCATGCTGTTCTAGTCTTGGTATGATCAAATTACATTCTTACAGTAAACCTGATATCATGTTTTATGAGAGTCTAAGATATTGAGATAAATCCGATAAACAGCCGAAACCAGATGTCAACCAAGCATAAAAAAAATGTCACAAGTTTTTATATTGTAGAGTTCATCACCTTAAAGTGCATCCATATTGCAATTTTCTTGAGTCAGGGGACAATTCCCAAACCTAACTTGTCCAGAAAATAATGATTCATTATCAGGCATTTTTATGGAGTAACCCAACTTTTACTGAGAATAAAAAACAAATTGAAATATCAAGACCATTATCCAACATTGTCCTATCCAGTATTGGGTAAAATATATTTAAGTGCTATGAAAGGATAGCTAAAATTACAAAAGTCATTTAGCATGGAATGTACATGTACTAACATATCCATTTTAATATGGTTGAATTATTCTCTTTGAGACACAAAGCTAACTTTTATGAGATACTGATATTAATATTAACAGATAGTTGAAAATATGTATCACTCATATGTGAAAATGGGTCACAATGACTAAGCTTTTGGTATTGTTGAATATTCTTGTCAAAAGCAACCATATAAAATTTAATGAATCTAGGTGAAATAGGGTCCAAAATATAACAAAATTAAATTAAAGAAGTCACCAAAACAATCAACATGTAGTTCACAGTGCTCAAATATGATTTAACTACTTTTTTAAGATGTATCCACACACATATTTGTATGAATGTAAATAAACTGGGAGAAAACAATACAAAAGACACTCATGCATGAAAATTGGGTCACAATTAAGGATCCCAAGAATGTGGATATGTGAGAAAGCTTGCCAGTAGCTTCTTGTGGGTTGGTGGTACTTTCCGGTGATTTCCCAGTTTCTTCCTCCACCATTAATACTGGCCGCTATGAATAGCCTATCGTGTGCTGAAAAATGGCGTTAACCCCAACAACAACAACAACAACAATTCCCAATTATTGATATAATAAATTAACTCTATCTGCAATACATCAACACATCTTTTTATGGAAATTAGGATCTATGATATTGACAAAGTTATGAATAGTAGCTAAAAATATATTTTTAAAAATCATTAAAACATGAAAATTTAGTTATTTTGAGTTAGTTTTGGTATGGATGAGTTATTTTCAGGGTAATGTATTTACATACCAATTTACATGACTGTGAGCAGTCAATGTTTCATAAAAAAAGAACTCAAGATCCATTTCCTCAATATGATATAACCAACAGTGTGTTAAGTGTGCCAATGGAAACAGGAGTCCTTAGAAGGACTGATGCTATACTAGGAAAATTTCCAAACATAGGAAAATTATCTAGCTATGATCTCTTTTGGTATTTTGAATGTAAATAAAATACTTTGATGCAAAAAAGAAAATCCTAGACATAAGCTGCAGATTGATAAAAATAACATGTTTACTTGTAAACACAAATCCCTTCACCAACAAGAATACATTTGCACCAACCAACAGTATACATGCTGTATGTAGGAAAAGACAAACTCACTAATGTGTAAAAAATAGGTCACAATCACCTACTTTTAGAATGGCTGAGTTACTCTCCTTAAGATGCACCTGAATACCAACCTTCATGAGTGTATGTGAAGTGGGATGCAATATATTGATGATGAAACGGGATGGCTAAAAAAAAAAATCATCACTCCAGCAGGAAGATTAGGTCATGCTGTTCTAGTCTTGGTATGATCAAATTACATTCTTACAGTAAACCTGATATCATGTTTTATGAGAGTCTAAGATATTGAGATAAATCCGATAAACAGCCAAAACCAGATGTCAACCAAGCATAAAAAAAATGTCACAAGTTTTTATATTGTAGAGTTCATCACCTTAAAGTGCATCCATATTGCAATTTTCTTGAGTCAGGGGACAATTCCCAAACCTAACTTGTCCAGAAAATAATGATTCATTATCAGGCATTTTTATGGAGTAACCCAACTTTTACTGAGAATAAAAAACAAATTGAAATATCAAGACCATTATCCAACATTGTCCTATCCAGTATTGGGTAAAATATATTTAAGTGCTATGAAAGGATAGCTAAAATTACAAAAGTCATTTAGCATGGAATGTACATGTACTAACATATCCATTTTAATATGGTTGAATTATTCTCTTTGAGACACAAAGCTAACTTTTATGAGATACTGATATTAATATTAACAGATAGTTGAAAATATGTATCACTCATATGTGAAAATGGGTCACAATGACTAAGCTTTTGGTATTGTTGAATATTCTTGTCAAAAGCAACCATATAAAATTTAATGAATCTAGGTGAAATAGGGTCCAAAATATAACAAAATTAAATTAAAGAAGTCACCAAAACAATCAACATGTAGTTCACAGTGCTCAAATATGATTTAACTACTTTTTTAAGATGTATCCACACACATATTTGTATGAATGTAAATAAACTGGGAGAAAACAATACAAAAGACACTCATGCATGAAAATTGGGTCACAATTAAGGATCCCAAGAATGTGGATATGTGAGAAAGCTTGCCAGTAGCTTCTTGTGGGTTGGTGGTACTTTCCGGTGATTTCCCAGTTTCTTCCTCCACCATTAATACTGGCCGCTATGAATAGCCTATCGTGTGCTGAAAAATGGCGTTAACCCCAACAACAACAACAACAACAATTCCCAATTATTGATATAATAAATTAACTCTATCTGCAATACATCAACACATCTTTTTATGGAAATTAGGATCTATGATATTGACAAAGTTATGAATAGTAGCTAAAAATATATTTTTAAAAATCATTAAAACATGAAAATTTAGTTATTTTGAGTTAGTTTTGGTATGGATGAGTTATTTTCAGGGTAATGTATTTACATACCAATTTACATGACTGTGAGCAGTCAATGTTTCATAAAAAAGAACTCAAGATCCATTTCCTCAATATGATATAACCAACAGTGTGTTAAGTGTGCCAATGGAAACAGGAGTCCTTAGAAGGACTGATGCTATACTAGGAAAATTTCCAAACATAGGAAAATTATCTAGCTATGATCTCTTTTGGTATTTTGAATGTAAATAAAATACTTTGATGCAAAAAAGAAAATCCTAGACATAAGCTGCAGATTGATAAAAATAACATGTTTACTTGTAAACACAAATCCCTTCACCAACAAGAATACATTTGCACCAACCAACAGTATACATGCTGTATGTAGGAAAAGACAAACTCACTAATGTGTAAAAAATAGGTCACAATCACCTACTTTTAGAATGGCTGAGTTACTCTCCTTAAGATGCACCTGAATACCAACCTTCATGAGTGTATGTGAAGTGGGATGCAATATATTGATGATGAAACGGGATGGCTAAAAAAAAAAATCATCACTCCAGCAGGAAGATTAGGTCATGCTGTTCTAGTCTTGGTATGATCAAATTACATTCTTACAGTAAACCTGATATCATGTTTTATGAGAGTCTAAGATATTGAGATAAATCCGATAAACAGCCGAAACCAGATGTCAACCAAGCATAAAAAAAATGTCACAAGTTTTTATATTGTAGAGTTCATCACCTTAAAGTGCATCCATATTGCAATTTTCTTGAGTCAGGGGACAATTCCCAAACCTAACTTGTCCAGAAAATAATGATTCATTATCAGGCATTTTTATGGAGTAACCCAACTTTTACTGAGAATAAAAAACAAATTGAAATATCAAGACCATTATCCAACATTGTCCTATCCAGTATTGGGTAAAATATATTTAAGTGCTATGAAAGGATAGCTAAAATTACAAAAGTCATTTAGCATGGAATGTACATGTACTAACATATCCATTTTAATATGGTTGAATTATTCTCTTTGAGACACAAAGCTAACTTTTATGAGATACTGATAATTAACAGATAGTTGAAAATATGTATCACTCATATGTGAAAATGGGTCACAATGACTAAGCTTTTGGTATTGTTGAATATTCTTGTCAAAAGCAACCATATAAAATTTAATGAATCTAGGTGAAATAGGGTCCAAAATATAACAAAATTAAATTAAAGAAGTCACCAAAACAATCAACATGTAGTTCACAGTGCTCAAATATGATTTAACTACTTTTTTAAGATGTATCCACACACATATTTGTATGAATGTAAATAAACTGGGAGAAAACAATACAAAAGACACTCATGCATGAAAATTGGGTCACAATTAAGGATCCCAAGAATGTGGATATGTGAGAAAGCTTGCCAGTAGCTTCTTGTGGGTTGGTGGTACTTTCCGGTGATTTCCCAGTTTCTTCCTCCACCATTAATACTGGCCGCTATGAATAGCCTATCGTGTGCTGAAAAATGGCGTTAACCCCAACAACAACAACAACAACAATTCCCAATTATTGATATAATAAATTAACTCTATCTGCAATACATCAACACATCTTTTTATGGAAATTAGGATCTATGATATTGACAAAGTTATGAATAGTAGCTAAAAATATATTTTTAAAAATCATTAAAACATGAAAATTTAGTTATTTTGAGTTAGTTTTGGTATGGATGAGTTATTTTCAGGGTAATGTATTTACATACCAATTTACATGACTGTGAGCAGTCAATGTTTCATAAAAAAGAACTCAAGATCCATTTCCTCAATATGATATAACCAACAGTGTGTTAAGTGTGCCAATGGAAACAGGAGTCCTTAGAAGGACTGATGCTATACTAGGAAAATTTCCAAACATAGGAAAATTATCTAGCTATGATCTCTTTTGGTATTTTGAATGTAAATAAAATACTTTGATGCAAAAAAGAAAATCCTAGACATAAGCTGCAGATTGATAAAAATAACATGTTTACTTGTAAACACAAATCCCTTCACCAACAAGAATACATTTGCACCAACCAACAGTATACATGCTGTATGTAGGAAAAGACAAACTCACTAATGTGTAAAAAATAGGTCACAATCACCTACTTTTAGAATGGCTGAGTTACTCTCCTTAAGATGCACCTGAATACCAACCTTCATGAGTGTATGTGAAGTGGGATGCAATATATTGATGATGAAACGGGATGGCTAAAAAAAAAAATCATCACTCCAGCAGGAAGATTAGGTCATGCTGTTCTAGTCTTGGTATGATCAAATTACATTCTTACAGTAAACCTGATATCATGTTTTATGAGAGTCTAAGATATTGAGATAAATCCGATAAACAGCCGAAACCAGATGTCAACCAAGCATAAAAAAAATGTCACAAGTTTTTATATTGTAGAGTTCATCACCTTAAAGTGCATCCATATTGCAATTTTCTTGAGTCAGGGGACAATTCCCAAACCTAACTTGTCCAGAAAATAATGATTCATTATCAGGCATTTTTATGGAGTAACCCAACTTTTACTGAGAATAAAAAACAAATTGAAATATCAAGACCATTATCCAACATTGTCCTATCCAGTATTGGGTAAAATATATTTAAGTGCTATGAAAGGATAGCTAAAATTACAAAAGTCATTTAGCATGGAATGTACATGTACTAACATATCCATTTTAATATGGTTGAATTATTCTCTTTGAGACACAAAGCTAACTTTTATGAGATACTGATATTAATATTAACAGATAGTTGAAAATATGTATCACTCATATGTGAAAATGGGTCACAATGACTAAGCTTTTGGTATTGTTGAATATTCTTGTCAAAAGCAACCATATAAAATTTAATGAATCTAGGTGAAATAGGGTCCAAAATATAACAAAATTAAATTAAAGAAGTCACCAAAACAATCAACATGTAGTTCACAGTGCTCAAATATGATTTAACTACTTTTTTAAGATGTATCCACACACATATTTGTATGAATGTAAATAAACTGGGAGAAAACAATACAAAAGACACTCATGCATGAAAATTGGGTCACAATTAAGGATCCCAAGAATGTGGATATGTGAGAAAGCTTGCCAGTAGCTTCTTGTGGGTTGGTGGTACTTTCCGGTGATTTCCCAGTTTCTTCCTCCACCATTAATACTGGCCGCTATGAATAGCCTATCGTGTGCTGAAAAATGGCGTTAACCCCAACAACAACAACAACAACAATTCCCAATTATTGATATAATAAATTAACTCTATCTGCAATACATCAACACATCTTTTTATGGAAATTAGGATCTATGATATTGACAAAGTTATGAATAGTAGCTAAAAATATATTTTTAAAAATCATTAAAACATGAAAATTTAGTTATTTTGAGTTAGTTTTGGTATGGATGAGTTATTTTCAGGGTAATGTATTTACATACCAATTTACATGACTGTGAGCAGTCAATGTTTCATAAAAAAGAACTCAAGATCCATTTCCTCAATATGATATAACCAACAGTGTGTTAAGTGTGCCAATGGAAACAGGAGTCCTTAGAAGGACTGATGCTATACTAGGCAGAAAGAATTACCATGAATTCAAGTGAAAACAATTTCTTCCTTTTAAATGCTGATTGCTGAAACCATCTCAGACAAAATATTCAAATTAGCTGCTTTGTACTACATTGGAGATGTCAGATTTGGACCAAGTCGACAGCATATTAGAAGTCTTTTGGTGAAAATACCATGTCAACATATCCATCTATTTAGGTGGGGTAGTGACAGCAAGATTTCATGACGGCTGTTATGGCAGCTATAATGGATGAGCAACTAGTATTGTCTTCATCTAGGACCAACTAGGTATCATAAGAAATCTATTGATGAAAACAACAGTTGAAAGATGGCCACAGTAGCTGCCATATTGTGTATCAATTTGCATAATTTCCACTTAAGACCAATTAGACACCACAACACCACAAAAGCTCTTTTGATGCAAAATCCATGTCAAAATGACATTACAGAGCACAGTCTGGTACCTAATAATAATAATAATAATAATAATAATAATAATAATAATAATAATAATAATAATAATAATAATAATAATAATAATAATAATAATGCTTTATTTATAGAGGGTGATTCATTAGTCAAGGACTATTCTCCCTTGATGACCTCTAAAGGAGAGTATAACTATACACATTATATAAAGATAGCATTAATTACTGTTTAACATATTTAGTATTAAAATACTAAATTCTATTATCTATTAGAAGCACATACATGATCATGATATCTCTTGTTAAATACTATAATATTTTCAACAGATTTTATATGTAGTGGAAGCTTGTTCCACAGATCTGTATTAGAGTATTGAAAATTCTTTTTAAATTGCTCTGTTCTTGGTTTTGGTGCTAGAAGGTTATCATGTAATATTAATCTCAACTTGTATTGTGTTGAAAAAGGCCTGAATAAGTTCTGAAGATACTCTGGTATAGTTCCATGTAGACATTTATATAAAAGAACTGCCTTGTGAAAATTTATCCTTTCATATACTGTGAATCAATTGAGCTCTGTAAACAATGCTTTTGAGGAATGATCTATTGATGCATCTAAAATTATGCATGCTGCTCATTTCTGAAGTTTGTAAATCCTATCAAGCTCAGATTTAGCACAGTTTCCCCATACATCTGAACAATAATCCATTGTTGGAAGAATATAATGATTGTAGTATAGATTGTGCACATTTCTGTAAATAAATATTTCTTGATTCTGCTGAATTGGGCAATTTTGGATGACAATGTTTTACAAAACATATCAATATAGTCCTTCCATAATAAATTATTATTTACAGACACTCCTACAAGCTTTTCATGTTTGACATTTTCTAACAGATGATTATTTATTGCAAGAGATAGTTCTGGGTTCCCTGACTTGTGAAGCTTTTGTGATGTCCCCAAGATCATACATTTTGTTTAACTTCATTAATTACCATCCTATTTTGTTGTGCCCAGTTTTGGACTGTATTAAGGTGGTGCTCTACAGTTTTGTATTTAGCATAGGGTTAAAATTTTAAAGAAAAAGAGTTTCCCCAGGTTTCCTCACTAGTTATACTGGTTATTTAAAAGAGACTTTGTATATCTTAGGTATTGTTGAAAGAACTTTTAATTTCCTTTATTTTGATGTATGATTGATGGGTGTAATATGGGTTAGAGAGTATACAGCTTGGCCTTACTCCAGATGTGCATCTTTCAAAAAGTGCTAGCTCTACTTGCTCATTTTCACTTCTCGAACTTCAGAGGTAAATTGTAAAAAAAAAAGAGCTGATAACTTTTTTACATTTTATGTATTTGGTATTTCAGTCAATGCACTTTTAGAAGCTGGTATTTTCTAGTTAGGCAAAATTCATTTTCCATATTTTAATAGCTGCCAAAAATTTAGGTTGATTTTTGGAGCACAAGGGAGCAGTCATTTTAGTTAGCAGTGTCCTAAGATCATTTAAAATTTCCAAAAGTACAATATCCAAAGAAATTTCATCCACATTACATGCAAGTAGTATATAGGTATGCCAGCATTCTCTCCACTGTGCATATTTAAAATGCAAACAACTTCGCCTTACATACATCACTCTCTCAAAAGTACATAATAACTGGTGAGTGCCACTAATAAGGTCTGAGTTTAATCACATTTGGATAACTTCAGTACCAGAACTAGATGTATACAAGGTTGCATCATCTGCAAACAAATCTGTATTTGTGGATTCATTATTTAATGGTAGATCATTGACAAAAATAAGGAAGAGGAGAGGACTTAAAACTGAGCCTTGAGGGACCCCTGAATGAATAGTGCTAGTCTGAGAGCTAATATTGCTAATGCTTACTCATTGAGACCTTTGGTTTAGATATGATCTAAACCAGTTTAAAGAAGGATTGTTGAACCTGTAACATTTCAACTTTTGCAGCAGAGTTTCATGATCAACAAGATCAAAGGTTTTCTTGAAGTCAAGGAAAACAATCACAGTCATATGTCCATTATCCATTTCCTTTAGCCAATGATCTGTTAATTTGGTAAGTTCTGTTTGGCATGAGTGGTACTTTCTAAATCCTGATTGTGCTTTATGAAATAGAGAGTATGTTTCAAACAATTTATAGATCTGAATGGCTACATACTTTTCAAATAATTTTGACAATAGAAGTAGAATTGATATCATTCTGTAATTCCCTGGATCCTCCTTTTCTCCTTTCTTAAAGATAAGTGTAACCTTTGCACATTTCAGAGTTTCTGGAAAGTTACAACTCATTATACTGGTACTTAAGTTTATGATATGCGTTAATGACTTTGTTGTTATTAGTACAGCAATTTTAAGAATTTGTGGACCAATACCATCCAATCCAGAGGATTTATTAATATTCACCTTAGTTAACAAAAACATCACTTTCACTAACATTAGCTATTAAAAAATAATTATCGTCAGGAATTTTAGCTCTTAAAAATGATAGAAGATCATAAAGTTCAATTGGGATGTTAGTCTGGTTCTAAATACAGTTACTGGAGATGGGATGTTAGTCTGGTTCTAAATACAGTTACTAGAGATGCTTATGAAGAAATTGTTGAACATTTCCACAATGTCTTGTACAGATGTTACTATTTCCTCATTTTGCTTATGTCTATGGGAAAAACAACTGTTCTTGGGTGGGTTCAGCTCTTTTAGATGCTTCCACAATGCCTTGGTACTCTTACTTTCTTCAATAGCCTGTTTATAGTAGTTCTCTTTTGCCTTATCTATCAGGCACTTATTTTTATTCCTCCATTTTATATAGCTTCTTTCGATATCTTTTTCTTGTGGAAATTATCTCTTAGATACCTAGCATCATTGATCTCAGAGGTAATTGACTTGGGTGCAATTTGCTATTTAACCCTTTTTGTTTTAATTGGGGCATGCTTGTCTAAGGCTGCATTCACTATCAAGTGTACAATGCAAAATTTAGTGAAGCATTGAATTTATTTTTTGACAAATTCATTGTTTTGAGTGAAATGAATTGCTGAATAAAACTGCATTAACTTATAAAAATAAATCCCCTCATGAACTGAAACACATTTGGAATTGGCAAAACTATGCAGGCTGCTATGTATGTATGTATGTATGTATGTATGTATGTATGTATGTATGTATGTATGTATGTATGTATGTATGTATGTATGTGTATATGTGTATGTATGTATGTATGTATGTATGTATGTATGTATGTATGTATGTATGTATGTATGTATGTATGTATGTATGTATGTATGTATGTATGTATGTATGTATGTATGTATGTATGTATGTATGTATGTATGTGATTTAATACTATGGCAGCACAGTCCTAGCTAAATAGTGACAAGTCAATTTTTGTATCCCAATAAATGGGTACAAAACAAAGATAAAATGCAAAAAAAGTCCTGAAATACAAATTCAAATTTTGGATATAAACCACTTTTGTGTGTGTGATTATGATTTTTAACATAGCTTTAACGATTTTTCAGTCATATCGCTATGATGTTTGCAGTGTGGCTGTTTATAGTGATGTCTAGCACTGGGGCATCATGCTGCAGACATGTAGCATGATTAAACCACTTTTGTAGAAGCCCAAACCTTTTTCAAATGAAAAATTGCCAAAAACTCTGCCTCCATTTACAGCAAGCTTAATTTCTGTTTCTAAATGCAAAGTAACTGCAGCTATAGTATTACTAAAAGCTCTGAAAGCCAAAATACCATTGCTTATATACAAAGCAAGCATCAAATTACAAAGTTTTCTTATATACAAAACAAACATCATATTACAAAAGTTTTCCGAATTTCTTGAGCAAATCTGAATGTAACCTAACTTACATTTAAAGATAACCTGAAAGTTAAAAGAAAATTGAATAAAGTTTGATTTCATATGATACAACACACTGAAAGTAAAACTTGAAAATGAAATGATTAAATTTTGATTAAATTGCTAATACTGTATGTGTAAGCAATGTTACGACTATCTGTACAAGTATTTAACTGTAATCTTGAAAAAGACAAATTTGTCTATGAAGGACACTCAGAGATAAAACAGAGATATCAGTCCATTATGAGTAAACATCATTAATACGAATGTGTCTACAAATGTGTTTTGCTTTAAAACTTAAAGTCTAAATGAATATACTGCTGTCTGATATAACTGGATCTGGCTGGTATAACTAAGGCAGAATGATATGACTGAAACTGACTGATATAACTAGAGCTGGCTGATATAACTAGAGTTTCCTAATATGATGAGAGCTGACTGACTGATACAGCTAGAGCTGACAGATATGAGTGAAGCTGACTGATATGATGAGAGCTGACTGATATGTCTAGAGTTGATATAACTAAAGCTGACTGAAATGGCTAGAACTGACAGATATGATTGGAGCTGACTGATATAACTAGAGCTGTTTGATACAACTAGAGCTGATGGATATGACTGGAGCTGACTGATATAACTAGAGCTGTTTGATACAACTAGAGCTGATGGATATGACTGGAGCTGACTGGTATAATTAGACCTGACTGATATAACTAGAGTTGACTGATATGACAAGAGCTGACTGATATAAGTAAGGCTGACTGATATGACTGGAGATGACTGATATATCTAGAGCTGACTAAGTAGAGCTGATATAAGTAGAGCTGACTGATATAACTAGAGCTGACCGATATCACTAGAGCTGACTGTTATAACTGGAGCTGACTGATATAAATAGAACTGGCTGACATCACTAGAGCTGACTGATATCACTTGAACTAACTGATATGACTGGAGCTGACTGTTATGACTGTAGCTAACTGATATAACTAGAGCTGACCATTATGACTGGAGCTGATAGATATGACTGGAGACTGAAATTATTCCACAAAAAAGGATACTCTTTTTTGGCCAGCCCAGCTTTATTTAAGTCAATATCTCCTAATGTTAAACCATCATCTCTTATGGTTTGTCCTTACAATGAAATGTAATTTACTGTAATATGATTAGTGATAGCAGGGCAAAATGCATTTATGTTTCAAAACTAAAGAGGAACAAGAGTACAGTGAATGGCACATTATTCCCACCCCATTTTAATAGTCCTGCATGCAGTTATTAAATTAGTTTTCAAAATGACAAATTAATGTGAATAGTAACTGGTGCTGCTGTTATTAATATTATTTGTGCAAACATCCTAAAAAAATGCATACAAAGATTTTTTTAAAAGCACTTTAATAATTGTGTGCAATTATTTTCCCATTATTGCAGACACTAATCATTTTATTCATCCCCACACGTTCAAGGCTTTCATAATGTAAATTTTTGTCATCCATAAGTGGCCATACTGGGATACTGTGAGCTTTAAAACTGCATATATTAATGTGCATTTTTCTGAGACAGTCATACTGGGATACTGTTAGCTTTAAATATGCATGTATTAATGTGCATTTTTCCCAGACAGTCATACTGGGATACTGTCAGCTTTAAATATGCATGTATTAATGTGCATTTTTCCCAGACAGTCATACTGGGATACTGTCAGCTTTAAATATGCATGTATTAATGTGCATTTTTCCCAGACAGTCATACTGGGATACTGTCAGCTTTAAATATGCATGTATTAATGTGCATTTTTCCCAGACAGTCATACTGGGATACTGTCAGCTTTAAATATGCAAGTATTAATGTGCATTTTTCCCAGACAGTCATACTGGGATACTGTCAGCTTTGAATATGCATGTATTAATGTGCATTTTTCATAGACAGTCATACTGGGATAGTGTCAGCTTTAAATATGCATGTATTAATGTGCATTTTTCCCAGACAGTCATACTGGGATACTGTCAGCTTTAAATATGCATGTATTAATGTGCATTTTTCATAGACAGTCATACTGGGATACTGTCAGCTTTGAATATGCATGTATTAATGTGCATTTTTCCCCAATCAGCCATACTGGGATACTGTCAGCTTTAAATATGCATGTATTAATGTGCATTTTTCCCCAATCAGCCATACTGGGATACTGTCAGCTTTAAATATGCATGTATTAATGTGCATTTTTCCCAGACAGTCATACTGGGATACTGTCAGCTTTAAATATGCATGTATTAATGTACATTTTTCACAGACAATCATACTGGGATACTGTCAGCTTTAAATATGCAAGTATTAATGTGCATTTTTCCCCAATCAGTCATACTGGGATACTGTCAGCTTTAAATATGCATGTATTAATGTTCATTTTTCCCAGACAGTCATACTGGGATACTGTCAGCTTTAAATATGCATATATTAATGTACATTTTTCCCAGACAGTCATACTGGGATACTGTCAGCTTTAAATATGCATGTACTAATGTACATTTTTCACAGACAATCATACTGGGATACTGTCAGCTTTAAATATGCAAGTATTAATGTGCATTTTTCCCCAATCAGCCATACTGGGATACTGTCAGCTTTGAATATGCATGTATTAATGTGCATTTTTCCCCAATCAGTCATACTGGGATACTGTCAGCTTTAAATATGCAAGTATTAATGTGCATTTTTCCCCAATCAGCCATACTGGGATACTGTCAGCTTTAAATATGCATGTATTAATGTGCATTTTTCCCAGACAGTCATACTGGGATACTGTCAGCTTTAAATATGCATGTATTAATGTACATTTTTCACAGACAATCATACTGGGATACTGTCAGCTTTAAATATGCAAGTATTAATGTGCATTTTTCCCCAATCAGCCATACTGGGATACTGTCAGCTTTAAATATGCATGTATTAATGTTCATTTTTCCCAGACAGTCATACTGGGATACTGTCAGCTTTAAATATGCATATATTAATGTACATTTTTCCCAGACAGTCATACTGGGATACTGTCAGCTTTAAATATGCATGTACTAATGTACATTTTTCACAGACAATCATACTGGGATACTGTCAGCTTTAAATATGCATGTATTAATGTGCATTTTTCCCCAATCAGCCATACTGGGATACTGTCATTTACTGGCATGCTGTTCTACTGATGGCACATTGTACAATTTAGCAACAGACATGTGTACTGAGCTTAAATTCAATGGTAGGAGGTATTTGTTAAGTCATATTTCACTATATTTAAGTTGCTATTATCTATTATTAATTTTAGGATAGTGCTACAAATTGTCCAACATACTATGTATATCAGATTCTAAATTATCCAATACATTGTCCAAATATCTTGTTATAAACTGTCTAATATATGGTCCATGTATCTGGTTTTAAACTATCCAATATACTGTCCATATACCAGGTTCTAAATTGTCCAATATATTGTCCTTGTATATGATTATAAACTTGCCAATATACTGTCTGTGCACCATGTTCTAGATTGTTCAATATATTGTCCATGTACCAGGTCCTAGATTATCCAATATATTATCCATGTACCAGTTCTAAACTGTACAATATATTATCCATGTACTGTACCAGGTTCTACACTGTACAATATAATATCCATATACCTGTTTCTAAAAGATTAAAAGTTTCATAAAAAATAATCCTGTGGCAGGCATGATTCACTTTAGTTAGCAATGCAGATGGTTTTTTATGTATTGGATATTTTAAGTATCTGATGTCTCAAGAGTAGGAACCTACTAAATACAATGTAAAACTTTAATGGCAAACATGGTCAGACTGTTTCATCCTTCTGGACACAAAAAATTTTGATTTAGGGGTCAATGACTAATGTTAGGAGTGAATGATGCAGCATTTCTGTGTCAGGGAAAGCACTGAATATATATTTTGTAATTTCAGTGTGACTATATTTTTGCCATTTTCACAATTGGGTTACATATGGAATAAAATATTTTACAAAATTAAATTGTAACATCACAAAAATAAAGAAACATGTAAATTTATTTTAGTGGAAATTCATAAAAATTTACCAAATTGCAGTAATTTTCCTATATGACATTATTAAAATAAATGTTGGGAGAAATAATCATTAGAATATAATAAAAGTTAGTTTCATTCATCAAAAAATGATTGCAAATCCAATTGCTAAATTGTTGAATTCTATAATACTCATAGATAAATAAAACTTATTTTCATAACTATACCTCTCCACTAGCATTTTGGAGTAGATTTTGGGACCATCCAACGAGGGTAATTTTCTTGCGGAGTAAAACTCTCTTAATAGTTTGGATCTGTTCTGACAGCAGTAATTTTACTTTCTCCTCTTCTTTTATTTCCTCTTCTGTCATTTTCTCATCCTACAATAGTAAGTCAAATGAATTTAACATCTAATTTCAAATTATTTAATTTGGAACCTTAAAGTTCTATCGACAGCATTTAGCATCAAGACAAAAAAATTAAAAAAACACATGGTTCACTTACATTATATTCTTCCATTCTATTTCTTCTAAATCAATAAATCAACATAAGATCACAAAAAAAACCCAATAAATTCATTACTTTTGTTTGCCTTGTAATTTAATGTATTTTTCAGGCAAATGAATGCAATTTTTAAAAAAAAACTTGCTGCTTTTAAAATAAATAAAGAGCATTGTTTTTAAAATAATTTAAACTTGTATACTTTTATTATGTTTAATGTATTATTACCTTGAGTGTATAAAAGTTCCTTATCTATTTAGTTCATTTATTGCATTTGGTCCATGATAGTTCCTTATCTTTGTAGTTCATTTATTGCTTTAGTTTATGATAGTTTCTTCTCTAAGTAATTCATTACTTACCTTTCCATAATAGTTCCTTATCTATGTAGTTAATTTATTGACTTTTCCATCATAGTTCCTTATCTCTGTAGTTTATTTTATTGCCTTTAGTTCATGATAGTTTCGTATCTATATAATTCATTGATTGACTTTAGTATATGATAGTTCCTTATCTATTTAGTTCATTGACTGACTTTAGTCCATGGTAGTTCCTGATCTATGTAGCTCATTTATTGACTTTAGTTGATGATAGTTCTTTTTTTATGTAATTCATTTATTGATTGTAATATTGTTAATTATATCCAAGGTTTCTGGCATCTTGACACTGTGAGGCAAGTTCCTTTGGTTTAATAATCTTTACAAAATGAGCAAAGTCTATTATTATTATTATTATTATTATTATTATTATTATTATTATTATTATTATTATTATTATTATTATTATTACAATATGATTTATTAAACATCACTAAAAATAAAAGATTATTAATATTATTATTACAGCTCCGGTGGCCTAGTGGTTAGAGCATCCCACTCGGATGTTGGAGGTCGTGGGTTTGATCCCCGCTCAAGTCATATCAAAGACTTTAAAAAAATGGTACTAACAGCTGCCTCGCTTGGAGCTTTAGCATTAGGAGGTTAGTATTAGTACTGGTCGGCCTGGGTTCAGGATAATGTGACTGGGTGGGACATCATGATACATGAATACAACACAAAATGCTGGTCACTCAACATGACAAGAGACAAGAAATACAGGCAGCTCACCTGGATAAGATACAACACCAGAGTGAGACAAAAAATGCAGGCAACTCACCAGAATGAACAGTAGTGGCCTTAGCAAGGTGCGATTGGTGCAACTGCACCATGCTGACAAATAAGGAGGGGGAGGGCTACATACATACATACATACATACATACATACATACATACATACATACATACATACATACATACATACATACATACATACATACATACATACATACATACATACATACATACATACATACATACATACATACATACATACATACATACATACATATATATATATATATATATATATATATATATATATATATATATATAATTTGTATTTGTTTTTGTTTGGTCTTTTTCCTCCATGATTATAGGTTATGTATAATTATATCTTACACATGACCCTGTCCAAAATTAAATGAACTATGTACCTGACAAGGGACATTGGTGTAGTTTTTCTTTTGTAAACAAATAATACATGGTTAATATTTCACTAAGGGTGTATTTTAAATATTAGGATCATTATTAATAAAGGTAAACATGTTGGGTCTTGGTCTAGGATACTGGAATTCCACCAGTAAGAACCTTTTGTACCTGATGTTTCCAATGCTCTTTATTATAATTTTAGTAACATATTTTATCTATTTACACTTAAAGTTTGATAGAAATGAACTTTGGACCTACATCCTGGCACTTATTTCATATATTACTTTTTATATAGTCTTGTTTACCTGAAAAATTATTCACTCTTGCATTACATCAGGAGCACAATAATTTCTTTTTTTTGTGTTCAGTTTTTGATGGAGTGGATCAATTTATTCAAATTATTATTCTCTGAAATTACAAAATGATCAAAGATATTCTTGGACAGAAACATTAATTTGGAATTATAATAAATTTTGACAAGGACATCTTGGATTATATTATTGTGATTAATTGAAAGACTGATACACATCAATTCACTTAGGCCACTGGTATATTAGTACATATATTAGTACTTTCAAGACTACAGGCACATCAAGACTTTCAGCACTGGATATCATTTCGAACCCCACTGGATTTAACTAAAATATTCATTAGGTTATAGAACTCTTTGGGCTATTTGGGATTTAATTTGCAATACTGTAAGTTCTTCCTAAATGTTCACTTTATATTCAAGGAAAGTCAATTACTTATTGAATTTTACCAAATTCGATGGTTTTTGCTCTTTTCTGTTACTTAGTATAAGACAATAGAGTTGTAACACAAGGGTGAGGAAGTAATTCTTCACACCTGTTTTTGAATAGTTATTATACACATTTGATACTCAATGTTTAATCCGGACCAATATGTTTAAAAACTTTTGATCACAAAATGCAAACTCAAACTCTAAATCACAAAATCAGATTATGACAAATGAAGCAACATCTGGAACAGCAAAATTTTGCAGCTTGGAGAGGAAATCAAAATTAGAAAAATCTTTATAGCTCCATGATCATTCTAATTTCATTTTATTTACAACTTGTCAAAGTTTTGAGACCATAAGCTTGAGTTTCAGTCTTCAGTATTACCATAAATAAGTTCCTTTTCTTGCACAATATACAAGACAAACAGACTGACTGAGAAAGAGAAGATGGAAAAGGTAGAGACACTTAAACATAGAAAAGCAAACAAAAGAACTTTGAAAAGTAACCATGCATAAAAGTTTCCTTGTTGAACTGAAAAATGGAAATGACTCTAAAAACAATATGGCCTATACCTTAACTTGACTAACAAAAAAACTCCCCCTGCATCACATAAATGTTACAATGTCTACATGCATCACAGAAATGTTAGAATGTCTACATGTATCATAGAAATGTTACAATACCTAGATGCATTATAGAAATATCACAATGCCTACATGTATCATAGAAATATTACAATGCCTACATGCATCACAGAAATATTACAATGTCTACAAGTAGCACAAACATGTTACAATGTCTACATGTATCACATAAATGTCACAATGTCTACAAGTAACACAAACATGTTACAATGTCTGCATGTATCACATAAATGTTACCATGTCTACAAGTAACACAAACATGTTACAATCTCAGCATGTATCATAGTCATGTTACAATGCATACAAGCATTGCAGACATGTTATAATGTCAACAAGCATCACAGAAATATTAAAAGTATCACAAACATGTTACAATGTCTGCATGTATCACAGACATGGTACAATGCCTACAAGCATCGCTGAATTGTTATAATGTGTACAAGCATTTCTTGTTTCTAATTTCTTCTCTGCTTTTTTTTTCAAATTCAGCTGGTCTAACTTTACTACTTCTTCACTGAGGATTTAGAAAAAGAGACTGGAGCTTAGATTAAACAGTGGTAATGTCAATGGGCCCTTCTTGGGTCCTGGGTTTAATTTATAATTGAGAGAAATAGATTGGAATTTAGATTTGAAGGTATTGACTGTATTGCCCTTCTGGGTTTAATCTCCAAATCCACATGGTTCAGTTAGTAGCAAAAGGACAAATTGTAGGACTTCAAGGATCATGGATGTAACTCACTGTTGGTCAGCAAGTGGATGCCTATACATCAACTGCTAAATGAGGTAGTTTATCCAAGGTACATGGTTCCCCATTGATTCCCAGGCTCTTCTCTACAAACTTAATGATCACCTTATGCCTAAAACTGAGTTGTCAAAGAGTATGTTGCATGAATAATTATAATCAGTCCTACAAAATGACAACAGAGCATTACCTTGTAAGCAGAGTCAAGAAGGGCAAATCCACTAATCATGGTTGATCCTTCAGCATACAATTCCAATCGGCTGTCGTGTACTGTCACAGGGACATCACCATAGTACGATGTATACTCATGACCCAACAGAATGTCACCTGATGGTTTGCATTTTGCATACTCCTGAAATTCAAAGACTTTTATTCAATAAAATCAATATTCTAAACTCAAATTATGTAAAAGAGACAAATTACTATACTGTTACAGATATATTAATTATATTTCATATTTTAAACTGCCTTTAGCCATGTGTATATTCTATATTTCAAGAATATCTTTAATACAAATGTGTTCAATGATGTGAAAGTTAAACACTAGTACCCTGAGTTTTGGATAGCATATCAACATTGGATAATACAATGAAAATAAACTATAGCATAATGTGGCAATGCTGGCTTTATAAGACCTACACATCTTTTGTCCTAAAAAAGATTAAACCTTATATAGGTGTGTAACCAAATATAAAGCCCTGTTCATTGAATGCTTTGACATACCATATTCATATTTTGTTGTTGGACACAAGGTACTAATTGTATTGAAAAATGGGAACCAGCCTAAAAATGGGTGAACATTAAATAGAGTATATATGGGTTTGGCTCACCAGAATTGGTTAATAATATAAGTCACGTTTTAAGAAAAAGAATCTTTTGAGACCTTATCCTAGCTGAAAGTGAATAAAAAAAGAGACATTAATTTATTGATGGAATTTCAGTCCTTTATTAGTCTTGAGTTTGGAATACTCATTACTAAAATTAGCAACCGACTCTTTGGTGCAGAATTGAAAGCACATGTTTCAAACATATGCAGGTCCAGAAAATGCAGCAGTGCATATCCTTTCCTTTGCACAGAAGCTGACTTCCAGGTTTCAGTGATAAATATAGGCTTGGTCATAAACACTGAAAACTTTTAAGTTATTGAATTCTTAATATCATGGTGTTTGCATAGGTTTACTCTGGGAACTGAATTAGTACTGTGATTCCTGTAAAACACAGATTACTGAATGCTTGTACATGACATATTCATATTTTGTAATAAATCTCAGTATATTGTATGCAATAACATGACATTCAGATATTGTTATGAGTCTATGCTTTTAAAATAAGTAACAGAAAAGAATGAAGACAACAAGCTTTGTAATATTTAACAAATAATTTATTTACCAAGATTACAAAAAGAAATATGTGAAGAAAAAATAACTTACATTATTGCAAATTAAATCCAAAAATAATCCAAGAATTAAAAGCCTAAGTTCTAGTAATAAACAGTCCTGAATAAAATTCAGTTCTAGTCTCAAAGAGATCAAAAAATTGAAGGTGATGATGTGTCTATTCTAGTCTGTGAAGTACTGATGTGTCAACAGTCTCTTGTTGAATCACAGAAATATCATTTCAGGTTTGAATTCAGTATAAATTCCAAAGAATGTCTTTATCCAAGAATTTTATCAAATAACTTTTGTATTTCCAAAGAAAATAATCACTTGATTTCAATAATATGAAGAAAATAAAATTTAGCCCAAACTGGTTACAACATAATAAAACTTAAAGTGCTCAATGTTAAAGCACAATTGGTAAAATCCTCAATGTCACAAGATAATTTATAGTTCTCAGTTTGACCTCAGGTCACAAATTAGCATTTTCTAAAAAACAACCATTATCCAATGGAAAATAACTTTTTAGAATGATATAATGAGCCTGGTTTACTTACAACACAATAACCTAAAAAATTCACTTGAAGATCTCCAAAACCCTGACCCTGATCAACATGTTTAAGCCTTCATATTTTTTTGAATAATAATTTGGCCAATCAGCTCATACACCTACAAAATAATGAAGCTATTATTAATTGTTTACATCAATAAAATAATTTTTTATATAAAAAAGTCAATCAGGTTAAACAGAAATGAACTTAATTTTAGACAAGATCAAGTCCAGCAAACAATGTTACATTTACAATAACATGTAATGAAATAATAAAAAAAGTTAAAACTAACAGACAAAAAATAAAATTAAATAAACATATTTTGTTGTTTCCAATGTAATATGCAAGTCAAACAGTTCTAGAACTTTGCACTTAGTACATTAAATAAGGATGTTGCTATTACAAGTGTTAGTCAAGAATAAGTTGACTTCATAAAAAAGCCTCTTACATTGCATCAGGACAATACAACAAGATTGGGGCCAATACAATTGGTCCTGAAGATATACAGTCAAGTCTGTCTACAGCAGTCCATTGTAAGTAAAGGCCAAATTGGCCTTTGAGGACAGTTGACCTCTGAAGGCAGGTTCAAACTTGGTTCATAAAATTACTGTATCCTCACTCTAATCTTTCATGAGTCTTACATCATTATTGTATTGGGCAGTGCAGACCCAGGTCAAGCAAATGTTCTTGTAGTTTACTCATCAGTAACTTCACATTGTGGCATTGTACAATTTAATTTTCATTAACATGAATTTAAGACACTATGGCAGAAGAAATGGATGTCTTTAAACAGACAAGTAAAACTCTTACATTATTTTGTCAATGGATAAGTAAACTAGACAGATTGAAAGACAACTATTGGTTGTCCAACTCAGGACCAATATGTTCAAGGTTCAAGTCATGCTTAGGCCATGATCTTTGGCACTATTGCCAAAAACAAATGAAATCAACTATTTCTAAATGAAACAATTGGTACCAGACAACTGTGGTATATTAACTTGTGATGGGTTAGTCTGCTGTTATGAATACAGTCAAATGTGTCACAGCTGGCTACTCATGTGAAAAGGCAAACTGGCCATTGAGCACAGGTGACTGTTGTATGCAGGTACACCTTTCAAAATTGTTTTTGGACCCAAAAACATGCACCAAATATTATTATTATTATTATTATTATTATTATTATTATTATTATTATTATTATTATTATTATTATTATTATTATTATTATTATTAACAAAATCATAAATATGGGTATACATAGGTCTGTCACATATTTATGTAGCACAAGTTTACTGTGTCCTGCACACTTTATCAATCTAATAAATAAAATCATGACCAACTTAAAACTATACATTCATATTATTTCATTCACACTATAAAAACAATATCACTATCAGTCGGTTGATCAACCTGCCAAGATCAAAAGACAGTCAGCTTACTTAAAAAGCCTGTGCTGAACAAAAAATCCAAAGAAACTTATACGGCTATTTATTGTAACTCATAAACTTACATTTACACTTGCATGTACTGACATGTTTTGATTACTGAATGATCCTGACCCTAATGAAAAGGGATGTAACTTAACATCTCATATCAAAAATGAACTTTTTTCTTCATAAATAACTTTAATTAACAGACAAATAGGTGAAGATATCTAACTATACCTGACACTGGCACAAATTGTGACGTCCATTCTGCTATTAATACAAGTCAGATAGGAAATATCTGCACAATGATTCACATGATTTTCTTTCATGTAGATATGCTCTACTGACTGCTTTAAACAAGAAGAAACTAGCATTTGGCTAGGAAACACCTTGCACCTAACCAAAGAAGGTAGGTGACCATTTCATACAGGACAATTATACAGGGAACTAGCCAGGTGGGAATTAGAATAACCATTGTAAAGAAGTGATCCCAGAGAAAAAGTAACCTTTTGGACAGGCTTGATTGAATATATTTTGCTTGCAATGAATCATTCTATTCAAACAATAAAACCATAATGTCTGTATGTCCTCATACACAAAATGGTTATCCCCTATAAAAACATACTGTACCTACATCTTTATACAAAACATGGTTATTCCCTAAAAAAACATACTGTACCTACATCTTCATACACAACATGGTTATCCCCTATAAAAGCATACTGTACCTACATCTTCATACACAACATGGTTATCCCCTATAAAAACATACTGTACCTACATCTTCATACACAACATGGTTATCCCCTATAAAAACATACTGTACCTACATCTTCATACACAACATGGTTATCCCTATAAAATCATACTTTACCTACATCTTCATACACAACATGGTTATCCATATAAAAACATACTGTACCTACATCTTCATACACAACATGGTTATCCCTATAAAAACATACTATACATACATCTTTATACACAACATGGTTATTCCCTAAAAAAACATACTGTACCTACATCTTCATACACAACATGGTTATCCCCTATAAAAACATACTGTACCTACATCTTCATACACAACATGGTTATCCCTATAAAAACATACTGTACCTACATCTTCATACACAACATGGTTATCCCTATAAAAACATACTGTACCTACATCTTCATACACAACATTGTTATCCCTATAAAAATATACTGTACCTACATCTTCATACACAACATGGTTATCCCTATAAAAACATACTGTACCTACATCTTCATATACAAAATAAAAACATACTGTTCCTACATCTTCATATACAAACTGACTATCCCCTATAAAAACATACTGTACCTACATCTTCATATACAAACTGACTATCCCCTAATAAAACATACTGTACCTACATCTTCATATAACAAACTATCCCCTATAAAAACATATGGTACCTACATCTTCATATACAAACTGACTATCCCCTATAAAAACATACTGTACCTACATCTTCATATAACAAACTATCCCCTATAAAAACATACTGTACCTACATCTTCATACACAACATGGCTATCCCTATAAAAACATACTGTACCTACATTTTCATATAAAAAATAAAAACATACTGTTCCTACATCTTCATATACAAACTGACTATCTCCTATAAAAACATACTGTACATCTTCATATACAAACTATCCCCTACATAACCATAATGTCCCAATCTCCTCATATGCAGAACTGATCTCCATTATATATGCCTCAGCTACATGAACTACTAAAAGAAAGCATAAGGACCTGAATCTTTTAAAGACCACTTTAATTCATATATCAATCCTACTTACTTCTGTCATCTGATCACTGATCTCAATGCCATTGACCATCAGGTTTCTGATCACCTTTGAATTCATGTGTACCCTTATTTTGTACTTGCCATTTGGAATATCCTCAACCTGAATGAAAAAAAAAATATAGTTATGTATGTATCTGTTTAGTAATATGAGTATGTATTTATTAATATCAGTATATGGGTATGTATTTATTAATACCACTATATATGTATTTGTTAATACTAGTATGTGTGTATGTATTTGCTAATACCAGAACATGTATACATATTTGCTATTACCTGTGTGATGCATGTATTTTTTAAACTGATATGTATGTATTATATATTAATCAGTACTAGTATGTAGGTGTTTAATAATACTGGTATGTATGTATTATATATTTATCAATACCAGTATGTAGGTATTTATTAATACCAGTATGATGTTTGTATTTATCAATATCGGCATGATGTATGCATTTATTAATAATAGTAATAGTATGTATGTATTTGTTAATATCAATATAAAATGTGTATGCATTCATTAATATGAATATGTGTATATGAATTTCTTAAGACCATTAGATGTGTATGTATTTATTATCTGCAGTATGATTGTGTATATATTCATTAATACCAATATGTGTATTTCTTAAGACCAGTATGATGTCTATGCATTTATTAATATCAATATGTGTGTATGTATTTCTTAAGACCAGCATGATGTGTATGCATTTACTAATACCAATATGTTTGTCTGTATTTCTTAAGACCATTATGATATGTGTATGTATCTGTTAGATTGTGGCATGTGATCCTCTGAGAAAACCAGGGAGTTAATTTGAAACCCAGTTTATTTCTATTCACACTTGTGGGAGTTAACTAACCACCCAGTTGACTTTCTGTTCATCCAGTGGTTCCACCCCTGGGCTTCTTGTGGTACAGTTCAGAAAGCCATCATGGGTATTGCAAAGAATCTGAGGGATGTTGGTTGGTGTTTTTACCCCACCGAGAGCTTTACATCGTGTCCCTATAAATAAAGTATGAAGTCATGATCAAAATATGCACCACAGTTTATGTGTACATACTACATACATGTACAATTCATAAGTCAAGATGATATAAGTTTCATTAATTGACTAGTTAATTAATTCATTTTGAGGTAACATGTTGTCCCAACAGAGATATCTGAGGTAAAAGCTAGAAAATATTGTCTCTGACCTCCAATCCACACACAGGATGATGTCAGTTTGGAAGCAGCTGTACTCAGATACTATGTTGGTGGTAACTTCATCTGGTCTTGGATTATTTCTTTATAACCTTTATTAACAGACTGTTCAGTATATCTATGATCAGAGTGACTGAGTTGAAATATTGTCCCTTTCTTCTTGAGATGTGTTGCAATGTGATTATGATTTTTAATGAAGCTTTAAAAATTTTTCAGTCATATTGCTACAATGTCTGCAGTGTGGCAATTTATAGTGATGTCTAGCACTGGGGCATCATGCCACAGACATGAAGCATGATGTCCCACCCAGTCACATTATCCTGACACCAGGACGACCAGTCCTAACACTAACCTCTTAATGCTGAGTGCCAAGCGAGGCAGCTGTAAGTAACATTTTTGTTTTTGGTATGACTCAACCGAGGATCAAACCCATGACCTCCCGCATCTGAGGTAGAGGCTCTAACCACTAGACCACTGGAGCAGCCCCTTCTTAAGAAATAAGAATAAGCAATATCTCTCTCTTTTTATCAGATTAGTTTCCTTATGTACCACATCAAAACCCTTAAAGGGTCATGTAAACACCCTTCCTGTGAAGGTTCCAAGGTAACCAAGACTTCAAAGGATATAACTGAATCAGCATGAGATGGAGCCTGTTTTTTGGCAATAAAAGCAGCAGCTGTCATGACCGAAACCAAACCACCAGGGCAGATAGTTCAGATCAAAAACAAGTCATGTATCTCACTGATCAACCAACAAGACATCATTATCTTCCTGATCAACCAACAAGGCATTATCTTGCTGATCAATCAACAAGGCATGTAATTCACTGATCAACCAGCAAGTCATGTATATCACTGATCAACCAGCAAGTCATGCATCTCACTAATCAACCAACAAGGCATTATCTTGCTGATCAATCAACAAGGCATATAATTCACTGATCAACCAGCAAGTCATGTATCTGATTAAATGATGCAGGAAGCATGAATAAGAAACAGATTTTTTTTGGAGGGACATGTCAAAGAAGCTGAACCTACATGGTTACTAACTTTGAAGAAACACGTTATTTAACACTTCTGTATTCTGTGATAATATACAATGACAAGAAAATATTTAGTATATTAACAAAAAGTCTTCAAGACCAGTGAAACCATTAGATAAGAAATTTATTAACATCATTTTATTTTCAAATGAATTTTCAAAATTATAAAGAATTTACAAACTTGTATAACACTAGTTATTTTGGTGATGATAATAATGAGGAAAAGGAACTATCTGTCTACCAAATTTTACCATAGCAAAAATCATAGGTAAAGCTTGCAAACTGGCTGAATTCACTGGTGTAGATGATGTTGGAGAGGGCATGATAGTCTGGCCCACCAGCATTGAGGGCATATATAACACCTGCCTTCTGTCTGATCAGTTTCTGTGGAGATCCCTCAAGGTTAATGAACACCTCATTGCCAGCTGAAAAACAACCATTTTGTCAGAAGACTCATTTTCAAATGTAATATGCAGGGCATGACAATTCTATATTAATCTTGAAGAGTTTGTTAACATTGGCATTCTGTCATACCTAGTTTTACTTTCAATGCTTTATACAAAGATAGCAGGACAGATATTTTTTACTGTATTACCACTATAAATTATCTTAAAATCATCATAAGCCAAACTGTTAACATTGTTGTAAAATATATTACTACATTTTATGAAGTTGTAAAAATAAACAATTTGTGTGGCTCTATATTTTACATAATACTGAATTGTCAGTAAATTTTTGTACATTTTATATTATTTGTTTTCATTCTGGTATTCAAACAACTATCTGTGAAAACATCAGTTGTAATTTTCTTTAGTACCTAAAATACTAAAAAACCTGTGACAACATCTCTACCTGTACACAGCACTGTGAAAACATCACCACCTGTACACAGCACTATGATAACATCACTTCCTGTACATATCACTGACAACATCACCACCTGCTAACTCTGGAAACATAACATATAAACTCATGTAGAAGTCAAGTACAACTGCAAACAACACAGCTGACAATGTGCAGGCAGATCAGGATCTATGTCATTTGTTCCACTGATTACTCAAAACAAACTGCAAACCCAGACCTGACAATACATTATGCAATCACTGATCAGAGTCAAATTTTTGCAGTAACCACTGGAATTGACTTATAAGTGAGTATAAATGGTATCACATATATATCACCATTACCAAAGTATATGAGAAATAAATTACATTCTTTTTGTGCATCAGAGAATTACAAGCTTACATGTTACATGTCTCCTGACTGCAAAAATCTTCACCAGATGGACTCCTACTGTCTTCTCCTTCTCTGTCCAGGTCCTGCAAAATGTATAGAGGTCTCCACTTCTCTCTAACTCATCTGCCTCAAAAACCTCAAGAATCTTCACATCTGCTTGAATAATTATCTTGGAAGGCTTGTCCACAACCCCAACTATTTCATCATCAGCAATCCTCACAGCTCCTTGTATCTTGTGTGGCTCACCTGTTGCCAAACAACCTGTGAGGGAACAAATATCCTCTCCACCATTCCCATCATCTTCAGTGTCAGACAAAAGAGCATACCTGCATGGTCCTGAAGGTCCTGTGACAACAAGTTTTCCTGATGATACATAAAATTTCCATAAATTAAAATTTTCATAGCAGTTTCCATGGCTACCAGTCATGCACTTGCTTACTTTAAGGTTGCTTGACTCAATGGAGATGTGGTACAAGGCTCCTGCTGTATTGTCCTCTGTACCATTACTGTTGGAGCACATGACAATATATGTGGCATGTACAGGCATGCTAGATATCAATGTGGTGATATGGCTACCGTCTATGGCTTGTGCGAGGTATGTTCTGGCTCTAGCTTGGATTTCATCCTTGATCAAGTTTTGTCTATTATGAAAAATGCCATAGTTACTGTTACCAGCAGCACTTACTTGCAACAACCCTCCTTCTGCTGCACTAAATTTCCAATTGTTGTCCCCAGAAAGATGGACCATTTCTAGATAGTCTCCTTTATGCCCTGACCTGATCATGTATACGGCACTATGCTCACTATTGCTGCAGAGAACTAGTGTCACTCCAGCACCATGCTCTCCATTCAGGGATCCATTGACATTCAGGGGTAGATTAAGGGGTTCATCAGACCCTGATGGCCCTTTTACATATACACCATGTTTCAAGTTACCATAGCAACTACAATTTGTCATCAGCATCACATGATTCGAACCAAACATGTGACTGCCTATAAGATTTCCTTGCTCATCAGTCACAAACTCATTTTCGGCACCAAAATGACCTGCATTACTTTTCCCAATTGATGTGACTGAGAAATGGTTAGCATCAAATCCAGTAGTCAGAAAGAATATTTCTGCTGTCGTGTTGGACCCATCAGATCCATATGAATTGGAGACCAGGATCAAACCAGCACATCCACCATGTTGTGCATTGATGTTAAATCCCAGTTTGGCGTAGCAGTGTATAGGCCACTTAGATTTTCCAAATCCATAAAGGCAAGGGAACTCAGCTGTGAAAAGATAAAACTTTATAATTAATAATTACATGTAAAACACTCACAAACAATGTACAATATAAAATGAATTCTCTTGAATATGTCAAGTTTTTTAAATAATTTTATTTTGGAATGTGTGGTTATTTTTCCACCCTTCTTGTGCGATTTTTCATTTTTATGTGTGGCAACATTATCATGAAGGTTGCATCTTGGATTTGGTAAACTTGGACACTGTCCACCCTAATCTTGAAACAATGGATGGCAATATGGTCATAGCTGGTAACTCTAAACAAAGATGGCAATATGGTCATAGCTGGTAACTCTAAACAAAGGACGGTAATATAGTCATATCTGGTAATTCTAAACAAAGGATGGCAAAATGGTCATAGCTGATAACTCTAAACAAAGGATGGCAATATGGTCATAGCTGGTTACTCTAAACAAAGGATGGCTATATGGTCATAGCTAGTAACTCTAAACAAAGGATGGCAATATGGTCATAGCTGGTAACTCTAAACAAAGGATTGCAATATGGTCATATCTTATAACCCTAAACAAAGGATGGCAATATGGTCATAGTTGATAACTCTAAACAAAAGATGGCAATATGGTCATAGCTGGTAACTCTAAACAAAGGATGGCAATATATCAATATAGTAATATCTGGTAACTCTAAACAAAGGATGGTAATATGGTCGTAGCTAGTAACTCTAAACAAAGGATGGCAATATGGTCATAGCTGGTAACTCTAAACAAAGGATGGCAATATGGTCAAAGCTGGTAACTCTAAACAAAAGATGGCAATATGGTCATATCTGGTAACTAAACAAAGGATGGTAATATGGTCATATCTTATAACCCTAAACAAAGGATGGCTATATGGTCATAGCTGGTAACTCTAAACAAAGGATGGCAATATAGTAATATCTGGTAACACTAAACAAAGGATGGTAATATGGTCATAGCTGGTAACTCTAAACAAAGGATGGCAATATGGTCGTAGCTGGGAATACTAAAAAAAGAGAGCCATTCAGGTGATAGATGGGAACACTAAACAGGTCATCAAACAAATAATTCAAAATGAAAACTACCAAATGTACTAAAAAAAACAAGTTTAGTAAAAATTTTAAAAAATGAAATAAAATTCTCTAAGTTACAAATAAAAATTTAAGAGTAACTTACAGTATTGTGACTTAAATTCCAAATAATCCTAAAAGTTCTATCAAGGCTAGAAGTAGAGAGATTTCCCAAATTAGTTCCAAATCTTGAATGTGCTGATGTACCAATAGTCTTGAATGTGTCAATATACCAATAGTCTTCATGTATCACCAATGATTTAATCCAGATTGAAATCACAATATATTCTCAAAATCATGTTTTATTCCAAACTGTTAATAAGCACTTCATAATTCCAAGAAATAAAAAAAATTATTCCCCTTGAATTAAATTGAAACACAAAAGAAAATACTTCTACAGACTGAAATTAAAGGAGGAATGAATAATAATAATTGTTTATTGAAAACTTATATACATCTCAACTTAACCTATGCCACAACAAACTTTTCTGAAAAACTCATTCATTTTAATGGAAAATTACTCAAAGTTATAAACAAAATCCTTTCTAGAATCTTCCAGGGACATAATCAAGACTGGGTCTAGAACACAGACCCAAGTAAACAGCCTATATATTACTTACTAATAAGAAAATATGAATGTAATCAGGTAGACCTCTACCCTCAATTTCAGACAAATACAATACAAATTAATAACACATAAAAACATGCAGGTGAATATCATGTGTGATGTGCCAGCATTATTATTTTTAGTGTCATGTCAATCATCCAAATTCATCAAAAGAACAAAATAAAGTGGATCAAAACCTGTGGAGGCATTACATGATGGTAGTCCTACAATGTAAGAAGTGAACCCTGCTATGTATGATGTGGGAGTCAACATGTTACTTCCATAACAATTGGTACTGTGTGGCACTATCCTGAAAGCATAAACAGGGAAACTGGAGACAAAAGTTTCAAAAATATCTGAGATAGCTTGCAACCCATACTGACACTGTTTCAAATATCTCCCACGGTCGGCAGTCAATATAAATACTTTTGCAAATATCTCACATAGTTGGAAGCCACACTGACGTTGTTACAAATCTTAAAGTCTAATTGCTTTGTGCACATAATACTTACACAGATACTTTTATATTATCAAGTAAATCCAGGCACAATCAAGTAACTGCATTTTTAAATTCTGTTAGGGATTCAATATCTCAATATGATTACTACAAGGCTTCCAACTCTCAGTGCGATCAGTATTGGTCTTTCACATTTTGATGTTTTTATTAAAGTCTTCTACATCTTAATACGATTGCAAAAGGGCTTCCATATCTCAGTGTGATTACTATAGATTTCCATATCTCCATATTATTACTACAGGGTTTCCACATCTCAATGTAATTAGCATAGGTCTTACACATTTTAATGTGATTACTATAGAACTTCTACACCCTAATATGGTTACTTATATGGTTACCATATCTGAATGTGATTACTATAGGCTTTCATATCTCAAGATAATTACTACATGGTTTCCACTAGTATAAATCTTCCACATTTCAATGTAATTACCGTAGGACTTCAGCATCCTAATATGGTTATTAAAGGGCTTCCATATCTCAGTTTGATTCCTGTAGGCTTCCAGATCTCAGTGTGGGGCATGAATAAAGAAAATATTACTTCTTACTTAAAAAGCACAAAATTTCTTAATGAAACTGAAACTCTAAATACTAACCTGGAATTTGTTTCTTTTGTAACTTAGGTAGGGCTTTGTTGTGATCAGTCATTATTTTCTGCTTGTTCTCATGCTTTTCTGGGTTTTCTTTTTGTTCTGGCTCAGGCTGGAATGAGAAGTGTGATATAGTTCTAAAATGTAGCCCTACTGTCACACAACATGTTAATTTGGGTAGATGGACTTTATCTGAATTTGTACACAGGTTCGTTACTACGATTTAAACTTGTAAACTCCTATTTAAAGCTCATATGCAATATACATTCATGCATTAAAAGTAAAGGAGACAAGATGAATACACATAACACTGCAATAATATTTACCCTCCTAGCCTCCTTTCATCCCTATAGAATGCATGTCTTCTGCTCCATTAGTAACTGAAAAAATCACAGGATTTGGCAACAACTCCTGTATCAAGGGGAGATCACTCAAACTGCCACATAGGTGAGCTGATAACTTTTGGCTTTGGTGGCGCTCTACAGTTTCGCATTTAGCATAGGGTTAAAATTTTAAAGAAAAAGAGTTTTCCCAGGTTTCCTCACTAGTTATACTGGTGTTTTAAAAGAGACTTTGTATATCTTAGGTATTGTTCAAAGAACCTTTAATTCCCTTTATTTTGATGTATGATTGATGGGTGTAATATGGGTTAGAGAGCATACAGCTTGACCTTACTGCAGATGTGCACCTTTCAAAAAAGTGCTAGCTCTACTTGCTCATTTTCACTTCTCGAACTTCAGAGGTAAATTGTAAAAAAAAGAGCCGATAACTTTTTTTTACATTTTTTGTATTTGGTAATTCAGTCATTGCACTTTTAGAAGCTGGTATTATCTAGTTTGGCAAAATTCATTTTCCATATTTTAATAGCTGCCGAGAATAGTGTACTTTAGACAATATTTTGGTTGATTTTTGGAGCACAAGGGAGCAGTCATTTTAGTTCGCAGTGTCCTAAGCTCATTTTAAATTTCCAAAAGTACAATATCCAAAGAAATTTCATCCACATTACATGAAAGTAGTATATAGGTATGCCAACATTCTCTCCACTGTGCATGTTTAAAATGCAAACAACTTCACCTTACATACATCACTCTCTCAAAAGTACATAATAACTGGTGAGCGCCACCATAAAGAGTATATAGAAATTATTATTGTATGATTTAGTTTTGATTGTATGGCTGAAATATTTAAGTTGCAAGCATCAAAACAGTCCTTTGTAATAATTGTCCTATATTTTCCCCCTCAGAACAGCATTTATTAGAGTCAGAGTCTTAAACCGGTACAGCCCCTCCCTCCTTATGATAAAAAGTGAACAATTTTAAAAATGTGCATTGCATTTTGTCAACATTGCAACCAGTGTTATGCTGATAGACAGGAACATGAAACTAACCATATTTATTCCTAAAATGTCAACAATAAATTTTACAGTTATAAAAGGGATATTACAGGTGAGGTTCATAACAGTCAAAGGTCAAAGGGCAAAATATCAACTAATTTTTTGATATGGAAGAAAGCAGATTTGCTTTGTTATCATTTTTTTTTTAATTTCATTGCAAATAAATGAAATGAAACATTTTCACTATGTATTTCTGTTATTTATTGCAACATTTTTCAATTTAAGTTGACTTTATTTCTATATTCTAAGACTTCTAATTTCCCCATAATGAAGGTCACTACTTACCCAAACATGCCTCATAGCAAAGTAGGTATGCTAGAGCAAAAATAAGCATAATTAGCTTATTTTCATGAATAAAATCATTGTTAATGTACCATTTTACTCAGAAGATCATACATAATAATATGAAAATAAGAAAAATAATTGCATATATGTTTATATTTGTTTTTAAGGTGGCGCTCTACAGTTTCGTATTTAGCATAGGGTTAAAATTTTAAAGAAAAAGAGTTTCCCCAGGTTTCCTCACTAGTTATACTGGTGTTTTAAAAGAGACTTTGTATATCTTAGGTATTGTTCAAAGAACCTTTAATTCCCTTTATTTTGATGTATGATTGATGGGTGTAATATGGGTTAGAGAGTATACAGCTTGACCTTACTGCAGATGTGCACCTTTCAAAAAAGTGTTAGCTCTACTTGCTCATTTTCACTTCTCGAACTTCAGAGGTAAATTGTAAAAAAAAGAGCCGATAACTTTTTTTACATTTTATGTATTTGGTAATTCAGTCATTACACTTTTAGAAGCTGGTATTATCTAGTTTGGCAAAATTCATTTTCCATATTTTAATAGCTGCCGAGAATAGTGTACTTTAGACAAATTTTGGTTGATTTTTGGAGCACAAGGAAGCATTCATTTTAGTTCGCAGTGTCCTAAGCTCATTTTAAATTTCCAAAAGTACAATATCCAAAGAAATTTCATCCACATTATATGAAAGTAATATATAGGTATGCCAACATTTTCTCCACTGTGCATGTTTAAAATGCAAACAACTTCACCTTACAAACATCACTCTCTCAAAAGTACATAATAACTGGTGAGCGCCACCTTTAAAGTTAAAATGTTTTAGCCTGAAAGGGCTAGATTTGTAAAGTAGTAATAGTTTTCCTAAAATATTATGATTGGGGTAATGTATTTAAGAAGAAAGATCCTTATGTGACAGGCAATTTTTTTCCTTACCTTTAGCTCATAATGTTCCACAGAGTCTACAAGCCTTTGGTCTGCTACTTCAACTAAATTTTCAGCCAAAGGCTCTTCTACTTCTTGCTGAGTATTTTTACTGTATTGAACTACATCTGAAAATAATGTTAATGTAATATAATATGTGCACGTTTAACTGACACTATTACTATCACCCAGTACTACAAGTATTTTAACTTCCATTGAAAACAAAATTCCATTGAAGTGTCCATTAATTCTGGCTCAAATTGTACATCTCAAAGATTGAGGTAAAATCTAATGTAATTTCTTCAGCAATCTTATAGTTCAATCCTGAACATAAATTCTGCCAGAAAATTGCAGATTTGTTGTTGAAATTTCTCTTGTTTGCATTTTTTAAAATGTGTTACAAATTAATTTGTACACTGGTGTCCATCTTTCTCATTTCCATGATTATAACTGCAAGAATAACATTTCTGTGCCATGAGCCAATGGAAATTTTTTCATATCACAGAAATGACATCTTGAAAAGTCTTTCACATGATTGTAATTTTAATTTATTCTTGAAATGCAGATTAATAATTTTGACAGCTGCATTTGTTTCCTTTCAAATTCTAAAAGGAATTTAGTTTTTTATTGGTGGATAGCTGAATAATTCAATTAGTGGTGTAATTATGCTGACTTTGCATTTTCTTATTTGTATTCCTAATATTCATCATAGCCTCTATATCCCAGGATTTGTGCATATTATGGCAAGCAAGACATTATATACAACCTGTGTATTATTAATCCATGAATGTGAAGATTGTTTTACTTGGCTTTTATTGTGTGTAAATATGCAATGGCAGTTTCTTATTTGTTCTCAGAATTGTCTGTGATTTTTCATCTCATCCAACACTGTTTCTAATTTGTCCATACTAATTATTTTTTCTTTACTTGCCACTGAATACAGCTTATGATTCATATTGAGGCAAATTTGTACCACTGCAAGTAGTTCTGAATAGACACATATTCTTAAATGTAACTGTATTGAAATTAAGTTGCTAGCACAACCAGAGACACCAGTTACTATTGCTATAGCCCCAACAATAATTCTGATGGGTGCATCTATGATTGTTGTCATTTTTGCAATTCCAGTTATACCAAGACCAATAGTTGTTGCCAGAGCAAGTTCACAAATAGCATCTACAACCAAATATGAGCATTTGTATTTAATGAGCAGTGCAGTTCTCTTGGAAAATTATATCTCACAGCTATTGCTCTGCTTCATTTGTTTTTTTTGTTTGTTTTTTTTTCCACATCAGTAACATTTTTTGTTTTTATCAATAATCTAATTTCTAAGTACAATACACCTGAAAAAGTGCATTCTTGCTGAATAACAGTTGAGATTTTCTTTTATCTTTGTTGAGTCAATGTTGGTGTAAAATATTAATTGTTGAATGTAACCAGGTTAGTCACAACATTGACTTATGTTTTTCCATTGCTGAAACAATCCCTGGTTGTTTTCACATCTGGTGATGATACCAACAATGGAGCCTTTCACATGCTACTGTAATGCTGTAACACCAAGCTGACTTTGAGTCACATCATGGTGGTTCCAACTATCAATTTCTATTAGCAATTAACTTCACTATATTTGAGTGTATATGAGGTCTGGTAACACCATTCTGATGCAGGTATTCATTGACAAATGGGACAAAATTATCATCAATGTTAGTATCCTCTGTCAATTGGTCAACACCCCATCATTAAATTCTACAACCTCATCACCGCAATCACAAACAATACTAATATAATAAATCTAATCTTAAACATAAACACCAGACAGTTAAGTACATGGCCATGTAGATGTGAGATGCTTTAAACTGAATTTCATCTTAAGATTACAATGATATTGCTAGTGTAAATTTGACAGACTTAGTAGTTTTTAGGTTTGTTACATAATATTACTAACGGACCAGGCTTAATATTTATTGGAACATTGTAGATCTTTGAGGTGATACATTGATGATACAAAGGTATATAGAAATTGACCTGCCATTTAATATCATCATGACAGTCATACATGGACATGTAAGATTATGTGTGCATTGTTAGCTTGAGTTTATGCAACATATTATGAAACAAGTCTCTGTGATGTTGTTCATGGATTGTTCACAGGTACACCAAAGGATCTCATGGGATTATCTTCACATACTGCACCAATCACTAAAAAGTGTCAATGTAAGTTATTAATAGCATAAAAAAATGTTGCTGCAGATAAGTTAAAAAATTGGAATTATAAGCAATTCAATAGATTTAATATCAACTTTAACAATTAGTGACTCGATAACAAAAAACGGTTATGTTACCATTGACAGAATAAATTCCAGCTGTGGTTGGTAAAATCATTAATAAAACTGCTGAATAATGACTGATTTGGTGATTGCAAATCTAGCAATGGGAAGATGATTCAGAAAGTGTAGCAAGGCAGCAAACAAAATAAAAAAATGCATATATTCTGGTTGAGTTCAAAGATACATCAGATCCTGCATCTGATATTGGCACACCCATGTTGGTGGATCAAAGCAAAAGAGACTTTCAATATTATTCATACTAAGCCAGAGACCCCAATCAATCTAAAATAGAAGTACAATTACAAGACACATCTATGTTTTTTTCTTTCCATGTGAGTTCTTCTTGAAAGCTGAGGGAAAAACCTGTACAAGATGATGCTGGCAGTACTAATCATCCTGAGGAAAAACCTGTACAAGATGATGCTGGCAGTACAATCATCCTGAGGGAAAATCCTGTACAAAATGATGTTGGCAGTACAATCATCCTAAGGAAAAAACCTGTACAAGATGATGCTGGCAGGACAATCATCCTGAGGGAAAATCCTGTACAAAATGATGCTGGCAGTACAATCATCCTAAGGGAAAAACCTGTACAAGATGATGCTGCCAGTACAATCATCCTGAGGGAAAATCCTGTACAAAATGATGCTGGCAGTACAATCATCCTGAGGGAAAAACCTGTACAAAATGATGCTGGCAGTACAATCATCCTGAGGGAAAAACCTGTACAAGATGATGCTGGCAGTACAATCATCCTGAAGGAAAAACCTGTACAAAATGATGCTGGCAGTACAATCATCCTGAGGGAAAAACCTGTACAAGATGATGCTGGCAGTACAATCATCCTGAGGGAAAAACATGTACAAGATGATGCTGGCAGTACAATCATCCTGAGGGAAAAACAACCTGTACAAAATGATGCTGGCAGTACAATCATCCTGAGGGAAAAACCTGTACAAGATGATGCTGGCAGTACAATCATCCTGAGGGAAAAACCTGTACAAGATGATGCTGGCAGTACAATCATCCTGAGGGAAAAACAACCTGTACAAAATGATGCTGGCAGTACTAATCATCCTGAGGGAAAAACCTGTACAAGATGATGCTGGCAGTACAATCATCCTGAGGGAAAAACCTGTACAAGATGATGCTGGCAGTACTAATGATCCTGCCAATACCACAGTTGGATTTGTTAACAACAGTGTCATGGCACTGTCCAACAGTGCACATTATTCCATCAATGAAATAAAAATCCAATTATTACTTGCCAATGTACATGTTGCCATAATGATTATTAGTCTTGCCTGATGCAGTGATGATTACATGAGAATAGTTCATCCAACTATTCAATTAGGTGACCTCAAACCTTTGTAGGCAAAGCTGATGTAAATGTACAAGCTGTAGTTGTAGGCCTTTAAAGGAACTTTTTAATAATGGATTTTCACAGTGTCAATGACAACTTCATGGAGCCTCCTTATAGTTTTCATGTGCAATTCCCTTCAGTTTCATATTTAAGTTTTATAGAGATGATTGCATGGTTATTTTTGGGGCCAACCAAGCAGTCACATTAAGCTGTAAGGAAAAACCTCAATGGTACAGTTTGGTGTGGCACTGCTGCTGCTGATGGTATAGTTGTATTAGAAGCATTAACATCGTGGTTGCCTGTTGTATCTCCTTCACTTTCTGTAGAATCATTTTTTGTTGTCATTTATACAGTTGAAACCACATCAGTGCTATAATAATAATGCACATACCACTGATACAAACTCACCAACTACTATTCAGGACAGTTTAAATGGCAAATACGAACTCAACATTGTTTTATTGCACCAAAACATGCGTTTATGTCATTTCAACTTAGAATCAAGACAATGACCAGATGCACAGATGATTTTTGACAACTTAGAAGGAAACTTCTGAAGAAATCCAGCTTAACTTTGAAACCAGTCATACTGCATGTGCATATCACAATCTGTGATCATATGTGGACCGGCATCAAAACATTGACACTGGTTTGCAGATTTCCCAACATGACTTTATGGCACTGTTCTCGATTTATTACTTTTCATTGGAATATCAGAAGCTGTTAAGACAAATCTATTGTCGACATTTATTTTTCTGCACATTTCAATGACACTGGTGGTGGTTATTGATGTTATTCCATGATACTTTGACTAGTCTTTGTTGTTGGCTGGTTCTGGTAGTTGATTGATGGTTATTGATGCACTTGTGGAAAATACATAATTGAATGTGTTATGCATTTAAATAATAATGTAGATTGATTTGTGGATGATTCCCCAGCAGTAACAGGTGTAGAAAAAGTCATACTGAATTCTGGTTTTGTTGATGAGATTGTAATCATTCAGGTAATGCTCTGGGTTGTATTTAAAGCAAACTGTTGCATCACTTCATAGATTTTGCAAAGCACACACATAATCTGAATTGTTTTAAAACTCATTATCTGTGTGAGAGCAATATACATCATTGATACCTGCATCAAGTTCATGCATCAGCACATATGTTCTTTTGTACATAACAACACTGGTGAGCAACCACTTACAAATAGATGTGGCCTCATTGATAACTTCTGACATATTGTTGCCCACATGAATTGATCACACAAGTGTTCTCTTGTGCAAGATTTGGATACAGGTTTGTTCTTGGATATCTTTTCATATAATTTTTACTGGTGGAGGCATATACAAACGTATGGTGAGGACATACAGCACCCATAGCAAGAACTATGGCAAGAGCTAAAATTGCACCCCTATCAAAGCTTTGAAAGTATAAAACATTTGTTCTGCTTGCCGATTTTGCACCCTATCCCCGTCAAGTGGTGCCCATGGCACATGTGGTGTCTTGCCACACCCTGGCTACACCTCTGGGCATATATGATACATGTTCTCAGGTGGCATATAGTTGCAGATGTTTCTTGTAGTGTGGGTGCTGATGTTTGTTGCTTTTATATCAATAATTCTGCAGCAGCTTGATCCAAATATTGTTCTGTCTCAGTTTCAGTAGTTGATTTTCATTGATAGTGGAAAAGAATTGATGGTAGAAGTTTCACTTCTCAACAATCCTTTGTTACTCATTGCATTTTGAAAATCTTTTAAAACATCATAACACAGTTAATCCTCAGCTAACACAGCAATCATATACAACAGATCCCACTTTAGCTATCATAAAATCATATTCAACAATAGTTGTGTTTTCCTGATCCAGCAAGGCCAATGATCAGCACATGAACTGAGTTTGGAAATATATCACAATGCTTGGATGGTTTAGGTATTGCTTGTGCAGAGAAGTCAAAGACAGAAATGGTTTTTTTGGGAGGGAGGGAGGTTGAAAGCATCTATGAATTTCCTTTATTATGATGCCATTGAAAAATACAATTTATAATACAATCATATCTTCATATGTGTATGATGTCACACAAAAAAATTTACTGCAAATCCAACTCAAGTTCAAACATTTTCTGGATGAGCAGCAATTACTGGAATTTGTATCCAATGTGGAGAAAAAAAATTTAATTTCATTAAAAAAAACATTAGAGTGACAGTGCAGCTCTGCTAACAAAGTTACTAGGAACACCATGGAGTAAATATCCCAGTGAAAAACACATACCTGGATACAATTACTGTGGATCTTTTATCTTGATGTATAACTTGATTCTAACAACCAGCCAAAGCCTGCTGAATTGCAAGTAAATCACGTTGATGCTGCATGTTACCAACATTACCTTGCTTATAAAGCATGAAATAATATCCATGCACATCAACACACTAATGTGGATCTCATACATGATTTAAATGTGTTTGCAGGACCAGGATGAATCGCAAGATGGATCATGAAAGGAGTTATGAAATTATCAAAAACATAATACAGCCCATGTGGATATTGCTGAGATGAGCCTCTATGGAAAAGTTAGAGAGTTTGGCAAATGTCGCTCATAGAGTTATTAGAGCATTGTTGGTCAAACAAGCACTGTAACAAATTTACCCACCAGTACAAAGAAAAATTTCACTTGGTTTGATGTCCATCAGGCTCATCTCTAATTTTTCCACATGATCATGTATGTGATCCAAAAGATCATGGACAACAAAGTCGTCTACATATATACAAGTACACATTAACAATTGTCAATGATGCCAGCAGATATAAGTTTCTGCACTGTTTGTGAATGCCGTATGTGAGTTCATGTTTGACATGTTAATATACATTGTCAACAAGCTATTGTGGAATTATTTAATTGCTCACATGTAGAAAAAGTCATCAGTAAGTGTAGAAATTATTAATGAGATCTCAATATGCAGATCAGTCTTGGAGCCACATTTACTCTAAAAATGATTTCAGAAATGGCACCATTACAACCAGTCTAAAACAAATTTGTTCGGTATCTGTATGCACCAGGAGTTAGAAGATGAGCAATGTTGATCTAATGAAATGGTATGGTCCTTTGAGTGCTTACAGTTTTGGAACAGACTGACAACCAACATGTTACTGATTGGGCCTATAGACCTATCAGTGTTCAACCATGGATTGCAAAGCCACCAAAATTAGCATTTGTGAGAGAGGAAATGCATGTTCAGTGAATACAGAACTGCCACCAAGACCTGTTTTGATACATTAGTGCATTGCATTAACATGCATTGACCATAAGTTAATTTAGAATAGCTTGATATCCAAATGCATAAGTAGTGATTCTGTCAGGGAGTATCCATCTCTTGGTATCAAGTAGAGACTAAATCACTTAAGTGCATCATAAACACACATGCAGAGTTTCTGACATGTATCATATTTGATGTGTGTGCATTTGAGATGTTTCTGTACAATAAACTGTGGGGCACCTTTAATGGCCTTTTAAATGTTCTTAGAAATTTCAACAACAATTGAGTACATTTTAAGATGCAGTCCCACAAACCCATTGATTAGTTTACCCAAAGCACTCATCCTTGAACTTACTGGTAATCTTTCTAGTGGTGTTAGCGAAAAATGGATGTTTTTTCAGATACTCACTGGTATCAAAATTGTTTAGTAAATTTGGTTCAGCAATGTCTGTGTACACATAACTGGTTGTGATATCATCAGTATCAAGTCAATGTCAGTGTATTGTATCTTGACCTGATCCTTGTAAAATAGCTTGATCTTATCATAGTAGAATTGGTACATTAGCAACTTTAACAAGTCCAACACAGATGAACCAACATAGACTGGTTTTGTCAGCTTTAGTTTTTGATTTTTTTAATATGAATGGCAACAAGTCCTCCATTAAATATTTTTCTGGATTCAAAGGTGGGATGAATGCTGAACCTTCAAACTTTGTCTTGTTTACTATCACCGACAATATCTATAAAGATTCGTTTAAACTGATTCTCCATGGTTTTTCCAAACACAGCATTGTTCATTAGCTTAAAGAAACTTTTCCCATGCTCAGTTGTCCAGGCTAGCCCATGAATTATGAAGTCTGTATTAACCTTTATTTAATTTCATGTTGGAGAAATCAAAAAATATCCACATGCAAAATATTAATAAAATCAATCATAGTACTTTATAACAGTTTATTAAGAGTCTGGACACCAAAATTGATTTTTTTTTTACATGCATAAAGTCTTAGGACATGGAACAAATTATTTGTTTGTGTACCAAGATTTACAGCCATTACAGTAGTCAACAAAAAGACTTGAAAACTTTAAAGTTTATAAATTTTCCCATGGATAAGCAGACCCCAGTTCCCAGTTTATTTTTTCCTAAATTATTGGGCTTATATGCATTTGTATATGGCAATAATCCACAAGTTGCACAAAGCATTTGGCCTTTTGCTTACCAAAACGTGCACAAGTCATAGGAGATAAAGGCTGTGATGTATATCATAAATAAAACAGGCAATAATGGCATAATTACACTACTACCCTTATTAGTTTAAATGTATACATTTTAATATCTAACATTTTACATGCTTTTAAACACTATAACTACAGTTTTGATGTAAAAATTGAATTTTCTTATTTATAAATATTAAAATTTTTATATCATTGATTCAAGTTTGTGAATGACACAAAATTTAAAATAATTTTTATATATAGAAGCAATGCACCCCACTGAAACCCTATAGCAGGGGTGCACACACTTTTTCAGCATGTGAGCTACTTGAAAATGACCAAGCCAAAATGATCTACATACCACAAAAATGCAAAACATATATATGCTGACGTCAAATTATTTTAATGCTACGCGATCTATTCACACTACATTTGCAATCGACTGGTCAATCACGATCAATGTATTTGTGCACCCATGCCCTATAACTACTGCCAATAAATATGCTATAAACATGTTTTATGTAACACTGTATCCCTGGATCAACTTGAAAATGTGTAAAGATGGAATTATGTGGAACCTCCATTTGAATACTATGCAATCCTTATTTTCTGTTCATGTGAAAGGCACTTCAAAGAATTAGGGAAATATCTGACTTTATGGTATTCAGAAATAAAGTATAGACTTTACAAACAACTTGTCTTATAACATGGCTTTTTCAAAGGTATTATATTATCATTTGTTGTTTTATTTTTAAATGATTGACAAATTTAATGTAGTCTTTTCTGCTATACCAACTAGATTTCAACAAAAGAATGTTATTTTCTTCACTAAATCTATTTACTACAATCATACCATATTTTCTCCAGAACCACTTGACTGACTATGGGAATCTATTTTAGGACAATATGCATTTTCCCTTGGCAATGGGATGCTATTGTAGCTATTGGAATTATGCTAGTGCCAGTGGTTACTATTGCTATGCACTGACATTATGTAAGATCATGTGATGGTCTAAATCTATTACAATATGATTTCATGTATAATTAAGGTCTGCTTAAGTAGATATGACAGACACTGATATAGGTTCCTATCACCAATCTTTGGAATTCCCAGTCCACCTAGATTTAGTCACTTATCAGATAAAGCATTTTATTTTGTGTTAGGGAGTGTTATTGCTACAAAGTATATGTTGTTCCAAATGAACTTTTTCACTTTCATAAATATGAAAGCTGTAGTAATCTGTGATTTGATTGGAGATTAGAAAGGTTAATACATGACCTCATATTGGTTTTCCATCATCAGATCTCCATCATGTCAGAGATATCAATTTCAATCAGACTAAAATTAGAACCAGTCCTATCTTCAGTGAGGTCCCTACTTGTTATTTCTACTTCTTTGTATTAATTTTAGACAATTTTAATTTGATGTCACATGAAGGACCTGTCCATGGTGTAATTATTCCACTGCTTAATTTAAACATATTTTCTAGGATACATCTGGGCACAAACTTGTGTAGTGCCTTAAGGCCAGACATGTTATCATAAATCTTCTTTGACAACCTACAAAAACATCAATTCAACCCACTGCAAAATTGCCCCCATCAAAATCCTCACCCACTTTTCACAAAATCGCTACAATTTCAAACTTGCACCATGTCCAAAATGCTCCCACTTTCTCACATGATTGTCCCCATTTCAAAATCACCCACATGTCAAAAGTGCCCCCACTTTTCATCATATTGCCCCATTTCAAAATCCCACCATGTAACATATACACACATTTTTTAAAAAATTGCCTTTACTACGAAGATTTTCAATTTTTAAAAAAATATATGCTAAATTTTATTTTATTTTCACATACAATTCTTTTTTATTAGTTCAATTATAAATTTTGTTTGAATTATGCTCTATTAATCATCTTCAAACCATTGATAATGTACCAGCTGATTTTTAATATTTACATATCATTAGGAATAATTAAAATGGATTATTTTTTTTATTATAATTCATTGCTTTGATTTAAAGTTTAATTGATTTTGTTCTTGCCTTTTTTAATTAGTTCAATCAAATTAGAATATTTACTGAATTGAAATTTCATTAACTGCTTTTTGCTTTGACCTTAAGGGTATTGGAAACAAGTTGATAATATTACATAAAAAAAATCGGGAGTCATATCCTTAATTCTTAACATGGTGCATAGAAAAACTGGAAAAAGCAACAAAAAATATGAGAGCTTTTTTTATTATTTTTGGCCCCATTTCATGGCAGATGAGTAACAGTATGTCCCTCTAGTGACCAAATTTAGAACACTCATTATCATACAAATATTAACATAATCATGCATGAAATTATGACACTTTATAAGATTTATAGTTATTTTCCAACAGCTTTTTAGGCCGTATGTTACATGACTCAAACTGAAAAATTTCATTATCATAGAAATATTGGCTGTTTGCAAAATTATGCAATCATGCAAGCAGAATGATACTTTATAAAATTTCAAGGTGCTTATCAAAAGTTATTATGTGTTTTCCCACAGTCTTTTTCAGCCATGTTTCTCTGCACCCAAATAACAACATTATGTGAATCACATTTAAAAACATTTAATAATTAGGGAAACAATATATGTTGTATGCAAAAAAAGAATTTAAATTAAGTCCAAGTTAAAGCTTGAAGAGTAAGGCATATTGATTTATATTTAATTAAAATGGTCATTAACATGATGAAAATTTGTCACTTTTACATTACAGGCTTTTATTATGATAAAGTTGCATTTTATCATCAGCCTTTTCATATTAAATGTAATCTTTAAAATACAACTTAAATTTTTTGTAATAATATTGAATCAAAATATACTACCAAAATACATATCTAAATAAAGAAACTACAAGTGTTTGTTTACTGTTATGTGTTCATTTTTTATATTTTAAAAAAGTTATTTTTAACCACTGTTAAATCTGGTGAAATCTTCAAATATTAATGAACCCTTTATCTGAGGTTCTTAGATTACAATAAATGAAAAGAATGAAGCGCATTGAACGTCACTAACTGGAATGGGGCGATTTGATTAAAAGTGGAAGTGGGTTTTTTATGTTTTTTTATTTTTTTTAATTTTTTTTTTTATTGGGGGCGATTTTGCAATCGGGTTAATTTGGTAAAAAGTGAAGCGTTTGTCGGGGGAGGGGTTGCAGTGGAACGTTTTGACCTGAACCCAGTCCTACCATGCAATTAACCATTGCACTAACGTATGTAAATTCAACAGAAGCAAAAAGGATTATAGGATACAAAAGACATCGACATACCACGTTCCTCTTTCTTTCTAGTTATCACTGTACTCTGACTGATGCGGTTCTTCCTTAAATTACAACAAAAAAATTGTGAATGCATACAAGACTTTTTATCTGTATCTGCTGAAGGAAAAGTTAATCGCGAGTTAGATAGAATGCCTAGAAAATAAGTTGCCGTTATATAGTTGGCCCAGAAAAGTTAATTGCAAAAGTTTGAGGGTTGACCGATTCTGGTTGCTAGGATGTGCATAAACGAATGGGCAGATTAAAAAATTATTTTAAAAAATACACAATGAGTTTAGAAACGGAATCAATTCAGGCTCTATGAAGAAGTGAGACCAGAAGACAAATTGTCGTGTTTGTAAGTGTCATATTCTCGATATCACTTGTAAAAATTGCTCTAAATATATTTTAAAAAAAATAAATTATTCACATGAATTATTGTAAGGTGTACTGTAAAGAGTTCGTGCGGAAATTTAAATTTTGTCACAAGGGAGCAATCATTGTAATGATGTTGCTTATGGATTAGTTAAGAGTACCTTCCCTTCCAATCTGACGGCGGTCATGAAACCATCACCAGCAGCTAGCAAAAGGCTTGAGCAATTTTCAAAAGCATTCGGTCTGTGTAGTTCTCAGGTAGATATTAAAAAAAGTTCAGCGCTCTGATATAAAATGGTAGGAGAAGTGTAGGTCTACATTTAATATTTCTGAGAGCAAGTTTTATTGGGTTACCATATGATATTTGAACTTTCAAAACGAGAACACACCGTAGAGTGAATTTCTATCATAGTCTCCAGTGTAAGCACTCGACCTTGATATTTGTGCTTTGAGCCAAAACACAAATATCAGGGTCTATTGCTTACATACTATAATATCTAAAAACTCACATTGTATTAATGTGTGTTTCATTACATTAGGTGTTTAATATTACCCCCCCCCTCTGGCATGACACTGCAATTCTTTTAGTCATGAAATATGGAAAGACATGGCTGTAGGAAACGAAAGTTATCGTGGTGAAATTTAAAAACACAAATGAACTTTTTGTGACCTTAGATCCAGTAACTGCTTTTCGTTTCAAGCAGGTTACCTAGAAAATGAAGTTTGGTGATTGTCTATTTTATAGAAGCCATGCTATGAACAAGAAGTAAAATTATCAATTCTTTTAGTCAGTGGGATGAAAATGGATTGACTTGATAAAAGCAAGATGTAACCAAAATTCTATCTTTTTGTGGTGACAAGTAAAACAAATCTTGAAAACAAGAAGTAAACTAAAAATGTCCCCTCAATACAGAGCAAAAAAAAAAAATAGTAAATTTTAAAACTAATTTTTCAGAAAATTAATTTATGAAACCCATAATGCAACATAAACATCTCCATTTAGTATAAAGCAGCTTTACAAATTTAAAGCATTGTAAATTGGAGGAGTTTGTGGAGCAAACTTTGACCTACCATGGAAACCAGAAACAAGTTACAATATTTTAAATATAGTGTTGTTTTCAGAAATGTAAAATCTTCATTGATTTTTTACATATTGGAAAAAAGTTTCAAAGTGATGAAATATGCAATACCATGGTATGTATTTATTTATGCATATATAGAGTTCAATGGCACATCATTATTCCACTTCAGTGGCCTAGTGGTTAGTGTCCGCCTCAGATGCGGAATGTTGCGGGTTTGAACCCCAGCTGAGTCATACCAAAGACTTTAAAAAATGGTACTAACAGCTGCTTCCTGCTTGGCGCTCAGCATTAAGAGGTTAGTGTTAGGACTGGTTGCCCAGGTGTCAGGGTAATATGACTGGGTGCCCGTGGCATGATGCCTCAGTGCTAGACATCACTATAAACTGTCACACTGCAGACTTCATAGCGATATGACTGAAAATTTGTTTGAGGTACGTTAAAAATCTAAATCACACACACTCAGTTTCAGCATTATATTCTGTTGGACTTGGGATGAGCACTGACCTGCACTTAATTTGTCAAAAACTCTGATCTCATATAGCAGTCATTTTGTAACTGAATAATTCTTACTCCTCCATGTTAAGTGCTTGTTGTAATAACAGATTTCCATGACATCTCAAATGTTTTGAGTTAACTAATCAAGTTGTTCATTTATACTTTTTTTTAAAACTAAATATTAACTATGCATAAAAGTTGGATCAAGAGCATTATCATCAGACAGACACTATACTCTAAGGGTCATTACAGAAACTTGATTTTGACATGATGCTTAAATGACCTATAAGTTACGGGTTTATGAATTTTTGAGCCCAATTTTCTGGTTAGGAACAATTGAAAGTGATCATGAAGACCTATCTTAGGAATAAGTATTTTTTTGGTCACATTTTCTTCCATATTTATATATATAAGATCTACTAAGAATGTTTGGGTGGTTAGTTCTCATGTTTGTTGTCCACTAATTGGGTTAGACCAAAAGTTTCAATGAAATTCAACCATTTTATGTGAATCTAATTATTCATAAGATCCCTAAAATGTATGTACTTTGTTTCAGTCATCAATTAAGCTAGTTGCTTTTCAATATGTACATTACATCCAACCTATGCAGAAGGGGACATATAGATAAAGCCCACTAAAAGTGACTTTGTATTTCATTGATTTATCTAAATCCATTTTGTCTTAGTCTCATTTGATTCAAGTTCATTCTCCTTTAAACTGATAAACCATTTCTGAGATAAACAACAATTTACTCACCTTGAACATGTACCATATCAATTGGTGTGCCATAACCATCAATAAAAAACATGTCTGATTGGTGTGCAATAAACATCAATAAATAACAAGTCAGTCTGATTGGTGTACCATAGCCATCAATAAAAACAAGTCAGTCTGGTATACCATAACCACTAAAAGAAAACCAAATCAGACTGATTGGTTTGCCATAACCATAAAGTAAAAACAATTCAGTCTCATTGATGTGTGATAACCATCAACAAACATGTCATTTGCATTACTGTCATTTAACTTTGTTTCTGTTAAACCCATAATATGTACATTATTGACCTCTGATGATAATGATAAATTCAGTTTTTCTCACTTATTATTCATACTTTGTATATTTAAATGCCCAATGTGCAGACATGTTCCTTTATTTCTTGAACTATGTTGTTAAAGTGAACATTGCTAGGAGGGTCAGACAAGGAAATGATCCACCATGGAATTTAAAAATTTCTTGAAGCACACATGCATTCTATGTATAAACATGATATTTAACTGAAGTCTCAAAGAAACAACATGGTTATCATCACTAGCAATCCCAAGGATTGTCCTGAAATTAGAGAAATTACCTCTCAAAAACATATTGAATGAATGGGTCAATAAATAAACAGTGATAATAGCAACTTATCATTTGCTGAATCTTAATCAACTCCCACCTCATTAGAGAAAATACTTTTCTGGTTTTCCACACTTTGATGACTTTTTGAAATATAAAACCCCTCAAAGGTTTGAACTTGCTAAACAGCGCCACTAACAGTTAAATTTCAAAATGATCGTCTTTTGCTGAATCAATCCAGCAGCATTGTAATATAATGCATTTTATACACTTCAGTACCTTAAAAATGTATCACTCAAATGACTTGCTTAGTCCAAAGGAAGCATTTTCTTCTCTTTGACCATAAAACTCTTCAAGTACCAAATTTTTGTGCCAAAAATATATGGTCCAACAGTATCTTTTTACAGTAAATAGTAAATATTTCTGTGGTACAACAGGTAACCGTTAATGGTAATCCATGGTAATATTGTGCAAGTAGGGAGTCCACTTTTGTCAAGTTAGTGTTTAGTGTGTAGCAATAAAAATGATGTGATTATTACAATCAATATGACATCATTTACCTTGGTGTATTCTAGTGCTATGAACTCAAGAACAGGTTGGCTGTAAATGTGGTTGCTATGTTATATATATATATATATATATATATATATATATATATATATATATATATATATATATATATATATATATATATATATATATATGAGTACACATATTTTAACAACTGTAATAATCATCAATAACACTCAAAAAATAAAGTCTGTGAAAATGCTATGAGACCACTGAAAATCTTTAGCGATTTACAAACTGCTGTAAGTTAGTCAAGCAAACTGTTTGTAATAATACATATTTAATCATGGCATACTGGAATAAAATTTATGCAACAAGATACCCTTTTCTCACCATCATTGATGAGAGTTATATGTGCTATGTAAATATAATGAATTCTCAAATACTCATGCTGCTGTTATTTTATAGGCATGTAATGACATGTTTATCAGCCTGTAAATGTTAATTAAGTTTGGAATGCTTGGACCCTTAGCTGTGTAAAAATATTTTAAAAAAGTTCAGCACTTTAACATTTCAGACAGCAGTCACACTTAAAACTGCAAACATTTAAAACATATTTGTTAATGGACAATGGACACTCTATGCTTATTCTTTTCACAGGCCAGTGCTTATGCATCATGTGTGACATCCAAGCAAGGAATCAAGACACACGAATGTCAGAAGGAATTTGAGGCTATGAAGCAATGTATGAAGCAGGCTGTAAGTAGAATAAGTAATAATTAGTGTAACATGTCCATTACTTACTCTGGTCTCATAATTTCAAATTTTGGGCTCAGGGTATGTGCAAAAACTTGCCATTAGCTTCCAATGGATCAATGTTTTTTTTTCGTGTTCTTCTACACCAAATATACTGGCTGACATAAGTAGCCATGTGCTAAAAATGGCATTAAACCCATAAGGGGCTGTCCATAAATGATGTCACGCACATGGGGGGAAGGGGTCACATTTCTGATTTTTACGAGTGGGAGAGGGTTTTAAGAAATTTGACGTCACATCAAAAATGCGCAACTTTAAATAAAAAATTTTCACTTAATTTTCATTCTTAGTTTTTGGCTTGCTTACAATTTATGTAATGATGTTTTAAGTAGAATGCATGAGCTCAAATTAAATTTGACTTGTCTTTGAACTACCAACACCTCATCTAGCCTCAATAGTAGCATATTCCAAAAAGTATTCTTTGTTTTCAATCTGCTGGTGTCGACAAAGTGAGGTTGAAATAATCTTTGGGGGTGGGACTTTGTGACATATTTGAGGAAGCTGACTATTTGTGATTGGGGGGTAGGGTTTTAAAAAAAATTGCCAAAATCGTGTGACATTATTTATGGCTGGCCCCATACCAACCAAATTTATTTTAATTGCTGTGGCTCGAAATAGCCTACTTGTGTTGCTGTGCCTCAACCCAAATCAGTGTTAATTTGTGGTTATAATTTTCTAACCCTATCTAATTAGTAATATAATATGTATACAAATCATGTACATTGATCAAATTTAAAATTTGTACAAAGCAAATTTTGCATGTCCAGTTATATATATATATATATATATATATATATATATATATATATATATATATATATATATATATATATATATATATATATATGAAATCATTTTATTCAAGGTATACTAATGGTCATGGCTTTTATACCTAATTCATAATAGAAACCTTCAAGATGTTTTACCTTTAAAGAAAATCACAGTCCAGTCACTGCCAGAAATGAAGCTTTCATAGAAAAGGTTATTTTTTCTTACAAATACACTACTTGAGTACCATGAACAGTCCTCTCTGCACTAGTATGATATGGTTAACTCAGGATTATTGACCCAAGGTCAAGGTATGCAATCAGGAACAAAACATTGTGCAAAAATATTTTTATTAGCCTTGCCAGACCCATGACCCCAGAATCTATAAGTTTCCTTGCAAGCCATCCATTAAGTTTGGTCAAGGTACTTATGTTAGAACAAAAGTTCTACATAATCCATTTTTTATTTTCAGCCAGAATGACCTTGACAACAATTCAATAGGTCTCTTTTATAACTGAACTATAAGTCCTCTGCAAACATTTATCAAAGGTACATGGTTTAGAACTAAAGTTACCATGCAAAAACCATTCTTTCTTACCACAAGTGCAAACCATCCACATAGTTTGGTAGTTGTATATGGCATAAAAAAATTTTTTATTGTTCAAAATTATTTCTCTTCTTTCATCAATATCCTGAACCTTAAAATTTTGTGCCAGTAATCTACAAAGTTGGTTGACTCTAGATGGTGGACTACTAGATTTATTATATGGAAATAAAATTAGTAAAATAGAGATTGAAAATGTAGAAAATTTCATGGCAGGCATATAATTGACATGGATACAGCGAACTGATTGTGATTTTTATACACGTTTTACTGTACTTGACTGTTAGAGCATCTACAAGACTGCCATCACAAAACCCATAGATGAATGCTTGCCTTTCTAGTTTTATTTTAATTTCTTTTAGGTTTCTTTAACTGCTTTCATTTACTTCTCAGTGCCTATTGGTCTGCCGCCACTCCTTATGTCCTCTGGGGATTACATGGTTACTTCTTAAGATGCAATACATTTTTAACCACTAGCAATTATATTAAGACAAAATTTTATGATATACATCAAGAAAATTGTAATTGTTGACTTAAAACTTTAATTAAAGGTCTTGGAAAAATTAAATTAACTTTTAAATCTGTTTAATTTAAATGAATTGTACATTATATGAAATGAAATTCTACATGGATTTACATTTTATTTTCCAATGTAATTCATCTTCAAAAATATACATAGTTTGTTTCCATCTTATTGTGCAGTTTGAATTGAAGCTAAAAGCAATTTCAGACTGGTTCTGAATTATTGTTTATATATAAATTACATTTCAAGGCTAGTCTAGTTTTCACCAGATATCTTATCTTTTTTTTTTGTACATTTTTTCTTCCTTAAATACAACTTTTCATATCTTGATAAGAACCTTTACATTCTGAATGCCAATATATCTAAACAAATACATATAGACAGTTATACAGAATTCAAAATGTTGTATAAAATATTCAATTTGTTAATTAATTTTCAAAGTTAGAATTAGAAAGGTAGTGATGTTAACTACTTTCATAATCATTTGACATTTTTAGGGTGGATATGGCACCAGCTAATAAGGATTATATCTTTGAATTGTTTAAAATACATTTATGATGTCATAACTCACAAGTTGTAAAATACAATCAGTGGGGCCCCAAGTGACCGAGTGCTCTAAAGCTGTCTGTTACGGATCACTACCATCTCACCTTTGGGTGGGTTCGAGTCTAGGATTCGTCGAATGTGGATATGTGAGAAAGCTTGCCAGTAGCTTCTCGTGGGTTGGTGGTTCTTTCCGGTGATTTCCCACTTTCTTCCTCCACCATTAATACTGGCCGCCATGAATAGCCTATCGTGTGCTGAAAATTGGCGTTAAGCCCAACAACAACAATCAGGGCATTGAATTGCAAATTTTTCAAAACAGACATGTCATTAAAAGTTGCAGCAAACTTTCCCTTACAAAGTTTAATTTGTTAGAAAATTTCAAGAACATTTATGCTTATGTAAAGATGTATAATATACAATATTTACAGTTGCAAAATTTTCATTTATTTAGTATTTAAACCAAATGTATTCAGGCCCACAAATAAAAGCTTTCATTCTCAAATGTATTTTTGTGATGCAGTTTCAAAGGCAGCAGCTCTAGCATTCAGTATGTAATTTTTTTACTTGTCTTTCTGCATTTAGTATTTTATATTTTAGATGAAGAAGCTGTAGAAGCCATTTATCCTGGATACAACCCGAATTATACTGGATACAACCCTCATCCTTAGTAAACAGAAACAGAAGTCATCCAATGGTTTACATTTTCAGCAGTGCTCTGCAACCAGCAGAAGCAATTTGGATAGGCCAAGTGAATGTACAGTACAGTTGCTGGAGACATATATATAGTCCAATTGAATACTCAGTACAGTTGCTGGAGAGACATTTTCATACAACCATGACATAGTGAATGTGGGAAATAGTTAAAGGACACAAATTATTAATATAAATGTTATCCTGCTGTATGTAAAAAATAATTTGTCTGGGTGAGACATTAAATGGCCATCAACACCAATGCCATAATTGGCCATGCATGGAAGTCAGTAATCTGCATTTTTATTGCTTTATTTATCCACAGCCAACAAAGTTGGGAGAGGATGCAACTTTTTGCCAATTTGTTTTCTTAATTCATTCATCATGTCCTCAGTATCTTGACCTTATTTCACCTTCACTCATGAAAATGTAGGTGGACACAGCTCAGAAAAAGTAACTTGGTCATATAAAAAGTATTGTAACTGAGACTTAATTTTCTTATGAGCTACTTGTGTATTTTTAGCTGTTTGTTACACCCCATTTTACCTATTCTCTTTTCCTAGCTATCTTTTTACATGATATAAATGCTTTACACCATGTTTCACCAACACTCATAAAAAATTTCTACATGGATTCATCTCATCTGTGGGGTAGTAACTTCAATTAAATGTGACTTAATCAAGTGAAATCCCCAATACATAGAATGCTTTGTTATTGCACAAATTCATATATAAAACAATTTTTGTTAATAAATCATACCTGAAAAAATAATTATTTGAAAGAAAAAAAAAGTAATTGTAAAATGTTTACTATAATTTTGGGGAAGAGTTGGAATGTCTGAATTGGAATGCAGCATAATTATGATGTGGCTCCCAAATTTTACAGTAAGGTTTGCACCAAAGTAAGAGTGATTTAATAAATCAGCAAGATGTGTTGTGTTCTTAAAGAAAAAAAGTGTTCTGATTGCATCTTTATATGAATAAAGATGTTAAACATTTTTATTTGTAAATGTTCATTTCAAATGAACCATTAGTCAATCACTGCACTTTTATATTAGTAGTTGTTGTTGGGCTTAACGCCATTTTTCAGCACACAATAGGCTATTCATGGCAACCAGTATTAATGGAGGAAGAAACCTGGAAATCACCGAAAAGAACCACCAACCCACGAGAAGCTACTGGCAAGCTTTCTCACATATCCACATTCACCGAATCCTAGACTCAAACACACAGACAGAGGTGAGATGGTAACGGACAGCACTTTATATTAGTTTATCTTGTAAAGATGTTAGGTCAAAAGTGTTAATCATATGATCTATGAACAATAAAGTCATTAAGTCTTCTTTGTGTTTTTCTTCAATGCATTCTGTATGCCATTGTTGCTCAAACAATAGTGAACATATGATTGTTCCTTAAACTGCATGGAGAACCAAGCACCATACAATGTAGTAGATTGAAGATTCTCACCTGAATTTATAAATCAATACAAATGCTAATCATCAGTCAGTCTCACAGCTAAAAGCTGTTGAAATTATGGGTCAGTGATTTATAAAACTTAAAGAAATGAAAGTTGCAAAACAAGTGTACATGACTAGGTGGATGTTAAATTGCCACAATCAGCTGACCAGTGAATAATATTGTTTATTCCCTATCAAACCGACCCCATTGTTCATTAACAATTATTCTTACTGTAATAGTTAAAACAAATAGATGTGAAAGAGTTAAATAGTGGGTACTGCAATGGCTAATGGTACACGTAAAGCTTTTACTATTAAAGATCAGTTTAAAGCCCTGGATAGGATTATATCTGGTGTTAAACATAGTTAGCTCAAGATTTAAGTGTTCACGAGTCGACCATCAAAGGATGAACTTAAGATGGAGATCAATCAGTTTAAAACAATTTTTTAAAAAAATTTCTGATTTGCAGTAGAGAAATTTTAGCAATAGGAAATGTATACAGACATTGTTATTGACCTTGGGACGTACATGTGCATACATACTGTACTTTATGTGCTTCATCTTTCCGTTACATTTTTTACATTGAATTCAGACTTTGATCAATAACAAAATTAAATTACCTAATATTATACTTGTATATGCATATTTTAGATAGAATTATTAGATTCACCATCACACATGCAATGAGATCGGCTGGTGAGTACAGTGTACTATGAACTATTCATGCAATAATTTACACGTGTATGCATGGTGCCCTGAATAAAATAAATGCAATTTTTACTAAATGTTTATTAAGATGGTTCATGAAACACAATTTTGTGCCCACTTTTATTCTCAAGCCTGGTCATTTATTTGGTGCATGCATCATTTTCTTTAGGTAACTGATTCAGTTAGTTAAAATGTGGCTTGGTACATAGAACATTATGTGAACTGTGACCATCCTGATATAGTGGGGTTACACTCTATTGCTTGATTGACTTGTGTCTTTTCAGTTATTTGTTCTGTGTGTCCTCAATAACCAGGTATAAGTAGAACTCACTTAACATTAAAACTTTGGTCAATGTGACATGTTTTCATGCTTGAGTGACTTTTGAACTTTTAGACACCCATTCATTTGACTAGCAACATCTTTGATAGTTTTTTTTTTTACCTACATCCAATCAAGAAATGTTCAGCTATACCAAATCAGAGATTAATTTTTAGCCTGAAGAGACATTTTCTCCAATCTATTCATCACATCCACAATATAGTTGATCCCCCTTTTACCCACTCATGAAAATTGGTATGTGGATACATGTCAAGAGCATCCCAACCATACCAAAAGCAAATCTCTGTGACCTAATATTTCATGCTCATTTTATATTTTTACTTTCTTCCATAATAGTCTATACTCCTGTTGAGAGGATTTGTGTTTAAGAGTAAACACCTCATTTTCAATTAATATTTTCTTTGTTTCAGCTGATTTAAAAACTGAAAATAAACCAAAATGAGTTATTTGCCTTGTATATGATTATAAATGTTTAATGCACAAACATATAATAAATGGCCATTAAACTACATGCACTTTCTATTGGAAAAAAAAAAGGAATGAAAAATGGACCTTTATGACTTTCATTTTTATTCCACAAGTATATTTTTTTCTTGTTTTTTTAAAAAAGTTCCACATAAGTTAATACAAATTTATATCTACGCTGAAAATTGGATGAAAACTGTTTTTATAAGATTTTCAAGATGCCCATTATGGTGGTCATACTTAATGTCTGAGCAGCACCATTTTCACTATAATAGAAACAACTGGGAAAAAAAATTAGAACATTTGTTTTACACCATGAAATCAACTCACAGCTGACTGAATGCTTTGACAAGCTATTAGTTCAATCATCTCAGGATTAAACTCTAGCAACATATTGTATCTGTCAGTATAAAACTGTAATCATATCAAGACTTAATTCTAGCAACATTCTGTACATGTAAGTGATCTGCTGGAATTTTAAATACATCAAAGTCTAACAACTGTGTCGGTGAAGTCGATGATGAATCAATTTCATAATCAAGGTTTTTGATAACCCAACCTAAAAGCAAATCTAAATACAAAGCAGTTACTGAAATAGGATGCTGAAAAAGCAGGACAACAAAACAAGACAAAGACCAAGCAAAAATATCAAGAATACTTTATTTGATATAAATGGTAATTATACATTACATAAAGCTAAAATGAAAAAGAGGTCAATGATTAAAAATTTATTGGATGTATAGAGGTATGCAAAGTTTCTATTTAATCAACAATACTGTTCATGGCAAAGAAAATTAAAAAGTTTTAATGGTGTAGAGACATAAAACCTATCTTGTATTAAAAATTTATATTTTAGCCACTACAGTATTGAAATCATGCAATGGACAAACAACGTAACTTTATTGGCAGCATTCTTTAGGCTACTAATCAGACCACAGTTCAGAGCAAAGAATTTGGATTTGAGTCACTTTCTCCTAATCTAGACCTGACAATCCTAAACAGACTTTGGCAAGGAACTAACATTATTCTTTCAAGTTTGTCCAATTTTCTGTAAGGTGCAGTAGAATGTCATGTTCTGCCATTATCAGAGTGGAAAACGCGAGCTTTAAAAGTTTTGTCAGATGCAGAGATGGCAGTATTGTGTTCAAACGAAAAGTTTGTAACACTTAGGCCATAACGACCTTCAGCTCAAAAATCCATGGAGATCAATGACTTCATGCTACTTTCACAAACTCAAAATCCCATGGAGATCAATGACTTCATGCTAGTTTCACCCCATCCGATATTTTTTGGGAAAGGGGAGGGGGGACCTGGGCTAAATTATGGTGGCAGTAATCATTGCTCCTGCCACTGACGATTGTCACCTTTCATACGTTTTTGTATTTTTCATACTGCTGTGCTAGTTGTTTGGACTTTTTAAGATGATTATCACATTTTCCTTCATGTTTTCATTTGATGGACATTTCCAGATTACATTAACATAAAGTAAAAGCTCAATAACATGAGTATTTTGAACACAAGTAGATTGCAAAAGCAGAAGTACTCCCACTAACATTAGCATGGTTCCCTAACCAGTTCCACTGTATAAAATCTAAATCCTGACCAAAAGTCAGAGAAGTCAATATCTGGCTTCAACGACAATGATTTAAGTACATAATGAAGAGACATTTAATTCTTGTGAAAATAAATACCAAGGATCTGGTATTCTACTTACTTTTGAATTTCTACATGACATGCAAATATTAAATTTGACCAAATGAATCAAGAACACTTTTTACTGGCACAAATCTCTCTGATTAATATTCTAATAGTAATGGATGAGGCAGTCCAAGTAATGTAGGTGTCACATTTTCAAGGTAACTCTGTCCAGGAAATGTAGCATATTGCATTTTCAATGCAACTTTTCCCCATGTATCACATTTTAAAGGTAACTCTTAAAAAGTAATGCAGGGTATCACATTTGTAAGGTATCTCTGTCCAAGGATTGCAGGGTATGCATTTTCAAGGTAACTCAGTCCAAGTAAAGCTGGGTATCATATTTTCAAGGTAAAATTGTAAGTGCTTTGACTTTCAGTTTTAGCCAATATAGGGTATTGATGATGAGTACTGAAAGAAGATTTGTGTATTAGATTGGGGATACTAAGTACTGCAGAGAAGTACTGTGGGCATTAAATAATCCAACTACCAAAACATTCAAATATCCATTATGCATTATGGAGGAAACCATAATTAAAAGACCATGGCCTAAATCTTGTTACTCCTAATCATTTACCCAACTCTGTAACCTCTGCATGGCAAACTCACATTTAAGGTATTTTTTTATGTTTATAAATGCAATGAATTAAGTTATTAATCTTTATACTTAAAATGACTTGTTTAATCTACTGACCTCCAATTTCTGTATATAGAACCATGTTCAGCCAAAAAGAAACCCAAAACAATGCTATGCAATATTAAGTGGAGAATGGTTTTGTAACACTGACAATGCAAAAATAGGCAGTGTTCTGGTTTATGCATTGGAGGGATAGGTCCATGAACATTAAATATTGAAATATGATTTTAATGATGCTATGCCCTTGCTATACCACCGGTGAAACAGCCAGCTCTGCTGACCATGTTCAACATACTAAGCAAAGGTACAAACTGAACAGGTACTCCTAATGCATTTTTATTTATTCTTAAACTATCTTCTTATCTCATTATGCCATAAGAAAACATAAATATCAGGATGTTAAAGATACATCAAATTCAAAATTGGATTATCCATGCAATTAGAATACCCAAGTCTATATATGTCTCTTTGGCAAATTTTCTGAAAGTAAAACAAAATTAATCTTACTTGCTAGTGGAAAGGTAGCCTTCTCTTTCATTAGCTTGTCACACTATCAGCCCATAAAGAAGGACTGTGAAAAAGTTTACTTTATTAAACAAGCTGCAATCTAGTGCTCTGAAAGTCTATTGTAGTGTGTTGATACATGAGTAATATTAGTACAAGGGTACAGAATAAAAATTTGGGGTGTAATATTTTACAATGATCTTTTAGAAATTAAAATCTTACACATGCAAGAGCATTTCAAACAACACATACCCACACTTACAAATATCAGTCCTATAATTAAGGAAGTCATTAAAACATATCAATGTTCAATTTTATAAGATATATACATCAAATATACATGCTACATGTAAAAATCATGGCATAAGAACAAAAACAAAAGTGTCAATTTTGGCCAAGTGTTACACATCCAAAATGTGACATGCATTTATGTTTTGCCTATAACAATACCAAATTCTTCATAATATCATTTAGAAATTATACATCTGCAAAAGCAGTTAAAACGGAAAAACATTACAAAAATGCACTTCCCTAACTTTTCATTTGTACTTCATAAAAAAATACAAACAATCCATGCTTGTCTTGCTCCAAGTCTACAGAAAAAAAAGTTGGATATGGCATATTCATATCAAACAAGTTTTTTTCCCCAAATTCGGAGCAAAACACAAATGCAATTTTTGTATTCATTACATATCCCCTGACTGTTGCTTTTATAGTATGTTTAGATTTATACTATAAATGAAATTCAAAATGGGATTATAAATGTTTGATTCAATGGGATTATAAATGTTTGATTCAATGGGATTAAAAATATTTGATTCACTATATCTAAAAAATCTCAGTGCAGAGATTGCCAAAGACACAATAACATCTGTATCAAATGTCTGATCAACCACAGAAATTAAATGGCTATGAAAAAAGTCTATGAACCCCAAAAATCATATAATTGGTCTGCAATTGATTGTAAGCATGAAATAAATCTAAAATCACAATCCAAACAATGTGTGGAGAAAAACCTGATCACTCTTACTGACTTCTAATGATATAAAAATCCAACCTTTATTTTCTGATTGTTATTACTATATAAAATTCCAATCTTGGTTCTACAATAAAGACATTTCCAAATACAATGAAATTAAAATTTTGCTGCAAAAATAAAATATCCAAATGCTACAAAGGATGAAATTACTTTCAAAAGCACAAAACCTCAACAAAGAAGATATATTAAGAATAATTTTTTTCTCCAATATTCATAAAAAAAGAGGAACAAAATAAGTGGGCTAAAAAAAGGAGACTAATCTGGTACATAATTTAATAAATGTATTACACTGTTTCCAACTGTCTAATAATTTTAACCAAACAAAAAATTTATTATGCATATCTAACAAAAACACTAATTACAAATTTAATGACTTTTACTGGAAAGGCATTAAAATTTAATCAACATTTTTCAAACTTTTATTTCCTAGAACATTCAAGTCCATGTTATTTTTGTTTGTGCCATGAAATTTGATATAATTTATCCACAAAAATTTCCATCTCTTAAAAAATAATTTCAAGACTTTCTGCTTTAAACATCGCCATTGTCCCTTAATGCATAAAGAATGTCATCTGTGCTCACATTCAGCCGGACTCTCGTGTTCAGATCTTGTCGGCCATGCTCCACCAAGAGAAGACGAGAACTTCCCAGTCTGGCACAAACTTCTGCAAGCTCTGATGTGGAGGGAGGGTGAACACCTACAATGATATCACATGCATACTGATTCAGTGTACTATATTGCTGTACTAAACATTTAGTTGCTGTTGAAACAAGAGGCCAAGATGAGCTCAAAAGCACCTGGCCAACATTTACCTGACATGCAAACCAAGAAATGTGGGTCTGAAGGATGCTTACTTCTGAAATATTTCCCATTACTATTAATTACATTTGTTATGCAAACAATTATTTTAAAGTTTCTGTTTCTGGCATCTTCATCCATATTGATTTACATTCAGGAATGGAATCAATCTCAAATTCTCTAACTTCCAAATCATACTGCAGACCTGCCAACCCTGATGGGTCTGTCTCAGTAAGGCTGTTGATTTTTTTCTGTAAGTATGACCAGTTTTCAGTAAAGTGTAAAAAAAAGATAAACTGCTATTGTAAAGCTCGAAAATGTTAAGTTTGGTATTCAAAACATGCAGCGAAAAAAACATTATGTTCGACTGAAGAGATTGTAAAGTACACGTAGACTTTATTTACCACTAGTACAGTTACACAAAATCAAGTTCCCAACCCTATGCTGCTCAATGACTTGTTGCTGTCTCTTAACTTATGTATTTATCTTTTTCCATTGCACATGACAAAATCATATCTCCTGCAACGAGTCATATTCTGTCTGTTCCAGCTTTTATTCCCAAGAATTTGGATATTTCTTTTATTTTTCAGTGTTGATTATTAACACTTTTCAAGAGGCTTATATTCCCTTTCGTCTTAAACATGCATCGCTTGCTGGACGCCATTTTTAAAAAAATTCTATAATCAACAGTTGTATCATACAGACACTTCGCATGAACAAATAGGGAAAGTTTAAAGCGTCTAAGGTGCTGCTGTAAAGTTAGTCTGGTTCCTTGATGAACTTCACTAATTCTAATATGAAACCTGGATCCAAATCAAGCACAGATGAACAAATTTTCCTGATTTTTCGGCAATGATCAGTTTTTTGTAGTTTTTGCTTTTATGCCGTACGTCTGTATTTTAAGGGTAATTTTTTAAAAGACTTACGGCAAAATTGTAAGAGTTGGCAGGTCTGATACAGGTCCAACTCTTTATTAAACACAATAGACCAGTGGTTCCCAAACTTTTTCGGCCCCCCCTCCCTTTTTTATCCTCAGTGCCCCACAGTATTAGCGCCCATCTCAGTAATTTCACCACCCCAAGTGTGCAGTACCATCCATTTTGGGAAGCACTGCACTAGATGCTAGAGTTGGCAATAGTATTTCAAGTCTTTCTGGAAGCGATCGCAAAATGCTGGCTATGGCTTGAAACTGACCATTTTTCAATCCTTTATCAGTGTCTCTGTAGATGCCATGTTTGGCAAGAATGCTTATTTTCTAACCTTGCATCCTGGCCTCCCATGATGATCCACACAAGACCAGACAAACATCACTGAATGGCTGATACAGTTGGTGAAATTAAAGATAGCAAAGTAATACAAAAATGCATTAAATTGGTCATTTCCACCTTTGTCACAAGTGCTTTTTGTTATACTAAGTACAACTATGTCAATTAAAGTATTACTGAATGTTCGTTTCAAATGTTAATATGCAGTACTGTCTTTTTCTGCCATCGTGCATGACTTAGGTTTGGGAATACAGCAAGAAATTGCATATGTGTAATGTTGTGTTTTGTGCCAGAGATGCTTTATTCTAATGAAAGTTTTATCAACTGTGTTTTAACCTTTTTTTGACATTAAATTTCAACATTTTATTAATATACTGACATTCCTGTCATGCAGCATTTTTAGAACAAATAGTAGTCTGAGTCAGTTAAAGTGAAGTTGGTAATGCAGCAGATACTTATTTATACAATAAAATCTTAGGCACCTTATAGTTTTGCCATTTCTATCTATCTTGTTTATAAAAGTAATACTTGGCAAGTTAAAATGCGCGTCAAAACCAGAAATCTGGAAAAATCAAGTATTAAAATTAGCATTATGTGAAATGTATTCTCAGAGAATAGATAAATCAATGATTCATTTTGACAAAAATTAGTACATTTATATTGCTATTAAAAATGTGTTCTGCTGCTAAGGCATATTTTAGAGCAGTGGTTCGCAAAGTTGGTGGTAACACCCCCTGGGAGAGGACAGTGGGATTACCAACAGAAGCACTAATGCTGAATAATGGGTTTTATGGGGTAAGGTAGGGGGCGCTGAGGAAAATTTTTTTGGGAAACACCGTTCTAGAGTTACCTGGTCATTGTTAAATAGTGATGATCTTAAGAAATTTTTTGAAACACAAGTCATCTTGAAACAGTAGTATTTTCCTTTTAAACTATTTAGGCAATGGTGATATTTTTAGGTAGCTATTATTACTTGAGGTAAATTAACATTAACAGTTTTATGCAATTTTGTAAATGGAACATTCTATGATGCAGACAAACCACCAATATGTAAAAACACAGTTACATCTTTCTGTAACACGAATTAATATATAGTGCAAATTAATAAACTAGCAAATAAGTTATAACAAGTGTATCAAATGAAGTAACCTGTCATATAGACTTAAGTTGCAATTTTTAAAGAAGTGTCCAGGTTTTAAGAACTGTACAATTGGTCAAATGTGCAGGCATCTTAGGGTTGTCTACGACCGATCTGAACTGCTGCTTAAAGTGTGAAAATTCAAGAGTATTCCTCCAGTTCTGAGAGTTTTCAGAGCCATGCAGTGTATAACACTCAGTTCACTTAGTTTGATATAGATTGTTGTTAAAATATGTAGCTCGTCTATGGAACTACTGCTAAATATATTTACAAAAAAAAAAAGGAAAAAAGCTGATGGCCCTCAATGCATCATACCTGCTAATGGAGTGTCCTTATCATCACAGTGACATTACATTTTCTAGTTCAAATTTATCAAAATCAAATTACATTAATCAAATGAACAATTCTGCAGGTGAGACACTTTGCCATCATAAACACTGATATCATACAAAAGGTATAAACAAATATACCCATATATTACCAAATATAATTCAAACAAACAATTTTAACTTCTAAATGCATATATAAGGTTTCTGTATTCTTTTAATGATCTTTTCTCTATTCAAGATATGTCATATAGGAAATAAATGTTTTTGAAAATAAACTGTTGGATGCTTTCATGCATTATTCTTTTTTTTTTCTTTCTTTTAATTGTTGCCAGCAAAGATTCTGACCAAGCTTTCTTCACTAAAAATTGCATCACGAGAGGCCAAGGCACTAAGCTACCTCATTTCCTTCAGTTTCTGTTACTCCAAGATTCAATGGCCAAGTAGAAACTTTTGACAAATTAGAACAATCATTATAATGATCATCTGATAAATAAGATAAAGAAAGGATACTATTACAAGGCTCATCTTTATGCAGTGAAACAACTGCAGAATGGGGCTTTATTTAAAAACTGGATTGCAGATCACATTGGGGAATATTAGATTCAGTCAAGGAGAAATACATGCATGTGTGTGATTTGGATTTTTATCATAGCTTGAACAATCTTTCATTCATATTGCTACAATGTCAGCAGTGTGACCATTTATAGTGATGTCTAGCACTGAGGCATCATGCTGCAGATATGTGGCATCATGTCTCACCCAGTCACATTACCCTGACACCAGGCTGACCAGTCCAAACACTAACCTCTCATTGCTGAGCAACAAGCGAGGCATCTGCAAGTACCATTTTTTATAAGTCTTTGGTATAACTCAGCTGGTATTCAAAGCTGTGACCTCCCACATCCAAGACAGATGCTCTAATCACTTAGGCCACTGGAGCAGGGCACAAGAAACAAAAAAATTTGTGCTTTAATTAAGTAAAAAAAATCATTACTTTTATTAAATGTCCTTTATGCTAGGATGAATCCTGACATATTTGGTTAAATTCTGTCAAAAGAGTTTGAGATAATGCCAATTTTAAAATGGTTTCCAAGTTTTAGTTGTGACAGTGATAGATCAGCATTATAATATAAACTGAAAAGCCTCAAGGAATTGGTCAACAGTGATGGGTCAATTTAGAGAAGTGGTTTACAAACATATCTGATAATGGATTACCATAATTTGTACCAACTTGTAATACCATCACGACAAGGTTTTTTTGACAAATATGGTCAAGTGTAAAAAAATGATTTTATGGAATGGCAAACATAATTTTGGTGGATTATCAATTATACAAATTTGAAAGGCTTAGATTACATGGTCCTTTCTGTTAAATTTTGATTTAGTTCAGTGCATAAGTTCTTAAAATAAGTAAATTAAAAGGTTTTTCTTTTTTTCAGTAATATCACCCATGTTTGAAGGCAGAGTAGCATTATTCTGTACAAATTTAAAATATCATTGTGCAAGAATACTTTGTCAAGTTTTTCAGATTCTGCACAAGTGTTTTGAGAAGTCAGTTTCAAGGTTTTTTAGTTTTAATAACAGATGCCATATTTGATGGCAGATTGGCATGATTTGTGTAATGGTCTTCATCCCATTATGTTTCTGTCAATTTTATTGAATGTTGGCTGTTTAAGACCGCATTAGATCATTTGTATGTATTTAAATGGCCAGGATACTGTCAAATTTAACCAAATTCTGTTTAGCGGTTTTGGGATGTTAATGTTTTATTTTTATCTCTAATTTTTTTCTCATTTCAGCCATATTTGAAAACCGACTGGCATGATCTGTATAAACTTTAATAGTCTTTATATCAAAATTGGTAAAACTTTTATTTTTGGGAATAAGTCACAAGTAACAGTAGGCATTTTAGATAGCAAATCTGCATTGTTTGAATTGCTGTTAATTTAGGATACACTCTGCAAAGTTTGCTTGAAGCTGGTCATGTAGATTTTGAGAAGGAAGTTGACAACAGCAATTGTAGTTCAATAAATCAATATCCACACCTATACTGATCCTGATGGATGGTTTGGGTCTGATCTCACCTCTGCATAAAATCATTCAACTGATGCAGATAAGTCTGTCTTAAATGCATCAATGTACATTCCAGATGCCAGTAATTCTTGCCACTCCAAAGTTTATGGTCAGCTGAAGAGGCCTTTTGGTTTGATCTTATGCCTGGAAACTTGTAACTTAAAATGAAATAACAATCCTACTGCTAGTCTCAAAATTTAATTACTACATCAGCTCTCAAATTTCATTTCTACATCAGCCTGTTCACTCAGATCCAACTTTTACTGATTCACACATTTTTCGGTTGTAATAGCTGCTTTACATTACTGTGATTGCACTGTGCCGAAAACTAACTATTCTTTGTTTATTCAAGTAAAATAATGACAACCCTTGTACTAAGAAACAAAATAGAACAATTCTTTCTCGCACTTTCTTATTTAGGCTACATACATGACATTCTGTCATGTAAGTTTTACATAACACTTAAAAATATGTTAAGATGTTTCCTCACCTTCAAATCGGCAGAGTGTAAGATGCTGTGTGTATAATTTAGAGAACTGAGCTTCTTCAATTCCAAGACGCTGAAATTCTGCAACAACAGCCCTTAAAAATGTCTTTTCCTGCACTGAAGAGTTCCTGATCAGATAAGACAAAAAAATATAATTGTTATTGATGCTAAGATCGACCCAAAAATTTGATTTAGTTTTAACTGACTGTACATCAAAATATGGTAGTCATTAATTCTTTTTCATTACAACATTTTTATCATGTTATCACATTAAAGAATTTAAACTGGTAGAAAAATCTATCCATTTTAGTTCAATATAATTTATATCAGAAGTATGGATTTGAAGACACTCAGATTTAAAATAGCTGATAACTTGCTACAGAACTTGTCTAACTTCTGTTTAAAACAGACATTTTTTTCCTAATATTTATATATTACTCTGAGATACCCATTGCCAACCAGGGAAATTAAGGACATGAGGGTAAGAAATTAGTGATTCTATTGAAAAATTAGGGACACTTACCACAGCAAAGAAATTTTCCACATGGATGTCAAAAGAATGATAAAATCACAAAGCATACCAAACAACCCAGAAAATCATGAAGAAAACACAATCAAGTAAAATGAAGTGTACCAGGTGATGGAATGAAACAAATCATGACATGAATTACCAGAAAAGACAGGGAAGGACTTACATAAATTGTTCTGAATAATAGCACATTATATCCTAGAAATTGACCATATGTCACAAAGTACCAGAAAAGATTTGATATATGATTTATATATAACAATCAAATATGTGTGTTTGTATACACACACACAGGTAAAACCCATTATAAAATGATTCATTATAAAGTGATGGCATCAGGCTCAAATTTTTTAATTCAAGGTGACTTCTCTTTTTAGCATCCTAAACATAGCAGATTTTTAATCCCAACACTGCATTAACTGTTGCCTTAACTTCCAAAATTTTTTAAACATACTGCAGTGTTATATTTGTTAATGAAAATAAAGAAAAGCTATCAAGTTCAGACAAGTTAAAAGATTTATGAATATGTTTGGAGTAAAGTAACATGCAGCTAGTTTGACGTTCTCCAAGAACTATCAAACCGTTCAAGTGTGTGAATCTGATCTCTTAGTCAGCTGACTGAAAAGTTCTTCAGATCCAACAGTGTGCTGAGTTTTGTTTGATACACTGTCAAATGATAAGTGTTTTTGAAAAATTTGTTGATGCGATGCTGTTTATATTGCAATGTTATGCTCAGGGTCCTGAGCACTGCATTATTATGTAGTTTTACCTCTGTGTATGGGTATGAAAAAATTACCTACCTACCTACCTACCATAATTTGAAAAAACAGTGACAGGAAATAAACATATTTTAGGGGTAGGGGAGGCTTTATCATAGCCTTTGACGTTGAACCTCTTATGACAAGATATGGCCACATGCTAAGTTTGGTTAAATCTATATTTTTAGGGAAATGGGAAAGAGAATGTTATTTAACTGGACTCAGTTCTTTTATTTTAATATAGCCACAAAAGGTTTTGATAAAAATCCATTTATAAGTTGTTTATGTTATCATGCTAGAAGCCAGGATCTAAATAACTGGGTCATGACCTTTGACCTTACAATCAGTATCAAGGTGCTGACTATTAAGTTTTTTATATGGTATGCAACTAAATACAAAGTATGGTCAATTTAACTGTGTATGCACCTGTCACTTTGTTCATAAACTCAATCTATTATAAAATTCTGCACATTTTTCATTAGAAACAAAACTGCAAAAATTATGTTAGTGAAAACATCTTGTCAATGCTTACATTTATGAAAAAGTAGCTATAACAAGCTTTCCAAAATGACCACTATGCTGCCATGTGGAGTTCAGATAGAACTAGCTACATACTGCCACAGTGATTACCCATATTGACCTGACCATTCTTTCAGTGGCCACATTAAGATTCTTCTTCACTATGGCATCATTTTCATCTAAAACCAACCACACACTGAGAAGTGCATTAGCGAATTACCTGAACAATATGACCACTGCCCTTCAAGAGTTGCAGTGACAAAATGATTTTGATGGCCAAAACTAATTAGCACAATTTATTGAGAGCCAACAAGATAATATAATTAGTCTTCCAGTGAAAATGACCATCTGTTTAGATCAAGTAGCCATGAAGTTTTTCAAGGTGGCTAACATGGTGGTCATGACAGGTCTAAACAGCAGCTTTTTCACTGAGGAACCCAAATGAGATACAGATCTTCAAATAGCATTAGTACACCAAGTTTTTATCCTTTAATCTCAAACAGGCCTAAATTTATAGAGCAGAATGGAGAGTGCGAGTATAACTTTCGATGCAGAACTGTGACCCTGAAGACATGTATCGCAATGTAGCACACGATAAATGTCACAGAAAATGTAAAATGCTAACACAATCTTTATCCTGAAGGTAGTTCATGTATCCCTAATATGGTACATGACACAATGCTGACAGAATCGTGACCCTGAAGATAGTTCCCCAAAGTGGTACATGACACACCTTGTAGTGATGATATATAAGTATACCAATTTTTTTTCCTTAATCTTGAATAACATCTTAAAGTTATAGAGAAAAAATGCAACTAGGATAGACAAATGAATGCAAGGATAGATGCAAATCCAATTATTATGTCCCTTGCTTGAATCTACCATACTTGTACAAATATTCTACTATAATATGTTACACAAACAAGTGGAAGTGTTTACAAGGTGTATCATTAAGGATGAATGGCAGTACCATTAATGAAAACATACCTAATAGCTACAATTTTAGGGGATGTAAACATTTCCTGAAGGGCGGTATTTACATGTGTCATCCCAACTAACACTGTGGACTGATTTGTAGTGGCTTCAGTTTCTGCTATTTCTGTAGCTCTTCGACAGACATCAAGCGCTCTACGAGCATCCCCAGACACAGCAGCCACTTTTCTGGCAGCAAGCTGAACAGCATCTCCATCAAATGCTTCAAGACCCTGCATCCTTGATAGGACAATAGTCTGGAGCTGTTTGAAGGTGTAGGGCTGGAATGTCATCCTAGTTAATCCCTGAAAACATAATTCAGATTCTGCATTGGTTGTAATTACCTCTGAATTGTATCAACAATGCCATAACTGTAGAAGTAATGGACTACAAGCTATGAAAACTAGCACATCGACTGAACAGAATTCAAAAGAAGTTCAAGAATAGACAAATTTATTATGAAATATTTACATTCTCCCTGACCACCACAAATTTATTATAAAAGATTTACGGTCTTTCTGACCTCCACAAATTTATTGTGAAAGATTTACAATCTCCCTGACCTCCACAAATTTATTGTGAAAGATTTACAATCTCCCTGACCTCCACAAATTTAGTATGAAAGATTTACAATCTCCCTGACCTCCACAAATTTAATATGAAAGATTTACGGTCTCCCTGACCTCCATAAATTTATTATGAAAGATTTACTGTCTCCCAGACCTCCATGAATTTATTATATATGATTTACGGTCTCCCTGACCTCCAAAAATTTATTATAAAAGATTTACATTCTCTCTGACCTCCACATATATATGCATGTTCCTTATATCATGAGTGATACATTAGGTCCGAAGCTTTATCCCATTTTTTCCAGCTCACTACTCCACTCCATTACATAAATATCCACAGAAGTCCCAAACCTCCAAATTCCATTGCCTGGGGATTCATCCAAATTCCGAAAAGCTTTGCACATTCCAAAGGAGTAGCATGACATTACATATGCAGACATGCATGAATGCCAAGACAGGCAGAACAACAAAACCCACCTTATCTTAGAGAAATCTGCAAATAATGAATGACATTATTTTTCAAAGGAGAATTAAAGTGACAACAATAACTTACCAATCTACTGGAGACTCTCTTCATCATTATTCTTTCTGGCAGGTCCATTGTATTTGCCACAGCAACAACTATAAGCCGAGCATGCTGCCTAGTTGGCCAATCAAAAATGTTGTACATCACATCCTGTTTCCTTGTCCATAGTAGGTCCAGCTACAACATAGGAATGATTCAAGTCAATTTTCAGGATTCACAGTGGGTTTTTTTGGTCATATGCTAAAACACTAAATACCAGCTTATTCCAAATTACAAATATTGTCAGCATTTTGCTGATCCAAATTCACGTCAATTTGGGATAATACCTATTGCAACTGACATAAAAAATACATGTAAATGTGTCAAAATTATTACTTATTCAAACAGCTTTTAACACTATCTGCCAACATGAGAAATTAATACTTATTGCAGAATGCTTTATGACTACCTGTCAATTTGAGAAAATGAATACTTATTTCAACAGACTATAAAATTATAGGTACAAATTTAGAAAATTAATATTTACTTCAATATAGTTTTAAACAAATCACTTTGATCAAGTTAATACTTTTTACAACAGATTTCAAGACTAGTTTTGTCTTTGTAATACATGGTCCTGGAAAGTGTTTCTTAACTGTAAAGAATTTTAGAGTCACCATAACCTGGAAATATGGAAAATAAGTCACTGGGCAAAAGACAATCTTTCTTCCACTTCTACTGCCTGAAACAATGGGTGAGACAGGACAGGGAACCCAATGGGAGGGTGTACTACATTGGCCTGTTTTGTATCAAACTTGTCTGCACTGACCAAGAAAGAAAGTGTTCTCTCTCTCCTTGAAGGCAGGACTACATAATCCACTGTGTCTCTGTTGGGTGGGTGGGGGGAATAGGAACTTGAACTGGTTACTATTCCTGTAGAATTAACACTGTCATTAGCAGTGGACTGGACAGGTGGGTGAGGGCAACTCTCAATTCACCTAGACTGTTTGGAGGGAAAATGTCCATCTCCCTCCCTTAAAAAGGCTATGTAGGTCAACAGCCTGCAGCAACGACCTTCATGCAGTATGAAGCGTTAATGCAGGTGGGTTGGGGTGAGAATCCCTATCCTGATACCATATCAGGATAAAGTACACATTAAGTAAAGAATTGTAAAATATACCTCATCAACGAGCATTACTGTTGTCCCTTTCTTCATGCCAGGTGAACTAAATCGTTTATTAAGGAGGTCAGCTGCATGGTCAGGGGTTGCCTTCTGTCCAGTTAATTGCTGGAAATAGATCAACTTTCACTGAAACTCACTACTAAAACTCAAAGGTAATTAACGATCACACAACTCACTACTGTAACACTATTATTATCCAATAACCACTGTAATATTAATTCTAATACCCAAAACAAGCTGAGCCTACAGTGATCCTGAGAAGATTGTTTGGAATTGTATGAATATAATTAGCTTTTGTTTTTTTTGTAAAATTTTAAAATATAAACTTTTATTTTGCACTATATAGCCAGTATTGTGAAAACATACTGTTGACAATATACTTATTTACCAACATGCATACTATGGCAGGGTATTAAAAGCAACAAAAAAAACCCCCAATAAATTACAGAATCTTTTTTCAACATCTAATTTAAGATATTGTAATAAGCTGACAAAACCAAATATAATGTTTATTATAAATCATTGTTCTTAATGCCTGCTTCAGAACCTATGTCCACTGCAATGAGGCCAGATATTAATGGTGATAGTAGCTTCAAGTGACAGCCAATAATACACATTTCATGCATCAAATTCCCTCCATTTTGGCACTATAGATAAGGCATCACATGAAAAGCATGCAGTCTAATTTCTATATTTACAAGTACTATGCACAGTTAACCAGCTAACCTATCACAATATACAATGCATAATATGAAAGTTTTACCACTTAAAATAATTTACCACTACTTCCAACTCCAATGGTCATAGAGGACCTTGAAACTAGCCAAGACAAATCTATGTGCTCACAAACACAACTGCTCATTCATGTTAGGAAAGCATAAACTAGGTCAATGTGATCTTTCGTTCTATGAGTTTAATACTGAAAAAGATATATCTAAATAGTAAGATACATTGTTTGATCATGACATCATTTTATATATGTGTATCCTTGTCATGTGATAAATATTTCAGTCATTATCTTTAATTACAGAGTATAAAGGTGTACAGTCATTCTTAACTTTCCTAACATGATCTACAGTCTAGCCTTGACAATAGTCTTGTTACAAGAGACCAATCACTTCCATCATACTAGTGTTACAAAAATAGCTCTATCAAACAATGCTATTGTCAAGTTTGAAGATTAGAACATATACAGGACCCAGTAAATAAACTTTAAATACAAAATGTGTTTGTGATTTAGATTTTTAACGTAGCTTTAACAATCGTTCAGTTCACTGGGGCATCATGCTGCAGACATGTGACATTATGTCATACCCAGTCACATTATCCTGACACCAGGCCGACCAGTCCCAACACTAACCTCTTAATGCTGAGTGGCAAGTGAGGCAGCTGTAAGTACCATTTTAAAAAGTTTTTGGTATGACTTGGCCGGAGTTTTAACTGGCGACCTCATGCATCTGAGACGGACGATTAACCACTAGAGCGGTAAAAATAGCTCTATCAAGCAATGTCATTGTCAAGTTTGAAGATTAGAACATATACAGGACCTAATAAATAAACATTAAACACAAAATGTCAATGAAGTCACCATAGCATAAACAATAGGTCAGAGAGTTCTTATTTTGCAAAAAGAACTTAAGATGCATCCAATCAGCAAATTTCATGATTGTGGATGTAAAAGTTTGCATTCTGCATGCCAAAACACACTGAAATCACATAAAAAAGGTAGTAAACGCTGAAGCCAGTAAAAGATATTTTATTTTAAAACTGGAAGTAACAATTTCATGTTTATAGTCTGAATAATGCCTTAGAAATGAAAATAAAATTGTCTCACTACTGCATGAAAGATGCAAGCAAAAATGCTTTATGGTCAAGTCAAAAGACCTGAGCCAGTAAAATGTGAAGTGTAGGTCACAGTGACCTATAGTGTCTGGGTGTGGTACTAACATCATAAAATCATCTAGTTGAATGATTTATGCATGAATAGTAAACATAAAAAATGTAATGTTGCCATGGTATCTCAGTCAGCAAAGCTCCAAGAGTCGCAGGTTTCAAACTTGCCTAGGATAGCCTAGATCAACTACCTTGGTGAAAGGCACTCAGCTCTGATTTGCTCAGCATGAGACGGCCAACGAGTTAAAAGTGCCATTAAAACCAGCCAATGAGTTTTAAAGTGCCATTATAACCAACAAACACACTGAAAAAAAAAAACTAAAATAGAATAAAACTGAATTAGTCAATTTGGCATAAAATATAAGTCACAATGACCAACAAAGCTGTAGTAGATGTGTCCATCACCAACTTCCATGATTTTAGACATAAAAGTATGTATACAGGGTGCAAAAACAAATTTCGTCAAGAGCCAAATACAAGCCATTAAATTATTATAATTTCAGGTCATGACAGCATTTTTGTGTTGAGTGTAAGCATATATTCTTCATGTTTGATAATTCTTTCAAGACAGGAAAATTACAGTCTAAGAAATGAACCTTCTCCTTAGTTTACTGTAACTAAAATACTGTATATACTAAAAGTCCAATTGCAAACTATACAGACACAGATTTGCCATCACATAATGCACTGGCGACTCTGAATCTGTGCAGTTTCTTAGGAGTAATCAGTGGAACAAACAGCATAGATCCTGATCTGCAGGTGCATTATGCTATGGCAGATCAGGATCTTCATTGTTTACAGTTTGACTTAACAGTATCTACAGCATTTCATCCAATTTTACTAAATGTTTAGAACATCATGTCAGGATAACAACCAGATGCCACTTCCCAATAATTTTTTCCGGTTAAAAGATGGAGGATTTATTGGAAGGTGGGGTGGATGGCAACAATAGATTTTTAAGACAGCCATTGTGTCAGCCATTTCAAGTGTACAACTGGCACCATTTTCATCTAGAACTAATTAAATAACTGAAAATGTCAACTGGTGAAAACACTATGTAGATATAATCATCCATTATAAGTGAGTAGAGATAACAGTATTTCCAAGATGGCCACAATGGTGGCCATATAGAGGATTAGTCATTTTCAACAAAGTCCAAATAGATACCATAACCATGCCAATATTGCTTTCCATTTAAGGAATAGAGAAAACAAAAACATTATAGAAAGTCTTTTACTGAAACTCCATGCTAATATGACCATTCATTCTGCAGCAGTGATAAGATTTTCAAGCTGGCCACAAAGGCAGTACTATTAGAGACTGGATGTGCACCATTTTCATGTAAAACTAACTCGACATCACAGGAATTCTGGTGAAAACACCATGTCAATGTCTTTCCATTCAGGAGAGGACATGATAACAAGAATTTTAAGATGGCTGTTGAGACATACAGTACCACACATCAATACAATTTTCAATAAGGCCCGACTAAACATCACACAAAGTCTTGAGGTAGAAACTCCATGTCAATATATTTCGGTACAAGAAATCTGCTGGTGGGGAAATTAGAACCATTTTATTTATGTGACTGATGTGTGTATGTGTGTGTGTATGACCATTCTGACAGGTTTGACAGCAAATTTACAAAACTTATAAAGTTTTGGATGTTCTAGTTATGGATGACAATGAAATAAGTTGGAAATGCTTCCGATATTTACAGTGTCAAATCAAGCAAAGGAATTTGCCTTTCACTTGGATTTAACAAGCGGTTTCATTAACATTTTCATGTGTGCAAAGGCATATAATTCCAAACTGAATGTTAAGGTAATTTACGGAATTATGGAATTATCCTGCAGTTACCGAATAGGATGAATTACGTCATTATGTTGTCAGGTTAGAAATTAAAAATTAATGACTCAATTGACTTAGTTCTAAGGACTTTTTATAACATTAAATGTTCTGTGCACTTTTTATAACATTAAATGTTTTACTTATTGTAATCGGTAGGTGGGAGTACAAACAAATGGGGATGTAGCATATAATTAGACTATAATTAATGAGCGGTTTCAGTTCATATTTAAAAGAGAAAATTGATGTTATGATCACTTTAGAAGTTGTTGTTGTTAGGCTTAACGCCATTTTTCAGCACATGATAGGCTATTCATGATGGCCAGTATTAATGGTGGAGGAAGAAACCAGGAAATCACTGGAAAGAACCAAGCTGATAGATACTCTGTGGATAAAATGAGTTCGCTAAACTATTTTCGTAAGGAAGGTAATAACAGCGATTTGGAGAATGTAAATTTGTTTAAAAATGAAGGGATAAAACGTAAGACGGATACTGAGTGTGCGGTAGCTATTTCTCCAAAGAGACATAAGCAACAATCAGTGATGACAAGAAATGTCAAATATGACACTACTAAGAGACAGAGAAATTTTCAGCCGCATTGGGTTGATTGTTATCCCTGGCTTGAATATTTTGACTCCGAAGGAAAGATGTTTTGCAGTTACTGCAAACAATATCCAAAACTGGCACAGGTAGGAAATTCACCCAGATGAACATTTCTGCAAATGGACCAGAGCTTGAGGACACAGCTTTCAACTGCTGGCTTAGTGCTGGTGCATTTGGCAGACATATACATGGACATAATGTTCAAATCCATCAGCTAAAGCATATATATATATGTGAACCTGAAAAAGCCAAATGAATAACAACCAATGTTTTTGAAAAATTAAATTCTTTTAAGAAATAATTGTGTTGTATATTATTTCATTTGTTTTTTTCTATGGATTACATACTTTCCATCAAATCTCAGAAAGTGATTACCATTTTGAGCCAGTGAAAAGTAAGGTTGGACTAGTGGAGGGAAAGGTGGGACTAGTTAATTTTCTGAAACCACTTGTCCTGGACTAGTGTTAAAAAAAATATTTGTTCAGCCCTGTACCAATTACACAACTCTAACATTGTTACATTTCAAAGCTTATCATTTAGTACTCGGCATGCTGCTAAGTTCTTTTTTTTTCTAAAATTGTTTTTCGGTGATTCTTTATATTTTTATTTTTCAAACTCAACTGACTTTCAATTAGCAACATACATCTGTATTGAGCTGATGTACCATTATACCCTACTTTAAAATACCCAGTATATTTCCTTTACCTTCAGTATTTCCACATAAGCCTGACGAGGTTCAGTTAGTTTCATGCCATTTATTTCAATGTATTTGAATGAAGGTATATCACCCTCTTCATAGCCTTGAACCAAGGAACGGATTACTTCATGTACTGTAGCTGTCTTCCCAGTGCCAGGGACACCAGATATGTACATGCATCTGAAATGTATAGGTAAAAATGACAAATATACATCCTTAGCAAGCAGTGAATTTAGCATTGGAATCACTATTGACTAGCTACTGACAATCATTCATCATATATGGGTATTATAAATGTGTGCATAAATAGTGCTGCATGTTACAATTTTTTTGTAACAAAATGCATCTAGTCAAATTATGTCTGTAGTTATTGAGAACAAATTTTAAGGTTTTTCTATATTTAGTAATGGCCATCTGATTTAAGGTCAGACTGACATCATTTGAAAAGTGCTTTATGGCAGGATATGTCAAATTGGCCAAATTCTGAAATACTTGTACAATTTGAAATATTCAATAATAGTCCATTTGTAAAATATGCGAAATGATTTGTCACTACACATTTAAAAATTTTCAGAACATTTGTAATTGTTAGAAATGCAATCATGTTGTGGGAAAGAGGCCATTTTTGCAACTGAGGAATACCATAAGCAGCAACGAGCAATATATGGGCTATTCACTATATCTACTGCCAAAAAAATCTGACTTAGCTGAGATCGAAAATATCTTGGAAATAATGTTTAACAATGAGTTCTCAGATGATGCTGGTGTAAAAAGTAACACCAAACATGAGAAAGAGAGATAAGAGATTTTGACCTGCAGATCCAGAGTCATGCCAAGATAAACAGATAATTAAAATAAAGTAACAAATGCTACAGCCACAACATATTCAGATGCCATATTCATCTCATTCTTTCCACCCACTCAGAACAGAACACATTTAGTTTTTGTCTATGTACTGCACATTTACAAAAGATCTGATATAACTTATCATTGCTAATGTTCACAATAACTCAAATGCCTATAAAAAAATAAAACAAAGATCTTAAAGAGTGCATGAGATTGAAATGAACACAATAGCAGCTAGTTTAAACAGGTTACTCTTGGAGAAAAGTGCTACTTTGCAATTCATCAACTAAAAAAATGTCACATAAATAGTAATATTACATAATCAATGTGTTTTACTACTATTGTTATGTATATCTGTATTATGTGTATTGTTTTCATGATTATAGTCTGTATGGGTCATTTAGTTAATATTATTTAAAATACTAATTTTCTCAAAGATATTAAAGATTGCACTTTAAAGATGAGTTGTTTTTGTATAGTAAGAATTATTCACAAACTGTAAGGTTGAGTTGAACTCTTTTTTTTCTCAAAGAAAACACAGGATTCTGATATAAGTTCTTGAAAGGTCAAGATGACCAAATTCCTGATTAGTGTAACCAAACCTGACCTTGTTTATAGCCAAGATTATCAAATAAGAAGCTTTCTAAAACTATGTCTTAGGACTGTATATGAAAGAGAATTAGGCTTTCTTAGTAGAACCATCAATATAGGAAGACATTTAATTGAGAGAATTCATTATTTAGGTCAATAATTCACAAGAATTACTAAGAATTCATTTAACATTTTGGGACTGTATCAGTGTGATACATTCATTACTATTGATACACCAATACATTAGTGGGCACCACTCAGTATACCACTGGAACTTATTTGGATTACTCAATACCGTTGGATAGAACATTAAGGACTGTTTAGAACTTAATTCACCATATTCTACATTATTTGTACCTTTTCAATTTCTTTTTTCTAGAAATAAATTGTAAAGTTTAGATAACTTGTGAGTTTCACTCTTTTTGTCAGTTATTTTAAGACCATAGAGTCATAACACTATAAAAAAAAAGTATTTTCAGCTCAATGCATGTAAAATTGTACAAGTATAAGCAATAAACAAAATGTGACCGTATTTTTCTTTTTTAAACCCAGCCAAATTTTGACCTTAAAAAACTGGCCTTTCTGCACAGGTCTATTATGAGAAACCACCTGTTTCGACAGATCACATTTTAGTTGGCAGAAGGCTTGGTTTCTCAATATTGGTTTAACTTAATGATATTGCTAGCTTGACTTAAAAGATTAACAACTTCCAAACTAAACAAAAGGAAGCTAAATACCTGTACTTTTAGCAATTCCAATTAAATCTATCATTCTTCTCCAGATTCTATTCACATCATCACCTTAATGACCAGCTGCTAGTATTTTATTTGATTTCATGTTATTATAAACTATTGGTTAAAATGTTGGCCGTTTTATTTCTGGCCTTCACAGCTTATAAATGTCTTGGGAATTAAACCTAAAGAAATCCCTTTCAATAACTCAATTCCTTTGCTGATGAATATTTGAAACCCCATCCCACCATGTTAATAAAAGTCTGATAACTAACCCGCCTGTTCCATCAATGATTTTACTTTCTACAAAGTTGTAAATATCATCGAACTCTTTCTCTCGACATGGCAACGTTTCTGGCACAGCTGATACATGTAATCTGGAATGAACAAAAGAGGTTATTAATTATTAATTTTTTAAAGGTATTTTACTCTTTCTAAATTGAACATATATCGCTGCAATTTAGGACTGAATACTATTTGTTGATGAGCTAATAAAAAAAAATAAAGCTAATGCATTCAGAATCTGCAACTATGTTCTCTGATGTCTCCAGAATACCAATTAATACATATTTTGTGTACAGCATTGAAGAAAAATATAAGCTACCTAAGATAAAAATTTTAAAAAATTTATTTCTTAGACAAAATTTTTTCTGGTAAATAGAATGGCAACAATTCATCACCTTCACACAATTATTAATTTCATAAGTACATTTTAAATACATAAAATCTTACTCAGAGGTGGAGAAGGTACATTTATATTTGAATTTCAACTGCACCTCCCCCACGGGAGTCCATAACCTTTGTCTCCCATGATTCTCTGGTTCACACAAGTCTAGTATTAAATCTTAAATGTTTATGTATATGTAACTACTAACATTCAGAAATTGCATGTCCACCTGTTCCTGTTCTTAAGGTAATTTACAAATAAATACTTTCAATGTTTATTCTATACAGTCTTGTTATTCTTTCTAATCAAAAGCTAGACAGGAGGACCACCAAATAAAAAAGATATTGTAGCACAAATTTAGCATTACAATAGCCCCTCAGAACATGTGACAACTAAATTAAAAGTCCAAAATGTTACTGCTAGGTCATCAGTGATAATGATGACGCTGTTGACAATACAGTTAACTGAAATGCCATTGATTTTATGAGTACTCTTGAAAAAAAAAATGATTCCTTGACTTACATCCACTTTTGAAAATATAATTTATGATATAAAAATGTTTGTCTCAATATATTTCTTTTTTTAAAAAAAAAACAACTTTATATTAGTCTTGAAACAAGACATAGATAACTGTAATATATGTTCTTACAAGAAATGATAGCGTAAAAGTAGGCAGAAATAATGCGACATCACTTTCACAGGCATTTATGATTTATTGGAGAAATCATGTATTAAGTTTACCAAAACATTTATTGAAAAAAAACAAACAAGGAAATCATAGCATCATACCACATATATAAAGAAATACAAGATCTAACTATTATTCTAATCAAAAGCAGCATGCCTGAGAACAAAGAAAAAAAGCAAAAACATAGTGATATGTTTAGTAAACATACAATTTAGTAAGGATAAAAATTCATGATTTCTGTATGCGAACAGAAATCCCAAATATAAAGTCTATATTCATGGACATTAAATTAGTAGTTATTAAGGAACTGATCAATGACATCTACAAATAATAAGTCACAAAGAAAATTTATGATTTCACAGTATCAGAGACATACATTGCTGACAGACAAATAAACAAGAGGACAGAAGATTAATTATAATGAATGAATAAAACTAAAAATATGCAGTAGATTATATGATCTATAAAAATTTAGAAGAATACCTCCAGCCAGCTGTCATTTAAACAACTTCTGTACCCAACCCTATATTAAAATTGCTTCTACCACCCAATAAACCATAGCCAGAAATTATGTTAAAAAAATGCTTCTGTAGGGGGCAGTGTTTTTTGATTGAAACATATCTGACGGTGGATCATAATTGTTTAAAAAAATTTTAATTGAATCTGTTGTATGTTGGTTGAATCTGAAAGTGCCTTTTACCAGGGGGTACATATTTTACTGGACAAGGTTCTCCTGACTAGAGCCATGAATGCTTCTTGCTACACAAGGCTCTCCTGGCAAGAGGCAAGTATGAAGGATATTCCTTTGTACACAAGGCTCTCCTGCCAAGAGAAGAGCAGGAAAGAGAATCCTTTCTATACAAGGTTCTCCTGACAAGAGCCTAGCGAGAAGGAGAAGCCTGTCCAGGTACGAGTGAACTGCACGTGACTCTAGCCGTTTGACTAGGTTGGCCATAACAGGATTTTCATCAGAACACTATCACTACATTAAGCAGATCATTTAACCAACCAGAATCACTTCATAGTTTTGATTCCTCATTTTCTGAATTATCCTCAGTACAGGAACTGTTGGAGGATAATCACAGAATCAAAACACATCATGCCCCACAAAGTCACACTATACCGACACTGTTCTAACACTAACCTCTTAATGTTGTGCGCCATGTGAGGCAGCAGCAAGTACCATTTTTAGAAGTCTTTGGTATGACCCAGCCAGGGTTCAAACTCACAACCCCCACATCCAAGGTGGACACTTGAACCACTTACACAGCCATAGCAATCACTCTGAGTGGTAATTTTGTACAAATAGTGCATAATCTGCACAAGACCTGGAAGCACCTCTGCATATTTTTATTCAAAATTAGTAGCTCAGTTCAACTTGTGTTGCTGGACCAGTGTGACAAGAATGATACTGGTAGCTGATTTTCTAAAAAGAAAGCCTTTGCGTCCAATCCCACCCACCCTGCTGATGAATCCTATATTTTGGACATCTCTCTAATCTTAAACTATTGTAACAGCAGATAGAAAGAGGGTTGGCTTTATCGTTCACATCTTCCATGTCTACACCTAGACCATAACCATTTAGGCTTGGCTAACAGGTAGCAGTGGTGGGCACTCAGAAATTGGCAAAACCTGGTAAATTTCTTCTGTGTCTGCTATGAAGCCTAACTCTATATGTTCCATGGTTGAATCAGATTAAAGGTGTTCCTCATACTCACTGTGTGTGTTGTCCCCATGCATTGTTTCCATATTGGTATGAAACATACCTGGCAGCTTTCAACGAAGCAATGTAGTCATCACTGTGTGGCACCATGGTTTAAGACTGATGCGCTGGTTGAGTTAGCTTGTCTTCATAGTATATATAATCAAAGGTGTTCTGGATGAACAGACAGTCAGTTGTCGGCCAGCTGGTATGTTGACTCAGAAACTACCCAGAGAGTAAGTATGCATCCAGCTGCATTTTGCTGCTCACAGCACAACTGTAGCTGTACAGTGCCGAGTGTAATATGTTTCATTGGATCTTTATACGACTGATTTAATGGATGATAGGTTACTGGTCGACACATCCAGAAGTATGGAAGTAAGGATCATCAATATCCAAAATACCCCCCATGCACCTGACTTACTGGCTCCAAGGCCATCCTTGGGCATATGTGAGCATGCAGGGGTGGGGTCAGGTACTTACATCCACTCGTCTGCCAAAATAAGGGAGATCACTTTTTATTAACTCCAAGGAACTCAAAAGATCTGTGATCAATGCAGGGACATAAAATTCTCAAAAGGCCAGCAACTGTGTTGCCACTTTTTGCAACTCCATCAGGGAAGGATGCTTGGGTAGCATCTCCAAAACTTCATGTTGGCCCAAAATAAAGTTACAGAAGACATTACACATCATTTTTGAAGTAGGGGTGGGTGGGGGCACCATTATGGGGTTCCCAATTACTCTGGCAACTGATTGTCTTTATGTGACGACTCAAGATGTCATATTCTGTCAACCATGATATTTCCCATCTTTCTTTGTTATTCAATTTTTTTTAGTAAAACAATAGATCCAGTTCCTTTTGACCCTATTGCATACACACTGAAGGCAAAAGTAAAAAAAAAAAAATACACATGTAAGGTATATTTTGTTATTCTAACGATGTGATAAGAATTTTAAAAAAATGTATGAAAATAACCAACAAGGAGTATTCAAATCTAATAACAACAACTGTTACATGAACAAGCAAAAGCTACAGGCACTTTACTGAATAATACTATCTTGGAACACATGGTCTATAAACAAAATCACCCAGATACTGATCAAAGTTGAAAATGAATGCAACACAAAACACTCAGAATGGCTGGGTTGAACAAAAATAGGCAAAGCTGAACAATCATGTGTATGGAAAATGTCTAGTTGATGGGTAGCCATCTAGTGGTGCTAAGGAGAAGTAAATGGTAAGAGTATTTTCCCTTTATCTGTATGCTACATTTGACAGGAAAAGTATTTTGTCTTTCCTGGAATTGATTAAAGAGGCAGTCTAGAAAATGTCATTTTCACTCAAATGTTTGGCATTAAGTGACTTTTTACAACAAGAATTAGGAAAATCTCTTCTTAGCTATTTGTTGATGGTGAGAATTATTGTATAATATGTGCTAATCAATGGTAACATGTGCCATTCAAGCTGGTATTGATGGTACTACTAATACTTTAGAGGTATACTAATACTTTAATAATATAAAGCAGAGTATATACTAGTATATGTCGCTACCTTGCTCTAGCCTCCTCTAGGACACTGCTTGGGGAAGTGAAAGGCTGAATCCTCTGTGGTATTGTGGGCATGGCGGTACTCAGCATGGATCTTCTACCCTAATAATAAATAAATGTAATCCACTTAGATGAAATTCACAATAATAGGAAATGGCATATTGAATGTATTAATCTCACAGAAGTGCAAAAAAACCCCAGTACTCTTGGTAGAGACAATCCCTGCTTCCAGGTCCACCAGTTTCTGGTTTAGACTAAGTTTAAAATATGGTCTACAGTTTATCCATAGACTTTGTTTTTCAAAATTATATTATATTAATTAATTATCTTACACACCAATGATTTTAAACTGAAACAAAGTATTAAAACATGTGGTAACGACGCAGGAGATCATCTAATAATAGGTCATACAAATAGGTGCTCTAAAATTATTCAAATAGATAATTTAAGTGTACATGAACTTGCTCCTGATACAAATGACTGCTGCAGCCGGTTATATTGTAGCCTTCAATTCATATTGGTGATGCATTTTACAAAGATGAAAACAAAAATACCGTATTGCTTCTTGGAGTGACAGATGTTTTGCACTTTGGGGTGGCTCCTTCAAATTTTCTCCCTTTCCTCCTAGACTGAGGTTCAGCTTTCCTCAATGACTGGGATTCATCTGTCAGCACAAAAACATCATCACTGGCAGTCTCCTCCTCTGATGGGTTGTAGCTGTGGTCCTCATCATCATCACTCCCATTTTTCTTTCTCCTAATCAAAATTTGGAAAAATTGGACAAGTTTTTTATCTTTGTTAGAAGTGAATGAGCCCTTGCAATCAATAAATATGTACTAATGCAAATAAAGTCGTCATTAATGTTTGGAATTATGAAACTGAGCTGTTTGTTTTTGAAAGGATTTACAAGGTTAAATTCTATTTATATCATTCTGAAATTAAATAAAATGTTATGTGATTATATTTATCAATTTAAAGTCACATGCCATCCATGTGAAGACATGAAGTTAACAGGTGCTTGCAAGATAAAACCCACAAGAGACCTACCTAAGTCTACAAGACAAGGAACACACCAAATCACATCAACATATGTTGAAAGACTCCACAGTCCTGATTAGACAGAAAAGAAACGTGTTTTATATTACATTAGTTTTAAAATTAGGATAGGTAGGCATGCTTTTTTACTTAATGTTATTACTTGGGACAACAATGAAAAACTAGGACAGCTGGCCAACCAGAAACACCTATATTTTTGTCTAGTCTGGAAACACATTATTTTGTCTTAAAGGACCTTGAGTGACACAGTAATATTAGTCAAATAAAGGGCAACAACTTCATCAAAATTTGACATGAAAAGACCTAACCTTAAAAGGGCAGATCTACTTAAAATAGTCAATTCACCGACAAGATAGCATTCAAATTACAGTATATTCTCTAATTAACTGGGATGGGAGTGTTACAGTTTCCAAATTGGGTTAGTTTATTGCTTCACAATAATGAAAACTAAAGTTGATATTTTGATATACTCTTATAATGACTACATTTACATCTTGGGGGTCTATCTGCCACTGAATACAGTCATTGTAAATATCAGCAGAGTTAAAATGATCAATTGACCAACACATTTTCACACTCAGCAGCTGGTTGAAGTATGAGTCACAAGTCTTTAAACTTGCCACACATCTATTGTGTCATGTTTAACATGTCCTGTGAGTTCAGTAATTCATAGATTGATACATACATTGTGAGATCAACTGAGACTATGCAGCATTTTGTTGTAATCATGCTTCAAGTATTGAAAACCACAGATCTTACACTGCATTTTTAAATTTTCTGTTCTTAAAAAAGAGAAGGAGGCATTAATCAGAGAATATACAGAATGTGTAAAGAAGGATGAAATAAAAGTAAAATAAGGAACTGATAATAGAAAGAAGAAGTTATTACTATAGCTCCTGCAGTTCATTGCTGGGTCCTTCAAATAATAAATGTGGAAAATTGTACATATCAAAAGGCACTTCTACACAACGTGCTTGACACTCCCACCAAGTTTTGATCAAATATCTTGAATGGACTGGGAGTTAATATGTAAACAAATATTTTGACAAACAGATGGACGAAGCTATATTTCTCCATATTACACAGGACGACCAAGGAGGTTGCATAGAACCTAAAAAGATAGAGACATGTACTTCCAAGTTGTCCGACCAACCCTTCATTATCTCAAATTTACACAATCTTGTCTGGCTAATCCAGCTTATCACCTCAAAATTTACACGCTCTTGTCCGACCAACCCTTCATTATCATATCAAATTTACACAATCTCAAATGTAAGATATTCTGTAAAACTCTTTCACGTCTCTTTATAGAAATACAAGAAATCAACAAAAACTGGTATCCTAAAAGCCACAATAATTTCACCCTGCCTTGATTTTGGAGTGGCAGCTGCAGACTTTGATGCCGATTTCTTTCTGTCTGCTCTTTTTGCACTGTTGCTCGTCAAAGGTTTACTGATCTCCTCTTCTTCTTCTGAGTCAATTTCCTTATAGTTCAGACGCCTGCAGAATTGAAGACACCAATAGGAATGCAAGGATATACTGTATTTTCATAATATTTTATTGCAATTCTGACAATAAACAGTCTGGTTATCAGATGCAGATCAATCCCAATAAAAAAGAAAATTCCAAAATTCAACCTATCATCTACACTCACTTAAAAGACAAGTTCAACTGCAAACTACACATGCACATCTGGTCATATCAGTTTATTAAGAGTAAAGCCATTATCACAGATCCTATTCTGTGGGTGCATTATGGGATGTCAGAAGAGGGCCTATGTTGTTTGCAGTTGGACCAGATTTATGAAATGCTATGTTAAATATAGTAGGCATAATTGCCTTTCATATTAAAGAAAATGATGTGCTAAATAAAGATGTGATTACCTTTGATGTGGTTGATGTGATTATGATTTTTAACGTAGCTTTAAAAAATTTTCAGTCATTTTGCTCTGATGTCTGCAGTGTGGCAGTTTATTGTGATGTCTAGCACTGGGGCATCATGCCACAGACATATAGAAAGATGTCCCACCCAGTCACATTATCCTGACACCAGGCTGACCAGTCATAACACTAAACTCTTAATGCTGATCGTCAAGTGAAGCAGCTGTTAGTACCATTTTTGTAAGTCTTTGGTATGACACGACTGAGAATCAAACCCACGACCTCCCGCATCTACGGCGGATGCTCTAACCATTAGGCCACAGGAGCAGTTTGATTACCTTTGATTTTAAAGAAAATAATGCTAAATATAGGTGATTACCTCTGACTGAGACATTAAATAATTAATGAACTCTACTGTCTGTAGTACATTAATATATTTTGTCATTGTTCAGAAGTATTTTGATAAAATAAATATTACTTTTTAATGTCTCTTTAGATTCATATTTATTCATTTTTCTTAACCTTTTTAGTGCCATACAGTTTTGCAGCACAACTGCACTGGACTTTTAAATTTTTGTGTGTATTTTAATTAGGTTCGGTATTCTGCCTTCTCTACATTTAATTTCAAAATGCTGCCATATGGAGTGTTGACCAACACAACATCCATTTATTGTCCATCTAGCAGTTACATCATTTTTGGGTTCAAAATCACATACTGGCATTTCCAGTAACACTTTCCAAAATTTAAAAACTTATTGTCAACATTGATGTTATCAGCCAGTATTTTATGAATGAAATCATCATCTCAAGGCAAACTAAGCTGGGAATCAGCCATCTGGGGATTTGTAGGTAGAACATTTTTTTTAAAACACATTTGGGAAACTTCTTTGATGAACACAATGCTCAAACATGGCCAAATGTGCCAAACAAATTTACTTTAACAACTACTGATGTCCAGCTTAAGCACCCTTTTGAGTAAACATGAAATCTCTACCAAGTTCCGTCATGACAATCACTTAAAGGTTTAACAATTAAAAAAAAAATTGTATATTATGCAGAGTATATACGACTTTAAACAAATTTGCAAGTATTCTCAAGTATCATTGCTCTCCAAGCACGTAAATTTGTAAACCTTTTGCACAATTCTTGCACTAATGCTCTGGCAACATCTCTGAGGTGTTATTTGAATTCTGCACCCTTCTGGTTGGGAGTCTAGCATCCTAACCATTAAACAACTGTGGGACCATAGGAAGAAGTGAAGATAAAGGATATTCAGAGAAGTTCTGAAAAATGTTCTCAATTGATGTAGTGCAGTACATTCTAATAAATTCTGTATGAGATAGACAACATGTTACTTCAAAACAATGCCCTGACATAAGTGACATACAAGCAATCAAGATAGGATTCTCAGATTAAAACAGCCAATTAGTGGACTATTCAATAATGTGGCCTAAAAATATACAGCAGAATGTCCAGATGAACATATAGCATAATAATGGAGTGAAATATGAGCAAGGAACTTAATTTTGAAAAACAAAATTCATCCACTCCAAAACAACAGCAAAGGTTTTTTTTAAAATGCGCCTTTATTCAAAATATGACTATAAATTTTAATTTTAAGTAGACTAAAACAAGAATTGCACACAACAAAGCTCAAAAGCCACTGGGCAGTACTATGTGCACATTAATAGTGTCACTGTGTATTGATGAATTTACACTTATGTATTTATTCTGAAATACAGCATGAATTCAATTACTTTGTTGTAATGTACTTGTTTATTATTAAGTGTTAGGTAGGAAAATGAAATGGGTACATAATAAAAAGAGTACATAACAAGAAAAACCTTGTTCATACTTTCCCTCATAAATGCAGTAATCTATAAATACTGTACACAAAGCCAAAAACTAATTTACTGTACATAAAGCCAGGGACATCTACACTATCAATACATTATATTTTGTATATTAATCATACTTTTACAATGTTATTACTTTTGTCAGTCCTTAAATTCAGGAATGAGGTTTAATGGCGTTCACAGATCAGTACTAATTAGGCTTTTAAATCTACTGCATAATTAACCAAAAGAAAAATAATTCAAAACTGGCACCCCAAAAACAAATACTGACTTCACAGTACTTACTGTTTAGCTGTTCTTGGCAGTCTCCCTGGTGTGCCCTTTTGAGGGGATCTGAGCTGGCATTTTTTGAAAGGGCTCTCTGGGGTTTTTTGCTTTATGGATGTGTAAGCAGATCCTGATTGTCTTTTAAGAACAAGGGAAGGCACTCTCTTTACCTTGCAGACAGACTCTGAAACAGCTATCTCTATTTCTTCTTTGACCTCATTAAATCTGTCACTTTTTCTTGGTTCAGTTCTGCACCTCTTGGCACAATAATTCCTATCACTTGGGCTTCCTGCTCTTTTCTGAGGAGTTCTCATTACACTAGATCTACTACTTGAAGCCTTTTCCAAATCATAAACAGCATCTTTCTTCTTTTTCACTGAATCAAATGCCAAATCACCATCACTAGCTTTACACTTGTTTCGTGTTCTTTTCTGAGCAGATTGTAAAATTATCTTATGAGACTCTCTGATATCTGCTGCAATACCTCTACCATGTTTCTCTGAATGGTCACTTCCATCTATTGAGGAGGTCTCGGATATTAAGTCAATACTTTCATCATTTTGAATCATACTGGTGACATCTTCCAGTTTGAAAAATGGATAGCTCTTATTTATATTCTTTGGACTTGTCAGATCTATATTCAATGAAAAAAAATAGAAGTAAAGCTAACAAGACAGCAACTTCAAGTAAATGCAAATATTCCAGAAAAAGAATGAACAGAAGGGATCTTTTGATATGATAGTGACATATCCTAGAATTAACTCATTAACCCTGAAGCCACATTCATGCACCAGAAGCTAGTACCCAACTTCTGAGCTCTGCAGCATCAAAGTTATTTACGATACACCAAATTGGTGGTATTACAGAAAAGAAAAGTTGACAGATGTTGCTCTACAATGATGCCAAATAATCTGGGTTTTGTACTCATTCAAAATATAGAGGGAAAAACAGTTTTTAGACCTGATTATTTTTTACAACAAAATTTGTCTATTGTTGTAATCAGATTTTGTGTCAGGATTTTAGACTTTTTGACCCGAGATTTAAGGCAGACAGGTCTGAATTACACAGAGACAGGTGAAGAAAGTACAATAAGTTGTGGATTTGGAGTAATAATTGGCCAAGACATGAAAATAATGGGTGCAATAAGGAAAAAAAAAATCTCCAACTTTTACCCTTTTGCACATGCACAAGTGAAATAGACAATGAAAAATAACATGACTAACACAACTAAGCATCAAGCTAAATGAAAATTTCTTAGAAGCAGCTGTATTTCAATGTATTCATAAGTAGCCACCAAAATGTGTTTCCAACTCTCATTTCTGATGAAAATGACAAATTTCCTGGGGTTAATGAATTAAATAATAATTGCAGGTTTTCATTTCTCACTTCAAAAAGAAATCTTGCTTTGTATTGTATATTACTTTGATCCAATATTATGGTAACACCCAGTATGTATCAAGGCAGTCTGTAAAGCTTCTAACATTTACATGAATCAATCCAGTGCCACAAAATTTATGGTAATAACCTGTATATTCAAATTCAAGTTCATCCATCAACTTGTTTATATATGCAACAAAATTACTGCTCTATGATCTGTCAAGTTCAGTAAGGGATGGACAGATATACCTGACTGGCTACCCACCCAGGTTTTACAACACCTGGAAATATCCTGCCGGCAGAAATATAAACAATATATATCAAAATAACGTATTATGTCAATTACCTTATATTATACCATACCACATGTGCAATGATTCATCATTATGTTTTGGAACTGATATATTGTGAGTGAGTGAGTGAGTGTTGTTGTTGGGCTTAACGCCATTTATCAGCACACGATAGGCTATTCATGGTGGTCAGTATTAATGGTGGAGAAAGAAACCGGGAAATCACCGGAAAGAACCACCGACCCTCGAGAAGCTACTGGCAAGCTTTTTTACATGTCCACATTTGCTGAATCCTAGACTCGAACCCACGCAGACAGAGGTGAGATGGCAGTGATTCGTAACGGACAGCACTTTAGACCACTAGGGGCCCCGAGTGAGTGAGTGTGTGTGTGTGAACTGTTGAAAACATTTTGAATTCACAAATAAATATTTTTTTGGGAGGTTTCAATAGCCACCACAGCGATTTGGGAATAGAGAATTTTCCAATACTTCCAACACTGAATTTTGCAGTTTCTAATTGAGAACAAATTCATTAACCAAAAGGTGGAATGAAATTTGGTTACTAAATGTTGGTATCTGGGCCTAAATATTACAAACAAAGAGGTAACACCAATATAGTTTGTATTTAGGACCCATGAATCAGAAGATCATTTGGTATCATACTGAAGTGCCAATTTTTATAATGGCTGCATATAATGTCTAGAAATCCAAGAAAATACCATTTCTCCAATATTCTTGATCATTAAAATTTTCAAACTGGCTACTTAGGTGACCATATATGAAATAACCAGCAACACTTTCATATAGGATAAAATAGTCATTTTTAGAATGTCATGGTACCTATACTCTAAGATTGGCACCATTTTTATCTAGGTCCAACTAAACAAAATAAAATGCCCTCAATTTTTTGTGTGGAAAACCTCAAGTAGATGGGAAGAGCAGTAATAACAAGATTTTCAAAATGGCCATAGTGAATGTGACATCAGCACCATTTTCATTTGGGAGCAACTACACATCATTAGAAGTATTTGGGTAAAACACCATATTGAAATGACCAGACAGAAGTAGCAAAAAACAATTTTCAAGATGGTTAGGATAGAGGCCATATAAGCATGGGTTGTGGGTTAGGACCAAATTGACACCACATGAGTCTTTGGTGAAAAACCCATCAACATTATGACCATTCAACTAGATGCAGTAGTGTTAAGATTTTCAAGATGGCCACCATGGCATCCATATTGTACATAAGATCAGCACCGTTTACATTTAGGACCAACCTGGCATCATTACAAGTCTCTTGGTGTAAACCAATGCCAATATGACCAGTCATCAAGAAGAGATAACAAAATTTTCAGTAAAAGCAGTATTATTTTCATTTAGAACCAACTAGATATCATAAAATAGCATATTGGTGAAATTTTGATGTCCATATGATATGATGTAAAGATTTGCAGTGACAGCAGTATTAGATCTCAGCTCAGCACCATTTTCATCCTGGACAAACCACACAGTATAAAAAGTCATTTTAGTGAAACTTAATGTTGATATAATTAGCGATGCAGTAATAGTAGTAAATGACTTTTAAAATCATCAATGTGATGGCCATATCCATATAGCTTAATTTTCATTTCTGGACCAACTTGACCATATGTCAAGTTTTGTGACAATCCTCCACATTAGATCTGGAGTAGAATTAAAAATCTGTGCTAATGGACAGATGACCAGTCAAGTACAAATGCGACTGTAGTTCTTATATTTTAACTTAGCTACAGGAAATATTTAGAATCATGTGAAAATGAGTTATATTGTTTTAAAATAACAGATATAATAAAAATCATTATTATTACATATATTGTTTTTATTCACAAACATAATATTGTGAGACCAATAAAGTCTCCCTAGGGTTTTAAACTTCTCACATAAGCTCATTAAGGGGGAATGATTTCCATCTAAAATTACAATGCAGCTTGATTCCTGAAACATGATTAGAATGTAATTTAGAGACATACCAATATTTTTTGTAGGTGCCTCACCATCTTGGAAAGGAATAATAGGTGAGCACAGCATCTCTTCATCATAGCCAGCAAGAAGACATTTTCGTGCAAACCTTGGACGCGACAGAGGTTTCACGCTTGGGGTGTCTGGACCAATGTTTTCCTTACCACTTTTGCTGGGAAGATACCCAAACTTTGAGCCATCATAACTATGTTGGACAAAAAATATTTTTCCACTTTTTTTTATCTTGCTTGGTGTTACTGACAAAGCATTACCTGGCAACAGCATTGTAACCTGAAAGAATAATAAGCATTTCACAAAGGGTTCTATCTACTGGATCTTACTTGCAAACATCTTTCATAAAACTTTTATGAAAAAAGAAAAATATTTTGAATCAATTTTACCAAACGAACCAATAGTGTACATATTGTTACGATCCTGTTTCTTTCAGTCATAACATTTTCTGGGTTTGCCTGATACTGGCTTGAAGTCAAATGAATGTAGATTTTTTCTTGTGGTGTTGGTATCGATTATTCCTGTATAATAAAGGACTAAAATGACAGAGGAGAAAAAGAGAAGGACGAAATGTGTTATGTTTGATGTAAATAAATACAGAATAAATTATGTTTTACTTTTTATTGTGTTCTCTTATTTTCTTTTTCTAATATTCATAGATCAGAATTGTATTGACATATAGAATAACAATTTCACTTCATGTCCATAAATTTACTATACCACATAAGGAAATAAGATTGTATGCTTATTACACGATTGTTCATGCATACTTCCTGTAACAATTTCATTATAAATGTATTATACAGCAATATTAATAAAATTATGATATTTTTACAACAGCAAAATATAATCTTCTTGGTAGAGGCTTGCACTAATCTATCCATATTACCTCTATATAAAATAAAACTTACAAATAAAAATCTGGGCAATTCTAAAATTTAGAAAAATCCATAATTTGTGTCCATCCAAAATCTGGACAAATCCGAATTTTGGATAAATCCAAAATTAGGATAACTTAAAATCTGGACAAATCCAAAATTTGGGTAAATCATAATCTGGTTCACTCCGAATTTTGGATATTTTAATAACATAACTTTTTAGAGATAACGTTTAGCTAATTAAGATTAGTCATGACAGAATTTTTAAATAATGGTCAGAAAGGAGACAGACCGTTCTGACTTCAATGCTGTCTGTCTCTCATCTGCAAGGATGGGGCAGTATTTATTCTCTCCGTACCCTTGGAGAACATCGGATGTTTATATCAACAGCAGGGACACTTAAGGTTCCCCGATTAAGATTAGAAACAGGAACGATACCTCGCACTAAACAACATAGAATGCTGCGAACAATGGCGACATTACAAAACTAATGGAACACTTTCCGAGAGGCAAATTTAATTAAAATACACAGTAAACGATTTAGGCTACCTAAAATATTGTCATCTAGTAATACATAAGTATCTAACAGTTATTCGATATATAGTGACAAGTTGAAATAATCATCACAATAAATGAAATGAGTGTCAGTCGGTCTCATTCAAAGATGCCATATGCTTTTGACGAGAGACTGTCTCAAAGCAACATAATCAAGGGAAACAAATTACATCTACACAACATTTTAAATTATTGTACTAAACATATAGATAAAATTGTGAGACTGGCATAGCAATATTAAACTGCCACTGAAGTTACTAAAATACAACCAGTATTGAATTTTTCAAGAGTCCAATGCATTGTAACTTGTTTGTCCTGGAAAAGTCATTCTTCCTATTATCTGAGAATCAGATATTTTTTTAAAAAAAATTATATGTGATGTGATGTGATTATGATTTTTAACGTAGCTTTAACAATTTTTCAGTCATATCGCTATGATGTCTGCAATGTGGCAGTTTATAGTGATGTCTTGCACTGGGGCATCATGCCTCAGACATGTAGCATGATGTCCCACCCAGTCACATTATCCTGACACCAGGCCGACCAGTCTTAACACTAACCTCTTAATGCTGAGCATCAAGCGAGGCAGCTGTTAGTACCATTTTTATAAGTCTTTGGTATGACTCGACTGGGGATCGAACCCACGACCTCCCGCATCCAAGGCGGACACTCTAACCACTATTTCACAGGAGCGGTTGAAAATTTATATTCTTTTGTAATAGGAATAATGTGAAAAACACTTTATGTGCTCTGTGTTTAGAAGGCCTCCATGTCGAGAACTAAATTTTTCTGCAGATTCAATTTTTCTTCTGACATATTAAAGATGACTTTTTAACCCCAAATCCAACAGGCTTCTTCCATCTATCTTAGGGGTGTTGGGGAGGATTTGGGTTGGTTGGTTGGTTGTTGTTTCACATCAAACACATGCAATACTTAAAAGTCGTATTATGTTTGACATACATGATAGCAATACATATAAACGTTATATAAAAAAATAATGGAATGATCCTAAGCTGCTTTAAAAATTATTTTTCAATTCCCACAAAATATTTACAAATCTTCTCTGACATGCAAATATTTAGAGTTTCTACGCACCTGACACTTTTCAACCACTTTATTTAGATCAATCTGGTTTTCATCTCTTCTATCTGTACTTAAGAAAACTTCATTCTCTACAGGTTTGTAGTTCGCTGTACGCTGTAAGGCTCGTAATGCAGGTTTATAAATTTCTGATGCCCGCAGATATCTCTGCACAACTGCTACATTCGACTTCTTAGAGATTGAACTTCCTAGAAAGAAAACAAAAAAATATTTTTACAACATAATTTCAGCAAGAGACCACAAACATGTATGTAATATATATATATATATATATATATATATATATATATATATATATATATATATATATATATATATATATATATATATACCTTAGATCAAGTTGCAGTTCACCAGCTGAAAATTATGTGACCTGAAAATCATCATAATGCAATCTTGGTTACAAATTGAAATAATTCCAAAATTAGAACAGTTGGTTTAACACCAGCAACATAACAATAATATAAAACCCCAACAAAAAAGAATTCATTAAGTACAATATCGACTAACCTATGCATTAGGTCCACAGCACCAGCAGACTTGGTTGTGTTGCTTGTCCTACATATTAATTTGTACAAACTACACGGACCCAAATCTGCTGGTGCATTATGCAGCTGTAGATGCTGGCACATGCAGATTGTCCCAATTTATAGACAAGTAGATATGATAAATGGGTTTTCAAAATTTTGCAAAAGTTGAAAACTGTTTAACTATATTTCCACCTGTATAATTTTTCTCCTGAAAACATAATGTATGTCTGTGGATTCACATTCTGATTTGTAAGATTACAACATATGCATATTATTTTGTAAACAGGTTGCTGTTTAAGAGATCTTTATCTTATGAAACTACTGTTTGAACTAGGTCACATTGGTAGACAAGTTCTTATTGCCAATTGTCACTAATGGCTCAATATGTACACAATGAAAATAGTTTTACAAATAAAAACAAACATAATCATGTAAGTGTTCATTATTGACATGCAAGGATATAATGCAACATAGTTATTAATCATAAATCACTACAAAAATTGATAAATTTCAGAGTAAACACTGTAGTTATGTCCAGTGAAAAAAGTCAATAATGAGTCCAGATTTTTTTGTCTATGACATTACATTCATTTCAGTTTTTATGTGAATCTAGAAAGAACTTAATAAAGATCCATAATATATCCATCTGGCCAAGTTCTTTATGTTTCTTAACGGAGACTGGCAGGGAATGGGGATCAATGAATACCAAAGGTGGCAAAGACATTGCATGGTTTGATAGCTGTATTAACATCGATGAATATTCCAGTTGTATCTAAACACATTCAATAGGAAACCTTTCTATTTGTTTTAGCACTAGTGTCAGTTATATTAAAAACATGGTAACAGACCAGTATCAAAGAGATCCTTTATTTGGCACACAATTGTTTCATCTTCTTCAATATTATCGTCATCTGTAGAAGCAAGTACAAAGTCGCCAATGCTGTACTTCTCTCCATTCAGCTGAAACTCCCTGTAATAAAGATAAAATTTTTATACATAATGTTCATTACATAATGCAACAAATATACCTTCTATACTTGCTTATAAGTCCAACCACAAACTACCCATACCTGCTGTCACAGTGCACAGGCAGATTTCTGTCTATTCAGTTTGTTAGGAGTCATCATTAGAACAAACAAAATATACCCTGATCTGCCCATGAATTATGCAATGACAGAACAGAGTCCATGTTCCATGCAGTTTTACTCAGCTTCTAATCATGTATTCAGATAATTGATGTTAAACTCTCCAGAGGAAATAAGAGTTTTGGGTTTTGGTAAAGCCTAAAAATAATAGAGGGATTCTGATTTAATGCTTATAAACTAGACCCATATTTAAAAAACATATACTGCTCTATCATAAACAAAAAGTGCAAAACCAAGAAAAGCACAAAAATTGAAAAGTTTCAATAAAAGCATGGCTAAGTTTCATTAAATAGAATCAAAACTTAAAACTGCTTATTTTTAATGAATGTATTAAACTTCTCAATGTTTAATTGCCCCAACTATTGTTGGAAAGGAAGGGAAGCACAAGTGCATGTACATGGGGGTGAGTTACAAAAGTGTTTGCTGTGCAACATAAGGGGGTCAAACATACTTTATGGAAATCCTCATATTAATGATATGCTAAATCTAACTCAAATGGGGGTGGGGTGGGTAATGAAACAAATTAATGACTAACAAAATTCAGTGGTTTTCCTCTGACCTTTCCAAATCCCATTTATAAATACCATTTTAAACATTCAAACAACAAAGTTGAATGTAACATGGGGCATAAACCATACATTTACAGCACAAGGTAATTACTTTAAACTTATGACATAAAAATTAAGCAACTCTCTAAAAAGATAATTCAAGTAATACAATTTTTGGGTAAACCATACATAGATTTGGGAACTTTTATTGTGAAACATTATGGGAACTTCTAACAGATTTCTAACCTCCTATCTGTCATTACTCATACAATATTTGTTGCAACTGATTGTCAGATGACTTTCATGTTAAATAACTAAAACTTGGCTATATCATTTTCTCCTCATTTTGGCACATTTAGGTGGCTTTATACTAATTCTGCTTCGTTTATATCTTTGAAATTTTAAAATAGTCGAGTTCTTTTATATCACCTCTTGTTCTCAGTGCTGAATGGAGATTTTGGTTTTCATCAAACATACCACAGGCGAATCCGAAAATGATTTAAATGCTGCCCTCGACTTCCAGCCATACCAGTTGTTCATTCACGTGAAAATCATTAAGTGTAACATTTCTCAAAATATATCAAGTATATATTCAAACATGCAGAAAACTAGCTTATTAATACCAGACACAAGTTTTATATTAAGAGAAAAGACAGGACAAGCTAGCTCAGCTGGAAATGGAAATTCTGAGTACGTGGGGGTGGTGCAGTTAACTTCTGCCACAAACCAGTTCAGCCAGAGTTGTTTCGGTAGTAATGTTTCAGCCCACTATGTCAACCAGAATGATTCCACCCACCTGGGACTTTTCTGCCAACTATACTTGAACATAATATATAAAAAGTTCAAGTAGGATCAATAATATTGATGCGGGAGTTTGCAGGTTCGAACCACTGCCGAGTCAAACCAAAGACTTATAAAAATCGTACTAACAGCTGTCTCGCTAGGCACTCAGCATTAAGAGGTTAGTGTTAGGACTGGTTGGCTTGTCAGCTTGGTATCCGGATAATGTGACTGGATGGGACATGATGCTACATCTCTGCAGCATGATGACTCAGTGCTAGACATTACTAAAAACTGCCTCACTGCCTACATTGTAGCAATATGACTGAAAACTTAATAAATATAAATTAAAAATCAAAACACACACAGTAACACACACACATAAATGTCTACATCACAAAATCATCAGAATTTTATCAAATCATAAAAAAGTCTTGCCTACATCAACATCAGCCAATATCTTCCTAATCATAATTATCCAAACACAAGAAAGTGCTGAATAAACTTGTCTGCCTCCATTTTAGAGTGGAGAATCTGACCAAGTTCCTTTAAATAGCAGATTATGAATAGTTGTTGAACACAATGGTCATTTGCCTCAATGTCTGTGGTTTATAAAAGACCTCCTTTTCAGGACCAATTTATCTCCCTTGAGAAGGATGCTCTTCAGCACCTACAATCACTTTCAGACTATGCAATCAACAATGGCATTTGTGGACAAGGGAATATTTGAAATTCTAAATGCATATGAAGACAAATGTTTAAAAGATAGGTTGATATGATGTAAGTAATATATGTTAAGTAATATAAATGATAAAATTAGTACCAAAATGAAGATTAAAACGGACTGGCATTAGGAGAATATTATAAAACTGTCCCTAATAAAGTATATTTAACTATCTTTCAATTTCAGACATCAAACCATGAATTAAATTAAGTGTTGAAACTAGTCGACATATTCTTTGATTATTTCATAAAAGAAAGAAAATGCATCAAATGTTAAAATAATGTTTTTGGTGTCAAATTCCATTATCTCTGAGTATAAATTCTGAATAACTAATATTATGACTACAAACAAATATTTTGAAATACCAACAATTAACAATAATAAGAACATAATACTCGTCACAAATATAAGCCTATTAGCACAATTTTGAATGAATCAGAAACTGAATAGAGTTGTGGATAGCAACCTATGCTAATTTCAAACTGTCTGTGACTCTTCCATATTAAGTAAAACAGAATCTGTTTTCATTTCAATCATTGATCTCTCTTTTTTAGATACTGCCTTGACCAGTAATATCTACACAAACAACTTTCTCTCACTGGCTGTCTACAAGATTTTTTAAACAGCTTCCTTGTTTATATTATGCCATGCTGGCTTTGTATATAACAGATTGTACTTCACTCACATGCCTTTTATGTATAACCAGATTTTTTCATTATGTCTTGTTTTCTTCTCTGTTCTTTTTGTAAGTCCTTCAATTTAAAAAAAACGCTCTGGTGGCCTAGTGGTTAGAGTGTTCAACTCAAATGCAGGAGATCATGGGTTCAATCCTCAGTCGAGTCACACCAAAGACTTACAAAAATGGTATTAACAGCAGCCTCACTTGACGGTCAGCAATCAGAGGCTAGTGTTAGGACTGGTTGGCCTGGTGTTAGGATAATGTGACTGGGTGGGACATCATGTTAAATGTCTGTGGCATGATGCCCCAATGCTCGACATCACTATAAACTGCCACACTACAGACATAATAGCGATATGACTTAAAAATTGTTAAAGCAACGTTAAAAATAATAATCACATCACATCAATTTTAAAAAATACTTTATCTGATAAGTACTTAGTGATAGGTGAACTAGAGAAATATAAAACACCTCTGCAAAATTAACCAAAATCCTATTTAACTCATAGTGCTGTTTTTTTTAATTCTTTTTAAGAACTTTTGATTATGAGCAGCTACATGTCATAGTATCTGAGCCACACAGATGAATATCAGAATTTCATATGCATTGCTTTGACCTTTGCAATAAGACTAATTATTAAAACAAAGCATGCTGACTGACAATTATTTAAAGGGATCTCCATATCAAAGGGAAGTAGTTAATCAATATTTTGTAAACATACAAAAGAAAAATAATCTAAGACATATATACCAATTCACATCTTCTGAAATAGTATCTGGTGATACAAGGAAATATATTAAATGTCCAATCTGAAACTCAATATATTAGACTTGCTTTAATTTGTGTATTTCTGGTTTTACAGCTGTTTATGTGACAGATTATGGGTATAATGGGAACTCCCAAGAAGCTGAGTGCCAAGATTTGCATACATATTGAGTGGTCATAAGAGTTCCAATTCGATGGTAATAGCAAAGTTTCATAAAGGCCTATCAGGTTTTTTCCCAAAGGTGGCACTAAAAAATCCGATTTAAAATGGTAGAGGTTTACTGTAGACACTTAGATACACTTCGGTGCAAAATCTGAGTGTCCAGTATCGGGTTTTTTACCAAAGGTGGCACTACAAAATCCAATTTAAAATGGTAGAGGTTTACTGTAGACACTTAGATACACTTCGGTGCAAAATCCGATGGTGTCCACTGTCCATGAAAATGAGGTAGAGGCTTCCAAAGTACTTATACAAGATAATTGGTTAATGTATTTAACTGATTTCAAAACAGTGATTTTGTTATAATCTATAAATTAAATCTTTCAAGCTTGCAATAAAGCTTTTGGTTAAAAAAATCCCACTCAATACTGTTAGTAGCAGAATGTACTATATGTGCATGTCACGTAATTACATTGGGTATATTTTAAGAAAATTATTTACCATGTTTATTGCTGCTAATTTTTTAGTCCTTTGATTTTAATGAAAAAGTATTTTGAAATAGCACAAAATTTGTTAAGGGTTTACTCAGTTTTTAGATTATTTGAGGCACAAAGGATTGTAAAAGTCCTTTTTAATCAACTGAAATAAGATTGGTTATGTTTTAGAAAATATTTTATCTAATGGACATTTTACATTTAATAAAAAGGTATTAAAATCCAACAAAAAAAAATAAAGTTTACCTTAGTCCTACAATGAAAGACAGCATGTTTTTGTTTTTAGTCAGCGAACCAGAAGAAAAATATCTGGGTGATGGGGATTATGTTGTAGGACTAAAGTTTACCTACATTGAAATTGATTACATCGATAAATTATGTACTGAATATAATCAATGTCAAAAACATGAACATGCCGAAATAACATGTACTATATGTCAGAATAACATCTTGGATTACAAACTCTTTCTCCGATTTTTGTCTCATCCTCTGAAACGCCAATAAGCTGGCAATGTCTGGGCATCCCTGGCGACAATCTGATTAGAAATTACAAATTGATAATCGAAATTACTAAATCTCGTACATTTATATCTCCTTTTTGCTCTTCGTCTTCAAAATCGGTAGGGTGTTACAAACCAAATGGAGGGAGGGTGAGTATCCAAAAGACTCAGTGTAATTTAACATGAAAATTTAGCAAGCGATTGATTACTGTCATTACTTGTAATATTTCTGTTTTGTGGCTTTTCTGTCTCTAGTTTCTCCGTCTCCAAGCCATTTCAATTCCTTGACTGGTATATTTCTGGGAAAATGTGGATATGTTCTATTCGTCGGCATCTTATTGTATTTACTTTTTTGTGTGTCATGCGGCATTTCCCGCCAACTGGCATCAGGGGTACTAAGGGTAAAATTAAAAACCGATCCGGATTTATGTACAGTTAGGTCACATATTGGATATGCAGAGACGCATTTACAATACAAAAGATATGTATGTATGTATGTATGTATGTATGTATGTATGTATGTATGTATGTATGTATGTATGTATGTATGTATGTATGTATGTATGTATGTATGTATGTATGTATGTATGTATGTATGTATGTATGTATGTATGTATGTATGTATGTTCCATCAAATGAAATTGAACTGCATTACTGCATAAAGCAGCAACATATTGTAACAACAAAATCTAGAGATTTAATTATACAAAATCCAAGGACGAATAGATAGCAAGGAGTAGACAAGATGTTAATTTACAATCCACTTCTACTAATAAGTAACCTCTTGCGTCTTTGAAGCGCTATTTTACTTTTTAAATAAATTTATGATATATAACAGTTAATTTCTTATATAAGATTTTCATCTTAAGATGCAGTTAGTTTTACGTTTTCAATCAAAATTTGTTTAATGTCTAAAAATTAATTTAAAATAGTAGTATAATGCTGCACAGGAAAAATATTCTCTCTCTCTCTCTCTCTCTCTCTCTCTCTCTCTCTCTCTCTCTCTCTCTCTCTCTCTCTCTCTCTCTCTCTCTCTCTCTGCATAATTAAATTTATTCCCTTTTTCTGATTTGCATCATTTCCTTTTCAAGTGGAAATTTTATTAATTCTATTTACAACTTGGTGTTTGAATTGCAATTACAGAGCTAGAAAGAGACCTACTAATCAAACTCAAAGCAGTTTTAATACAAATAATTATTTTCCACCAAAGACTGAATTAAAGTATATTTTATCTCTTGCTTTACCAAGGATGGTTTTTAAGATTTAAAACAAGGTTCTTTATTTTAGATGACACTGTTTGCCAAACAAAAGGTCACAAGCTTGAAACTCTCGGCGATATCTCATGTTTTTTTAAATACTTTTTTTTTGTATTTTTATGTTCAAAATCTCTTTTTAACTTGCTTATCCCAATATTTTTTATTCTTTACATTTTACTTTTATTGTTAAACTTTAATTTATCACAACAAACCATGGACGGGCAAGAGCTAGTTTACAAATAAAATACCAGGAACTAAGAAAATTCTGATACTAACTGAATACAAATTTCAAACAACGTTAGCGACGTCGCCATTGAGCGAACCTAGGAAAGAAAACGTGGAAATGAGTATTAAAGAAGGTGATACAGAAATTAACAATGAAGTCAGTAACGATCACCATCATTAAAGAAATGCCATTAATATTAATATACAAATTTCATCACTTAACCAGATCGAAAGGTTATGTGAAACAATTTGTATACCCAGATGAGCAAATCCATAGCTGTGATACAGAAACACTTCAAAACGTTAAGAATTATTTAAATTTGATGCTATGAACGGAAGTATGCTGGTTAGCATTTTATTTAATCATCAATAATCTGACTGCATTTGAACCGACAATGATTTAAGATACATTTTGCATAAGTGTGTAGATTTATTTCTTCATATTGCAAGCATATGTGTTGGTTGATGAGAAGAATTAGTATGGATGTGGTTGGGGTGCTCACAATATTTTATTTAAACTATTATAGCAATCCCACCCAGGCTTGATTTTGGTTGGAAGTTAAATTAGTGAAAGATAGATGAACAGATTCAATCTCCCAGTGAGCACTGCCGAAGGTTAGATGGTTAAATATATAAAAAGGTTGAAATTCAATAAATAACAATTTAATAACAATTCAATAATCAAATTCTTACAATTTCCAATTACACTCTTTCCTACAACAGATTATTGCCTTACTTGAAAGGCAGTGTGAGATCGATTTTCATCTGTCATTGTATTCTACTCATTCTCTCTCCCATTTCTCTGAATTCCTTCTCCTCTTCCTCCCCGACTTTCTCCAAATTTCTTCTCCACCTCCTCGAATTATACTCTTTATCCACATCCTCGACTTTCTCATCCAGACTCTCTTTCCTTCTCCGCCGCCTTTTCTCCACCGACTAGACTTCTGTCGATTGTTCGGGAAGTCTCAAACCTGTCTTTATCTCTTGAAGATTTGGAACTCTATTAAGCCGGAAGTTCTGTCCCCTAAACGTGCTTCATGTGAAAAAAACAAGGACGGTACATTTTTCCTTAGCCCTCTCATTTCACAATACACACAGCCTATCATCACATAATGGCTATTAAATTTATTCGGGCACGCATTCATTCACATGGAGATATGGGACGTCAATTAATTATGTCAACAATTTTTAGGCATTTTGTTTTTACCTCCTCTTCTTGTCGAGAACTGTCAAACTTTCAGTAAGCCACCCCCTCTAATAAAATTAAGTAAAAACAAATGTTTACCACCTCTTACAAGCTAACACTATTTTAGACGGCTGGCTTTTACGCTTAAAACAAAAACATGAACTTAAAATGTCTACAAACAAATTTTAATGCATCATTTTTACTTGTTTAACAGATTTCAAATTGACTAAAACACTTTGAATTAATGAAAATATCGAGACGTTATATTCTGTGAAAAGGTGGTGGATACCAAATGTTAAACCAACCCCTTCTCAACGGTTCGTTGCTAGGGAATGACCTCTCGCAGTGTAATTTACCCAGTGTGGATGGATAGAAAGAATAATATAGATCTCTGAGCAAGTATATTGAAGAAATAAAACAATGATCCTCCTTTTCATAGACAAATATAAAATTTGATCAATTTAACAAATAGAATTTCAAATGGTAAGAAATCAATTCCTTTACTATAAAAGAAAGAAAATGCACTAGCATGTACTAAATAAAAGCAAATACAAATTTCAATTAACTATTACTTGTCAGTGAAAGAATTAGTTTCATCATAGCCTATGAGTCGTGACTTTTGAGTTCAACTCAGAATGACATCATCACCTATCTTTATCAGGACATCGTATTTTCCGTTCCTTCGTGCACTGCCAACTATTATCCAATCGCCTTTGACTTTGACCCTTGCCAGTCGAGACTTGAAACGTTTTGACGATAGTATCAAGAACAGGAAATTGGCTGTGGAATTCTTCTGATGAATTTTGTTTGGAGAATTTGCTCAGGAAATGCCGAGAAAGCTGTTTCCTTTGCCTCTTTTATTCGTTTTCCCCACGAACTTCCAATTTATAGTCTGTCTCCTTTCTGAGACGACTAACTCGCCTTACTTCAGTCAAGATGTTACGCACTTCTTACGTTCGCCAGGAGTCGTGTCTAGCTCATTCAAAGCAAGATCGAAGACTGAAGCGTTTTTGCAAAGTAAAACCACCACTTTCTTACAAGAGATACGCCCTTAAGTTTCCATTGACCAATCAGACTCGACTGTTTCCTAAAATCTCCTACGTAGAATATTTGATTGACGAGAATAGACTAATCATGTCGCAATTAACTTTCCTTTGAACAGTTAATTATTGACGTGCTTCCCCTTTTTACCGGTCGAGTTTGGAAGAGTGTTATGCCAAAACCTTTGTACCATAACAGATGACTCGGTCAAATTTCTTGATGCAAAACCACCAAGTTTCTTTTGACGTTCAGAGATGAAATGAGAATAATCATATACCTGTCTCTAGCATTTTCTACTTTAATTAAGTTAACTTTGGTACAATTCATTTAATCAATACTTCTAAGAGTTTCAAAATTTGACACATCACATATTTCTATTTTCATATTTTTCGACTGATTAAATTTATTGTAAAAATAACATTGTTGACGTCAATTTATCTTGAAATCACCATCCCCCATGTCATCAATTGTCAAACTTCTTCAAAACCCCTCCCCCTATTTTGTTGGTATAATTAATAGACGACCCCATACCCATACGTTCTTGCACGGTAAATAAATGTCACAAAAAAGGCATGGATTAAATTAGTTCTTCTACATACATCAATAAATTGCGTCTCATCAATGCATGTTCATAATCCCGTTATACTAAACAATATCACAATAATCGGACGAATTCCTTTACCTTACACTCATACAAAATACACAAAAATTAACATATCCATGCTCTGATATATGCACACGTTCATAGTAACTAATCTGCATACTTCAGCCATGTTAAAAATTAAAAATTCAAGCATGTGTAAATTCTAACATAACGCAATTATAAAAGCACTAGTTTACTAAGAAGTAACCTAGCAACGAACTACAGAAGTAATTTTGATCACAAGCTAACAATCAACGTAATTCCGCCTCGCATCTAATAATTATGTACGTAGGCTCAAACCCATTTCTCAAATACGCATGTAAATAAACACCACAAAGATAATCCTACATAAAAAACGATGCTGGTAAGTAAGTATACATACTACAAGTAATTACAATTATGATGCCGTAATATTTTGGAAAAATCGAGCAAATAACTTACAGACCTTTTCGTAGCTTTTTCTTTCATTAGAATCTACCTCTAAATTTTACCGCCAAATTACGAGTGACTTCCTCAGAGTAACTCGATTTTTCAGAAATCTATCTAGGTGAAACTAACTTTTCATTTACAAGTTCTGAAAGTTAACATTTGCTTCGTATTATAATCACGCCCTCTATTTCAGTCTTAGTTGGATATCGCTGTGAATCGATCCAATCAAACTGAGCGCCGAGGTCCCTCTTTCTTTCAACGTGGGGACGAATAAGAACACGCCTCGTTCACATCGAGGCTTTCCTTTGATCCTAACCTAAACACTTAACACGTAGGTGTGGTAATTACAAGTCTTTGTTTAAACGCAATGATCTATTGCCTTTGCCTCTCCAAGACTTAGGTCTCCGGCTGGTCATGTAACCTTGCGTAAGAGAAGGTAGCCCGCGAAAAAACTTTAGACATCAAACGCAAAGTATTCGCACGCATGCACACACACACACACACACACACACACACACACACACACATTTGTCTTGAAGAATATCAACCCTGCGGTTAATGCAAAGCACATTTGTTCACGTTATATACTGGTCTCGGTGCCTTAAATGTGGCATAAGATTATATGCTTTGTCGACCATACTGGTCTGTTCGAGTGTGTTATCGCGCGCGCAGGAAAAGCCTCTCCAGTCCAACTGTGGTAGAAGCGCCTGACGATGTCAACACCGTTGAGGAAAGAAAAACACGAGATAATAGCAAGGATTAAATCAAGTGCAGTTTCTAATATATTTATACGCATAACGTCCCAGGGTCTCTTGTGTTCTGTCCGAACAAGCTAGCAACGACACTCGAGTCAATCATTTTTTGCATGGACGACAAAGTAGTCTAGCTTGGACAGTCCAAACGTGGACATGTCGATAAAGTGTTGTGTGCACTCAAGTGTTGACCAACAGCACTCGCGCTTGTAGATTTAATCTTGTCACTTAGAAAGTATGTTTAATAGCATACGAAATACCTATTGACATTTGAGGACCCCAAATCGTAGCAACCCAACACTTGGCTGATGTGGATCTTACTACGTTTGCCACAAAAGCGGATTTGACAGAGTTTACCAATCAGGTTGTTGATGACGTAGTCCCTGGCATATTTATTTTTTCAAGAGATATTCAAAGACACGGTGTAGCTGTTGCACTAATCAAAGAATATGTCGACAAAAGAACGATATCGAAAGCTAAAACATTTGGCTATGAAAAGAGTGGAAACCTTACGAACGTTGATCGAATTCAGTAGATTCAAGTGCCCATATATGATATTGATTCTGCAATAAAACAAAAATTAAATTTGAAAATCAGTGGTAAGAACAAATTACAAAACGCTTCTACACGATAAAGTGGGGTTCCCTGACAAATTCACCTCATTTTCATTCCCGATCCTGTATGTTTCATTAGTATTGATTCAACCAAGAAGAAGAAAATATATATCAACTGTTAACTTCTCAGCAGAGTCTGAAGTGTTATGCACTCTCGATGTATTTTGAGCTTGGCCTTTCTTCAAACTTGAACAAGAAAGCTTAAAGACTTGCAGAGAAATGCCTCATTTTGTGATACCTACAACAGAAGAGACCAATCTCCATAATAAAATAATTGGCATTGCAAAAATATATTTATCAAGCAAACATAAACAGGTTAGTCACTTGATATTAAATATTTATATATCAAACTCTGCTGCGAATGAATTGATAAAAACCCAAAAAGAACGTTTATCAGACAACCTCAATTGTAGCAATAATGTATTATTTAGAGTCAATAGGAAACTAATTAAGTCAAATTAATAATAAAGTTTGCTAATTAATAAATGCATTCAAATGTATCAACCGTAATAAAATAATTACTAGTATTTTTAATGCAACATAGGCACGTCTTAGCAACAAAGGATGGCTTAAAGCCTTTGAGACTGTTAAAAATAATATACGATCCCCAAATCATAATTAATCAGAGGCTTATGTTATTCTAATAATAATGGTAGTGTGTTCCATTGGTACAAATAAGATATTTGGAGAGCTTTAGGTGTTTTTGGCCAAATTTATTTCGCAAAAATGGCGAACCGCACGGTGAAAGACGCTCACTCGATAAAGGGAACAAATCCTCAATATCTGGTTGAAAAAATCATTCGAACAAGAATATATGAATGCAAATATTGGAAAGAAGAATGTTTCGCGCTTACAGGTATTGTTTGTGTACGTGAAGATAGTAGCATAGAATGCTGTATTATCGCGGTACTTACTATTGTTATCGGTACAGTACAACCTTGTCTGAGGCTGTCTGCGTTCTCCCACGTTATCCAAGAAGAATATATATATATATATATATATATATATATATATATATATATATATATATATATATATATATATATATATATATATATAAGAATCATGGCTAAAGATCTAGAGGGTACAGTCAGCATAAGGGATAGTTGGAGTTTCCTCTGACCCTTGACACCCCATTTTTGATATTTGGTTTTTTATGTTGGGGTGTAGGGTCAGAGTCTATTCCCTATCAAAAACTTGGAATTTGCCGACACCATTTGGTGTCGGCATAGGGTACTCGCCAACTATCAAGCCTAGCAAACTTAAATAACCTTACCTTGACCCATAATTACATTAAATCGATAGGGAAATCATTTATCTTCTCAGAAATTACAAGCATAACACCGATTTTGTCTTTAATCCGTTGTCAGACGAGATGTAACTACAGCGTTGATGAATTTTGACCTTCGCACCATTTTCATTGCTAGTCACATGACTAACCAAATATCGCAGCCAATATGCATAAACGTCATAGGTCAAATAGTCATGTGATAACAACAGAAAGCCACGTTTTCCCATACCCCTTTTGAAAGACGGCAAATATGTCACCTTCATTGATAACTGATTTTATTACATCATTAATAGTAAAATAGTATTTCTTTTCTTAAAGTATCTCATTGGCAAGAGCTTCCGTGTATTCGTCTTTATCTGCCATGTTGCAATATAGGTTTATGCACAAAACCTTCCATTCTAGTATTGCAGAAAGAAGACATCAACTCGAAAATATTGAATGAAAATCACGCAATGTATACAATAACAAGAAAAAACACGTATTATTCAACATATTAATTGGGATAATAGCAGCCCGAAATATGTCGCTGTCGCATCTTCCTGGAAAGAGGCTGACTGATCACGCAGAAACTACATGTCAACGCACTTTGTTGTTATCACGTGACTATTTGACCTATGATGTTTATGCACATCGGCCGCGAGATTTAGTTAGTCATGTGACTAGCAATTAAAATGGTGTGAACAAGGTTAAAATTCATCAACGCTGTAGTTACATCTCGTCTGACAAAGGATTAAAGACAAAATCAGTGTTATGCTTGTAGTTTCTGAGAAGATAAATGATTTCCCTATAGATTTAATGTAATTATGGGTCAATGTAAGGTCATTTAAGTTTGCTAGGCTTGATAGTTGGCGAGTACCCTATGCCGACACCAAATGGTGTCGGCAAATTCCAAGTTTTTGATAGGGAATAGACTCTGACCCTACATCCCAACATAAAAAACCAGATATCAAAAATGGGGTGTCAAGGGTCAGAGGAAACTCGGACTACATAAGGGACAGAACAGTCACCACATCATGTTTTGTGGACCACATTGTCTGACAACAAATTTAAGACAAAATCTGTGTTATGCTTGTAATTTGAGAAGATAAATGATTTCCCTATCGATTTAATGTAAGTATGGGTCAGTGTAAAGTCATTTAAGTTTTCTAGGCCTAATAATTGGCGAGTACCCTATGCCGACACCAAACGTTGTTAGCAGATTCCAACCTTTTGATATCGAATGGACTCTAACCCTACACCCCAACATAAAAAAGCAAATATAAAAAATGGGTGTCAAGGGTCAGAGGAAACTCAGAATAGTCCACAGCTTGAAGTATTAGGGGGCAATTGTGACAGATGAAGGATCAAATCCTCAAGTACTCTCCAGGATTGCATAGAGAACAGCAGTGCAGACAAAACTGAAGCCCATCTGGAGCGACAAGAACATCGCACTCAGTTCAAAGGCCAGACTGATGCACTCACTGGTGATCTCCACATATCTCTATGCCGTGAATCATGGACCTTAACAGCCAACTTAGAGAAACGGATACAGGCAACAGAGATGGGATGCTTCCAAAAGATCCAGTGTCTCATACAAAGATCATGTTACCATGGAAGAAATATGGCAAAGGATCAGAGAAGCCATTGGGCCTCACAAAGACCTCCTGACCACAATGAAAAAACATAAACTGCAGTGATATGGGCATGTCTCATGATCATCAGGACTTGCAAAGACAATACTGCTAGACACTGTACAAGGAAGAAAGAGGTAGGCAGAGAAAGAACTGGCAAGACAACATTCAGGAGTGGACAGACTTGACACTGATCAACTCACTGAGAAAGACGGAAAATCAAGAAGAATGGAGAAAGATGGTTGTTCAGTCTCATGGGGTGTTCCAACAGTCTACCAGACCATACATAGGACTGATGATGATGAAGATGACAGTACAACCACAGGAATCTGACATTTTATCAATAAAATATGATGAAATCTCTGACAACATGAAATCACCTTATCAGTACTGTAAATTAATACAAGGAGTGCAAGTGTGACCCCAGCCATCCGCTTGATTCGACTTTTGTCATGCATCTTTTGTCATATCAGAATCACCAAAAAACTGAAAAATCTATACTGTACAGTACATATCCTCTCAAAAGACAGTAAGATACCAATGCATAACCAGGGCCCCAATGGGCCGAATGGTCTAAAGCGCTCTCCATTACAGATCACTGCCATCTCACCTCTGTCTGTGCTGGTTCACGTCTAGGATTTGGTGAATGTAGATATGTGAGAATGCTTGCCTGTAGATTTTCATGAGTCAGTGGTTCTTTCCGGGAATTTCCTGGTTTTTTTTCCTCTACTGGTCGCCATGTATAGCTTATCCTGTGATAAAAAAAAAATGGCGTTAAGCCCCACAACAACAACAACAACCAATGCATAACACTTGCTTGAATCATATTTGGCATAATAATCTTTATTTTCACCATTACAATTTGTAACAATGCAGCATAACAGTACAGTTTTAATATGTACAGATAACAACCTTAAGTACCATGGTAATATAAAGTTCTAGTGCAATTGTGTTTTTTGTCTATCTTAGGGTAGCACACACATATTATAATAAACATTAATTGCAACTTAACTTTTAGAAAACATGTTTGTATTTGATGAATATTTTCACAAAAACAATAAGATCCAATGATTAAATCAAACACAAATGTAATTAAGGTTGAAATCCATGAAAAAAAAGCAGCATAGATTGAAACAATATTATTTATTTAACTGTACATGAATTTAAAATGCCATGTGGGCAAAGAAATATAAATATATTAAAGAATCTATTATGAATAATATTACTGAAATATCACTGAATTAGAAAAAGTTTGTTAATATTTTCCAATTTATGTACAAAAATAGTATAATAAGATTTTCCTATTTATGATTGATAAAGAGGATCATTAGCATTGTTTTGTTAATTTTGGTCCATATTGGCTACCATAGAATGAAATTCAAAGTATAACCTTGTAAGGACACATGTGTCACCTTCAATACATGGTCTATAATCATCAAACATCAGAAGTACACAGAGTATATTTCATGATCATGAACAATGCACATATAATAGGTTCAACAAGAGTTTTGCATATGATGATCAATGGAATTGTATATACTTTACAAAAAGTGATATCCATTCTTTTTGTATGCAGACTTTCCAAAATTGTTTGCATTAAGAAAAAAAAAAAATTTATACAATAATGTTTACTTGGACATATTTGTCTAATAAGGATATGATACTATAATAATTAAAATTAATAATAGGAAGATGTCTTATGTATGATGCTCACCTTAATTACACAAAATAAACACAAATTAAAGTAATATGGTACATGTGAGAGTGTATCTGCAATCACATTATCGTTTCCACTAATGTGTCTAATGTTGGTGTTGGATTCCTGCAGGATCAAAGTCCACATCAGCAATGTCTGATTTTTGTTTTTAATTTTGTTTATGAAAGTTGTTGTTACTGAATACATAAACAAGAGAAGGAGCTGAACTAATATACTCATCATAGTATTACAAAGTCAATAAGCCAATTGCTCTTTATTGATCATGGAATAAATTTTAAAGTGCTTGCTTTTTTTCTTTTTTATAGAAAACTAGCAAACTGGATCTTCCATGCCGTTCCTAAATTAGTACTCCACCAACCCAGATATCATATGCATCAATAGATATTTTAAACACTTGGCTGAAATTTAGTGCAAAAGAACTGTTGCACTTTTAAGTACAGCCTTTAATTTGTCAAAAGATTCCTGACATTTGCAAGACTAGTGACACAATTCTTGCTCAAATAGTTTGTCTAGGTTCAGCAATTATGGAAAAATTTGAGCAAAATTTTCAGTAATATCCAACCATTTCCATGCTCTGTGATGAATAATATCATTCAGAATGATTTATAAACTTTTTCAGAGAGAAGTCTTCTAATCATGACAGACAAAATTCCGTCCTTATTCTGAGAGCTTCATTCCTGTATAATGTATCATTTCTAAAAGAAATCCTCTCAAAAAAAACCCATATAGGTATTGTGTTTACATTGATGTGTCTTTGTCTCATAAGTATCCAGATTAAAATAAGTCTCATGTTGGAGAAATTTACCAACAGAAACAATAATAATATATGCTCCTGTATAAACTCTATCAGAATTATTTGAGGTAACTGCTTTAGTTTATCCCTCAGGAATTCAGCATTATTTCCCCCATTTAATCTTTGTACTTTTCAAATAAAAAATATAAGTACCTTTATGTGTGCTGGTGGAGTTAAAGTAAATGCATTGAAGTGTGAGGTCACACTTCAGGTGATCTATTTTTGTTCTTGGTATATTTTGCCAGTTGGAAAAAGAACAAAAACATGAGCTATGTAATACCTGTAAGTGACAGTATTTCTCTTCCTTTCAGCTGAGTTGATGGTTGACAAGGCAATGGAGTTGAAGTATGTAGGAGGGGTAAATGGAGGAAACATCAAACCAACCCCATTCATATGTTTAGTCCTTAAAATGCTTCAAATCCAACCAGAGAAAGACATCATTGTTGAGTTTATAAGGAATGAAGATTTTAAGTAAGTTATTTTTTTATTTGCATTGGCCTCCCATACATCCTCTGGGTTAAACCTTTATTATCAGCAGGCTTTTTGAAAAAAAAGTGGTGATTATATCATCCTGCTAGTTTGTACTTATGTCTGCCCATCCATCCACCATGTCTGTTAGTATATCTTCTAAACCATATAGATGATAAACAGGGGTCAAGCTAGACTTAAATTGTAGGGAGAAGTGACTTCTCCTTTTGGTCAGACTGGGGAAAAGTGGGAGCTAAACAGGGAGAAGTGAGACCAAAGCAAGAAATGCGAAATATATATGATATATATGATAATGCAACTATATATATATATATATATATATATATATATATATATATATATATATATATATATATATATATATATATATATATATACATATACACACACATACATATAGCTGCATTCTTATTTATGTGCTCCATTTCTCAGTATGCTTTTAATAGTTTTAGACAATGCCTTTTTTTTCAAGTTAAAAATATGTCATATTTATTATCAACATATTTTGTAAATGTATAAAATTATTATATTCATACCCATTCTATTTATACTTGTAGTATATGTGTTTTTGATTGAGATACTTGCAAATCGGCCATGACTTAAATGGCACATCAGAAGCTATACATTGTAATTAATTTTAACAGAAATCAAGAACAAGATTAGAGTCTTGTAATTTCAAGTTGGTAAAAATGCTTAATAAACTGCCACTTAATTATTTTATTTTATTTTGTGCAAGTTTTGTGTAAAATTAGTCAAAAATGATTTATAGCATTCTTTGAAACAACCCGTAATTCTTATACATAGGATAAATTCACTAGCGACTTCAAAACATACACTTCATCCTGATTTCCTTGTTTTTAAAAAAACATTACTGTAACTATTCATAGACAACACACAGAAGTACTAAAGTAAATAGCTAACAAAACTGGACCCTTTTGCTCCTAAAACTGAAGCATCTATAGTCTGAAAATACATCTCCGTTGGTTTGTACCCCCTACCGATTTCAATAACGGAAACATTTAATTTGATAAAAAGTGCAAGGAACTTAGTTCATTCATTGATTTATATTTTCTAACCTGAATGTGAGAGAATTGCCATAACACCGTCATCGCCTGCACGTTTCATGCTTAACAGAAGTTGTCAATGTAATAGACTGACATGCTTGAGAATCATTTCCATTTTCTGGACCAGTCCATTTTCAGCAAAGGGGCGCATGTGCGACTAAATATGTACATACATATGTTGTCTGCTTCCGATATTTACAGTGTCAAATCAAGCAAAGGAAAATAATGACAAAAAATTGCCTTTCACATGGATTTAACAAGAGGTTTCATTAATATGTTCACGAGTGCAAAGGAATATAATTCTAAAGTCAACATTATTGCAATTTACGGAATTATCCTGCAGTTACTGAATAGGATCAATTACGTTATTATGTTGTCGGATGGAAATAAACTACCCCGTAGTGTAGGGAATATGGCGCCGTGTTAGTATCGAAAGTCCGTTAAGCATGAAAGGTACAAGGCGATGCAAGTACTAGTGCCATTCTGGTGACAGTCAGGTTAGAAATTATAAATCAATGATTTAGTTCACTTAGTTCTGTGCACTTTTTATCACATTAAACTTTTAGTTATTGAAATTTGTAGGGGGTACAAACCAACAGGGATGTATTTTCGGACTAAACACATATTGCACCAAGCAAGTGAGTCTATTATTAGAGAGGGTTTTTCTTAATAAAACTATTTGCTTTCTTTCTTTGTTACAACAAATTCATTAATCGGACTGCATATTTATGGTTGAATTAATTGTATACCTACTGGTATTAATGATATAAGTTAGTTAAATAGTATTTGCTTCTCTACTTATATCTCTTTTTTAATTTCGCGAAAATTAATTACGTTAGGATAGAAACAACCTAGACCATGCAGCATTGTTTCGAATTCCACAACAGAGATTGTCATGTGTTTTTTATCTACATTATTAAATATTTCAGCTAAATCTCCTATGACATAATATTGAAACTTTTTTTTCCATTATATTATATATTTTCCTGAATCTATTAGCCCAATTATTTACGAATACAGACAGTTTAATTATGTGGTATATCATATACGTAGTGATGTCCGCCATTACAACTTTGTTTACATTTTCAAACTGATTTTATCAAGAAAATACACAAATAAGGGTGTTAAAGTAACCATTTATAAAAACAAGAAATACATAAGAAAACACTCTTCACCGATCACAATTTTTAAAGCAAATTACTATTGAAATTTTGATACATTTCAACATGGATTACAACAGTGCAAGAACTTGCTGGCTACTGTGAGGAGCATCTCAAAAGTCATACTATACTGCCATTTTACGTCCGAAAATCAAAGGCGAAGTCAGTTTTGCTTTCCTAACAGAATAAGGCGACGTTTACAGTTCTTAGGCAACTTTTTCGCCCACTTCGCCTGGTAGCGTGACCCCTGGATACAGACTTGAAACTTTAGGATATGATCATGGTTGATCTGTAGATCAAGTTTGCAACTAATGGGTGAAAAAGCAAAATGGATTGCTTTTTAGCTCATCTCTAGAAAGTAGATGTACACTAGTACTACCCCTAGGATTAGCATCCATGCCCATGCAGATAAAATACACATATGTACAGTCTCACTAAATGTCAATCATTCTTTCTGCATAGGTCTTAGCCAACATTTTTGCTTGGGTTTCATAGCACATACTTCCAGAGGAGGTAGCTAAATTTGTTTTATTGGCTTTAATTATACTTTTTTAATGCATTGGTTTTATTATGTCAAGGAAATGGGATCTAAGTGCCATTTTCAAGAAAATATGGAGGCAGCTGAACCTGGCTGATCTACAGGTATGGAACCTACAATCTTTGAATTATATGTTGGACATTCTACCAACTAAGCAACTGTGGTTGAATTTGGTCAATTTTAGCATTTAACTTGTTTGTTTGCACACTATCTGACTTGGTAAGGGATGCATCATGATGAGTACTACAACTGCATCACAAGTGAAGGTCACTGTGGCTTATATTTCTTACTTCGTTGACTTTAATTTGTGGTTAATTTGTCATGATCTGCTCTTGATAGAGTCATCAAACAACATAAGTATGTGTATCTTTATTAAATCCACACCATCACCAGAAACAGGTCACTGTGACCTGCAATTCGACTTTTATTGGCTTAGTTAGCTCATGACCAATGAGGTTTCTTGCACTTTATATGCATGTACCTAGATCAATGAAAGTTTGAGTGGATGCATCTTGAAGAATATACCCTCACAGAAGTTGGTCACTGACATATATTTAATACTTCACTGCCTTGGGAAAAAATGTTTGTTTTTTAAGTTTATGTCTACAGCACTCAAATTATGGAAGTGGGTCACTGACCAGTGCTCTAAAAATCTGATAGCATGATGCCCGGGTCCCCTCTAATTTTAGATTGAGCCAGTCCTATATTCTAAGTCAGGTGCCCATTTGGCTTGTTGAGAAAAATTTTTAAATGCGAAATGTATTTTCAAGATGTTGACATAATTGCCATAACAGAGCGAAATCTAAATCATATCACCACTGTCCTGTGTGAAATTGAGATGTGATTTAATGAGATTGAAACTTGGTGTGTTATGCTAAAGAAATGAATTTGTATTCCCTAAACCTGTGACATGTTCATGTTAAGAGGAAACGTAGTTTTCAGTAATCATCAAGAAAACAAAAAAAACCCACACCACTTTCAGTGTATGCCCATTAAATGTAGCATGTATAAACAGTAAACAGTCATGATTGGATCTGATGTAAAACTATCTCTTTGTCAGGTTAAGTAGGGCCATTAAAGTCAAGGTCAGGTATAAACCACCACTTCATATATTACTTAATTGGCTGTCAATAGCTAGGGAGATATTTTTGTAGGCTGCAGTGCTAATTTGCATAGGTAGGATCAGGAAGAGGAACAACCAGTTATAGGTAAATGCTAGATGTGTGTACAATAACAAAAGTTATTGTATTGAATGAGAATGTTTAAGCCATATGTATTATATTTTTGATAAGTTTGTTGAACAGTGGCAATGTTTACTGCATATACAGTAGAACCTGTCTTGAAAGACAACCTCTTGCCAACAAATTATGGTCTCTCAAGACAGGTGGTCTCTCATAGCAGGTAACAGTGCTATATAATCACTAAATTTGTTTATTGAGAGAGTGGTCTCTCAAGACAGGTGGTTTCACATAGCAGTGGTCTTTCAAGACAGGTTTTACTGTATAGAAGGCAAAGCATGATTATTTCTGTTGACAGAATAGTGTTCAGAAAATCATTTTTAAGCCAATTTAGGAAGCAATTAGCTATCAGCAAAGCCCAACAAAATTCAGAGCTCTTGGTTGATAGAGTTTTACTTTGTGAAGCATGCTAGCATAGTGATAAACACTAATGACACTTGCATTACCTTCAAACTCCTTTGAGCCCTATTGAATTTATATTTGAATTGTAGCTATTGCAGCATTGTGTGACAATATTAAAAAAGGGGAAATTTTTGGCGTGTGGAATTTTAGTGAGTGCTTGTTAGTTTATTTAAGTCATCAGCCTGGGGCCTGTGTCTAAAATATTTTTTATTTGAGCACTGCTTGCTTATATTTATCTGGTATTTTAAATATATTTTTCAAGATCTGTTTATGCTATAAAAATAAAACTTGATTAAATTGTGCATTGCTGCCAGTACCATATCATTATACAAAAGTCACTGACCTACATTACAAATTTTATTACTTTAAGTTAAATATTTTGTAATTAGTTCATAACCAGACAGGTTTTCGCATCCTATATCTATATATGTATATATTTGTACATAGTTTCATGAAACTTGGCAAGGTGCTACACTGTAATTAAAAAGTATCACTATGACTAATATTTCATGGTCACTGACTATGGTTAAATTTTTGTGTTTTAAGTGTCACAGGATCTGTTAATGCTGGAAGATGATTGTAAGCATGTATTAGAACCACGATCATACCACAAAAGAATGTCACTGTGACTTATATTTCATATATTTTACTGGCTTAGGTTAAGTTTTTGCATTCAGTTCATAACTGGTTAGGGCTTCTTAGCACCCTGGATACATACTGTTATTCCAAGATTTTTAAAATTAGTTGATGGCATATATCATGATGAATACTACACTCTCATCACAAAAGTGCATCACTGCAACCCATATCTCGGGCTTCACTTCCTTAAGTTCAGACTGAAGCACTGTTCATGCCAGATTCATCAAAGCAGGCAATTGTATGCATTATATTGGAACCATTTTGATGTTTTTACTGCTCATGCTTTAATCATTAAACCAGGTAATTATATATTTCACTATTTAAAGGTTTTTTTCCATGATACGTCTTATTACTATACTACAAAAAAAAGTTTTAATTGTGATAAATAAAAACAGCATTGGGATTTCATTTAAAAATAAATAATTAAAATAACAGTTTTGAATAAATTGCTTCATTCTTTTGTTAATTTACAAATTTCCATCTATTCCTTTGTATTGTTTGCAGTTTTAATCATTACAGCCACAGTTACTGACAAAAAAAATAATTCAGTTGACCTCTTCCTCCAACTTTCTCACTTCACCATCATTTATTTGTAGGGAGAAATCACTTCTCCCATTTATATGATCCTATTTTGAGCCTTCTTTGATGTGCAAAATGGTTTAAAATTTGTATGTGACCACAGAGACCTAGATTGAAGGGTGAGGCAGGTTTTATACAAATCTCTACCAGTTTCTTAAATATTTGAAATGTAGATAAGAATATTGGCATGTATCATTATTAAGGCCTGGTTTATAACATATAAAAAAGGTTTCTGGAGTACACCATCTGGTCATTGGTTTAATGGACATGAGCAAATGAAATTAGATATGTATGATCCCTGGGACATAGCTCTGTGATGAATAACATACCCCTGTGTCCTAATTTGGAAAATGGTGAGATCTCTATCCTTTAATCAATATATGTATATTAGTTTGAATGGCACGAGGAGACATAATTGGACATTTATTCAGTTCAGATCCAGGATCTTGTTTCTGGGCCATAACTTGAAAGTTGTAGATTTCTTCCCATTAATGATGTATAAATTAAAAAAGGAGGCTCTGGTATAGAGAACATGCCATTGGTTTATGACTTGCAAACTGTAAAGATGACCACCTTATAGCCATTGAACACCAGATTTAGTGGATTTTGTTATTAAAAGGCACATATTTAGAGACCCAGCAGACAGCAATTGATCTGTAGAGACAGTTGGGCCCATTTCTATTTAAAAAAGCATCATATTAATTATCAATGAAAATATAATTACTTGAAGAATTACCCAGTGTGAATGCATGAAAATAAATGAAATCACAGACTTTTAGAAGTCTAATAGATTTACATTGTTTCTTCCCACAAAGAAAGTTTGGCATGGGTATACCAGATTTTGCTTGTCCTTTCATCTATCATACTTTTTTTGTCAAGCCATATTAATGTAAAGTGAGACGTATCACTTCCTGGTGGAGTTGATAGCAGATCATCAGGAAGAATTACATACATACTTATTGGGCATGCACATAACCATCTGATTTTTTTTCATGGGTCATTCCAACAGGGACCAACAAAAAGACACAGTTGGGTGGAAGTGTGTGGGTATAAGTGTTTTGCAAATTGAGTTCAGTTTTGTTTCACATCTTACACATATTAATATCGAGCTGGCTTCATCAAAATTTGATACCTTTTTCCTGTTTTTATTTCAAATTGCTAATTGCTTTGTATGTTGTTATATACAGTAGGTCGCCAAATTATGTCTACCAAGGGATATTGGTCAGATATATGTATCAAAAAGGTCTCATATCAGATTCACCAGGGAAGTATCAAATTGTATTACATGTACTTTACAGATATGTTCGAGCTCTTGGAGCTTTGTACATGCGGCTGACGGGCACATCCTTAGACTGTTACAAGTATTTGGAACCTCTTTATCTCGATTACAGAAAAATCAAAATAATGGATAGAAATGGAGGTAAGTAGTTGTATAATAAAAATTGATGTACTTAATGGAGTTATTGTTCTTGTTTAGAAGCAGGTGCATCAAAATGAGAAGCTTTCTACAAATTTATTTTACTTTGATATTACAAAATGTCCAGAAAACCTACACTTACTGTACTTGATATTGATCTGGAAGTTAAAAAAATAGCAGAGTTCTTGAGAAAACTAACAGCCTTGGGTAACCCTTTACCCTGATCATTGTATATAACTCTGTTCAAGGAAACCATAAACATATACTGTATTATAGATGAGGTCACCATGTGTGGGTACATTGTACACTACATTGTACACTGTACATAAAAGTTTACTGTATTATAAATGAGTTAACCATATGCTGGGTTACATTGAACACCTCATAAAAGTGTACTGTTTTAAGGTCATGGTCGACATGTATAGAGATTCATTGTACACTACAAAAAAATTTCTGTGTTAATACATTTCTTATGGCATATAGAATAATTTAATGTATATGAGATAAGTTTTACAGATATTAAAGAAAGATGAAATGGAAGGGCTAGGGGAATAGATTTTTACAAGTTTAATTAATTTTCAGTTGCATTTAAAACAAAAATAATTTGCAAAAGAACTGTTAAATTGAATATACATGTATTTATATTAATTTTAGTCATGGACCAGAAACACTTATGGAATGACCTTTTGTCTTTCTATATGTTAGCACAAAATTGTTATTGCTACTGATCCTAAACTACTTCAAGGATTGCCACAAAATTTTACACACAGTCATCCTGTGATCTGGTTGTTACTCAGTGATGATGCTTGGACAGCCAATAAGTCCATCACAGTTTTTGAAAATCTTGTTGCTGCTAATCCTCTTGAATGGATGGTCATATAAACATGAGGTTTTGACTAAAAAATGTCATAGGAGGTCTGGCTGGTCCTGAACCAAAATGGTGTTGCTATTGTTCTAAACAAATGGTTATGTCTTGAAAGGGTTTTCACTAAAGGCCTTATAATGTCTAGTTTGACACAAATGAAGTTGCTGCATATCTTGTTTCAAATCTGGCTTCCAGATGGTTCAGCCAATAGCATTTTAAAATTGTCTTAGTACAGGCTAATTTTGCCAGTGGGGCAGCAATTTTTGGAGATTATTTCTATATTGTTAGACATGTTTTGATAGACATTTAGTCCATTCATGGTATTGATATTCTTCTTGCTTAACTTTTTTGTTTATTGCAAGTATACACAGATTAATTAACTTATCAATGTTTCAACTTGAGCACAAGATAGCAGGTTTCAAACAATCTTTTGTCCTATGTCCCCAGATCTTGACCCTATGCACCCCACACCCTTCACAGATTTCCTGACAAAATCCTTGAGACATATGAATACTCAGGCATGATGATGATCTATAGTGATGGTATGGATGGCCTGTGGCAGATCCAGCTGATAATTAAATGTGATTGAGTAGACGAGAAACAGGTAAGCAGTTATGAAAATTGTGATCAGTTTTTGTTTCTAAATGACCTCACTTTTTGACCCAAGCACTGCTTTTTGCACTTTTGCAATGAACATTGGATATGGGGGTTTGTTTATTGGTCCTAAATTAAACTGTAAGAGATCTTCACCTTAAAATCATACCATTGGATTAGGAACTTGCTCTTGGCTCATAATGTACCGCTTTGTAAACTGACTGGACATGCAGCAACAAGTACACAATTAAGAAAGTTGCAACAATGACCCCACAGTCTGGCCATGACCCAAGGTGCAGTTTGGAAGCATACAGATATACAACTTGGCATACTCTTTGCTTGTTTTTACATCAGTATTTGCCTTTCATTTCAGAATTTCATCTTAAACATATGGATGAATTCATTGATGATCTACTGAGGGAAGAAAGAATTTGTGACATAATATTACCTAGAATTCAGGTTTGTAGAAAGTCATTTTATAAATCATATAAAGAAGAACTCATATAGAGATTACTTATGCATTCATATTAGATCAGGTAATTATACTCAAAAGTTACTTTGAAAAGGCGCTTATTTAAAATTTTTGCTCACCTCTATGAACTATAGGAGAAATATTTTTCTTTGCATTTATATAAAGACAGGAAAAATGCTGTCAGTGAAAATGGATATTTAGCTGCCATCCTGATATTCTCGTTTGAAAGATTAGGGTTTATGGTATGTAAGATGACTTTGAAGGTTTCTTACAGAGCTATCTGTCAAATCAAAAGCAGCAAATTAAAATGCAGGGGTCTTGAGTGGCTGGACTGAAATTGAAAAAGGGATTTTTCAGGGGTCAATCCTCAGACCATTACTTTTTAATGTTTTTTTCTGATAATTTTTATTTTATTAATTAGGGCTCATGTGATAAAATTTGCTGATGATAAACACTGTTCTTTTTCTCCCTGGACTTTGACACAATGATTGACACATTGAAGAAAAGTCCCAGCATTCTGATAGACTGGTTCACCATGAACAAAATGCAAGTTAACCCTAAAAGGTTTCAAGCACTCACTGTGGGTAAAAAGATATTCAGTATGAAACCTGAAGCTATAAGAATAGCCATAAGGTGGAAAAGTTATATCCATCATATCCTAACTGTTGATCAGTTACTGCATTTTGAATGTCAAAAACATATTTTCTTTTATATTAAAATTAAAATGTACATATGTGTTGTTTATGTGCCTGTGGATTGTCAGAAATGGGTGAGATTGATGATTACAGCTGTTCCATTGTTTTAGAGTCAAATTATGAATTAACAGACTGGCATGAGTTTTCCTTCTCTAGATCTTCCTTGTGATCTTCAATGCAAAAATAATTTAGTAACCTATTATTATGCTCATTATAGAGATCACCTCACATAACAACTACTTATAAAGTGGTCATTTCATTATAAATTATGACAGCTCCTTAATGGCTTAGCTTTAAATGCAGTTGATCCTCATGTGATTAAATAAAATCAAAGTATCATTTCTGTCATTTAATCACTTCATGAAGGAAACTGACAACTGTATTAATAAAGTGCCTTTTATTACTTTAATAGCATTAACTTTCTGGTTTTAAATAAGTGGGTGATCCATTTGTGAATATCACTGTTTAGTAAAAACAGCAGTGTAATGGGGTGGGGCCATTTAAGTTACTGCCAATTAATCATACCAGATTTGTTGTGTTTACTGTGTTCTAATTAGTCTGTAATTTGGTCACTTAGCCCAGCATCACAGTACATGAATGGAGACAGGTATATTTAGACATTCACTATACATATCCCATTTAAGGTAGATATGGAGTTTAAAGCATGAAAATTGGCACTTACCAAATTGTTTTAAACTATGAAGAAAGAAAAAGACTAGTCCTGGGCTAGTACCTTGAAAAATGTTTACTTTTCAAACTATGAAAATGAACGATCTGGGGTGTCAGGCAGTAGGATTTGACAAAATATACATAGGTCCTTGAAAAATAATAATAAGTTTGTTGGAATACAAAACTCATTAATTAGCATTCTTAGAATAGATAAAGACCAAGGATTTGAAACATTACAGGTTTGCTGAGAGCCCTCCCAATGACATTTAGCAGTTCATGATTAACATAAGGTCTTTATGTATAATGTTGCAGAAAAGGGGTATCTTGGAGGAATCCAACCAGCTAGATGCACGAGTCAGTGCTCTTGATGAAGATCTGGAAGACATGGAATCAGAAGAGGAAATGGAGGATATGGTAATTATTGCCCAAACTTGGGGGGAAAAAGAGGCAGAGAGAATCGTAGAAATTTTGTAAAGTCAAGGGCAAGGGACAAAAAAAATGGTAGGACTATTTTATTAAGGAGTCCATTCAGTCAGAGCAAGGTGATAGTCATAGATGAAGAATGTTGTGGGCACAGAATCAGGGGAGGGATATTGGGCAATGAGCACTCCACCCTTGTAATTAGAGCCAATAAGGGATGAGTGTGAAGGTGGTAGTACAGGAAAATGGGGGGAGTTGAGTTTAGAGTAAAGTTACAAGTTAAGATGAATGTAGGTCAGTGCTTTGGATGAAGATCAAGAGGATCTCTGCCATAAGGATGGTAAGTACTTCCCATGTCATTTGTGTTTGTATTCTGGTTAAAGTCCATATGGATTTTGTTTTGCCTTTTGTGACAAATTATTTTACCAGCTACAGAACCAAGTTAGTAGTAAAAATGTATATTCATATTGTGTGTGAATTGTTATGATTATTGATTTTAAGGGTCACTTAGTGAAAAACAAAGATTTAAAAAATATATTAAATAGCTTCAGGATAGTGGGTTGTACTTTTATTTGGGGTTTATGTGACCTTTAGACCTTATTGATAAATTTGATGGGATTTAAGTGAAGGTCATTGGTTTTCTCCTTTGGAAAACTAGGTCATTTGATATTTAATTGGCTGGCTGTTAAAGGAGCTGGCCTTAGTGACAAGTTAGAATGATTTGGAAATGAACTGAACCTGATTTGGAAATTATATCTTAGTATTTTATATAAGGCATTGAGTAATGGAATTAATTATTCCTATCTTAAACATTAATATTAGCAGAATCAGCTTTAGATGTGTTCAGTTATTGGAATTACAAGGTGCTCATAAATATTAAGACAATTTAAGTTTTTGGAATTACTGTGAATTCACTGTGAATTCAGTTAAAGACATTTTGGACTATATCATTCTGATACATCTATACTGCTGTGTTAGCACATTTATTTCAAACTATTAGCACATCAGCACAGTAGAGTGAACTTCATTTGGAACACCACTGGAACTCATTTGGAATGCTTGATACTTTGGACTTATAACTTTTAGGAATGTTTAGGATTTCATACGTCATACTGTAATTTGTTTTAAAATTTTCACTTTGTATTCGAGGGAAATAAATTATTTGTTGAATTTTACTAAACTTTGTGGTTTTCACTTTTTTTCTGTTACTAAGTTTAAGACCATAGAGTCATAACACAATTTGACAGAGAAAAAGAACAAGAGATTGAATGTACTTTTTTGTCTTGATTAAAAACCCAGCTTGACAGAGATAGAAGAAGAGATAGATTAAATGTTTACTTAACAGAGAATTCAAAAAAGAGAGATTGAATGCTTATTTAAGAGAGAGATAGAAGGAGAAAGAGATTCAATGTTTGCTTTTTAATCATCAACATAATACTCTTTCATGTTCATATAAGTAAAGTAGTAGGTCTCAGGATTTATGAATTGCTGTGTCTGGTATCAGTCTCTGATTCTGGGATCTGAAAGTGTAATTTTAACAGTATTAATATATTATCTGTTAGTATTACAGTGAAGCCCTCAAAACCGAATTGATTTTGACCAAATTGAATTTTTGATTTTTTTAGTCAGTTTAGTGAGGATTTTGCAGATGTGAAACCTTTGCTAATCTGAAGAATTTTATAACCACTTATGTTATGAGATAGAAAAATGTTGTCATGAGAGAACAACTGTGTATATTTAAGAATGCACTAATTAAGGAGGCTGTTTAGTTTTTACCATTTAATGAAAAATTAGCTGAGTTGAATAGTCCTCATTTTTTTTCCCTGAAAACTCATACAAGCACATTAATAAATACAGTTGTTCCACATAGAAATACAGTATTCATCTTAAGAAATATTTAAGGAATGAGATAATTGCATCACTTTACTTTAAGTCATTTAGAATTATGAATGGTAATAAAAATGTTTAAATACTCCACATAATTACCACTATTTTTCTAGACCAAATTCTTTTGTTTTCTCTAACACAGGTTTTAGCACAGATGTATACTCATTAATAAGACTAATTTTACCATATAGGGATAGTTCAGTAATACAACACTTAACTAGTCGTTGTGACATCTTGACATGTGAGTCAAGACAAAAGAGAATTCTGGCTACTTAAATACACGCATGTAATGATTTTCTCATTTTAAATCTTTTGAATGACTCATTGGTTTGTTGGTCTCTGTCATGAAATCTCAAAAGCTGTGCCACATGCCTAGTTAATAAACCTGGGCACAAAATTAAACAGATAAACATTCAGTAGATCATTTATGCACAAAAATAGCATAAATCACAATTATATAATAAGCAGATAAACATGATCTTTCTTAAATAGCTTATCTACAATCATTTAGTTATTAATAATTTACTCATAATCTGTTGTTGGAGCTATTCTTTGTCAGCATACATATCAAGTATTATTTTAGCCTCCTGTGCCTTTGAGACATTTTCATGCTGACAAACTTACTACAGTATGCTAACTATAAATAGTCTGGTCAAAAACGTGTCATGAAATTGTCAGCAGAAATTCATTTCCAAGTTTGAAGTGAGTTTCAGTTTTTTTGGGGGAAGGGGAGGAAATTGGATTGTAGAATTGAAACTTGGGATTAAAATGTGTTTCTGTTTTTGGAGTAGAGGGTTTTCAATTTAATGGAATAATGATGATATTAAAGAAGGAAAAATTTGGGATCCCAGATTAATTTTGATCTTGACAGGATTCCAGTATATTGAAAGTTTGGTTTTGAGGATTGTCACTGTATATTTTCCTTTAAGTGGATAAGTTGGATTGACAAAAACAACAGAAGAATTGGACACTTGTTAATGATTAAGAGAATACTTGTTCATGGTCATAGTCAGAAAGTTATGGGGCTCAAAATTTTAATTGCTATATCTGGAAAAGCTTTGATGCCTTTTTAATCTAAAGATGTGACTGTAATGGTTTCTTCAGAAATAAACTTTTCTGCACTTTATTGGCTTTATCCTGACAGCAAGGGTGGAATATTGCTTTGACATAAGTGTGTGTGTGGGGGGGCAGCGATTAAGAGCATAGTGTGCATATATCCAGACACCATATCACCCACCCCCATTATTTATGTTTAGCCATTAATTGTGTTACGTCAGTAACTTTGGCAGGGTCATGGATTCTGCTATACTTATAGTTTTACTGCCTGTGCTGCCAGTCATCTGAGATACTAGTTTGGTTTCTCTACCTTCCAAATTTATAAAGTTTATTTCCTTTCTACCTGCCAAAAACTAAGAAAAATATAAAAATGGTACAAAATATTTATTTCTATAATCATGTACATATAAAAAACTAATATATTAAATTTGTGGTTCATTTTAATTTCAGGAATTTCAAAATGTTCAAAGCAATCAAGAAAAGAAAAGAGGGCACAAAGAACAGGACAAGCCAGAAAAGAGTCCCTCACCACACCGCCGGCACGACAGGGGTCACTCTCCTCACAGGAGGTAGATCTATCCTCAATGAACATTAGGATGTAGCACAGTTTATTAGAGCTGTTGGTAGAATTTTTCAAAACAGGAGGTCCTGTCCCAGAATTTATCAACAGGATTAAAGTCTCATCTATATTTTGACATAAAATTACCTATGTTTTGAGTTCTACTGGTCAGAAAGTAGAAGAGGTTATTGGATGGTCTTTTATCCATCTATCTGTTACAACTACTCTTCCTTAAATACTTGGATTGCCACCAAACGTACACACACATTCATCCCATGGTTAGCTGGTCATAATGAAAATGGTTGTTCTTGGACATCCAAGATGTCTGCTATAGTGGCCATGTTGCAAATGTTATTATCCCTACTCCTGAATGGATGGTCAAATCAAAATTGGTTTTCTCTGAAAGAATTCTTATGAAGTCATATTTTGACCTAAAGTTATCCCTATTTGAGTTCTACTGGTCAGAAACTAACCAGAAATTGATCATGTTTGACAGAAATCCTAGCATGAAGATTTTCTTTTTTTCTACAAGTGGTGTCAATTCACCAATAAAAATGGCCACTGTTGCTAACAATAGAAAAAATGTTTAAATAACTTCAGACAAAAAGCTGATCAACAGAATTTAACCAAATTTTCAAGAAAGCATCTTGGCATAAAGATCTTTCAAATATTAGAAATAATGCAAATCTGCAATTAAGTATCACTGCCATTACTAGAAATAATACCCCTCCCCAATTCAGAGAACTTTATTTAAGAAACTGTACAGTAGAAATAGACCAAGAAAGCATTCTGGTATTAAGGGCTTTCAGATTTATACAAATAATGCTGATTGGTGAACAAAGATGGCTGCCATTACTAATAGAAAAGATTTTTAACAACTTTGCAAAAAGACCACTCGACAGACTTTGATCAGATTTTTTTAAAACCAAAAAGGGCTTTTAAGCTTGGCATAAAAGATGCCAATCTGCCAGTATATATGGTTTCTATTTCTAGAAATAGAACAACTTTTAATAACATCTTAAAAGCGAAACTCTCAACATGCTTGTGATAAGTTTAAAATAATGTATCCTAGCTTAAATTCATTTCAGATTTATTCAAATCATGTACTGCCATCAAATATGGTTGCCATTATTAAAGTTAGAAAAACCCCACACATTTATACAGCTTTTATTTAAGAAAAAGCCACTGAACAAATTTAACTAACTTTGACATCAAATATCCTGGCATTGGGGCCTTTCACTATTGGATGAAAGGATGCTGTACCATCAGATAAGGATGAAGAAACAAAAACTTGAAAAACCTTGAAACAGTTATTTTCATAATGCATACCAATTAACAGCATTGGGAGAAATTTTAATAGGTTTTTTACTGACCCAGATTACTTGGCCAAATGCTCTTCAGGTGCACTTGTTCCTCTTGTTCAAATCATATCCTGCCCTTGCATTCATTAAGAGACTCAGAGTATAACTTTTAAAATTAATAAATTCAACAGGCAAAATTATGATACCAGTTTTAAAAAGTTGAAAGACACAGACAAGAAATTGTACTTGAGGTTCTGGAGGCAGGGACTATTGCTTTGAAATCTTTGTAAAAAATGGTATATTAAGCTTTTTCACTTATTATTCATACTTTTTTATTTTATTGTGTAGGAAAGGAACTTGATTGTAGTGTGAATATTATGCACTTAAGAAAATCCGTTTATCATCAGCTATTCTATTTATTGATAGGTTACCTCCCCTGATACTTCACAAACGGGTATAAACAATGGTCCACATCCAGATTGGAAAACATTCAGATTTATCATTCTGAAGATATTAGTAAATTTCAGGAAATGTGTAACTAATTGAATAAGATAAAGAACAGCAATATCTCCTTGTACTAATGTGTTCTGTAAGATAATACATAGTTACATAGTTTGCATTTTAATAAGTAGTTATGTAGTTTGCATTAGTTATGATCTGATTCCCACCCATTAGCAAAATATCATTGTTACAAATGTTTTTTTTAATCAAACAGAAACAGAAGCAATCTAAATTTACCAGTTAACTACATTTTTTCTATGTAATTTTTCTGTGCTAGAAACCATCATGTTTCCTAAAATAATAAGAACAAAAGCCAAAAAAGAACATCAACAGGCATATTTATTCTCTTTGAATTTGTATATTTATTTCACATTTTAAGGTTTATTAATTTGCTAAATAGAACATTGCTTACTACTATCCACACTCCCCATGTACAGTTATATACAAAATAGATGACAATAATTTAATCTTGTTCTGCAATAGAATACAATAGAACAATGACATTGATTGTTCACTGATACTCAGAAATCACTATTATTTATTTTGTGGGGGTACCCTTTTCATGGAATCTCTTTGCTACAGACCATGAAGGTAAAGACCCAGTAACAATAATTCTGTGGAAAATAGAACTCCTTCATGAATCCACAAATTTGAGTACCAAAGAAAATGTTTTCTTTTGATACAGTCGAACTCCTTCACAAATCCACAAATTTAAGTATTAAAGAAAATGTATTTTTTTGATACAGTATGGCTCCTTCACAAATCCCCAAATTTATGTACCAAAGAAAATGTATTCTTTTGATACAGTAGAACTCCTTCACAAATTCACAAATTTAATTACCATATAGTATGGCTCCTTTACAAATCCACAAATTTAAGTACCAAAACAAATTAATTCTTTGGAAACAAAATTCATTCATAAATCCACAGATTTAAGTACCAAAGAAAATGTATTATTTTAATACAGTAGGACTCCTTCACAAATCCACATATTTAATTACCAAGGAAAATGAATTCTTTGGAACAAGTAGAACTCATGAATCCACACATTTAAGAACCAAAGAAAATGTATTCTTTGGAGACAGTAGAACTCCTTTATGAATCCATAAATTTAAGTACAAAAGATGTATTCTTTCACAAAAGCACCAAATTTTTATCCTGATGAACATATATGAAATAGTTTTCTGATTTATTCATGTCTTGACTTACAGAGACAGAGATAGAGGAAAGAAAAGAGACAGAGACAGGAAACATGAGAGAGGTACAAGTTTTTTTTTTTTCATGAGCCTTGAAGAGGTCCTTTTAATATATTTTGATTTGCAATTTAAAACATTTATGACATGTAGATATCATTATTATATTTCTCTTTTTCATGCTGATATTAGTGTGAAGTGAGACATAGTCAATTTTTTAGTGTCATTGTCATCATTGTTTACAGTTAAGATTTGAATTCATTCTTTCATTTGCATATAATTCCATGACTCATTAATACATTCTCATCATATTTGGCATTAATCATTATGACACTAAGACAATTAATTTAACAACATGCTCACTCACCCCTTTCTACTCAGGTCACATTCATAGAAAATTTATGCCAAGATTTTAGTTAATATTTTTTCATTTGCTTGTATTTCCTTAACCTATTGATAGATTTTTTTTCATTTTTGGCAACAATCATTATAAAGCTAAGACAATTTATTCTGTAAGCACTTTCTTGCCCTTTTAACCTATAGTTGTAGAAAATTTGTATAAAGGTTTTGGTGTATGAGTCGATATGAAGTTAATAATTCATTGTGACACTAACTAAACATTTTGACCTTTGGTCAGGGTCATGTTTTTCAGCATGGACTCAAAATGCAGGCCCAAGCTTTTTTATTCTGGTTTATTTCTTTTTCTTGTTTACAAGTAGCTGGTTTCGAGGCCAAACTAAGGCAACTTATTCTCTACAGAGAGCTTCAAATTACTCAAATAATAAGCTAATAGAGAGCAGATAACATGCAATATTTTGCTTCATTTTCAAATGTTGCATTGGTTTGTAAGTATTTTTGGTGAGTCTTCTAGATTTTTTAAAGCTCTTGTAGATTTTGATTTATACAAAATTGTAACTGTATAATTAATTTCATAATGGAAAGAGCATTTAGGTATGTGTTTGTCTAAATATTTATAATTGTACTTTATATTATTTGATAAAAATGGACACAATTGTAATGATTCTTTCAGTGTATTTTATATTGTGACAAAAGTCCCCATTTTAATGCCATATTCAGCCTGCCTGCATGTTTAATACTTTTGTATTTCAGATAAAAGACCAAGAGAAGATGATGACGAGAGGTATTAAAGACATTTACACAAAATATAGCAAAATGTTGTTGGTAAAAATGTTTTGAAATCATGCTATCTATAAAACGTATGGTTTCCATCAACAGTTACTTTGCATCAAAGGCTGTGTTTTGTGAATAGCAATAGAATCATCATTCATTTACTTATTCTCTATTGTTTGTTATCATAAGATGTTTTGCAAAGGCAAGCCAACATTACTTTCATTTACAATTGAGAAAAATAGAGATAACTTAATGTTAATGACATTAGTTTTGCCATCTTGAGAAAACCAAGATCATCAAATCAAGCAAAATCCTTTTGATAATCACTTTTCAAGCCTTATTTATTTTATTTATTTGTTTTTTTTATTTTTTATTTTTTATTTACTTACTTATTAAAACTTGTTTTAGTAGACACCTTCTTATAAAGGATACCTCTTAAGGAAAAACATATATAAAACCAATTTTTAGGAGATTGCTTAACCCTTTCCTGCATACAGTGACATCTGGATCTCATTTCTGTGCCAGTACAGCATTTAAATGTGTGTTTAGATACCCCAGTCATATAACCATGAAAACACTTCCATATGCCTCTCATAAACAGCTACCATTTGCAAGGTCAGTTTATACTTGTTGGGAATACCCCCCTCTTGTAAAAGATACTTTAGGTAAGTTTCAGTAACATTATAGCACTTGCTTCTGTATTGGATGAGCAAAAATTAACATTCAGACAAAAGAGGACATGAAAATTTGAATCCTAAAGTGACAGAGAAAAGATCACATGCAAATTTCCCCAAAATGAGATTTGTGAGTTAGATTTTTAATGTAGCTTCCCAAAATGTAAATGGCTGCTGCTGTCTTTACAGATAAAATCCAGACTATTGGCTTGATTTTTGAGGATTACATTTATCACAAGATCTAATCAGTAATCATGAAAAACTTATTAAAAAAATAAATAAATCATGCCAAAAAAACCTACACAGTGATATACTGATAGCCACAGAGAATGAAAGAGGACTAAATATGATACATATATTTTCATTTATTAGGTATATTAAGATAAGATGGGTAAAAAGATTGCTGGTAAATGAAAATAAAGTGTGGCAGAACATAGTCAATACAACTATACTCAGAAATAAAAATGTTTGGAATTTAGGGAGGAGGAAATTAGAAGAATTTAGTAAGCTTATTAAAAACAGTTTTTGGATAGATGTAATTTTGGCAGTAACTAATTGGAAAGATGAACCAAATGAGTATTTATTCCTGAGTATTTTAAACCCACCCCCCGAATATTCTGTCAATACAAATCCTAGACAGAAGCCGGTTTTAAAATTCTGAATGATCTAGTAGATGATCACAGTAATTTAATACCTTTTGAAATTAATAAACAAAACAAAGAAGCAATACTCCTTGAAATACTTCTCCTTAGTATCCAAAATTTCAAAAGCATGGAAAGATGCCATAAAAAAACATTTATCACATAATAATTTTGATAAGCAGAAGGATAAAATAATGAACTTGCAAAAACATAATTCCTTCAAGTTTATTTACAAGGATATCTTTTAAAAAAGGCTTAAAGGCAACACACTGCTAAGCAAGAAACTTGGATACAAGAATTATATAAAAATATAAGTAGTAAGGAGTGGTCTGAGATTTATAGCCGGGCAAAATGTTGTACCAACGATACCAAGTTCATCTCTTTTGACTTTAAATTAATCCATAGAATAATCACTACTAATGAGTTTTTGAAAAGATTTAATATAGATGACAACAAATGTAAGTTCTGTAAGAGTGATAATGAAAGTATTGAACATCTCTTTTATGACTGCAATATTACTTCACAGTTTTGGTACAGTTTTATTGAACACTTTGCACCTTCTTGCCCAAATATTGTACACTTGTTATAAAAAGAAAACTTCTAGGAAGTGAACATCTGGACAGTTTGTGTAAGTTCTTGCTTATTTTAGCAAAATTTTATATTTACAATTGCAGATTGAATATGCTTTTATTTATGTTTTTAAGCAAATAGGAACATTGAAAAATACACTACTAAGGCAAATAAAAAAAGGACCAATTTCTTTAAAAATGGACCTCAACAAATGAATATGTAACTTTTATCTGATTTGATGGTAAACAGGAACAAAGCACTGTATTATTACAAAGTCTTTGTCAACTAGATGCTGTATACATGTGTTCATCTATTGCCATATGCATGTGTGCATGCATGTGTGTGTGTGTATTTTCTTTTTCTGTAGATTATATTTATTATCCCTAGATTATCTGATAACCAGAAATGTTTGATTGTAAGGTGACCTTTCAGATGGTTCCCTGACCCAGTGGTCAATCTGTTATGGGGATAATAAAAAAAAAATAATTTATACAGGATAAAACATTTTTAATTTGCCACTTGATGTAAGCAAGAATGTTGCTGTTTATGATTTTATATTTTAGAAGCAAACAATAAAAACTTAATATTAAATGTAAAAGCTTTAAATAAGCATAAATTTGTGTGAGGTTTTTCAAAGCCAGTCATGTTGGAATGCTGTTGGCTTCTGGCATCTTGCTCTGTTGCACTATTGTTAGCTGATTGTAATGTGGAGCACATATTTACTGAGCTGTAGTTTAGTAGTAGATACTTTGAGAAAAAGGATTCAATATCTTTCATTTATATGAAGGACATCAGTCCTTAAAAGGCAGAAATTGTTGGTTCCTTGAGTGTCTTCTGTAGACAGATTTTACATTCATAGTATTTACGCCGACTCTTATAGTAAGAAACTATCATCTAAATTATTGAGATGCTTTGTCTTTTCTGTATGCCTGCACATGTGTTTTACAATATGCTAATATAATTGAGAGTAGGATGCCATGTTTTTAACAGTATATATGTCACACCTGTATATGAGAAAAATGATCTATATTCATTATTAAAATGATTTTGTTAAAATCATCTGACCAGGCATTCATCAAAGACTTAGAGTCAAACTTATGAAGCTAGAAATTAAAAAAATGTTATAATCTCAGGACTGTGGATATAAAGAAACTTGTTGGAGGGCCTGTCTCCATATTCACAAAACTTCTTGTGTTTACTCTCAGACTTGTGAATTGTTTATATTTCATGAATTTTTGGTAAAATAACCAATTATATTTAGAAATGTTCGAAAAATATATAATTTTCAACTTTAAGATCTGTGATATAAGTCACTTGTACTGTAAATTGAATTTGAGTTTGAGTGCATAAAGTTGAGGAGTTTTGTGAATACATGGTCTAGAATCAGGGAATATTACTGTGCAAACTTTGTAATGTGTGTTATATCAGGACTTTTAACTATCGTAAATAGTCAACTTTTTGTTTCTTTCTGTGTATGACAGGAATCAGGACATACAGTTCTACCCTCTTATATCGACATCACTTATGTTGACAAGCTGCCTATTTCAACCAAAAAAGCAAAGTCCCAGGCCCTTGGTCTACTATTACTACCAAAATTGTCATGCTTATGTCGACATTGAGATAAAAATAAATGTACATGTTGACAGAAGCCCTTGTTCCCAGCTTGAACAATTCCTTTATTTTCAAATCAGTAATGTTGACAAGCTGCCAGTTCTGACCCATACTTTGTTCAACAATTAGTTGATCTTGCTACCAGGCTTTAATTTTACTGCCTTATCATTTATGTTGATCAGCTGCCAATTCCGACCTAAACTTTGTTCAACAATTAGCTGATCTTGCCTCCAGGCTTAATATTTTTGCCTAATCATATATGTTAGCATGTGGCCATTTCTGGCCTGTACTTTATTCAATAATTGATCTTGCCACCAGACTTTAATGTCACAGTCGGATAAAAAAAAATAACAGGCTTTTTTGTTCAGTCCTATGAAGTTGGCCTCTCGCGGCGACTTCAATAAAAGCAATGAAATCTGATGTGATTCTTGCATTTTCCAAAGTGAGCGGTAATTAAAACAAATTTATTGTGCTGTGAAAGTTTCCTTTTTAACTTTGTTTATATTTACGATGGCTACCAATGGCAGTGTAAAGGCAGATTTAATTTACAGTCTCTGGAAATTAAATATCTGGCTGTTATGGAAGTTAAGGGTAAGGCATGTTGCAAAGATGTCTGAAAAATTTTAAATGTATACCACTTGAACTGACATTGTTGCAATATTGTATTGTAAGAATCATTTTCTTTTAATACCTCATTAGCATGTGTCAATGTATACAATATTATACCTTCATAAATCATAACAGCCGCATATCTCTTGTTTGCATTTATGTACTTTTCACAATGATTTCTGTACCTAAATACAAGTACTGTTTAAACCAACTTAATGACAGTTTTTCCTTTCCCTGTGAATAGCCCCATCCTCTTACTTGCCTCAATAAGATGGGAACAGACTGACCAAAATGTAGGCCAGTTTAAGTACATGTATTTGAAGCATGTAAATAACAACTATGCAACAATGTGCTCATGCTGATATTGAATATTAGTGAATGTTTTCATCTCAGGATGTGACTGATGCAATATTTTATTGTAGATTTTATTACACAAAGGTAGCCAAAATGTAATTTGTCAATATACAAGTTTATTTCACACTGGTTTTGTCTTCATGTAATCAAAGTTTGCATTGTTTTTTTTATTAAAGTGTAAATGGTACTAACTGACAAGAGGTCACCCCTTGCTGATGAATTTAACTTGCATCTCTTTTTATAGATGTCCCCCCCCAATGCTTATCTTGACATCTGCCTATGTCGACAATATTTCCTCAGGCCCGAGGATGTTGACATAAATGGGTAGGACTGTAGCACAATTTCTTTTATATCAATATTAGGCACATAAATAAAATGCCAGTAGTCATCATGTAATCTATTATGAAGGTACTCATCATCCATAATTAGACAGGAGTCTAGTCTTAGTCTTTACTGTAAATCTTGAAAATTTACTCATTGAAAAAATGTAATAACTAACAAAATAGTATTAATTTCCAGGTTGTTAAGATGCTTAGTTTTTTTATGTTGTATTAGCTTTTAATTTATTTATTAATCAAAATTCAAGCAGATATGAGAGCATGAGCATAACATATTCTTTCTTTTATGAGTTCTTTTTCATTGAGGAGGAATTTAACTCCTACATACTTATTTTGTAGACGAAAAAGCAAGAAAAAACGTGACAGAGATCGTGGTGGTGATGATGATAAGCACAGACGAGACAGACACAGAGATAAGGATCATGATAGAAGTCATCGTCATAGAGACAGAGGTCACCATGATAAAGACATTGATATGGATATTCAACAAGCCAATGAACTCAGGGCAAAACTTGGAATGGCACCACTAAAACCATAGAGGAATAATTTACCATTCAATCAAAGACTCCTGATCTTGTTATGTAAATGTCTAGATAATGGTATATACATGTCTGGATCAACCAGTCAGAAAGTCATGTTTCTCCAGTAATTGATGAAATATTTTTTAATCATGTAGGCGCTCACCCCTACCCCCATACCTGCCATCTTTTGTTATGAACTTTGTGAATATCAATAAGCTTTTACCTGAAGAGAAGATGTTTCTTTGGAAGATTACATGAAGTTAATTAAATAGTCTGTGATTAACATAACGTTTTCATAATTTAGCCTTTTTTTAGGAGTTTTGTTTGAAAAATTGACAGTTGACTGAAATATAGTCATTGCCTACCTTAAACAGATCACTTTTTTAATACATTTGGTACAAAAAATTCTGATATGTTTCTAATTTGATCATTTTAGCAGATAAAAATCCAACATATGAAATGTCACCATTATTATATAGTAAGTTCATTTTTTTTCTGCCAAATTATGAAGCAATTTTATGTATTCAAATATTTATTTGTTTTAATGTTGGTATTATTTAACAGGTGGTAGAATTTTTTTACTCCAGAACACTTGAAAGGCTGCATTTTAATGGAGTAACCAAAACTGTAGCTAGAAACATAAATTGTCATAACAATGTTTGCAACCTGACTTAAGTAGACATTAAATCCATTGAGACTTGCTGTGTTGAAAAAAAAACCAGTTGTTTGCATTTATACAGTTGATTGAAAGCCTCATTTTTAGATGGGATGAATCCTACCAGAAATAGTAAGAATTGGAATCAGTCCATGCTTTTATCAATGATTAGTGTATGAAATTGCATAAAGTGAATGAATAAAGTGACATTTTTTTGTATGCTTTTATTGTTTCCAATTGCACATATAACTAAAAGAATGTTTTAATCAATTCTTCTGTTTCTTTTGTGCACCCTTGTATCTGAAGTTATATAGGTATAACTTTTCAAAAGGCAGTTATGTCTGTAACAGGATCATACTAAGTGCACCTTTCACTTCATTGTCTGAAATTTAATTTAAAATTTCATATATTGCAGGTCTTCTCAATAATTTTATTCCAAAATTCTGATCATTATTGCACCTGCAAATTTCTTAAAAGACTTTCTGATAATTACTGTATATATTTTCTTATAAGATGAACCCAGCTATAGACTGCATGCATTCAGATCTGCCATCACATAATGAACAATTTTTTAGGAGTAATAAGTAGAACAAACAACAAAAACCCTGATCTGAAGGCACATTATGCTATGGCAGATCAAGATCATTGTTGTTTGTAGTTGAATCGACTTTTAATATATATGGTACTCTTCTTTTAGATCTCGTTTGTCTAAATAGTAGGATCTTGAAATAGATTTTAACTCACTTGGCATTTAAGTCCCAGTTCTTTATAGTACAACCTTGTGGTTTGTGGAATATATTATGTACTATAATCCATGAACATTTGCTATTAATTCAACATTTCTGAAACTGCTGGACCAGTTTTAGCAAAATTTGACACAATACACTGTCATAAACCCCTTTAAAATTTTTAACTCTGCTGGTCATAGACAAGAAGAGCTTGAGTGATGGCCTGTGGTCTGCCATCAAATGTCCATCTTCCAAAATATATCCAGCTATTTGCAAACATTTGACATCAGTGTGCCTCCCAAAGTTCTTGGAAGATTGCCATGAAACTCTGCACACACATATTCATCTCAAGGTTTAGTCCTAAATGAAAATGGTCTTGCTCAGACATTCATTACCACTACCACATCGGCCACCTTGAAACTCTCATTTTGTCTGTTGTTTGCAATCCATTGTTCATCTGTCTTTTAGCACAAGATTGTTGTCACTACTGGTGTTCAACAATTTGGAATGTTACTGTAAACTTTGCACACATATTTAACCAAAGGTCTAATTGGTTCTAATGAAAATGGTACTGCTCAGACTTCCATCATGGCTGGTACAACAGCAATCATAAAAATCGTGTTATCGCTGGTCGTTTCAGCATGGTGTTCTCATTAAAATAGATCCTATGATGTTGGTCCTAAATGAAAATGCTTCCACTTGGACATCCAATATGGTCACAGCTGAAGTCTTGAAAATCTTGTTATTGCTGCTCCTAATAAACAAAAAAATCATATCAATGTTGTATTTTCACCAGAATTTTTATCATGTCTAGTTGGTCCTAAATGAAAATGGTGCTGTCTGGACATCTTGAAAATCTTATCACTACTTCATCTGAATGGATGGTCATATCAACACACTGTAGCACAATTTCTTTTATTTCAATATTAGGCACTTAAATAAAATGCCAGTAGTCATCATGTAATCTTTTATGAAGGTACTCATCATCCATAGACAGGAGTCTAGTCTTAGTCTTTACTGTAAATCTTGAAAATTTACTCATTGAAAAAAATGTAATAACTAACAAAATAGTATTAATTTCCAGGTTGCTAGGATGCTTAGTTTTTTATGTTGTATTAGCTTTTAATTTATTTATTAATCAAAATTCAAGCAGAGGTCAAGTTAATGACTAAATAACATGAGTTTAGTAAAATACTTCTTATGATGTTGTGTTGGTCCTAAAGGAAAATGGTGCTAAGCTGACATCCAGTATGGCAACCACAGCAGCCATCTTTAAAATCATTTGCTACTCCTCCTGAACAGAAAATCATATCAACAGGGGGCTTTTCGCCAAAAGACTTCTTAAGATGTCAGGTTGATCTTAAAAATTGTACCAATCTGATATCCAGTGTATGACCAAAACAGCAACCAGCTTGCAAATTATATCTTACTCCTCCAAGATGGAAAGTCATATCAACATCGGGTTTTCACCAAATGACTTCTTTTGTCTGCTTGGTACTTAAGAAAAATGTTGCCGGTATAACATCCAATATTCTTCTTCTCCTAAATGAAACAGGGTCCACACAGTCATTAAAAGTACTTGAAAGCCACTGAGAAAAGAAGTCCTTGAAGCAATTGATATTAAACCTAGGTCCTTGAAAGTCATCAAATTTGACAGAATTTGATTAAAAAATAAAATATAATGAAAACTTTTACTTTAGAGTCATTTTTTTTACAATGCATGATGATTATAAGTATAATTTTTTCAGTCATATGTTAGCAATTCTACCGTTAACATAATCCAGAGAAAGTAATCCTCCAATATCATACATAGTACCCCATTGAGATGATGTAATTAACGCATGCATAATCTTTCACTTCACTAAGTTTTCTTGGCACATTGGGCTTCGGTAAAAGCATTATGTCTTTGTATGAGATGTTTTACAAATGTATATTTAAAATACAGGCTACATAGAAAACCCTAAATGGCTGAATCCCAGCATTGTTAATTGTTCAGTAAATATTGGCTGATGATGGTGTGATGCACCATACCCTGTGTTCATGTGATAATGTTTGCATGGAGTTATTGGGTTTTATACAAACCCCAGGATTTGCGTATTTGGCCATATTATAATTTTAGTGTGCATGTTAATGTGAGCAAAATGTTTAAATTGTATTTGTTCCTCTTAATCAGTCTAATACATGCTCAACATATACATTTTTACCCTTTTTAAGTTATTTTTGAGAATTTTAGATATGCCTTGCCTAAAATTGAATTTTGAATTTAGTGACTCAGGCACTTAATCAGAACTAGAAGATACATTGCTGACATGATGAAAGTAGTACATATAGTACATTGACATCATTTTGAAGGCTCAAAAATGTTATGCTGCAAATGTACATCAGCTTTTTGACTAACATTGACACACCTTATAACAAATTCATGACCGTTCCAACAAATGATATATAATTTGATTGATCCATTCACCATCTTAAAAGGTGGAAACATTTGGACTGTTCCTTTTTGTCATTGTTAGCGCCAACCCATGGACTTTTAAACACAGATTAACCCCTTTCTGTTCTTGGGGAGGGTTGTTACATATTGTCTCAACTTTTAATTTACTACTTAGTTTTGATGTACAAGAATGTGCAATTGAAACAATGAATAGTAACATGAATTTATATTATTTCACCTGGATTGTGTTTTTTTTGTGGAGTAAATCAACTAGAGGCAAATTATAAAATCAAACATTTTGCCACCAAATTATTCTAAATAAGAAAAACATGGGGATACATGTTTTCACTGTATATTTAATTCATTTGAAGAAACAGGGATATTAAACATATATTTTAGGTTAAGATACTGCAGAGGGAGCTCATGAGTGGTTGACTTGTCTAAAGCAATAACTGTTTCGGATCATTGCCATCTCACCTCTGTCTGCTTGGGATTTAGTCTCGGGTTCAGCTAATGTGGGTATGTTAAAAAGCTTGTCAGTAGCTTTGTGTGGGTCTTTTGTTTTCCAGGGTTCTTCCTCCACCTTTGATACTGGCCACCTGTATAGCTTATCTTGTGCTGAAAAATGGGGTTATACCCTACAACAACAACAAGGTACAAGGTACTATAGAAAGTGTTTACTATTTTGACATGTTTGCAAATTACGTTTTGTTGACAAGAAAACTGCTGATCTCCAAGCTCTGAAAAGTTTTACTGTTTGTTATAGTTAGATTTCAATTTTTAATCAGTTCCTGACATAATATCTTAGGGTTTATTGGTGGGAGAAACAAAACATAAGGCGTTGATAAAATAATTATAATATTTTTGTCAGGGATTTCTTTTCAAGTGTATCAGGAGGCAATGTAGTTGCGACAGTCCAAGCGTTCGTGAGAAAAGTAAACGATCCAGTAAATGCAAACGATGAAACACCGTAAGTTAGGGTAAGTTAAAAGGAAGTCTCGGTATACGATAACATTAATAACTTCAATAACTTTAATCACTCGCTAAAGCCAGTCATATTATAACGCTAAATCTTAGCTTAAGTAAAAACCAGTCCAGCTTTATATACCCTACTATGATAAAATAATTAAATCTATTAGCTATATAGTTGTATATTGTAAGAATTTGTTCGACTGAGGTACAGAAAGAGACAATATAAAACTAGTCTCTAGTGATGGTTATACATATACGGTAAAGAGACAGAAGAAAGGAACTTAAGAATAGCGTTGCAGCATCTACAACAATAACTGTATTGTCGCTTATGGAAATGTAATAACATATGTCAACAACAACATGAATCCTAAGCGGATTTTCACGTAGGAAAGTGGAAATCTGATTGAATTAGCTATTTATTACATACATTGTCTTAGCGAACTGGTAAATAATGGACGACACGATAATAATACATAAAGATTATAATCTGCAATCTTGTGTTCTAAATGATTTCTAATCTGTTCTAAACTTCGCTATATAATAATGCGTAATACGAAATTTGCAGTTTTACATTGCAACGCGGCTAACTACCATAAACCTTGAATGTTTTATTGATATATACATTTTTCGAAATAACCATTGCACTCTTCGTTTTATCATTATTTTCAAATTAACCATTGATAGTGCCAACAGACATGGATAGACATCCGCCAGTGAAAAGTTGTAAAATATTTTAAAAATCTTTTCTAATTAATAAACATGCACCAGATCACAATTTTCTGATACATATAACACAAACTGTGATTAACCTGCGAGCCCTCAATGTGCAACAATGTGCATAGTCTGCCAAATGATTTGGTGAATGATAATCGGATTTATTGCATACTGACAATATTATTAAATTTTTATTATACAGAAAAAAACAACAGATGCAGCTTGCTTAAAGATGTATCCCTATTTCTTTGCCATTTGATATTTTGTCATTTCCTCAAAATGTATTCACCAGAATTATCATGGATTTAGTACTCCAGTCAGAAATTTCATACAGTGGGTGAGGGTAATCAATTATGGATGCTTCGTACGTTAAAGATATTTTTTTATGAGAAGGGGCTTTGTTACGAGTTGCAACATCAGAATAATATTTTCCAAATAATTGCCATTAATTTCGTCACAAATTGTATTTTTATAAAAGAGAATTCACAGTATACAATGCAAGCTTACACTATGGACAGAAGGGCAAATTGTCATGTTACATTATGTAAACGGAGTGATTACTTTCTGAATAACAACATTTAAAGGTCATCAAGTTGTAAGATATAGATTTTCATGACTTCTGGAGGAAAACATATCAATACCTTTGTAGACAATAGTTAGAACCGTATCACTTAATATCAACGGTATCACTTGATCTCGATTTTGATTAATTTCTTGACTTGTGCACTATTCAAGTACTGTCCATACTTACAAGAGCATGCCCATGAGGTCGTAAAGATCATGTAGATATGGAAGTCCTACAAAATGAGTATACCTAGGTATGGTGCCATAATGCTACACCCAGTGTTGAATTGGGCAAGTACAGTACACAGGCCTTTTCTTTCATTTATTTCCTGTTAGGTACACTTAAACTATATGATATTTGTTTTGTGTTGTACAGCAAGTTCTCATAGTTTACCCTACATCCGATACGATATTTATGTGAGGTAAAAACGCAATGAAGAAACTAGAGGAAATCACTAAAATGTGATTAGCAACTGTTTACACAGAAAATATTGACGTTTCGTTACGTTATGAGCCATGTCCTTTATCCCTCGAACTAAGATTCTCAGTCATTTTTTCACTTATGTATGAATTAATCCGATGTTGATCGGTGATATCCGTGAGTGAACCGATTTCAGTCGAAAGCTAGAAAACGAAGCTATGCTGGATTGTTTTCGGCTCAAGCTCAAATTTGGAAGCATTCCAGTGCAACGGCATATCACTAATATGCATCCAAGTCTTATTTGTATCTAACTTCTCAGATTTGTTTAAAAAGGAGCCGCCTTTCTTCAATCCTTCTTAAAATAATGTGTGAGCTACGGCACCTAACAATTGAATTTTATTGGGAAGAAATGTAGAATGTTTTGCTTCATTACAACTCCATAGCAATTTGAGACGTCCTATACAAAAGTTAATATACATCGTCAACTAGTGATCCAGATGTATCTTCTGTTGTTCACAATTTGTTAGCAGCAATATTTGAAATGTTCTCTTCCATTTGTTTGTCATTATCTAAAATTTCATTTCTGGTACAAAACTAAAATAGCATTTGTGAAATTTTAAATATTTTTTTCCAGAGAACAATTCCAGAGGACAATTTCGAAAGAATTTAACAAACTGCAATTAAACTTGCCACAGATATTAGGCAAATAGTCAAACGGAGTCATTTGCTATTCAGAATTTTAAATATTTGTATGACTTTTATCAATTTGTCTGCCCAGCAAGTCTCAAGCAGAACTTTTGATGCCTATCAATATCCTAAATAATTATAAATATGAAATATTTGAGACGTCATTCTGTCTCCCAACATACATTTTGTTGGAGTGAGAGTTAAAAATAGCTTTGTCATGTTGTCTTATGTATAGCAATTGGTCAGTTTTTTGTTGTAATCAGGAAATGAAAAGTTCCGATTGTCATAAGGGAAAGATAGTATGGAAGCTAGATAGGAAGTATGCATCACATACCTATTGAATTAATACTTTAGATGCCCTAAAAGTGCATGGCACCTAACAATTGAATTTTATTGAGGAGAAATGTAGAATTTAAATTATAAAATTTTGAGATCAAACATTAAAAACCAAAGTGGTCAGTACCAAATTTTAACAAGAACTCTACCAATTGTGTTCTTATCAGCTTAATTGCAAGTGTTAAACAACACTAATTTGTATTCGTTTGGTCATATTTTAATGATTGTATTTATCATCTTCAAGCGGCTTTCATTTTCCTAATGTCATTCCATAGTTTTTACCTTACTAAATCATTAAGTAAACTAAAGCGTCGCAAAAGAAACCATGAAGTATAAAGTGCCAAACACATTACAGATAAAATAAGACTTCAGTGAGCAAAGCAAAGATTGGATACAGTCACGAATACAACAGCAACTCTTTGCACATCAGAATCAGATGGATTATTCAGGGGTAACGAGAGGGCAAGATAAGCATTCTCAGATTTAAGCCCCAGAAAAAGATGACTTTCGGAAAGGATAAATGCGGCATCAATCAGGGTACATTCCTAATCCTAAACAGGACAATAGAAAATATCAAATATTAGTAGGATTGTAATATTTGTATAAATTAAGTGTTCCTCTGTGACAAAACTCATTAAAATCCTACTGCCCCTTTTTAAATGTAGATCACGTCATGGATCCTAATATTTGGGTCACTATGGTCAAGGCTCCTATTTAACTGAATCATTCTGGTCGTGGTTCCTATTCACTCAGGTCATGACTCACATTACATTGATTAACCATGGTCATGAGTCCTATTCAGTTGGGTCACTCTGGTCATGGTTCCTATTCACTCAGGTAATGACTCCCATTACATTAATTCACCATGGTCATGGTTCCTATTCAAGTGGGTCATTTTGGTCATGGTTTCTATTCAATTGGGTCACTCTGGTCATGGGTATTATTAAATGGGGTCAGCTTTGTCATTAGTCCTATTAAATTTGGGTCATCTTTGTCATCGATCCTATCAAATTATCAATTTTGTCATGGGTCCTACGAAAATGGGTGATTTTTTTATTATCGCCACTTTGTTTATTTCAAATGATTTTTTTAATAATATCTAATTATAATGTGGATTTAAAACATTAAATAGAGATTTGGAAACGTAATTTTACCAGGGTAAAAAAGACAGTTTAAATGCAATGTAAAATGAATGAAAGTGAAATAACACACAGAATGCATACAAACAAAATGAGGACTGTGTTGTGGAGAAATGGAGATCTGAAAATCAGGAAACAGTATGATAAATGGAAATGTGATTGTGGATGCATTTCGGAATGGATTCGAATGCAAATTATTTTCAAACTGTTACCAAATTACCATGGCTGGAAGCGCTCTTTCACGATGGATCCATCACTTATAACAAGTCATTTCCTTGTTTCATTTGCAACACCAGCTGTTTTTATGGCTACCCATTTATATCACCGGTCACTCTTATGGCCTCTTTCTTGTAATGCCAGCTATTTGTATGGCTTCCCCCTTGTATCATTGTCACTATTGTGTCTCCATTTGTTGTGACACCAGTTACTTGGTATAATCATTATTATTTTGCTTTACTTGCATTATGCTAATCATGTCTGAAGTTTTCTAGCCTTTTTCGCTTTCATCAGAAACTTTTTTGAATATTTTGTTTTAACGTAATGGCAAAGTAAGAGTCGTCTTATAGTGTTTCCTGGTTATTATCATATGCGGTGTTTGAAAGTCAATGTCAAAGTCATAAGTTGATATTCCTGTAATGTTACAAGTATAAATTTATTTTGATGTAAATTCATCATGCTATATCATTCAGTTATTCCTAACATCTTTACTCCACATGTATGACGATTTCTTTTCGATAATATTTATGCATATAACCACATGCATTTGATATATTGTAAATTATGGCCCAGCTCAAATAATACTGTATTCTTATCATTAATTTGAATTAATTAGCAGGATATTTATTGGTGTCAAGAGCATTGGATGGTCCAAAGAAAGTGATAATTTTGTCCCGAGGCAAGGAAATATTTGACGTTTGATATAGCACCCATATTAGCGCGTCTTCCTTAAGATATAAATGATGTTATAATGAACAACGGGATCGAATGTCGAATGGCTGCATGGCGCTGATTAATCCGATTCATAAACTAGCAAATGGACCCTAAGAAGTGAAAATGGCAGCCTTTGGTTTTGCCAGTGATGAGTACAGCATTAAGAGAAAGACTCGAAGGGGTAAAGTATTTAGATAGTGGAATGTAAAGGAGAAGGTTGGTTTGAGGTATTTCGTTTCATTACCCTCGCACTGTGAATATGTCCCGAGAAGCTTGCATCTCGAATCCGATCACCGGCTTTACACTGACAGACCATAGTTCTGGTAACAATACAGACATTTTACTTCTGTGGTGTAAGGTTTGAGAAGAGTGTCTTTTATGAAATAAATATTCTCTGGTGGCAGTTTTTTCTTCCATGTCTTATCTATTTAATTTATTCAATATTTTACAAACAAAAATGATATCTTGTATAAACAATGTATGAACGGACGAAGAACAAAGTATGATTTGGTTGATAATTATCGTTTCTTTGAGTGTTAGAGAATGCCAGTGTGTGGTTTTTCTGTTCCATTTCGAGTTTGACCTGTGACCATTTAAAGGAGTGATAGTAAATCATCCACTGGCATCTTTAACTTATTAAAAACATAACGGTTGTGCCCATTTGAACACATACATTTTACTGAGAAATTTGTGGATATGCAGTTGTCTTTGTGTGATATCAAAGAGTTTCATTGTATAAGAGTTTCAGCCAGGTTGTCAGTGTATAGTTTATTTACTCTCTCAAATTCTGTCTTTCAACCAATTAGATGTGTGTTGCCTCCATAACTGTATTAAAATGCATACTGCCCTCTGGCTCCTTTATAAATGGAATAAAACTTGTATAATGCAAAGTCTGTGACACTTTTCTGGTCATTTGATTAAGAGTAAATGTTTTACAAAAATTGATGAATGATTGCTGCTTAGCATTCGTTTTTAATTTCATTTTTTGATTTAAGTGACTTCCATTTTACCCATGGTACATAATTAACACAGCAATATTCCATCTCATGTATATTGCACTTTATGTTAGTAAAAGCATGTGAGAGACTTTCTGGTTATGAACATAGTGATAAAACGACAGGATAAAGAAATGGGTTGTAGATATAAAGAAATAAGTCTTTGATGTATCACGTTTCCAAAACCTGTGAATGCAATTCAACCCGATCACCGAGCACTTCGGTGGCCTAAGTAGTTACAGCGTCCGCATCGGATACGGGAGGTTTGTGCATGGGTTCGAACCCTGGCTGAGTCATACCAATGTCTTACAAAAATGGTATAAGCAGCTGCCTCGCTAGGCGTTCAGCATTAAGAGGTTAGTGTTTGGACTTCCGACTGGTGTCCGAGTGCTCTACATCACAATACACTACCACACTGCACACATCGTAGCGTTCGTTATGACTAGAAAAATTTATAAAGCTACATTAAAAATCAAAATCACACACACTCAGCCCGTTCATAACATATCTTTATTATTGCACATGTCTGATTTATTAGATATGACTATTTTATGAACAGTGAAAACTTTATGTAAATTTTAACAGAAAAAAGCAATGAACTCATTGAATCGCATTCTTTGCTTCTAATCTTCAAATATTAATTTTCAAAGATAATATGTCACGACTATTCATAATTCTTTTTAGTAATGAAGCGTGTCACATCTACCACATACTTATTCCTCGTATCTTCGATTTGATGTATGACAATAAAGCCCATGGTAGTATGACAATAGTCATGAGGCTGCTTTCTCACATCCCTTACCAGAATAGATAAATATTCTCCAGGTAGAATATCATAAGGATAATCTGTATTATACCCACACGTGACCTTAATCTTGTATTAGGACTACTTTTGCCCAGATTGTAATGAGAGCCAATGGAAGTACTTTTGTATGTAAACCAATCATAATTTTTATTTGTTAGCAAGCTTAATCAATTAATGAAATGGTAAAAAGGTGGAGACATTGAGAGCATTACAAACACAATTGTTCATGAAATCCTAATCCAAAGCAAATCAGATCAAATCTGTCATACTTAAACCGTATTTTAAGGCCATACAAATATACAGTATCTGAATGTTTAAAAGACAATCAGCAACTAACACAAGTGTCATTATCTCATTTTTGTTCCAGTGTCTTCAAAAAAAAACAAAACAAACTCTACCAGCGCCACTATGTGTGTTCCCATCAGTACTGACTCGACATGTATTTGTCACAGTCTATAAATCTGGTTGTGACAGTTTCTGCCTCATATACTTTCATCCCAGAACATTTACGAATTCCAACAGAAATCGTTTAACTTTTCATGGTTATGTAAAGTTAAGATTCAGCTATAATACAAGCCAATCTAACATCAGCAATCGTAAAATGAACTCTAGTTTATAACTAAAACAAAATATCACAATCATTATCATTATTATCAGTTTATCATTATATTTGCCCAGCATGGTCCAATGCAAGATTGTGAAACTGAACTGATGGTATAGTTTAAACCACTGTTTGTTTTCTTGACAAGGGATATATTATGTTAGCACACTACAATACATGATATTCTCAGTGAATCATAACTATTAACAAGGCCAATCAGACATCAGCCGTCTCGAATATAAGTCTTGAAAATGGAATATATAAGCCACTTTGTTTTTATTTATATTAGTTGTTTTCTATTAGCACTTATCTCCTTTGAAAACTGTATGCGGGTTTAAATAGATTAGCTTTGAAATCTACATCCAACTATTTTAAGGGTTTCTAATTTGAGTATCTTAATGTAAGAAGTCATGCACTAACAAAGACGGGTTTTGTTTCACAAATTTGTCGAATTGTATTTATTGGTAGAGATCATATTTCGAGTCTCGGATTCGGCCAATGTGGGTGATAAAGCTTGTCAGTAGCTTCTCGTGGATTGGTAACTCTTTCTTGTGTTTTTCTGGGTTTTTCCTTCACCAAATGCGATGGCCGCCATATACAGCTTACTATTAGCTGAAAATGCCGTTAAACCTGCCACCCCCAAAATATAATCTATAACAGATTCCATATTAACAAAACTCCACAACTTGGCGCCCTCTGCAAATCAAATGTTGAATATTTTAAAATGATCAAAATGAATTACACACAGAAAAATCATATTTTGCAAATTATTCAAAATAATAATAAATGAAGATACAATGTTTCATGAAGCTGTGGCAATATAATGACTTAAAAAGGTGCAGATTGTAAATCAAGTTAAGGGGCTCTATGATGACAAATTGCAAATAAATTCCAGAGGGAGCTCGATGTATCAAACAGAAGAATAACTACAATGGAGGATACCAACCTGGCTAGTCAAGGTTTCGATATGATAACCCCATCTACACCTTGGCGGATCGAACACGTATATTATTGCTTTGTCCTAACTACAACTATTAGATTTCATGGGTTGCCTCCCTTAGTATGTAACGCCATCTAACATTGCTGAAAATGGTGGAGGCAATTGACCTAAAAGGATACTTTGCTAGTCTAACATCGAAAGTATGACTATATACCAGAGAGACGCCATTACGGGTCTATTTGAGTGAAAGGTATTTATGCAAGCACGGACACTTGCAGTGGAAATTTGCTTTTTTTCTGTCCATTCAAGTTGTGTGCACACCTTGTCTCGATCATGTAAGAACAGTGCTAAAATTTGAACAACCTAATTTTGAATGGATGCGGTGGCTTTTGCCGCTGAATCCAATGAAATTCACAGACCTGAAGCACATAAATATCTGCTCGATACGTCAAGGAGTAGATAGGGTTATCAAATCGGAACCTTGGCTAGCGAAGATGTGGAGGATACAGAATGCAACATATTTATCAATGGGGGTTCCCATGGATGTTGGTTTGCCCCGTCGTTACCAGTTTAAATGATATTGTGTGGATGTTATTGTTACCTTCTTATTTATATAATGTACCAATGTCTATTTTGCTAGTTTATTATTATTATTATTATTATTATTATTATTATTATTATTATTATTATTATTATTATTATTATTATTATTATTATTATTATCATTATTATTATCATTTTCATCATCATTATCATCCTCATTATTATTATTATTATTATTATTATTATTATTATTATTATTATTATTATTATTATCATTTTCATCATCACTATCATCCTCATTATTATTATTATTATTATTATTATTATTATTATTATTTGCAATATGCCTATTCCTATTTTGTTGGCACATTACTATTTGCATAATGCTCCAGCTGCTATCTTGCTGTCCAATTATCATTATTTAGAGCAGCAGTTGAGTAATGAAACCCAAGTTTCATTGCACTGAACAATGTCAGGAGGCTTTTAATAAGTTAAAGGCCATACTTAAGAGCTCACCATTATTTTATGTCAATTTCAGTCAATCATTTAAAAAAATGCAAGTGATGCTGGGGTTGGTGAAGTATTGATTCATGAAGACAAAAATGGTGTGGTCTACCATGTGAAATAATTTTACTAGAAGTTAAATAAGAACCAGATAAATTATTCCACAATCGAGAAAGAATGTGTTGCTTTGATATTGGCTTTGTAAGACTTTAAAGTGTATGTTATATCATCTCCTAAGATTATTGTATTTACTTAGCGTAGCACCATTACTTTCATTGTTAAGATGAAAGACAAAATTCATAGATATTAAGGTGGTGTCTTATATTGCAGAAACACAATGCTGACATCAGACAGGTCAATGAAAAAGTCTAATAGCAGATGCATATAAATGTGTATAATAATATTGTATTGTTTCATGTATATTGTATTGTTTTATTTTGTCATTCATAAAATTTCATCATATGTATATTGGCATGACATGTACATGTGACTAATAGCTAAAAGAAAGCTATATTGCATACAAATGTTTCCTTTATGAGGTTAGGTGTTATGTAAAATTAACTTGCATTGCTTACTTTTTGTTCATTATAAGCATTGACTAATTATATTTTGGATTTGACCTTGTCTAAAATAACTAATTTTTCTATCCGACCTGTATTATTGATTTTATCTCAACATTGGAACTTCCCCATAAAATGATTGGTATATCTGTTGTTGAATACATTTCATATCACAATTTTTGTAACAGACATTCTTATTATAATTAAGATTTTATCTTGTAAATATTTAGAAACTTCCAGAATGAAATTTTCCATTAATTCTTTTTTAATAGTAAATGCTAATTGTGACCTGAGGTCAAGTTAACGACTAAATATTTTTTTTATCTAAAGATTATTCATTTAATGTGTAATATTGGAGCAGAATCAGTTGTGTTATTGTTATATCCAACATGTCATTTTGGGCTGGAATTTATTCAAATTATGTTATTAAACGATTCTTCTCTAGAAATACAAAGTGCTCTAAAATAACATTCTTTTTGGAAATAAAGACTAGGACTAATGATAAGATTCAAATAAGGATATATTCTTGTATTGTATTATTGTTATTCAACACAAGACTGTTGGCACATCACTACGACACATTCAAACATAGGCACATCAACGCCTTCAACGTTGGATTAAAGTTTATTCTGAATTTAAATTATTGGAGCTTTTATTAATAATTCTAGGTTGATTGGTTATTTAATTCGTAATACCGTACGTTATTGTTATATTTTCGCATTGCATTCTAGGGAAATAAATTATATATATATATATATATATATATATATATATATATATATATATATATATATATATATATATATATATATATATATATATATATATATATATATATATATTATATATTATATATATATATATATATATATATATATATATATATATATATATATATATATATATATATATATATATATAATGAATCAAGTCTTGCTGTTTTTGCTTTAATGCCATTTCTCAGCGCAAGATAAGCTATACATGACGGATAGCGGTCAGTATAACTAACTAGTGGAGGGAGAACCCTGGAAAACCCTATGAAGAACCACCGCCCCACGAGAGACCTTTTTAAAAAATATATAATTTGTTTTTGACATAAGATAAATGTAGTTGATATATGTAATACTTATGGGTAAAATGTTTCGAAATAATGAGTTTTCATCACTGTAAGATGATAGAAGAAAAACCCACAGGATTTTCAGATCATATCAGTTCATCAGTCATAATGGGACATCATGTATTACAAACGCATTATACCCAATGCTGTACATCACCCTATTGTTACCAGTTGAATAATGGCTTTCAATATTCCCATATCAACATGAATGTTGCTTTCCTTTTCAGATTTGCTTGCAATATATTTTCCAGATTATAGTGGTCGATAAAACGAACTTTCAACTCCCCATATTCATGCACAACTCTTTTCATTTTGTCGTAAATAAATGTCATAGAAGAAGAAAACAAAGATACAAAGGTTACATCTGTTCTTGTATCTCCCAATATTATAGACTTTGTACTTGGTACAAGATCATTGTTTACTTTATTCTGAATCTTGTGGAATACATCATTCAACAGCCTCTTTATCACATCGATCCCCAAACCACACGCAGAATTGTTTCCAGAAAATTTTTTACAAAAATACTTTTATTGGTATCAGACAATTGTATTTGATAGAAATATGAATTTATTGGTAAAATTCTTTGAGTATCACAAATCCCTACCAACTGTAATTTTGAATTTATTCTTATTTAAAAAATTCTATTGTATATTTTAGTCCACAGATCCATATTCAGATTAATATTTTCATTCTATTTTCTTCAACTCGCTGGTTTAACATCTGATTTTTAGGTGAGTGTGTGTATGTGAATGTGTGTGTGTGTGTGTCTGTGTGTGTTTGACGTACTTCAGCAATTTAAGTCATATCGCGTTGACGTCTGCAGTGTGACCATTTATAGTGATGTCTGCCACTGGGGCATCATGCTGCAGATATGTAGCATCATGTCCCACCCATATTATCCTGACACCAAGCCGACCAGTCCTAACACTAACCTCTAAGCGTTGAGCACCAAGCGAGGCAGCTGCTAGTAACATTTTTATAAATCATTGATATGACTCGGCCAGGGATCGAACTTGCACCTGAGGTGGACGCTCTACCCATTTAGGCCACCGGAGCGATCAGAGTGACTTGTAAAAGGTCTTTAACCATTTATTATTATGAAAGACTATTGCATGCCTTTGGTAAGATACGATTTATCGCCTTTACCGATCCAAGATTACAATCTCAAGTTTATCATGTAACCTTGCTGGAGAGTTCAACACTAGCCCTGCGGAAATCTTTAGATATCAAACTCATTGCTTTGGTAATATTCCCAAGTCAGGTAGATTATAGCTAATAGGTGATATTATGACTGGGACTTAGCAAACATGACCTTCATCATTGCTAAGGAGCCCTTAGAAAATGTTTGACTTTTATATAATGTTGAAAAAAAAATCATTTAATTCACTGATGAAGTTTTGCGGGGTGGGTGGTGTGGTAATGAGATGAAGAAATGATTATGTTTTGGGATAATAAAGTTTTCAGAACTGTTATTTTACCAATTGTTGTAAAGGATCGTTTGTTTTCCAATGTTTTAAACAATTTTTTTAAATTTCATTTTCGAAATTTATATTTACCATGTTATCCAAATCCACCGTAAGCTTGATGTCCAATGATATAAATTTAGTCATCAAGTGTAGTTTTAATCTGTGATGAAATGTTTCTGCACTGTAATTCCTGTTTCCTATTCAAAGCGCTTTTGTTTTTGCAATGCTAAGTTTCAGTCCTGAAATCCTTGCAAAGATTCCAAAGGGCCACCAAGAATTAAATTAGTGACATCTACAAACTGTGACTGTATATTCTGTTTCTTTTAGTTTACTACCTTCGATATCTTCATTATTCTTTAATGGCATAGACAAAATGTATGCACATAACAGGAAGATATACTTGAATATTTAATCACCCTGCCTACAACACCTGGAAATTTTGAAAAACTCTGAAAGTAGTTTTGTAAAACTGCCGATGGAGATATTACAATAAAACGTTTTAGCCTAATTCCTTGTACTTTGTCAAAAATTAAATAAAGTTAGAGCATTAAATAAATTCCCATGAAATAAACTCAAATGTTTTTTTTTATTTTTTAAATCGATTAATAATAGTAGACTTGGAATTTGTAACTCTTCTGTTGTGTGCACAGTATCATAAACCAAATTTGTATTTTCTCCAGTATATCTTCCTTTTACAAAAATAGTTGATCTTCCGATATTGTTTTGCTCAATACTGCCTTAATTATTTTGGCAATACATCATGATGCCAATTTGTATACAACATTAAGTACAGAAACTAAGCGCCAGTTTTTCAAGTACTGTTTTGGTTTATCCTCCTTATATATGCAAGTTATAATGCCTTTCTCAAATCAGTTAAGAATGATTCTGTTTCATATGTTTAATTAACTTCCAAAAACAATTTCCTTAATGTTCATCCAAAGACTTTAAAAGATTCTGCTGTGAAACTATCCGATTGTGGCTTTGGCTATTTTGCATATTTTTCTAGCAATCAGGTGCTTCTGCTTGGTAACTCTGTCTTCCAACATTGATGATTGCTTTAATATAACCGTACAAACTGTATAGTTATCGATAAGGACCTCTAAATCTATCTATATTTTCTATCTACTTTTCCTCATTAATATAGTTATTTTAATAATTTTTACTTCACCTAGAATATCAAACTGACTAGTAAAATTTATTTTCATCTTTCATTAATTTTATAAATGTTTTATTCACATAGTTTCTATATTTTGCTGGTTTCTGTCTTATTTCTACCCACTTTACTCTGGAATTAATAATACTTCCCTGATGCTTGGCTTTTCTTATACTTCAGGCATTTTCATCTTACTCTCCGATAATTTTAAATCGTAATTACCGATAACTTTGATTACAGCCTTTAGTTGTAAAAGTTCGATTTCTTGTTTTAATTTATATTTCTTTTTATACGAAGAATATGAAATGGTTTTTCGATAAATTTCCATAAGCAATTTATCAAGAAATAATGAATCTGATACCGTAAATGTTAGATTTGAATTTAATATTTGGCAATATTTCCCCATACATATATTGTAATTTTATCATATTAATTCCATTTTTGATTTCATCATACATTTTATATAAACCAATAAATTTCCACAAACCTTAACCTCCTACGAAATTATTTGAATTTAAATGCAGTATTACCATGGAGAGGTCAAACCTATAAAATGGTTCAATTGTCATTTTTTCTACATTTGACATAAGAGATTCAAACACAATAACGTAATTCTATCTAACTTGTGTTAGCCGACTCTTTCTTCTCCGTGTATAGGTTTTTTAACCTTAGATTTAATACTCGAAATCGATCAAGATTGAACGTTTCTTTAATACTTAAAAATGAATTCCTAGCATTAGGGTAATATATATATATATATATATATATATATATATATATATATATATATATATATATATATATATATATATATATATATATATATATATATATATATATAATTCCAGATCTTGAACCAAGTTAAAGATCCCACATCTAATAGAAGATCCATTTTCATATTCATATGTTATATCATTGATATTTTTGAAAAAGTCTGGACAGTCACTGTCTGACCCATTTATCATAATTAAAGAAAAGCTCCTTTCACCAACTTTAATATCTAACGCAATCAGACCACATTGAGCTCTAATATGTATTATGTTATCCTCTATAAAATGCATATCTTGTAAGCAATATATATGGTATTGTCTTTTTTCCTAAGATAATCAAAAACATCCTGACATTTTTTCAAAATCTCCAAGTCCACAGCAGCTGACCGACAGCATTTTAGTTTTTTACTTATCCATTTTCAGAGTAAAATATAAATTCATAACACATGAAACGCAATATATGCTGTGATCAACAGAGAGAGAGAGAGAGAGAGAGAGAGAGAGAGAGAGAGAGAGAGAGAGAGAGAGAGAGAGAGAGAGAGAGAGAGAGAGAGAGAGAGAGAGAGAGGTTTTAAATATAATGTACAGTTTAAAGAATTAAGAATAAAACATGTATTATTAAGTATATACTGTATAATTGACTTGCTACATGCCGGGAAAAGTCAACTCCGAACTCTCTTAACTTAAACTGGCCACATTACTCAAACATTAAATACATTGGTATGTACTAATTTATTACGTTGACCATGCATCTGATGCTAATTAAACACACATCAAAGAATATAACCAAAAGACCAAAAGACAACTAAAGTCAGAGATAGAGATACACTGTAAGTGTTTGGTATTATCATTTACTGAGTACAGATTTATCTCCTGAATTATTTTCCATCTGACTGCGATATTGGGGAAAATATATTTCAGTTTATATTCATATAGCTATGTTGTTTAGGTTCGAAGCAAATTCAAAAGAAACTGATGCAACACAGTCCTGATGATTTCAACCGCAAGAAAAAGATAATGTGTTATTTAGAAAGCCTTGTGACCATTCTCGATTACGATAAATATTCCAAACCGGTAATATTAGCAAAAGCTAAGTTTATTCAATTAAAATTACTATTTCATGTACTGATAGGGATATAATACAGTCGCCTTAGGCATCTTCTTAAACAGTGCAACTTTTCTGACAAAGACAAACAAGTCTCAGAGCTATATATATTTCATTGATCTGTGTGAATACTATGGACGGGTATTACCGCCATAATTATATGCGTGTATTTTCTAATTTTTCTTGATGCATTATTATAAATAGCTACTTGCATAATTCTATTCATGTCTATTGTATTCTTTATTAATGCAAATTATACGTGGCAGATTGCAAGTGCTACTGTCCTTTTGCATTATTATCAATGGCTGCTTGCAAGTGCAACATTCATACTTCGTGTCATGAATTTTCTATTCTTCATTGATGCAAGCTGTAAATAGCTACTTGCAAGTGTTTAGATCTGCTTTCCTTCTGCGTCATTGTGTCTTACAATTTGACAACTGCTGAATTGATTATGTAGATGTCGTACAAGTTTTATATATTCGGTTTTTAAGCTTGCCTTATTACAATTACATCATTCCAACTGCTGTTTTCATACAGATTTGTCCTTGAAACAATGTAAATACCAAGTTTTATTAGTATCGTCTTCGTTGTCCAACTCGTTTAGCCATCTGTTTTCATACTGGCATACATGAGATTAGTATGGCATTATGACAACAGACAGCACTATAAATTTCTAAAGTGTGCCTATATAGTATTAGGAAACCAGGTTTTCAACTCACTTTGTTTTTTTACCCTCCAAACAAGTATAAATTATCCCCCACCCCACCCCCTTTTCTTCCAAAATAAACCAGGTTTTCAACTCACCCTAGAAGAAAACCAGGTTTTCAACTCACTTTGTTTTTTTACCCTCCAAACAAGTATAAATTATAGTCCTAAATTATCCCCCACCCCACCCCCTTTTTTGACTCACCCTCCCCCACCTCTTTTTTTTCCCCTACTACTACCTGTAAACAGGTATTTTGTAACCAAGCAAAACAACAGGTGTTGGAATGCGATAAGCTCTTTACACAGAGGTGACTAATTTGTTAGAACAGCGCATGTGTGGAATACAATTATTCTAAAGACGGCAAACGGGTTTTACCACAAGATAACAGGATGAAAATTAAATTGTGTGTTAGAACGTTTCAGTTAACAAGGTGGAAATTAAACTAGCATTAGAATGAAAATGATATTATTTTATATCTCGTTACCAATGATTAATGTTTCAACTGTTGATATTAAAAATATTTCATTATCACGACTATAGATACTAAATTTTACTTTACCACTCACACAGCGACGGGACTCAAACAGATCTTTCATTTCTGGTTTGTTCAGAGGATATTTTTTGTTGATAAAATACACCTTTGACCGATCGAGATCAATTGTGAGTTTAGTATAGTTTTGTTGGCTAATGGGGCTGTGAAAGTTTTTAAATTCCGCTAGCAACTTTTGATACAATTGTTCGAGATAATTGAAATACATGCTGTTATCAGATCTGATGAGCGAAAGTTTTAACTTGTCACATGTTCCATTAAAACATATACCTGATGTTTCATTATTAAATTCAACTGTCAATTGTTTACCATCCATCATTAGATATTTGATGTTACTATTGTAGCTATTTGTCATTGTCAAATTTTCAAGCATTATTTTATAAGTTTAGATAAAATTTCAGTTGGAAAAGATAATGTCGAGTATAGATCTATCATCATAACAATACCCAAGGGCAAATGTATCTACCCCATTTTTACAATAGCGTTTGTCATCAAAATTGTACAATCCACGTTTGATAATGACATCTGTTTCGAGTTTATGATGATTAGTTCGAATTGCCATAGCTCTCATAAAACTAACACCACCATCAAGCGCGTACTTGTAGTCATCAAATTTCATAAACTTTTTAACAAAATTACGAGGCAGACCTTTGGCTTTTTTCGTTATTTTATTATTATCTAACAATACGGCATACATTTTACTACGTAATCCGATAAAGTATTTGATAGCACTCGAGTTCATTTCATCTTTAAACTTACCAATAACCTTTTTATTTGTGTCGTCATGAAATTTACTGTCACGTGGATAATCGGAAAGATCAAACAGATGTCGATTATTATACATATCCTGATAGATGTCCTCACATTCAATTTCATACACGAGTGAATCAGTATCAGTAAACAATAATCTACTAGCCGGCCACTGATTTTTAACAAAAGTGTAATGAAAATCGTACATCATCCACTTTGATAAATCTAACACTGCAGCTCCAACATAGATCGGCTTGTTTAGTTTTAGATTTGTTTTTCTTCTTTGTATCGCAACAAGATTTTCATTAAATATTTTCATGCTCACAAAATCATCGTCTGACACAAGTTTGTTTCTGCGATTGACATCATTAACTAGTTCGATATTTACGCGTTTCCTAATATTCTCCATCGTCTTACCAAAAACGGAATTGTTCATCAGTTTAAAGAAGTTTTTCTCAAACTCTGTTTTCGCTGCAGCTCTTCTTGAAGTGTTGGAGTTAATATAACCTCTCATCCACGGCGACTGATTAAATTTTAGTACACGATGAACTTTTCTCAACACAAGACCAGCATCGACTGCTTGTTTTAAAACTTTGTAATGCAAAACATAATTTTTCTTATCAAGTAAATTTGGTACTAGTTTCTTGACCATGGAATGTTGCCTTGGTGATGCTAACGCTTGTTGTTCTTTTGATAACAAACTATAATCTATAACCATCGATTCCGCACAGAAAGGGTAATCGTTATGTAATTTGTGTAGCGAATTTGGATAATCAAGATCAACTTCAACGAAATAGGAAACATCGTCAGGTATCTTTTTTTCTGTCTCTGATAGAAATCGATCAACCGTGATCCAATGAAATCCGCTAAAAGGCATTGGTTCTGCCATCGAACCACCGTAAAGATTATTACAATCTAGATAAATTATATACTTCGAAGGAAGGTCAGGGTTATACTGTTTCAGGTATTTGTTGTTTGCTTCAGCATATTTTTTTGTTATCACGCTAATACCACCTCGGATACCTTTTTCAATAAAATTGAACATATCAACATCAGTCAGTAATTCTAACCTTACCTTACTAAACTTTAGCAAAGCATCCCATGACAACCCAGGGGCAGAATAATACCAGCAAGGATCTAGTCCATAATTATTATAACTCACTTCACGAAAACTTTCAAAAACATCTGCTAATAATAACACGTCAGTTTTCAGGTATAAATCATGATAATCACCAAAAGTCTCACAATCAAACTCTTTCCAGATATCTTGTGCATACCTGTACTCGTCATCAGTTATATTTTCATTTTTAAGTTGTGAGTAAAATTTGTCTTTGTCAGGTAAAGATATTTCATCAAATTTACTCCAATCGTCGAGGTATTCGTATGGAAAAACTCCTTTTTTAGCTAGTAGATTAAATTTATCTCCAAAACAGTCTCTTAGGTTATCAAATTTACTACAACCTTTTACTAGCTCATCTAACGAGGCTGCCATAAACTGCAGGCTGTCAATAAAACGCAATTTACCTAGCGTAACTGACATGTACTTTTCAAAATTATTTGGGATGCATTTGATGATGTTATCGAGTTTTAGACGAGCTTTTATCTCAGGATCACCAAAAGCTTCTACTATAATATGGCTATCATATCCTCGAAAATTGTGAAGAATAACCGGAATAAAATCTGGAGCATGAAATTTTAAATTACACTGATTATGAGCCGCTCCACGATACTGTCCAGTCAAATGACAATGGTCATGTACTTTTTTATCATCGTCAAAAGCTTTTTCACAAATATGACAAATTTCTGCTTGCTCGTGATTGGATTCTTGTTGAGGTGTTAATTTTAACATTGGCGTTACTTTTTTCAAATGAGTAAATATATTATCAACTTCATTAATCAACTGCTTGAGAAGCCAAACAGCTGGATTTTTACCACGATATAATTTGATTGATTTAGATAATCTAGAATCAGTACAACAAACTACCTTATACGCTACTCCACACGGAACATGATTTTGAACTTTTCTTGTACTCGATTGATTAGGATTATTTTCTACACCAAGTACAGGTTGAAGTAGGCATTCGAAATCAGCGTATATGACGAAAGGAATTTTTAGTTTGTGATTATGATGGACAAACTGTAACACACTATCTTTTTTAGATGGCATTGTTATTCTTTGCACATCACTACAGTACTGCAAATGCTTTTGCAATGTTTCATTGCTTGTACAGCCATGCAAGCAGCGGTAACAAAAGAACTTTTTGTTCTTATCCTTATTGTACTGTCTACCAACTAGTCCGTTAAAGTTTTTAATCCAAACATAATGATTTTTGTAGTACAGTAAATTTATAGTTGATTGTGAAGCTTTTTCTGAAATATATCTCGGATATACGTCCTCCTTTTCATCTAGTCCGAAAACGTTAATTGAAACATTATTCTGCTTTTCAAATTTTGGTATTTGATTTTCTGCCACTGGAAAGTTAATATCTTTAAAATTTAATCTAGACACATGACTGATATACCTTTCAACACGAGTAGCGTTTTTTTCTGCTGGGAATAGTGCGGAAAGAACAGCCCATTGGAAACATTTGTTATCTACGTTTTTGATGTTTATACAACATCTTTTACTTTTTATTTTTGGTGGCAGGTCGACGTATGAACTACCTCGTAATACATTATATTTCATCGTGTGAAACAATATTCCTTTAATCATTTCAAACTTCCAACCCGAACCTAATTGACTAAATTCCTCTATTTTTTTTCCAATTTCTTGGTGTATTTCATCAGATAGTGATAACAGATCAGTCCCAAGCAAAACACGTCTCGATTTTGCGTTAATATAAGGTTCTGCAATTTCCTTGTTAGTTAATTCTTCCATTATAACTAACTTTGAAAATATAACATGATATTGCACAAATAATCTGATACTTTTATGTTTTTCGAGCTCACGTTTTACAATTGTCTGTAATAGGTGGTAAAGATTAGTTGCATTAAAATTTACTAAAACAATTTGATTATCAAACTGATAACTATTATCAAAACCTGCAAAAGCAGTCGCTATTTTATTAGGTTCTCCCATAAAGCTTCTCTTAGCTATATCACGCAATTTTAACATTATTATACTATAATGTAATATCTAATTGATAATTTTTTCACACTGCGCATGCGCTAAAAATCAATTAGAGATAAAAAATATCACCTATAATATAATGACAGCAAATCTAACAAACACATGTGAGCAAGAAGCATATCAAGTTCACCTAAAACATAACTTTACCTCACACTGCGCATGCGCTAAAAATCAATTAGAGATAAAAAATATCACCTATAATATAATGACAGCAAATCTAACAAACACATGTGAGCAAGAAACATATCAAGTTCACCCAAAATATAACTTTATCTCACACTGCGCATGCGCTAAAAATCAATTAGAGATAAAAAATATCACCTATAATATAATGACAGTAAATTTGACAAGCGCACATGAGCAAGAGATTTATCAAATTCACCCAAAGTATAACTTATACGCTGGAAATGTAATTGGTTCGGTTATTAACATTAAAACTAGAATACCTGTTGGCAAATTAACGTCAGCGGGTTATAATATTAGTGTAAAGGGAGATAATGCCGAGAGGATTGCAATATTTAGAAAAGATTTTATTTACACGTTGTTCTGCGATGATATTCCAGAGGGACAGCGTGTATATCATTATAATGGTAAAGTCACTGATGATAATATTGAAAATTTATCCTTACAAGATGAGTTTCAGCCGCACCCAGTATTTGATTTATACGAGGCTAACGATCGCGGTATTATTAGAAATAGAAAAACTAAAAAAGTTCTTAGTAATATTAGCAATATGGGATATATCAGGGTAACTGTTAGAGGAACATCAACAAATCAAGTTCGTTATCTTGGTCATAGGTTTGTTTATGAGGTGTTCAATGGATCTATACCCAATGGTCTTGTTATTAATCACATCAATAATATACAAACTGATAATCGATTGGAAAATCTGGAGATAGTAACGCAACAGGAAAATGTGAGAAAAGGAAAAAATAGTAATGGTATTAATTTTAGATGCCCAATAAAACCTGTTATTTCAAAAAACCTCGAAACGGATGAGGAGATCGAATTCAAATCGATTTCAGCTGCGGCGAAATATTATAAGATAAATCCCGCAGTCGTAAAAATTATAGCTGATGGAGCAACAAAATCAACTTTTTCAAGAGAATACGATGCTAGGATTGGTTTTAGATATGATGATCAATAATATTTTGTAATTCGGTTTTAGTCAAGCAATGATGAGCAAATGCTATGATATCATCATGATTAAATTTTAACGTTGTTACTGCATTTTCATTAATTTTATCTTTTTCTGCTTCTGTTAGTAATATTTTATGAGAATCACCTTGCATTACAATAACATCAACACTATAACCCAACAAACATTTTCTTACCGCTTCAGCTAGTTCGTTATAATTTACTATATTAACTTTTTGGTGATATTTTATCTCATCGGTCATCTTATAATAATAAATTAGATAAAAATATATTATAATAATGGACTTGATGAAACGACTCGCTGAACTCTACGAAGAAGATACTAGTGATAAGGTCGTCAGTGATAAGGTCGTCAGTGATGATGTCATACATAGTATTACATTTTCCAAAGATTTTATAGACAAATCTGTTGGTTATAGCGAAGATGATATTTTATATAACAATGAATCTGATGATGATGGTGAAATAGTCACTGTTGCTGACAGATCTAATTACAGCAGATCAACAACTAAACGGTATAATGTCAAGTATCACATTGCTAAGCAGCTAATTAAATTTAATTTTACCGTTGCCGAACAACAACTGTTCTGGCAGTTAATCAAACCTTTTTTAAATATCAAGATTCCAGGCCGACAGAAAAATATTAAATTTGATTTCATATTTGTCAAGATTTTTAATCTAATGACGATCTCTAACAATCGTAAGCAGTATCTAATATCATTATGTAAACCAGTAAAATGTAAATCTGTCAAACAAAAGTATGAGTTAATTTATAATAGCATTATATCATAATCTGCTTGGTTGGGATCCAACTGTTAAATTTATCACTATACCCACGCCATTTGACTAAACTTTTATCCCCTTTTTTTCTAATCACTTTCTCGATAACAAAAACATCCTGATCAGTTTTCTGTAGTTCTTGTTCATAAAAACTACCTACAATCGGTTCCCCTGCCAGATCTTTTAAAACGTACGTTACAGGTACTGTTAAAAGTACCTTATCAATTACAAAAACTTCTTCGCTCCAGTTCGGAGTAAATCCTTTTGCAAACACCTTTTTCATCAAAGAAATTCTAACTTTATCACCAACCTTAAATTTATGTCTGCGGTACATGTTTTCATTTGCTAATATTGGATTTTTAACAGCTTTTTTAGGTGTCATTTTGATGGTTCGATGTTTCGTGTTATTATATTCGCTTACGATTTGAGAAAGGTCATCGATGTACCTGTTGGTGTTTTTAGCTGTCATATGTTTGTGTATTTTCTCGTTTAGCGTGCGATTAAATCTCTCAACAACAACGCTTTTACCCTCATTTCCTGTAACATACCTTTTTATATTATTTTGTTCTAGAAACTGTTCAAACTTTTTGTTAAAAAACTCAGATCCATGATCAGTCCAGATTTTGTTTGGTTTTCTTTCTGTGCTTGTTATTATCTGCTTTAGCGCATCGGTCATTGAAGTTCCTGTCTTATCCGAAACAGGTACACTGAAAGCATATTTGCTAAAAACATCTATAACATTAAACAAATACCTTTTTGGAGCGCCATCAGCGCCAACGTTAAACTGAGCTAGATTAGATACATCCACCAAATCTATTGCCCAGATATCATCTACACCATTAGCGACAACTTTACGTCGTGGAAACTTTTTTTTTTAGGTCTGTGTAGTTCGACTGCAAGATCATCATATACTTTATTTCCCCGATCGTGAGGTGATTGACGAGACTCTCCGAGTCCAAGTTTATATTTTGCTCCAATTATTCCCTGAACAAATTTTCTATCAAAACGTTCTCGTAGATTTGTTGGCTCCATATCACGTAATTCGTCTAACATTACTTTATCACAATCTAATTTTGAGTTTTCATGATCACGATAACAGATATCATGACGCATTGCTATTGCATCCACTTGATTGTAAGGCTCTTGGCCTGGCAATGGATTGTCGTTTTCATCTAGTTGTTGATGTAGCGGATTCCATGGACCAGTATACCGATGCCCTGGCAATGTCCAACCGCCTTTTGGTTTTGGCAATTTTCCAATTAGTTTATGTATATCTATACCTGACCCTATTATTTCTCTGTTGTTACAACATTGACAGTATGCGACAATTTTATTTTGCTCAATACACAAATCTCTGTCAGAATCACAGTTGCATATCATTCTATATTTTTAGTCGTCGACTAAAATAATATTAGGATAACCAGATCCTAGCGACGTCGCTGGAGATACTATCGCTGGGGACGTTTTCTTTAAAAATGTATTTTTTCTTTTTCCACAGATTGCACAAATACTTTTTAATATTATCCTGTTGTTTTTTGTTTTTTCTGTTGTTTCATTAATACCTTCTGTTTTAGTTTTACACTTGAGACAGTATGTTGACATTATTATACTTATAAGTTTAGATAAAATTAATTGCGATCTCATCATTAGCGTGAGAAGGTTGCTTATCAAACTGTAAAATAAATTTTAAAAAATTAAGATTTCTGCTCATCTGTCGGATAAACATAATACAATAATATCCGCAAGCAGACGTTCCAACAGGTTGGAGTTGATTTGACGAATAATATACTTTTGTAAATTTTTTTTTCATATACTTTTTTATTACATCGCTTGGAGGAAGTCCAAACGAGTCAAAATAATTATTATTATAAACTGCTACCCAATGCGTACCAGATCCGTCATTAAAATCTTGTATATTAATAACACATGAACTTACAGCAGATGGTGATTTTATTGCTGAGAGCTCATCTTTAGAATAAACTCCGTGAAATCCAGGAACCGCTTTTAACTTATCAACGATATCAAAATTACTCAACGGGGTCGACGAGTTCCTGGTAATGTTAGACCACGTCCGATTCCTAAAAGATTTGGCAGCAGACTTCCCGCTAGTCCCGCCAAAAGTGGAGCGAACGGAATAATTCCTCCTTGTTTTGTTTGATTGCATATGCATTTGCACTTTGGTGTTGGTGATTTTGTTTTTATTACTTTCTTTTTTTTTGTTGTTGGTGATTTCTTTTTCTTTTGTGGCATTATAATATATTATTTACATAAAATTTACAATTTTTTTATTCCACTTCCACGAATGATACCATTACCTTCGACTGCTTTCTTCGTTGCGCCAGATATTGCTCCAGACGCTGCTGCTAGTCCTAATGTTCCCAACACCGGCAAAAGTTTAGGTATTATTGTACTAGTTAATACTGATAATGCCGGACCAAGAAAACCACCTTCTTTTGCCATCGCTGTCATTTGTGCAGCACTCAAATTTAAAACAAAAGTTTTTTTACGATCATACTTTTTTACTTGATTTTTTGTTAGCATTAATTTTGTTAAAACACCATCAGAAATATTAGGATTGATTTTTAATGATACCTGTTCTCGCTTTGCAGTAGCAGCTACTAATTTTTTAACTTGGCCATCAGTCAAATACACTTCTTTTACAATATACTTTGCCATTTTATATAACAACTGTAGATTAAACTTGAACTGTCATTTTACCTCCAATAGAATCTACCGTGATAAATCTATCACTAATCACTAATGCGTATACGTATAACGGCGCTACTGGAACCGCCCCAAGTGTCCAGGTAATTTCAATATCCGCTGTGCTGTCTACAGCTCGCTCGTTATGTTTACTAACATCAAAATGAAATATAGGATAAAGCGTACGAAATTCTTCTACTGATATTTGAGTTCCATCTTCAACATCTTGATATTTTTGTATTGCGTCAAGCAGGTACATGTACGGTCGAGAAATATTTTTATTAACATCATCAGCAAAATTACACTCGATAGCTCGTTCTGGATATTGCTTTGAATTTAATCTAGCGTATATTCGTCTGACATCAGAGTGATCAAATACTGCATTATTTTGTTGTTGGTTACCTCGTCGAGCTTGTTGTTGAAATACGACAAAGATATTTCTCGGCAGTTGTTCGCTTGATGTTGTTGTGACCCTCCACGTGTAGTCAGTAGTATTTGGAACCGCTGTCTGATATACCTTATGCTGCTTAAAGTAAATTCTGTTTGTATGCTTATCAAGCGTGTTATTTAGTTCTGACATTTTAGTGATTGATGGTGTTATACGTGGCATCCACAAAGAAAGTTTGTTTATGATAAACTGTACATCAGCCCCTCCAGATCTAAACAAGCAATCGTTTTGGTCTGCTCGATCTAAAATAAGAGTATGTTTTACTCCGCGAAATACTTTATCATAATCGCGACAAAAGCCGAAAATCATGCTTAGCGGAAGCATCATTGTAATTTGACGTGATCCTGCTGCAAGTTTTCTTCGCCTAGCAAAACCTTCGTTATAGCGTGGATTTCTCACATCAAGTGTGTTAAGAAGTAAATTTAACATCGCAGTACCGTCTGCAGCTACAGCTGGTGGTGTTATATTTAGATTATTAAAAGCTGCTGTAAGAGAAACTCTTGTAGCGTCTGCATTAGCAGCTGCACCTGGTGCAGCAATACCTAGCGCGTCTGCATTAGCAATGAGAAAATTTCTCACAATTACAGTATTTTCATCAGCATTAGCTCCATGTACTATAGCGCCTCTCTTTAAAAATTCTGTTGATTCAGCTATACCCCGTCCAGTATCTTTAAACCACATCATATTAGTTGCAGTTGATCTCGAGTAATCGTCGGAAAACGAAATAATATTTAAAATTGTACTTGCAACTTGTAGGTGACTCGAAATATCTTCTACAGTTTGATTAGCCAGTTGATATCTAGCACTTTTGAATAAACTCCAACCGTTATTTATAAGAGCTACTTCTGCTCCAACTGCAAATGCAGCAGGTGGATTGGCTACTGTCATAATCTGACCACGAACTTCTAACATAGCCTTATGTGGCAGTAGAAATACATCTTCGTCTCTGGTGTTAAAGGTTCTAATACCAGTTTTATTTGGTTCGTTAGAATTTTCATCAAGGTACTCAACAAACTCGAATTCTGTCACATCGTTGTCGATGTCATAAGTTTCTGTTAACTCGAGATAATTTTTAACAGACATTTTATTTTATTAGATTATATAAAATTTTATTGCGGCACTGTTACTTTAGATATTAATTTTTGTATGATCTGCTCGCCCTTTGGTGATAATAATTTTTTTGTTGTTGTTATCATAGCTTTTTGAGTTTCTTTTGTTGGAGCGATTTCTGAGATAGCTTGTTTTATTTCAGATGCAGTCGGTGGATCTCCTTTTATTTTATTAGCTATTTTTTGTCCCACTGCAGTCCCAGCGGCAGATGCAGCCCCAGTTGCAAAAGCTTTACCCGCGTCAATAGCAATTGGTGCAACTTTACGCGCTAGTCCTGGAATATTTTTAATAACTTTAGTGAATATATTTCCAAAAAATCCTCCTACTATTTTTCTTCGATAAACTTTTTTTCTTTGTTTCATTATATTTGATGTTGCATAATTTTTACTTTTGCTCGCGTAGATGTAAATAATAAGTTACAATTTCATTACTAACATGTAACTGTTTTCCTGATTGATCTGTCAACTGCATCCTTATACTTGTTATTTGATCTTCAACGTTTAAAGGATAATATATAATATGTCGTGGAGTTATTTGCATGAGAGAACCTGGCGGGACTTCGGGTGAGAAACTGTAAATCGTTTGACCTTTGCTACCTTTTGATGTATAAGAGCCAGAAGCAGTAGAGCAATTTACTAATATTGTATTTACTTCTGTTATATTTGATGGCAGTTCACTGTCATATGTAATAGGCTGATCAAGTGCAGTGTAAGTTTTTTCAGTAAATCCTAACAGTTGTGCAATACTTCTTTCTCTTGGTTCAAGATTGATTGCTATATTTTTCAAAGTTATCCTAGTTCGCAATGTGTTATAATTTGCTGCTAATTCAAAATTATCAGCCACACCGTTAGCTTTTGTTATGAGCTCTTTGATCGTCTTGTTTAGATCTTCAATATTATAAGCTCCTTGCGGAATTTTTATTTTTTTTGTTGTAGATATTGTAGGTGTTGTAATCATAGTAAAATACATTTCATCGTTAACATCATTTTTCACGTTAGGTATAGCATTCCAGCAAGTACAAGAAATTAATCCAATTTCATATTGTTTTGCAGGATCTAGTTCTATAGGTGGAATATAATTTACTGAAAAATTTGCGCTATCTTCTGTAGACTCGCTAGAGTTTAGTAATAATGTTGTTTGCATTCCTTTAATATTATATCATTTTACAAAATTAAGTCGCCGCGATTAAGTCGCGGTGTAAAGTTTCATATTCGTCAGATGTTAATAATTCACTCGATCTTAGATGATCAAGTATATCAATGATTTCATTATCAAGTTCAACACTAACATTCCCAGCTTCCTTTGATGATATTAATAACATTAATCTACCTATCATTTCAGTAGTTGAAGTAAATACTTTTACACCAGTTCCTGTTTTTTCTTTTCTATATTTTTCTACACGAGATTTATCGAGTTTATCAAATTTTCTTTTAAAACTCCACCCTTTACCAAAAGGTTTTGCTCTACTATTTTCTGCTGTTTTTTTAAACGTGAGAGCAATGACACCCTTTCTCATTCTTTCATAAAGTGGAATCATATTATTAATCTCTGTAACCGTGTTTAATTCATCTTTAGCAGCAGCTCCGTCATTAAATATTACATCAAATTTATCGATTAATGCTTGATATTCTGCATCAGTCCACTTGCTTATATCATCAATACCCCTTATATTTTCTTTGTTTAAAAAATCATTATATTCACTAACTTTTATCTCATCATTTGCTCTTTTTGTAAAATAAAATCTTTGATCTCCAACTTCCATAAACTTTACAGTAAGATCACCGACTCTTTGTTGCTCCTCTCTGATATCTTTTATGTCTCCTGATAAATTTGTTATAATATTTGTTATTCCTTGCGTTGTTAACTCTGCTAATCTTCGCTCAAGTTCCAGCGGATTGTTTATCAATCGATCTGTTTCTGCTTGTCTAGCCGCAGGATCAGCTATATTTGCTGTAAGTGCCTCAATCAGTTTTCTCTTTTCTTCATCAGATCTAGTAACAAGTTTTGCAGCAGCTGCTTCCTGTTGTTCTCTAACAATTCCAACCAAACCTTTTTCCTGTAGTTGTTTAAGTTCTTCTTCTGACAGTGGTTTAGTTTCAGGTTGTTTACCTAATAATGCTTCAGTAACCGGCTTGAAAATTGTAGCTGTTGTTTCTGTAGCAGTTACTTGCCCACGTCGCGCTTCTTGTACTTTTTGCTTAAGTGATGCCTGAGATTGAGCAAGTTTTTTTAGATCTTCTATGTGTTGTCTGTATCTTGCTCGTTTGTCCATTATTATAATTATAAATTTTATAAAATTGAAACGCTTTATTGTAAGTAAGTGTTAATACAACAGCGAAACATTTTAGTTGGATCATTTGTAAGTTTATCAAATAAGAAAAAGTTAAATTTATCTTTTGTAGCATTACGGTAAAGTTCAATAAACTTATCTTTTGTCACGCCACCGCATTGCTCGCTTGCAATATTTCTAACGTCAACATTATCCAGTCCTGGAAATAAAATAAAACAACCCGTATTTCGCCTAATAAACCTATCAACATTATAAAATCCTTGAGCGAGATAAACAGAATTACACTGTTTGTTACGGGACAGTGAAAAATATGATCTTATTTTGTTCATCTCCATGTTGTTTAGCGGAATATCATCAAAAACTACTATCTTATGTTCATCTGCATCAAGTTGATTAACTGGAATAAGATCTTCTGGCTGCCTAATTATAAAAAAATCTTCACCAGCTTTAAGATCATCACGAAGCTTTTCATTATACTCACTTAATAACTCATACTTATCTTGCTGTGGATTGATTGTGTAAATATAAACTCTATCGTAGTTAAAATTATCACCAAGAAGCAAGTTCATAAGCAAATTTGTTTTCCCCGATCCAGTTCGCCCAACAATAAGATAATGACAATCAGGAAGTTCATTATTATGTTTATGCTTCACTAGTCTCTCTGTATCAAAGTTTAGTATCGACGATTTTGCCATTTTGTATAATATTAAACTAGTGTTGATAATTTTATCTAGGATAGTAAATAATGAGCTACTATACAAAATTTGGAACACTATTAGAAGATTTATCCACAAAACGTTTTAAAGGTGACTTATCCAAATATGCAACTCTTGATCGGCTCAAAAATGAAATCAATAATTTACTAAATCTTACCAGCGTAGATCCAGATGAAGTTGTCATTTTCCAAGACAAAGAAGGACGATTAAAGACGAGTAATGTAAAACTGTCAGATGTAGTTGTACGAAATCCAAATGGGAATATTGTTATGACACAAAACAAGATTACAGATCTTGGAAACCCAACTGAGGATGGGGATGCTGTCACTAAAAAATATGTCAATGATTGGGACGCTTTAATTACTAATGAAATCACAGCACTCAAAAATAATTTTACCAGTCACGCGAACACATTTTCAAGTTTTCGCAGAAGCATAAACAAAATTAGAGATGAATTTTTTGGAAATCCATCAAATGTTGACATTACACTCGCTAATATTAACACAAAATTTAATGATATTAACACAAAACTCAATGATATTATTAGTGGAATTCCGAATATTGTTGAGAAAACGAGTATGGTTAAAATTCCTCACAAACAGATTAAAAATATTGTGTATACTGTTGCATCTGGGTCTAGTACATGGACGAGGCAAAATAATTCTATCAAATACACTACAGAAGTTACTGGTATGTATAGATTGTCAGTGTTTAGCAGTGCAAAGTTTAGAATATCTACCAAATATCCATTTCGTCATCCAAATGATGACTCATCTGGAGTATTATCTGTATTAATAAACATAAATTCTGAAGAAGAATTTGTACTTGAACCAGTTGATAAAACTTTACAATTAGCGAATTTTATCTGGTGTTTGGAATTTATAGCTGAATATTAACCAGCTCTTATTATGGATTAACCAAACATAGGACTATGTGAACTAATATTATAATGAAAAGAAGTATAGTTGATTTCAATCATATTTCAAAAGATATTTCAGAACAGGATGTGGACGCATTAATACAATATTATAAATATTATCATAGAAAACTTTGGTGTGTGAAAAAATGTTACAAATACTACAACAAGATCCTTCGAGTAATATCTTATCTACCCTTGTTAATGACTAGTTCTGGTATAATTTCAAGTGGGGTATCATTAAATCCCTTTTTGTTAATCATATCCGCTATTGGTGTTTCACTTACAGCGGTGTGTAAAAAAGTAGAACCAAGACTTTTGATAAAGAAGCACGGTTGTTTAACATCAATTAAAACTTACAAGAAACTACTTGATCACATCCGGTCTTACCTACGAGGAGTTAAATATAATATGGATGATTTATTACGTGAATTTCGTATTATTGACAATATGTTAACAGACATTCTACCAATGAGGGTTAGCAAGTATGAAAAAAAATATCATAAAAAATATGAGTAACATAAAATTTTATCTAAACTTAAGATATAATATAACTAAAATAATATCATTTTCATTCTAATGCTAGTTTAATTTCCACCTTGTTAACTGAAACGTTCTAACACACAGTTTAATTTTCATCCTGTTATCTTGTGGTAAAACCCGTTTGCCGTCTTTAGAATAATTGTATTCCACACATGCGCTGTTCTAACAAATTAGTCACCTCTGTGTAAAGAGTTTATCACATTCCAACACCTGTTGTTTTGTTTGGTTACAAAATACCTGTTTACAGGTAGTAGTAGGGGGAAAAAAGAGGTGGGGGAGGGTGAGTCAAAACCCTGTTTTATTTTGAAAATAAAAGGGGGTGGGGTGGGGGATAATTTAGGACTATAATTTATACTTGTTTGGAGGGTAAAAAAACAAAGTGAGTTGAAAACCTGGTTTTCCTCTAGGGTGAGTTGAAAACCTGGTTTATTTTGGAAGAAAAGGGGGTGGGGTGGGGGATAATTTATACTTGTTTGGAGGGTAAAAAAACAAAGTGAGTTGAAAACCTGGTTTTCTAATACTACTTATATACATTGTAACTATTTCAGTCCCTTTTTTAATGTGTAAGTTAGCAACGAAGTTTTAATTATTTTTTAAAACCATGCGTTTTCTCGAAGAACTATGTGATTTGTAGCACCTTACGAAACAAAAACTTATGCACCACAGCAGGGTGGTCGATCTTCTTCAGCACCAGTTTTTAAGCACTTAAGTATTTTCTTTTACCGTTTCAGAAATCTACTTCTTAGTGATATCTCTCATTACTTTGGAAACACTAGTTATTTTAGCAAAAGGAAGGATCAGAGATGACAATTATACATTCCCTCGTATTCTTCTTAACGAGCTTTCATCAGACAACCCCTGTAAGGAACGTATTGTACGTCACCCGTTTTGACGCATCTCACAGACATCTATCTTTCTCTGTGATATTATTGTACAAAAGCCTTGGCGAAACTAATATATTTCCGAGCAACATCAATAGCAAATAAAAAAGTTTATAGGTATAATGACATTTAAAAAATAAGCATACAGAAAGGTTTTCTTCTTCTTAAAACAATCTTCATTTTGGAACATATTTTGTCGCAAACGCCGAAATAATCAAATTGTGGAAAATCATGTTCGTATCATGAAAAAATGTTTACTTGTGATTAGAAATATTAGATTTAGTGTGTAATTGTTTTCCAATTCTTTATTTGCATTGTTAATGTACAGAACCGCATCATTTGAATGTATTATAAAACAAAACAAAACAAAGAAACCCCTAAAACAGCTTCAAAATTGGTTGCATCCTTTAGAACTGTTGTCTCTATAGTGGCAATATTCAGAGACAAAAGACAAGAGATTTTTTTACTTTTATTTCTTGTAACCACTATCAAACGAACTAACAGAATAAATTGGTTCAAGAATTTTAAAAATATAAATATAGCTCCCTTAGGTTATAATTATTCAGCTACTCTTTGTCATATGAAAGATTTAAAAAACTTAAATAATATTTGAAAGACGAATGATTCAGACTTATTAAGTGTGCTTCTCTTTGCTACAATTCAAAAGTAGTTTAGTTGATTATCTATGATCTGAGAGAGAGAGAGAGAGAGAGAGAGAGAGAGAGAGAGAGAGAGAGAGAGAGAGAGAGAGAGAGAGAGAGAGAGAGAGAGAGAGAGAGAGAGAGAGAGAGAGAGAGAGAGAGAGAGAGAGAGAGAGAGAGAGCCGATGAGCGTGTTTTGGGATAGTCTTTAGGGTCCTAGGGTCTTTTCTTCAGCAAGTATCCACAAGAGAAAAAAAAACCCTCAACTGATCTTACTCGTTAATTATATAGGGAAGAATTTTACTAATCAGTCTTTTTATTTGGCTTGATATTATTTAATTGCCTACAGGTATCATGGGTAGTTGAGGGTGTTTTAGGACAGTCTTTTGCTGTTTTAGGGTAATCATGGGGTATTTAATTGGTGATAATTACCAGAATTGGGATAACCTCTCCTGATCGTACTCATAATCATACAATACTGGATTTTACGATCTGGCCTTTAAAGGTTTCATTCAATAGAATTGTATACATTTGTATACATGTATCCTGGGTAGGTGAGTGTTTTATGACAGTCATATGCTAGCCTCATGACTTTTAGGATGATAGGCAGGCACATTGAACTGTTGTATGTCTAATTCATACATAAGTTGTTGGAAATAATCAAACATAAAATTGCTGATTAGGGGAGGCAAACAAGTGTTAAAAAAAACATTGCCTAAACTTTAAGAATAGCTTTTGCTTTAATATTCTTCAGAGGAATAGTCTATGGAACTCTTTAGGATGCACACATTATGGTCAACAAGTATTGCTTGCTTGATTTGATGTTCTGTAATGAACCAACAGTCTATCCATTTTTATTCTATATGTCTTGTCAATTGGTCAAATGCATTAATAACTTATATTATTACCCGCAATATCTTTTTTCGTTTTAATTCTTGAAACAGTCACTAGGGAATATGACCTGACTGTTCTTGAGGTATAATTTACAAATGTATGTGGTATACAAAGGAAAATGTGCCTCAACCAAACCAGAAGTGACAGTTTTAATTCCTCAGTACTTGCAATTATAAGCGTAGGTCCAAAAGCCAAATTGTGGGAAAAGCTTGTCTTTATTCATGTCTTATTCTTGTAAAAGTAAAAAACACAAGGTACTGGGAAATAAATATATTAAAACAATGTAGCAAGACAATCCAGGTAAGTTTTCATTATAAGTGCCTACCTGTATGATAACTTTTGTTTCAGACTAATTCATCTAACAATACTGTTCTTATGAATGCCGGTTTACATTAAATATTTATTTTTATCTACCATTTCATATGAAAAAGTTAATTACGGGACTGTATATAGTTTTTATTAATTTATTTTGCTTGACTGCATATATGTATTGTGCTGATAGTTTTGTGTCGTCATAATATTAGCTTATATTTTAAACAGGATAAAATAATGATAAAAATCAGACAATTGAAGATGCGTATGCGGGGCGTGTGTCTGTGTGTGCAAGGATGCTACAGCAGTCTGTTTTGTGAGTAGCCTTTAAAACGTTTTAGTTATTTTAAAAATTATGTGGAGGTGGGGTCTTATTATTCTAACAGAAAACAATTACATCTGTAGAAGATAGATGTATAACTTTGTATTAATATTTTCAACTACTACATTAATTTCATATCCAAATCTATCAAACAAGTTTGGTACTGTATTGTAGCAGTAATAATAAAGTTGAGCTGATTACAGGTAGCTGTAGGAACGTTATTTATGTTCAACATAGTATATTTTTATAATTGCTACCAAAGAAGACTGATGGTTTGATCAGTGAAGTACCTTACAATCAATCATCTTATCTGCACTATACATTTAGCTTCGTATATTGATAAACACGATATTTAATAATAAAAAAATGTTGTTTCCAATTTGATATCTGTGGAAATAAAACATCTCATAATTATATGCAAATGTTCTTCGTTTAGATATAGAAAATATAGTTCATATTGTTAGAATTTATTTTCTTATACAATTACAAAAGTTCATATTTTTAAGCATATAGCTATTCTACAGTACATACATTGCATGTGATGTTTCAAGTCACTCGTTTCTTGGTATTGTATTGGAATTGGAGATTTAAAATGAAATTGGAGTTATTATGGATACTTGTCACAGACAACTAGTGACAATATTTTCTGGTTATTGCATAATCATCCATGCCATACATATATAGGAATTCTGTATAACTTGAATATTTATCTTACTTGTTGTAATCTCTCTCTCTCTCTCTCTCTCTCTCTCTCTCTCTCTCTCTCTCTCTCTCTCTCTCTCTCTCTCTCTCTCTCTCTCTCTCTCTCTCTCTCTCTCTCTCGTGAGCAAACAAAAAAGAAAAAGTATGGCCTTGGGGTAAAATTATCTGCAATTTGCTCAAACGTTTTGAGGTCTTTACTGATGCAAAAAGAAGAATTTGCACTGCACTCTAAAATAATAAACATGCTCTAAATTGATAACATGGTGAATGAGAATATATAAATAAATTAGGAACTTAAACCTTGCTTGTTATTGGCTACCTTGTTCTACAACAGTAGGGCAGCGGTAAATTCTAATTACAAAAGGACCAAATAAAAATGGGGTTGGAAGGGTCATATAACATTGTGTAAATACATCTGATTGTATACAGTTTGATACATTTAATTTGCTTTGTGCTTCTTGCAGGCCACTTCTTTTTCGAAAAGTTAATACTTTGAGAAATCAGCTGACTGTAATGCGCAAATTGTTACGACCCTGTAATTAAATTATATGTGTTAAGATTTGAATTTTTCTATTTTAATTCTGTTTTATATTTACTTCAATTTGTATCATTTTATATCATTAAGTGTAATTATTATTATGATAATGATTATGTTTGCATGGATTAATATTTTATTTGAAGCATCGTAATTACTTAAAATGTAAATGTGACTCTTGTAAGTACGATTTTCGCAAGAGGGTTTGTCATAGCAAGTAAACAGTCAGGAAAAGCTATGCAAATGATTAGCCGAGACCGAGGTTGTTCCCAAAATTATACTTATTTACATTTTGTAGTACCCAGGAATATTTAAATTTTCAAAACAGTTCGACACACTTCATTCAGTTTGATTACGACTGACTTAAGTTGGAAATTAGCGGGCGCAATTAGTATAAACTAGCAGGGTTGGAACTACCGATGGGTGTGGACTCGTGTCTTCGCTTGAGTTATATTATTACAGGTTAGTCTACTTATTTTATCTGTAACAATCCCCTGTGGTTATTGGTGGTAACTGTGCTTCATTTACTTTCTAAATGATAATTATTTTCCCTGGAGAACAAGACTGCTGGCTGTGGACAAAGACATTTGCTGAAATTTTTTTTCTAAATTGGAACAGAACAATACAAATTGTGATTCACAGTGAAACTTCTGAAGGTTTTGTGTTAACCTTCGTCTGATGTCATCATTCGCCATCTTGGAACGATACTGAGATTTTGACTGTATCAATTTAGAATTGTTTATTCACAAGACTTGTGTGTTTTCACAACTTTAGAACAAATTTTTGGATCTTCGTAAATCGTAAGTCTTGTTTCATATATTTTCCTTTTCACCATATTTTCTAGCGAAATAAATTATTTTTTGTTAACATTTACAAAGTTTGTTGTAGTCACTCTTTCTTTGTGTTACTTTGAACAAGATATGTAATATAATTCGAATGATGTTTTAAGTAAGACGCTCCGATATGCCGTAAAGTGGTATAACCTCTTGTTGTTAAGGTCAGTGGAATAGTCGTATTTTAAGAAATTGGCGTGTCACAGCGCCATCTGTTGTCATAATGAGGCATTATTTACCCATTCTTCCGTGATTCTAACTTGTAACGTGCTTGATGCTATATTATACTTATGATTTCAGAAGGTGTAACTGAGTAACTTTTGTTATAGCAAATTTATAAATAGAATATTAAAACTTATAATAACTGACTTAGCATTTGCCATACGACAAACTACATAATCAATTAAGTAGTTGTCAAATTGCAAGACAAATCCACAGAAGGAAAGCAGATTTAAGCACTTGCAAGCAACCATTTACAGCTTGCATCAATGAAATAGAAAATTCATGAATGTTGCACTTGCAAGCAGCCATTGATAATAATTCAGAAGGAAATATCACATGCAAACTGCCACGTACAATTTGCATCCATGAAGAATATAATATACATGGATAGAATTATGAAAGTAGCATTTGCAAGTGACCATTTACAATAAGGCATCAAGGTAGATTAGAAAATACATGAATACAACTACAACGGTAATCCCCATCCATAGAATAAAAGCATAAAATAATTCAGGCTTTGGCTATATATAATTGATAATACGCTTACGAGTTGTGGTTGGCAAGGCATGTAAAGCCACTGATGATATAATATTGCACACAGGAATATATTCTGTTAACAAAAGTGGGACTCTCTGGACTGAAGCTCTTTCAGTTCCAACATTTTTTTGACAGGGGTAGGACCCTTTTCTACATTCTGCACAGAATCCGTATCAGATTCCATTAACTGGTCACATGGCTCATCGTCTGTGATGCTGATGTTTGTAATTAAGTCAAGCATGCGCAGACTCTCGTCCCGCGTTTTACGTTTCTGCATTGGTATATGTTGTATCGTCTGCTGATCTGTGTCCAGCTCTGGAGATAGTTTGATCATGGAAGCGAACTTCGTAGCGTATTTTTCACAAAGCTTCTGCGCGTCTTTGTATGTGCCCTCCTCACAATAATCGGCTTCTTTGGTTGCCTTGTATACACAGCATTGCAGTGAAACTGGAATTTCGATGAGCACGTTTCTTTTGTTGAGAATGGTGCTGGCAATGATACAATCTTCTATCGATTGTTTTTTCAGGTTCAGCATACCAGTAAATATACATGGCACAGTTGGAGCTTTACCATATAGAAGGAAAACTTTCAGTGGCAATTCAAAATTAGAAACTATGTCCTTCAAGCGAAAAACGCATCGTGAATCGTTGAGGTCTTTCTGAAATACTGCATTAAATTTTCCCCGTGCATCGAATGGCAGTAGTACCTCTTTGTCATCAATATCGACACATTTCAAGTATTTCATTTCCATTGTCACCCACTCTTTACTTTTCGACTTCATTACTCCCTTTTCGGCTGTCGTCCGCCATTTAGCAGCAAAAGATCCAAGAACGCGCAACACAGCTCCAGCAAAAATCTTTCGCTCTTTGAATATTTGCTCTCCGTCCTCTGTCACAACACGAATGGCCTGGATATTTGTGCGCGTGAAAAGTTTATCCGGCATAACGTCTGCTACTTCTTGGATATTGCGAAAGTAAGCCCCTCTATCGAAGTCTGGGGGCACCATTTCAAACCATCCTTCAGTGGAGAAAAAAAAATATTAGCATAACCAACTAATATAATATCAGTCAGAATTTGTTTGGCAATCAATCAATCAATCAATATATATATATATATATATATATATATATATATATATATATATATATATATATATATATATATATATATATATATATATATATATATATACAACAAATAAGGGTGTGGTACTATTGCTATGCGTGCAACCATAATGTTTGATGATTTTAGAATAAACAGAACTTCAGAAATGAACTCGTAATGCAGTTTGAATAGAGAAGTATGAAATGTGGAATATATCGACAAACTTGTGTGACGAACGTGTAGTACTTGCCAAAATACATTTGCTCGAAATGCTTCATGATCGAGATATAGCAGTATGCATACTGGATTCCAGAAACCAAATGCAAATACTTGATCAAGAACGTAAAATATAGATGTATGCCCAAAGCCTCTTATACTGAGTATGAGGGTATGTACACTGAAGGCAATTGTAGGGCTAGATTAGTAAAGAGTTGATGGAAAATAGTATAAAACTCGATGGTAATGCAGTTACGACCAACATATGCTCGCACTACCGGCATGTTTATTGTCCCCGTTGCACATCTACAAAAGCGTTTTGTGTAACCTAAATCGTATCAGTAAACTCAGCCATTTGATTTTTAGTTAATGTAACAACAATCTTTCATATGAAAGTATATTTTCAAAATGCTCCTTTTTGAGACCATAATAAACATCTTAACAACTAATTAGACGGCACAAAATTGAATAAATCCTTTTAGACGGTAGGGAAAGAAGTGAAGACGACAACTTGGCATCTCATTTTGTGTTTGTATCAAAGTGTCCAAAATTGGTGCAGATGAAAAAAAAAACCCATTATCGAGCATCTGCATCAACCCTTAATTTAGGGTACAAAATTATATATATATATATATATATATATATATATATATATATATATATATATATATATATATATATATATATATATATATATATATATATTGTGTTTGTTCCTGTGCATAAATGTATTTAGTTGAAACTATATTTATTTGAGAAACTTTGTCAAAGGCAATTACAAACATATAACTATGGGAATTCAGCAGAAAGCATATGTTTGTTAATACTGTCTCCCCAACAAGAAAAATATATCATCAGTGATCTTGATGGTGGTACAAATGTTAGACAAAAATATGCAAAACATTACATATAAAACATAGCTATGCAGAAGAACTAATTTAAAAGGTTGTCACATCATTCAATCAATCAAATCTCTTGGTCATTCTAATATAATTTTGCAAAGCTAAAATATTTGCGTGCAATTTTCTACAATTAACATAGGGTTGCCAAATAATAATGTTTCAATCGTAAGAGTGAAATGGAGTGTGTATTGGGTTTGATCTTAAAAGAATTGAATATTTAGAATAGTCTAGAAGAAAATGTCTTGCATTTTCAATATCACAGTAAAAGTAATAATGCTTATTAGTTACATGATTAGTAAGTTACTACAATTTTTTTTTCTTAACCTAGCATGCATGATCCGAGACATTTTATCACCAGCGTAGTAGTAATATGGAGTGGGTTTTTTTTTTAATCACGTTTCAAATAGGTTTTAAAATTATGTATTGAAAGGTTGCTTCTCATTTCAATGGGTAGCAAGTTCCACACATAAACTGTAGATGGTAGAAATAACTTATAGAATAAAGTCGTTCAACAAACTGGGGGTCGAAGATCATCTGAAGATCGAATGGAGTATGTTTTGTTTTCTATAGATAAATGTCGAATCAAACCTTGATAATATGTGGGAGTTAGTCCGTGGTAAATTTTAAATAACTGAAGCAGTTCATTTCTGTAACGGCATGTGTTTAGGCTTTCCAAGCTAGTTTCATCGTACAATTCAGGTTCTCCATGTGTTGTTAGAAATTTGTTTAATATGTGCGTGTCAAATGGCATCGCTGTTTAATACAAGGCCCTAATGTTTGTGCGGAGTAGCCTCTTGTACGCTTCTTTCGACCATGCATAATACAGGATGGTGGTTCTGGTTCCGTGTTCGTGTTATTAACATTGATTCAGTCTTATCATGATTAAATGTAGCTAACCAGCGTCGGACCTTCTTGTATCTTTTGAATATGACTCTTTAAGATTTCACCATCTGCGATCTGGTTATCAAATATTATATATAATGCTGTATCGTCAGCAAATCGTCCCATTGATAATTATATGCTGTCTACAATGTCATTTACGAAAATTACCAATAATAGTGGCCCCTGAATGGATCCCTGGGGTATTCCAACGTAAACACATCGAACATCTGATGATTTAAATTTATAGTAACTCGGAATTTTATTGACAGTAAACAACTTTCAAACCATATTATCAAATTTCCATGAAAACCATTATGTTTTAATAAGAGTGCAAGCCTATTTGCCAAACTCTACCGAAGGGTTTGCTAATATTGAAGAAAACAGTTCTAATCTTCTTTCATCGGTCTAGCGCAGAACAAATTGTATTTTAAATGACTTTTAACTGAAGTATTTTCGAATTACTTGGTTAAAAACATGTCTGATCATATGAAATTGTCTCTTGTTGAACAATGTATTTTTTAAAAATATATTTATATACATACTTCCCAAACTTTAGATAAGGTACAAAGTAAAAATAGAGGGCGATAGTTTGACAATGGCTCTAGTGCCTTTCTTATGCACAGGCACTACCGTTGCTAATTTTCAGCGATCTGGAAACACTGAAGTTTACAATGAAATATTGAATTAGCAACATAATGGATATTTAATTGACTGTAATTTTGTTGCAGTTGTTTAGGATGCTGTAAGTCATGGCCGCATACTTTTGATGGATTTCAACCTATTAAGACAGTAAACATAATCCCCGGTTATGGTAATCTCATCATGTGCAGGACATATTAGTCAATTTTCGGTAAAATTTCGGTTTGTACGCTTGACAGCTCACAGAAAATTCGTTGAAAGCTTTTGCCCTTTCTTCACAAATAAATATTTGCGGGATTCTTTTTTTTTAACCCTTCTGGAATGTCTCAAGTTAATTTCTAAGTCTTTATGGTTTCCATGTGAATATCTAATTCTTTCCATCAAACTCTGTAATAGTTATATTTTGACGTTTTAATCTAGTTAATAAACATGTTCCTTTTTTGCTTATAAAGTAACCAATGTCTGGAATTTTGGGCACGTTCGCTTAGTCATACAAATTTTTTCTCTGCCTTATTAGTTTTCTAATTTCATAATGGATATAAGGTGGATTATTATTGCTGATAATAACATTATTATGTGGTACACAGTTCCCTATTGCGACCTCGATGATATCTATAAATATTTCAACACTGACAGATATTTTTTTGTTAATTACACTGTCCTAAGCGAAAGACGAGTAATTAATTAAAAAGAGAAAATTCCCTTAGCGATATAACCAGATTTCTCTTTAATAGCTTGGTGGTTTTGAGATGGTAACTTAATGTATGGCCTCATATGTACTAGGAAGAAGATACAGATAGGTGTGTAGGTTAATGTAGATAATTACTCTCAGTGACGGATCAGGACAAAGGTTGGCTTAGGGGGATTTCAAAAGGACCCCGATTTACCTCAGAATAGCACCGAAAGCAAAATCCTATGCGTCTATTTACTCCAAAAGTGCACAATACCCAATAAACCAGCGCACGAAAAAAATGGTCAAATTTCAAGTAACAAGTGACTGTTTCTTTTTATTATAGCGGGGGGGGGGTGAGAGACCGCTCTCTCTCTCTCTCTCTCTCTCTCTCTCTCTCTCTCTCTCTCTCTCTCTCTCTCTCTCTCTCTCTCTCTCTCTCTCCAGAATTTCTTACCATCAAAATCGTCTGGAATAAGAAGGGTCTGTCCAACTTCGTAGTACGGTCCATTTTTGTCACGGTAAATTGTTCTGGCTCCTACATGGGTCTTGTTCATCCGTGTATATAGAAGGATAGGCTGTTTTTTATAAATATTCAACCCATGCGGTAAATCACCGTCTAGATTCACAACGCATGGCAACTCTGACGAATTCTCAAATTTTGTGAGGCGGCATATTTCACTGTCCCATTCTATTTCACATCCTACAGGGGAGACAGTCTCCTCCTCGATTTCATTACTGGCCATTTCAGAAACTTTGTGCAGATTCCATCAGAGCGACATTGGAAGGCCGAACATGTTTAGAAACATATCTATACCTTTTCGCTTTGCGACAGTATTGATCACTGACTCACAGTTACCGAGAATCCCAAATTAGCAACTAGCCTGCAAAACCGGTTTTGCGAGACGCATTTTGAAAAGCCGCGTTGTAATGACACACCATACCGAGCTTACTTATAGAAGAATGTATTTGTCGCGCCCATGCGACATGTATTACCTTTTCGACCAGAGGCGTAGGTATATTTTGCGCCCGGGGACGAACTATAAAATTGGCGCCCCAGCCCCCTCCCCGTTTAATCACATTTTTCTATTACATTAAATAAGGAAAACAATTCAAATTTTAATAAAACATTGGTTGACAGGCATCACCATTACTGTGGATGACAGACGTATCAGATGACAAGTCTGCTGAACCGCTGCAGCGATCTTGTGACCGATTTATGACGCTTGTTTACTTATTATAATGTAACGTTGTAAGCCTCATTTTGGCGCCCTGTACCTTGGTGCCCGGGGACATATGTACCCCCCTGCCCCAACCTAGCTACGCCTCTGTTTTCGACGCCGCCTTTATTTATTACTATTGTAAGACACATCATATATATATATATATATATATATATATATATATATATATATATATATATATATATATATATATATATATATATATATATATATATAACAGTCCTTTCATGTGCACTGTCTCCAGCAAGGGATTTGAATCTCACCACAGGCAAAGTTATGTCACTGTGACTTTTCACTCTCGCATTTTCGTTACGTGTTTGTTTTTCTTTTAAATTAGTTAGGAGTACTGAACACTTTTGTGTGTATAATCAATACATTTATGGGTATTAGAAATATTAATCCATTTAGTAACCTACTTTTAATGTTTTTATAACTTTGCAATGTGTTTTTAGCGCTATTCTTGCTGATGAAAACGGGGCATGAATTAACTTTTACGAAATTGGATGTTTCAAACAGTTTATTTATATGACAATTTCTACAACCTGCTTCACTGTTAAAAAGTTCGAATACGTCTCACAAAACCTTGACACTTGACAATTACGGCTTACTTCCATACCATTACATCATTTGTGAAAAACGAAATGGAGATGGGAACTTTGTAGATATTTGGTTTATAACGATATGCGAATGTATACAGTAAAGTATAAAGTTTAAATTCTTAAATATTCAATAAGCATGGGACTACTCTGGTGACGTTTGTGTTTAGAGCGTCTGCTTAGGATGTGGGAGGTCGCGGGTTCGAAACCCTGTCGAGTCATACCAATGACACAAAAATGGTACTAACAGCTGCCTCGCTAGGCGCTCAGCATTAAGAAGTTAGTGTTAGGACTGGTCGGCCTGGTGTCAGGATAATGTGACTGTGCATTAGCTTCATACTACATTTAAGACATCGTAGTGATATAACTGAAAAATTGTTAAAAGTCTGTTAAATATCCAAATCACACACACACACACACACACACATACACAATAAGCATGTGGAGGAAAATATACTGATATGATGAGACAAGCTAATAAAAGAGAACAAAAAGGAGCATTATAAGTTGAATAACTACTGTCTGACAGATAATTTGTATAGACTTAGGTTCACATTTGGATGTACTTGCTTCCTTTTGCATATTATTTTCGACACAAGCATAATTTAGCATAAGTGGTTTCTAAAGACGCTTCCGACATACATAATTTAGCATAGTAAGTTTTCCCATTGAACACAATTTGAATAGGCTTTTTGATATGGTATTATTGACATTACATGGAAAATTCTCCCACATTATTGGCTTAATCAGGCCACTAAAAGGTTTCAAAGTTCTTAATTCTAGTAATGTAATTGACCAGCAGAGTTGTAAAAGTGTTGCCTAGCAACAGAATGTGCCTCGTGGCGCTAAAATACAATCTGTGCCAATCAACTATTTAGTTGTAACTAGGTCATTAGATCAAAGGAAAAAAGATTCCAAATTTTTAAATTAATTTAAAACAACCAAACCAATGCAGGGTAATAAAAAGAGTAAAGGATAAACACAAAATAAGTATATACATAACATTATATATAATGCATGTAATATTTAGACTAAACAATTTGAACATAAGCGTACAATCAGAATAAAATTATATTTAAACTTTGCACATGCACGACCATTAATGACATTAGTTTACAACAGTTTGTGATTCTATATATGGAATATGATTATAATTAGGGCCGCTCTACATATATCATAAACTATGAGTCAGTGACAGGTGAAAGGCAACGTTGTTTGCATTTGCAACATGCACAGTAGAGAGAATATTGGCACACCTCTATGCTACTTTCATATACTCATCCTGAAAAGTCTGTGGAGATTTTGCTTGTAGAAACTGTACATCATCTAAGCACACAGTTAGCCAAAATGGCTGAATCGATATGCTCGAAAAATCATTATGAATTAGTCTAAAGTACGATATCTGTAGTAGTTATTAAAATAGGGAAAACTAATTTTACCAGATTAAACAATACAAGCGTTTGAAAGTACAATGAATCAATTACAAAATATAGAAACAACAAACATAATTATCAATTTTTTTTACTTATTACTACTGAAGTCCAGGAAGTGAAAATGTAGTCGAACTAGCAATGTTTTTTTAATAGGTACACATCTAAACTAAGGCCACGCTGTATATTCTATATAACCCAAATTACACCCTCCAATTATACAACAAAATAAAAGGGAGTTCAACAAAAATTTGCAAAAAATCACACTTGAATCCGTTCACGATAATGAGTTTACATTACGCATGCCCCAAGCACAACGGTGACGGTAACACCTCATCTGCAATATTTACGGAGCAAATGTTTTGGTTTAGCTCTTTTCTTTTACATTTTTCTCTATATGTTTTGATCCTTATTTGTTGCTATTTCCGTGAACCATTTAAAGATGTCTTGTCTTAATTCGTTATAAACATTCCTAAATTTTTTTAGTAAAGCAGTCCATCATTTTGGGATTTGCTCTCACGTACGGCCGACTGACGGCTGAAAAAACCCACCCTCTTACTGTTGTGATGACTCGTGTATGTTACTGACACTCGAAGCTGGTTATAATATGCATATATTCAGATTAATTTATTTGAGAGTATTTTAGTAGCATTCATATATATATATATATATATATATATATATATATATATATATATATATATATATATATATATATATATATATATATAAACCTCGACACACACCTTAACAAACATTCTATGAGATAAAATTTAGTAAATAGGAACTTTTAGCATTATAATATGATTCCAAACTAAACCTTATAAAGTGTTTATGAAAATCCTATATGAATGAAAAGTGGTTTCTAGATTTTAAAAAAGGAGTATGTAGTAGTCTTCCAAGAACTATGATGTCAAGATGGCGTTATCCAGAATTCCATCGAACAAACTATAATAGTTCCAGAATAACATTACAGTCCAAATATTGAGCACCTTCTATTTCCACTGAATAGCCCAAACAAATGTTTTTCCTTTTGAATAATATCAAAGAACAACATAAAACACGCCTGCAAACTTTCAACAGGAAGACAAATCTGAATGATTCCGAAATTGGAATGAAACTAATTGGTGTTTTCTCTTTATATTCACTGTCTATTGCACTATATTTCACAATAGACCTCACATGACAGAATATACTACTCATTTTGCGTCGAATTGGCCTATTTATGTGACATAGTCTAACCAATGGGAAGTAACAGACTTATTCTAGAAACGTCGAAACTCTATCAGCCACCAAGAAATTAAGCTATAATCGCGATTTAAATCTTATTATTTAGATCATTGTTAATAAATATCAACACCTATGTAAGCATCTATTTATAACTCCTATGCAATACTGATCTCTACAGATACTAAGGACACGTAAACAAACTTTAATTAAAGATATTCTGTACTATTCACAGACATGAATAAAAATTATAAAATTATGTATCAGGAATTACTAAGAAATATAGATATACATGGCAATATACAGGTGCTAGTTTCTCTTTTGAATGACACAAATTTCATAAAACATCACAAAAGTACATTTTCTTTCTTTCACCATCAGACAATTTTTTTTCAATTTTTCACTCACATGGGTTCTTCCTCTTCACTTAATTTACTCCTCTTGACTTTTTGTATTTCTTGATGGGGATGGGGATGCGTTCTTCTTTTGTTTCTGAAGAACTATCATCATCCCGTTTCTTCTGCTTGTTCTTATAATTTTGTAGGACATTTGCAAGACCAAAGTATGTTTTCCTAACAATGATAACCTTTGTCTCTCCTTTCTCCTGTAATGCCTTTGCTTTGAGGTTGTGGATATTCTAAAGCCCAATGTCCTTTCTCTTGACATTTATCTTGACTGTCAGGTCCAGAGGAGTTATCTGCATCTAATTTGAAGTATATAATTTCTAATACTGATACTTCTACGATCAACGTGACCAATGATTTAGCCATAGGGACAAACACAATTATTTGCTGTGGATTAATTCCCAAAATAGTCCAAAAAAGTTCTACCGCAAGTAAAAAATATTGAGTATTCCGAATGGATTCCAGTGGTGCTCAGAATAAATTCCGCTTTTGAATGTGCAAATGCACCAATATCCATTATTAGTGTTGATATCCTAACAGTCTAGACGTATTACAATATTATAAATGAAAATGTTTCTAAACGAATTCACAATAATTTCAAAATAGTGACATAGTCTTATATTTATTGCATGACAAATGTGTCTGTGTGTATGCCTTTGTGTGTTGGATTTTTAACGTAGCTTTAAAATTTTTTTTATTCATATAGCTACGATATCTGCAGCATGGCAGTTTTATAGGAATGTCTAATACTGGCACGTCAGACTGCAGACATATAACATTATGTCCCACCCAGTCACATTATCTAGACACATGGCCGACCAGTCCTAACACTAACCTCCTAATACTCATAGCCTAGCCAGGCAGCTGTTGGTACCATTTTTATAAGTCTTTGATATGACTTGGCCTGGTTCGAACCTGCGACTTCCCACATCTGAGGTGGAAGCTCTAAAAAGTAGACCACCAGAACGGTCTCTAATTCCAATGAAAAATTTAAATAAAAGATTCGTCTCAGATTAATTCTGAACACAGTTAAAGCTGAAGATGGGAATAAAATAATTTTGGTTACTTCAAACATATATTAAATCTTACAACACAATAAGAGGATCATGATGAGGGCCAATATATCATTTATAACATTCTTGACAATAGACAAGGTCAGGTCGCTTACTTAAATTTTAATAAAGAATATTGCGAATATTATGAAGAAAAGGAATTCTCGAGGGGGGAACCAATGCCCTATGCGCAGATCCAAGTAAAGCTGTTTACCTACAATGAATAATTGTGTTGAAATATTATCTACAATTAAATTAGCTATATAATAGATTGTTTGCAAAATGACTTTTGCAATCTATACTGGTCGACAAAAGCCAGCACGCTACAATATATATATATATATATATATATATATATATATATATATATATATATATATATATATATATATATATATATATATATATATATATATATATATAAACCTAAAGGACATCCTAGTCAGGGCAAAGCTAACGCCAGTCGCTAGTCAAAACCAACCTAGTCAATCTGGACCCTGTGGCGATAAAAGATGCAAAACCTGTCAACATATGATAGAGACCAAGACATTCACTAGCACAGTGACTAAAGAAAAACTAAACATACATGGTCCAAACAAAACGTGCAAAACAGAGAATGTGATTTATCTCATCACATGTAAGATCTGTGGCCTTCAGTACGTCGGAGAAACTGAAAAGCTACACAAAAGGACAAACCTTCATAGATCTGATTGGATGACAAAAAAGCTGTAGAGAAGCCCGGTCGCAGAACACTTCTCCTCCCCTGGCCACACTTTCAGTGATATAATACTTATCGCTATTGCTAACAACCACAGCTGGAGTTCCGAAACCAGGAAGGAAAAGGAATCATACTGGATACGCCGCCTTAGAACATTGAAACCAAGCGGTCTAAACCAAGAAGACTAGAAAATGAAAACTATGCACTAGTAGAATTTAACATTTTCTAAATCTTCTTATTATCCTTCAATTTTTACTTTAAGAATAACCGGTATAGAATCAAATATCCGGGATATAATCTGCGTTAATATGTACAATAAGTAAAAATAGATGTCGCTTTGGCTTGTAGACTTTTAGAGAATTATACAACGTTTTCAGTTTCCGCAACTAGTCTATACAAGCTGGTTGTATTTATAGTTTTAGCACATGTGAAGACAGCCATGTAGAGGTTTACAAACACAACGCTTTTGTGTTTATTTGTTTGTCGTATATATGTTTTGTATTTGCCTTTGAAAAAGACTCATTAAGAGTCGAAAGCGCCTAGGCTAGTTAGTTACTAGTTTCGTACTGTTCGTCGTCAGTTTATTGCATCTATTTTAGTTAATCCCTGACACACGTGATCCCTTGGTGGATCCAGTATGCTTGAAAGGGTTGTTATTCGCCATATGATTTGTATTCTTTATATATATATATATATATATATATATATATATATATATATATATATATATATATATATATATATATATATATATATATATATATACTTGATAATGAAAAAAAATTACACAATAAAGCTTTTATTTACATATATATCTGAATACAGCAATATAGTATATCTGTAAATATCCATTAATAATATGTTCCCTTGGTGTGTCTAATGTTTTTATTGGCGTGGTCTATCTCGGAATTACATCATCTGAGGGACCCAATAGATCGAAAATTTAAAGGGTCTTTATGTATTCATGTTTTTTCAAGATGTATGTGTAGTGTTACTTTTTTAAACAAATAGTTTTGATTTATTAATTTTGAGATAGGGTAAGTACGCAATTCATATTTGTTATTTTTATCTTTTTAATTTTCGTAGTTTTCTTTCCGTAAAATGTTTTAAAAAAGAGAAGTAAAACTATTAGTTTCTAAACTAATCTAGATATAATGACATGAATTGCTAATCACAAAAAATTAGATATATATTGTGTCTAATGTGTCTATGATTTATTTTTGCAACATCAATCTACATCTTAACAATCTCTGAATTCTATTTTTATTTTCATATTGCTAATGAAAATAAGAGTGTTTTGATCAATGAATTGTAGGAGGAGCTCAACTAATATACAATTCAAAGCCAATATTAAAGTCAACAATCCTTATTGGTTGTGGGGATAATTTCTCAGATGGTTGTTTAATTTTTTTAAATAGAAAAATAGCATGCTGGATGATCATTAATTGTCTTCCTGAATGAATATCCACTAACCACAACATTACTTGCATCAAAATACTGTGCTTGTAAAGACCTAGTTTTCTTTCTAAAATGACAATGTCAATATTTTTGGTTATGTGCCCGCGAATCAGACTAGAAATAATCCTCCAAGGATCCTGTTGGTTAATAGTTAGCATATATTTTCAACGTTTAATCAGTAATAAGTTTCATGCTTATAATTCATACAAATCTGAAAGGAACCAAAGAAAAAAATAACGCAAATCTTTAATTTGGATATATTTCGTGGATGGCAAACAGTAACTACTCCTTTTCATGCACTCTGATTCGCATACTATCTTGGTTATTTTCCTACCAACAATATGTCTTGCTAGATTAGATTTGTATTAATGATGACTAACAGTAATGCAAAAGAAGTATGAAAGGTTTCTTGCAAAATAAAAAGTTACAATACCGTTCACCGAATCAAGGAGTAGAAGAACTGGAAATATTAAAAAGATTATGAATTACACAATGACCTTTATCTATTTCAGCGTATTTTGATTTCTACAAGCCATATTGTATCACCATAATTTTCAATAACCATTTAATTTTTATAGTTTGGAGGTCAGGGGCAGGCTCTTCGGGATATGATTTGACATGCTCCAAATTTGTTTGAAAAAAAACCTCTTGCTGATTTACAAAAAGAGAACTTTTGATATCAATCATTTTAGCTTAAAAATATCTTCAAATAAAGAAAATATTGTCCAGGCCTAGTCCCTACCTCACCCCCGAAAACTAAATTCAGAGTCCTTTATTCATGACCATTTTAAAATGTACATGATAAATGGCTACAATCAGTCAGGTGATAGACATGGTAAATGAATGTTCAAAGCTTTTAGCGTGCTGGTACAAGCGATTTGTCTCACACCTTTGCCAGTGATAGTATCGATCATTAATCCATACATATAGGAATACCAGGATGAAAATGTGTTAGAGCTCGACTGACACCAGGTAGTAATATGCTGCATGTCAATAACGCCCTCATATTTTTTGTGGAGGGTTGCAAAACTGTAACGGTGTAGGTCAAAACATGTTTAGAGGTGAAGTTGGGGGGTGGCACTTTCCCCCAACCCATTACCACTTTGTGCGGTTGCCCGTGTCGAATGGTGGCGAAAATACTGAAACGTCAATGAGTAGATGTTGATTGAGGAAGTCTATAATTGTACATTATTTTAAAACAAAAAATTTACTATAGAATGATTTACAGTTTCCATGGCGGTATACACTTGATGCAGTCACTAGTACGGTTAGAAATGGCCTAAGTCTAATTAATGTCAGATCTCCACTGTCCTACACATAGGAGTGCGGAGATCTGATTTAATCGGATTGGGAATGGGGCAATCCGATTAAAATCGGATCTCTTCGTGTAGGACAGTAGAGATACGATTTTAATCACACTGACTTACTTGGAGGGTTGCAAGGGTCGTAGAAGGAGAGGAATCGTCCATCATAGGATAATGTTATAACACATTTTCTTTCATTCTAATAAATGTGTAATACAGTTTGAACATGTTAACACTGAGAAAGGCATGTACAGTATGGGTTACTTTTATTCTTGTCTTGCTCATGAGAGAAAATAATGTAGGAGTGATTAAATCTATCAGATGCAGTGGTGTGATACATGGAAATGTCTAGCAAACATAAATGCACAAAAGCAATAGCATCATCTTTCCTTCGATTGGAAGACTCCATTTACATTGCAGCGTTTGTATTTGTATATAATTATTAATTAAACCATATTCAATCAATACATGAATGATGGAAAATTTAATTCCCAATGTGGATTATGTTAACCCCACAAGACTACATAAGATAACCTGTAACCGACATCATCTTGCCTGTGTTCATTTCATATGCAGTAGATTTCAGTTTCACCCAACCGCACTATTTGTTTAGCTAAATGATACAAAAACAATTAGTCCTATGATTTGGAGCTTGATTCCTCATATGAATGAGTCTTTTGATATCCATAAAGAAACTAACGATCAGAAAAAGCCCTTTTAAACTGGATTCAACAGACTTTCAATTCCTTCTAGTTTTTATTGCGTAAATGTCCAATAAGAAATATGGCCAAAAAGTGTGTGTGTGTCTATATATATATATATATATATATATATATATATATATATATATATATATATATATATATATATATATATATATATATATATATATATATATATATATAGAAAGAGAGAGAGAGATATTGATAGTAAACTAAACAAGTTGATATTGCCTATTTTACAATTTTTTAATTACAAGAATGTTATTGCTTATTCAGTATATATTGAGAGAGAGAGAGAGAGAGAGAGAGAGAGAGAGAGAGAGAGAGAGAGAGAGAGAGAGAGAGAGAGAGAGAGAGAGAGAGAGAGAGAGTAATGCCTTATTTATGATATCTATCTAAAATAATTACTGTCAATCACAGGGATATTATTTATTTATGTCGTCCTCTTTTTTATTCTTCAATTGATTACCAATGAGTTTATCGCCCATTGGTGATCATAAATCATGTCACGTGTCACTGTTTACCTCGTGTCAGTAAGTAATGTAGTATGTAGTACGAATCGAGTTTGAATCACTGGATTGATGTAATGTAGTATGAAAATCGGGTCTGAATCAATGGATGGATGTAATGTATCATGAATCTAGTCTGAATCACTGGATGGATGTAATGTAGTATAAAAATCGAGTCTGAATCAATGGATGGATGTAATGTATCATGAATCAAGTCTGAATCACTGGATGGATGTAATGTATGAATCGAGTTTGAATCACTGGATTGATGTAATGTAGTATGAAAATCGGGTCTGAATCAATGGATGGATGTAATGTATCATGAATATAGCTGAATCGCTGGATGGATGTAATGTATGAATCGAGTTTGAACCACTGGATGGATGTAATATAGTATGAATCGAGTTTGAATCACTGGATGGATGTAATGTAGTATGAAAATCGGGTCTGAATCAATGGATGGATGTAATGTATCATGAATCAAGTCTGAATCACTGGATGGATGTAATGTATGAATCGAGTTTGAATCACTGGATGGATATAATGTAGTATGAATCGAGTTTGAATCACTGGATGAATGTAATGTAGTATAAAAATCGAGTCTGAATCAATAGATGGATGTAATGTATCATGAATCTAGTCTGAATCGCTGGATGGATGTAACATGTAATGTAGCATGAATCGATTCTAATCACTGGATGGATGTAATGCTTTCAGTACCGGATTTACCATTGTGCTTAGGTGGGTTTAAGCACAGGGCCCGTGTTAGCCTGGGGGTGGGCATCTTCTTGGCTAAAAAAGTAAAAAATAAATTTACGATGAATTTTCCTTGTAAGTGGCCTCATAACTTAACTAGCACAGGGCCTAATTTGTCTTAAATCCTGCACTGAATGCCATCTATAAATTGTATTTTAAAGCAAATCGAAAAAGACAAATGAAATTCGACATTGCACTGAGAGAGAGAGAGAGAGAGAGAGAGAGAGAGAGAGAGAGAGAGAGAGAGAGAGAGAGAGAGAGAGAGAGAGAGAGAGAGATTTAACGTAGCTATAACAATTTTCAGTCATATCGCTACGGTGTCTGCAGTGTGACAATTTATAGTGATGTCTAGCACTGGTACATTATGCCGCAAACATGTGGCATGATGTCCCACCCAGCCACATTATCCAGACACCAGGTCTACCAGTCCTAATACTAACCTATTCATGCTGAGCGCCAAGCGAGGCAGCTGTTAGCACCATTTTTAAAGTCTTTGGTATGACTCATCCGGGGATAGAACCCACGACCTATCGCATCAAAGGCGGGCGCTCTAATAACTAGGACACCGGAGTGGTCTGAGAGAGAGAGAGAGAGAGAGAGAGAGAGAGAGAGAGAGAGAGAGAGAGAGAGAGAGAGAGAGAGAGAGAGAGAGAGAGAGAGAGAGAGAGAGAGAGAGGCTAAGTTGGGGCTCATAAGGGTATATGTATTATGTATAGGTTATCAGTAATAAAAGGTTTTTAAAATACCGTTACATCTGTGCTAGAGAATATTTTTAAACTGCGCAAGTGAACGTTGCGTAATTATATCAACGATATAAAATTTTTTCAACATGAACTAAACATACAGAGGACAAGAATATAATTATCATTTTAAAAAGGTGATATCAAGAAGAAGATATAATTGGCACTTTAGAAAAGTACCATTGTTGACAAGTCTATAATAGGTACTAAAGAAGAAAAAAAGTAGAATTGGTACTTTAGAAAAGTATCACAAAAGACTATAATAAAAATTTTACTTCAGAGATGTACTATGGAGGACAAGAATAGAATTGGTACTTTATAACTGCACCATAGAGGACAAGAATAGAATTGGTACTTTATAACTGCACCATAGAGGACAAGAATAGAATTGGTACTTTATAACTGTACCATAGAGGACAAAAATAGAATTGGTACATTATAACTGTACCATAGATTACAAGAATAGAATTGGTACTTTATAACTGTACCATAGAGGACAAGAATAGAATTGGTACTTTATAACTGTACCATAGAGGACAAGAATAGAATTGGTAATTTATAACTGTACCATAGAGGACAAGAATAGAAATTATACTTTAGAGAATTACTGCTGGGGTAAAGAATAGAATTATAATTTTACTACCAAAGAGAAATAGAGTGAAATATTGCGTGAAATATAAATTCAAAACAAACACAAACTAGTTTTCCTACTCTTCTTTCATGCTGAAGGATTGTAAATGAATCAACAGGAAGTTACGCTTAAAATACAAACCCTTGACAGAGTCAGTTTAACAAGAAAAGTATGACATTATGGTCACAATTTGCATTTTATAGGTGACAAATGTGAATGTACTCATGTGATTTGCATCAACATACATGCAACAAGGTCTAGGAAAAATAAATGAGAGAGAGAGAGAGAGAGAGAGAGAGAGAGAGAGAGAGAGAGAGAGAGAGAGAGAGAGAGAGAGAGAGAGAGAGAGAGAGAGAGAGTAAACGTTCACTAGGAATGTAATGACTGCCCTACACACGCACACACACACAAACAAACATATATATATATATTGCGGATAAAAACTGCTATATTAATTGGATAAGTATATTATTGTACATCAAAATCATTTTATTCCATCTGCAACTGAATTAAATTGTCTGTTATTATCACATAAAGTAACGCGAAAGCATTTTTTGGTGTACCTGATATTCACATCTCAAGACTACACAGAGGTTGTCATGTTACCATATTACTTATAGTTTGGCTTTATGTTTGGTTAGGGAAACCCTACATACATCTAAGCTTCTCTTTCCTTCTGCGCGATTTTCGACCTTTCTACATTGACCAAAATTTTAATTTCACGATTTTCAACATTTCTAATCTGACAGAAGAAAAGCAAATTCATAGTAAAATTTACGAAAATTTATTAAACCTTCCTCACTGCAGAATTTATGTCTGGGTAAGAAAGGATATGCCTGAATCAAATAAGATCAAACCATTTGAAGCAAATTATTTAATTATTTTCATTTTAGAGCGTGCAGTTTGCTTTAAAACATGTTTTCTATGCCGATGACACCCCCGCTTTACTATGCATGCTAAGGAAGCGGAAAGGATGCATGAGATCATCGATAAAAATAGATTCATAACTGCTTTTTATTTCAATAGAGACGGGTACATTACTATGCTTCATATAACACGACTTTACTTTGTAAGAGCTGCTGAAGAGGGTCAAGTAATGTCGCGTACATGATTCAATGTACAGCCTGAGTATAGTGTACGTTTTTATGAAGAAAGTTACTGAAGGAAATAAAAATACATAAAAAATACCTGTTTGTAAAAACCAAGTTGATAAAGAGGATGATCTATCGTCTGAAAAAAGATTTCTCAAGCTCGTGTATATTGTAGATTATATTTCCTTGTACGTCATTTTATTTTATATACATCTGATTGGGGATGAACGCTTTTATGTAGAGAACTTGTTTGCTTGGATTTTCTGAGCGCCATTTACGAGTCTTTGTATATTTGCTCAACATAGTGCACTTATATAGATGTCACCTCGTGATAATGAGCTATACATACACACGTATCACCTCGTGATAATGAGCTATACATACACACGTATCACCTCGTGACACTGAACTATACATACACATATATCACTTGGTGATACTGAACTATGCATACACATCTATCACCTCGTGATACGCATATCAAATAGTGATGGTGAAATATATATAAACACCTAGTGATACTGAACAATACATACACACGTATCGCCTCGTGATATTAAACTATGCATACACAGGTATCACCCAGTGATCCTGAAATATACATTATATCACCTCACCACGTGATTCTGAAATACACATAAATAACTCGTGAAACTGAACTATAAATATACACGTATCACCTCGTGATACTGAACTATACACGAACATGCATCACCTAGTGATGCTGAACTAAGTGTTTTCTTGTGCACTGCAAGTGAATAGTAGTTTATGATGCTGTTGGATTCATGCAACAGTCTTGCTATATTTTAAAATATTCCCTGGTCTCATTTTGCTTTAAGTGTAGCTACTTTGTTCATAAAATATATGTGGGTGGTAAGTGATATTATAGTGAAGAAATGAAATATAATAATGAACATGGGGTGGAGTAGGAATATTTTCTCTATTGTTAATATTTATTTCACCAAATTGTTCAAAGTCTGTTCGACCGCTCCGGTGGCCGAAGTGGTTAGTGCGTCCACCTCAAATGCGGGAGGTCGCGGGATCGAACTCCCGTCGAGTCATACCAAAGACCTATAAAAATTGTTCTAACAGCTGCCTCGCAGTGCTAGACATCACTATAAACTGCCAAATTACAGACATCGTAGCGATATGACTGAATTTTTTTTAAAAGGTGCGTTAAAATATTACAAATTACACCCCCACACCCAACACACAAACACATACACACACCACATCTGTTCGTCTGGTTCGTATGATTCCTGCGATAAACTGTCATGCGAAGCAGGGAGCAAAACTAGATTTGCATCCATGATTTAAAATAGACGTCATCACCTTTTTAAGCGAATCATTCATGAGTTCGAAAGCTTATTTATTCTGTATTTTTCTCTCTTATTTCTTTAAACATCAGTGATATAAATAATCCTGAAAAACGTTAATTTTTCGTTTGGGGATAAATCGGTGATACTAAAATTATTACAAGACTATTTTCAGAGCTATTGCTGAAGCCATTATAAATGAGTACCACTATAGATGCACTGTCTTACCTGTTTGATCGATAAGCTTTTTTATTATCTAGGAAGTTGATAATGTCGAAGTTCACCAAAGACTGTTCTTAACACATAGGTGGCGCCTTGTAAACAAGCAAAACCAATTGACCGCGTGACCTGAAATGACACCGACACACTGCGAGGACATTGTTAATATGTCTTGCGACGTCCTCCTAACCTAGATATGACATATCTAAATGACAGTATGCTTAAATAAATAAATAAATTATTTTATCTATATCATTTTGAAATGCGTATCGAACTGTATATACATTATATATCAAGCTAAGATTATTAAAATCAAGCAAATTTGTATATATAAATGTGTCAGCAATGTTTTTATATTTGAAATGCAAATTTTGCAACATTTCATTCACACTAGTACACTCATTGAATAGGTGGATACATGAAAAATACCTTTATTATTACGATACCGTTTTGATTTTATTAGTATAAGCAGACTTATTTCCTAATTTGTGTTTGTTTTGTGTATGTAAGCTGTTTATTTTTCTCACAATGTTAGCACAAATGTTTGGGACTTGTTTTAAATACAGAAGCCCAGAAGCCGTTGTCAAGTCTCTCTCTCTCTCTCATAATATATATATATATATATATATATATATATATATATATATATATATATATATATATATATATAAAATGCTTATTTTTCTACTTAAACTTTACATTGACAGAATCGTTTAGTATTTTAGGATATTGCACTAATGCTTAACTTCAGTTTCAACTCACATGTGCCCTATAGTGTATTAGAAACTATTTTGTAAATAAATCATAAACACTCTCGTCGTAGACGCTTTACGTTTTGGTTGACTAAATCTGTTTCTGAATGAACTAAAGGAGATATTTCGTGGATTGCCACCTAGCAGCTGCTTTGGCACATTCCGCTTTAACTTTTTTGATACAATGTTTGATTTAGGCTAGCTATAGACACCAGACAAGGTCCTTACAAATAACATTCAAGTGACAAGGCATAAACTGTCTTCATTAGCAGGTAATAAGAATGGAAAAATATACTTACAGTTTTACTTCCTTAGTTTCCTCAAAATGTACTGTCTTAGTTCTGTAAATCCAAATTGCATGAGCCATGCCATGGGTTCTCAAGCTTGATTATACATTTAATTTCGACTATATTCTAAGTGCAATTACATCCTCCTTACTGATCTCAAAATGAAAAAAAAAATAAATTTCATAGTCTTTTCGATAATTGCAGTTGAAAGACTTCATATTTTCCCCACATTATGATTTCAAATATTCAATGACAGAACAGAAACACTTGCAGATGTCAACACACTTCACCATCTCTGCTTCAATCCGACGTATTTCGAGTAGAATTGGCACAGGCGCTGCTGAAATCCGATGTACTTCATGTGGGTAGATCCAGTCCATAATCACAAAATTTTGTCGAATCGACAAAAATACCAAAATTTATTCATTCCAGATCAAATGGAAAAGTTTTTCCAATGATCATTCATTCACAATATAACTCCAAATTTCAATTTTAAGAAGACCAAAACGCCATTTTCTCTCGAAAGATGTCTAGCGTGCGACTAAGTTCAAACTGATCTGGCCGGCGTTATGCACACATTAATAATGTTGTTGTGTAATGACGAATCTGCGCTTATGTATTTCGTTTGAAATACAGCATAATTCCAATTACTTTGTTTCTTGTAGTTTATTTTTGTTTATAAAATTAGGCCTTTGGTAGAAAAAGAGAATGAACATATAATAAAAAGGTTATTGCATTTGTATGGGAAAATATGAACTCGTTTTAATGGATGGAGATACTGCACTCCCAAGACCGTGCATGTATGTGTGTATGTATGTATGCATGTATGTACATATAATCAAAGTTTTAATTCGTACTCCACGGAGAATTGAAGCCAGATTAATGAGCAAACTGCACCCATCGCCTTGCCTGCACGCTCCAAACACTATACTATCTCGACCATGCCCACATCACCAAAATGATGTAACAAAGTTGGTGGTGATCGTGCGTAACAGACATACCCTCACGTAGACCTAGTAATTAATTCTAATCTAAATAGTCATTCTAGATTCCTAAGACAAAAATCAAGGTATATATATATATATATATATATATATATATATATATATATATATATATATATATGTATATGTATATGTATGTATGTATGTATGTATGTATGTATGTATGTATGTATGTATGTATGTATGTATGTAAAACTCTACCTGTATTAAAGGACCAAGGTGAAACACATACTATAAATTAAATATACATTTACCCACCCACCCACCCATCCATCCATCCATCCATCCATCCATCCATCCATCCATCCATCCATCCATCCATCCATCCATTTGTACAAGTCTAACAGATCTTTAAATTCGTGACTTTTGAATGTTTTTTGTGTAATTTAGTTTTTACGTCAATAAAATTATTAGTAAATGTGTTAGAAACAAAAATAGGTGAACTTCTACGCCTACATACTCAAAATTATTTAACTACGGCCAAATTAATAAATTATACAGGTTACTCTAAACTGTTGTTTGTGCAGAGGCTTAAACTAAATTCACATCGCCATATAAAGGACACTGAATGGCCTTTAATGTGTCTTTTATACAAGTTTACAGCCTGCTTCAAAATCACTCTGACATTCTCTAAACTCGAAAATTTTGAGCCACTCTATGTTTAATGTTCATTTTCTAAAATCGTAATTAGTGGTGACCAACTAGAGCAAACCGTCTGTCATGTTTCCGGTTTAGAATAGGTGTAATAACGTAGAAGCATGCTGAAGTCCAGTCTTTAAACAAATTTAAATATATCAGTAGAAAAAAAAATATGGTCGAAGTTGCGATCCTCACTTTATATCCAGTAATGAGGCGCCATGCAAATTTATAGTGACAGAACTGCTTTAAAAGGCGTTTGTTGTTTTTTTTACCAACCTGACTGCAAGTTTGTTGAGGCCAAAATATTAATGTTTTACAGCAGAAGTGAACGAAATATCAGTACAACATACAAGTAAGTAAGATCAAATCATCAAAATCATTTGTTTTAAAAGGACACGCTGTCAAATCTGATCGCTCAGTGATGTTTCTACCATACCCCCAACACAACAATATTACCGTAACTATCCGCACATGAATTGTGTTAACGAAAGTAAAAATATCTTCGTTTTTGTCTAGAAACAGTCAATAATTTAATAAAATACATAATGTTAAGCATTAGAAGCGAAATATGTAAAAAGGTCCTATTATTGTAAATGTCGGAACTCAATGTTACCGACATCTTTTTGCGGTCGTTATTAGCAACGGAAGAAAAAGGAGAAAATACATGCCAATTGGCTTATTGGCCTAAAAATATATACTATCAAGAAAATCTACGTTTTTTCTTATTTTAGTTGTTGTTGTTGTTGTTGAGCTTAACGCCATTTTTCAGCACACGATAGGCTATTCATGGCGGCCAGTATTAATGGTGGAGGAAGAAACCGGGAAATCACCGGAAAGAACCACCGACCCACGAGAAGCTACTGGCAAGCTTTCTCACATATCCACATCTTATTTTAGTCGATATAAGCTAATATTTCACTCGTGAAGTGGAAACATTTTTTATTGTTATATGTGGCTTTACTAATAACGATTCAATGGTTCACGCTTCACGTTTGATGTATTTCATTATATCTACTCAGAAAACGTGTAGATATCCTTTATTAATGATATATTTTCTAATGAAATATTGAAATATATCAATCGGAAAAAAAATTTATATCGACACAGTGGCCATACCACTTTTGGAACTACTTTCTTTTCCCAATAGGGGAATATCTCTGACCTTAATTAAGTATGTTCTTGAAATAAATATTTCTATTATTGGACCTATTTTTTTCTTCCTCTTCCTTATTCTTATTCATTTTACTCGACAAGTTTTAACTTACCTGAAGACTTTATAGTCTGATATACATTTATATTATCAATAAGTAGGCGCCATATTTTGTAAAAAGGCCTAAAACAAACTCCAAAGAACAGAAAGTAGACTTGAAGTATTAACTTTTTTTAGCTAGTTGTTCACAAGAATAAAGACAAATGCTAAGTAAGTGAGCTTACATGAACTGTTGCTTTTAGATATTGTGTCACCTATACAGAGTACATTTTGTACCCTACGACAAATGGACACGTTTTCAGGAAGAAAACTCTTGTTTAAATATAGTAATACAATTGTGATAAATATCCTTATATATACTCAGTAACCTTAGATATCCTCTACACATGATATAACTGTATGAGTTTCGTGTATGACGCGTAAAATAAATATACTAGGTCATCAAGAAGTCAAATTATGATGCGTGCATTTGGCACTATAATTCCTACACCAAACTGCTCTCTAGCTGACATTGGTAAACATCATTACTTTCACATACCTATAGATCCTGGGGTCGACTTTTCATTTAAATCGTTTTTGCATTGAGTTTTGCACGAAAAATGATATGATGATTAAATTAAATGATGATTATAAAATGTTTCGGGTTCAAGCCTTATATATAATTATTATGGAAAATTAAGAAATGTGTAAGGGTTAATTATGCACGCTGTTTGCAACAGCCGATAAACCTCATCGCATCATTTATTATGACGTCATGTAGTCTCGACCTGCTCTGGTCGAATTATGACGTTATAATGTATATAACAAACACAATAATGACGTTAGGCTTATATACAACTATAGTACAAGTCACACGTTTCATGTAGTCATTCAATACCGATTATTTCAGTAATGGGTGTAATTTTTAGAATTTGATTCTGCATACATTTAAGTGGGAAGTATTCACTTCATTTGAAATCGTATTCATCCATATTCCTTTGGAAGGTAATTATTTAGATACACCGATAGTTGCAATATCAGTGTTCAAGTACGAAGCCATTTTTGAACGAAATGAATCTAAATCTTAAAAGAACAATTTATATTTAGTTTAAAATGAATACAAGTGACCCATGTGACTTGTACTATAATCTGATATTACACCATTTTGTGAAGATGTTTTAAAATCAGCAATTTGTAAGAGTTTTAAAATAACTAAATTTAAAATTTTAAAATAATTGATATCACGAGTTTTACATGAATACAAATATACTAGTTTCATTTCCAGGTGGATATGTTAAGACTATGTTAAATAAGATGTTTTGAAAAACTATGTTCTGTGTCATTTTCTATTACGCACAACATTCGATGTTTTTTTACGATATTCGCCATCTTTATTTTGAAGACAACTTATGTATTGGAGGCACCTCCAGTGTGTCATCATTTATTTACATTGTGTCAATGCTGTAAATCACACATATAATAGTTGCATGTCCTGGGGGGTATTTTGAGACTATGTTAAGTTCGATGTAGTATAAAACAAATGTTCTGTATGATTGATATTATGTACAACGTTTGATGTATTTCACGATGTCCTCCATCTTTGTTTTGGAAGGCAATTTATGTATTGGAGCACCCCAGTTTTCCACTACGCTGTGTATACAAGTATTATTGAACACCAATAAACCGTTGATATAGCTAGTTTTTACGTAGAATCAGTTAAGCTCAACAATAAAATAACACACTTACCCTCTCCTGCAAAGATAACGCATTAGGATAGCACATGTTCTAAATTTCCCGCACCAACAACTTTTTTTAAGGCCAGTGTTCACTGGTTATACGTATGACACCATGATGTTAGTGTTTGATCATACATTTGTAATTAAGAGTGTACTAATATGATTAGCATTCAGTATTTGTTTTGAATCTCAATATTTTAATGATATTTAATATTTATTGAGTCTTAAATACTTGTTAGTAATATGTTCTATTTTGGCGGAGTGTTACACTGTGTAATGCAACCAAAGGTTATAAATTCGCGTGTCGTACACACCAGTCAGTTTTCCTTCAACCGGCATCGGGTTCGTTTGCAAATGCAATACATAATCGGGTTCCAAAAGTAATAGGGAATGTTATCATTCTTTGAATAGAAAATAACTGAAAAAAAAATTACATTATATTATATAGTCATTTAGTAAATTTTGGTACTACGGAAAATAGAACCAAAGATAAAGCGTCGAGTACTTTTACGTAGGGATATAGGACCTCCATAAGGCTATATCAGTACGTTTATAAGACTTGATATTTTTATCGTAACAGAAATGGTCACCCGTTTCGCATGTTAATTCTATTTATTTGAATCCGTTTGTTGTAATGGATTTTAATGTCACCCGTATGAATATTTTGAAATCAGTATAGTAAAAACTATTTGATCTATAATATTAATACAAATTGTTGAGACTGTTGGGTATAATTATATGTACAATCTGTTATATTAATTTATTTATTGACTAGGACGAAAATATGTAAATTGCATAATATTAATTTGTTTATTTATATTTTAAGACTAAATTAAATCCTCTATTTTTTTCCTTCAGATTTTATGTTGTTTATATGCTTAGATAAATAATTTCCTCACATATAATTAGTTATTATTAAATGTCATCATTTTTCTACAGAGATTTCGTCTCTTACCAGATAACTTTCTAAATGCTACCAGTATATTATAGTACTGACGAAGTTTTGAAACTGGAAGTAATTTTCTAAATATAAGTGAGCTGGGGCTGGAAAATGAAATCCGGGTGAGCACGTTACTATGTATATATATATATATATATATATATATATATATATATATATATATATATATATATATATATATATATATATATATATATATATATATGGCATTCCAGAATTTAAAGTTTTGGGTGGTATTTGGTTAACATGACACCAGTTACAAGTCAATGCTCAAGTTTGACAATTTTAATAAAATTAGCACTAATAAAATATGATGCAGGACTCCAGTGTTCCAAATTTAATTTTAAAAGAAAAACAAACCAAGCTTATAAAAGTACAAAGATAAATAACACGTACACACAAAGTTTCTCTTTCTGCATATAATATTATCGCTCCAATAAGATATACAATTTAAACATAAGCGTACAATTAGCATGAAATTATATTGAACATTTTCACAAGCACAACAAATAATATCATTATTTAAAAACCGTTTTGTATATTTATATATGAAATATGGTTATAAACATAATGCATCACTTCCAACGTAGACATTTTTCCATGTGGGTGTTTGGATTGAGATGTTTTTAGATGTATTATTTTTTTAAAAATAACCCTCATAAATCCTTTCATAATAATGACAATTTGCATCTCTGGTGTCCCAAGCACCAAGGCAAACCATTTTTCTGATAAATTTTCAGTGATTTTATGCGTACTCTTTCAAATTCGTCTACAACGTAATATGAGATTAATCAAGTGTGGTCTCATGTTTGTGAGCAAAAAATGGTGTAAATCAAAGCTTAACTACGCAGTGAAATCAATACCTACTTTTGATTGGTCAGTTTGTCCAGTTTGATTGACAGGTCTGAACTATCCATTAATTAGCCATGTGACAATGACTAGATGCCACGATTCGTTCAAAATCTTTGGCTTCTTTGGCTTTATTCGTGTACATATTATACTTCCGATATGTATCAGAGGGAGCCATTTTGAACTTCATTCAGATGCAAGAACCTGTCTCATGAGAAGATCACACAACGAAATACTGCGTCATTGTGTATATAAAATTAAAGCATTTATTCTAGGATACAAGTTATTTGCTGATAAGAAAATATTTACTGGTTTTTAATAGACAAGTTATTTAGTCTCTGTACGTTAGTCAAGATATTCTAGACTGTACAACTTTGTTGCTCAATAAGTTTGTGCTTTATGGTTGTTTGTTGCTCTACCCCGTTCGCCAGCTTACCCCATATATAATTACAAAAATTAAAAAGATGATAAATAAATAAACAAATAAATACAAATAAAATAAATAAATAAATAAATAAATAAATAAATAAATAAATAAATAAATAAATAAATAAATAAATATAATATAATATAAAATCGGGAAATCAATCCACCTCTAGCACTTGAAGTGATTCTGGCTTGATTGAATATGTATAGACTGTTCTGATTAGGTTAATTAATATGTATGTATATATAGAGATAGATAGATAGATAGATAGATAGATAGATAGATAGATAGATAGATAGATGGATGGATGGATGGATGGATGGATGGATGGATGGATGGATGGATGGATGGATGGATGGATGGATGGATGGATGGATGGATGGATGGATGGATGGATGGATGGATGGATGGATGGATGGATGGATGGATGGATGGATGGATGGATGGATGGATGGATGGATGGATGGATAGATAGATAGATAGATAGATAGATAGATAGATAGATAGATAGATATGCAAGTTGTTTGCATTTTAAACATGCACAGTGGAGAGAATGTTGGCATACCTATATGCTACTTCCATGTAATATGGCTGAAATTTCTTTGGATATTGTACTTTTGGAAATTTTAAATGATCTTATCACACTGCAACTAAAATGACTGCTGCCTTGTCTTCCAAAAATCAACCTGAACTGTTTAAAGTATACTATTCTTGGCAGTTATTAAAATAGGGAAAATGAATTTTGCCAAACTAGACAATAACAGCTTCTAAAAGTGCAACGAATGAATTACCAAATAAATAAAATGTAAAAAAGTTATCGGGTCTTTTTCTTACAATTTACATCTGAAGTTTGAGAAGTGAAAATAAGCAAGTAAAACTAGCACTTTTTTGAAAGGTGCACGTCTGGAGTAAGGCCAAGCTGTATACTCTATAACCCATATTACACCCATCAATCATACACCAAAATAAAGGGAATTAAATGTTCTTTGAACAATACCTAAAATATACAAAGTCTTTTATAACTAGTGAAGTAACCCGGGGAAACTCTTTTCTTAAAAAAACCCCCAAATTCTAGCCCTACTCTAAATACGAAACTGTAGAGCGCCACCTTAAAAATAAATATAAATATTTATGCAATTATTTTTCTTATTTTTATATTATTATGTATGATGTTCTGAATAAAATGGTGCATTAACATTGATTTTATTAATGAAAATAAGTTAATTATTCTTTTTTTGCTCTAGCTTACATAATTTGCTATGAGGCATGTTTGGGTGAGTAGTGACCTTCATTATGGGGAAATTAGAAGTCTTAGAATGTAGGAATAAAGTCAACTTAAATTGAAAACTGTTGCATTAAGTAAAAGAAATACATAGTGAAAATGTTTCTTTTCATTTATTTGCCATGAAATTAAAAAATAAATGATAACAAAGCAAATTTTGCTTTCTTCCATATCAAACGATAAGTTAATATTTTACCCTTTGACCTTTATGAACCTCTCCTGTTATGTCCCTTTTCACACTATAAAATTTATTGTTGACATCTCAGGAATAAATATGGTTAGTTTCATGTTCCTGTCTTTCAGCATAACACTAGTTGCAATGTTGACCAAATGTGATGCGCATTTTTAAAATAGTTCACTTTTATCATAAGGAGCGGGGCTGTACCTGTTTCAACAATACACATATAAAATTCGTTTTCACAATCTGTCTATTAATAACTTCCAAGTCATATTGCCCTCCAATGAACCTGCTGACGCATGCTGCCATAAGTGCCACATGTCATAAAATATATTAAAAAGTGATGGAGAGTAACTGACTGATTAACTGATAGTTTATACTTAAATAAAGGTAGAAGAAATAGCACTATGTTCTTATGATTACGTTATAAAATCATTTACTAAATTGTCTTTGATTCTCTTCTCTTCTTTTTTTTATCTCTGTTTTCCTTTTCTGTATCGGATATTTTGGCGTCGCATATTTTTCACACCATCCATTTTCTAAATGAATACTTCTCTCCATGATGACAGAATTCAAAGTGCCAAGATGAATAAACAAAATGAAATTTACGTGACTGCATATGCGAAGAAATGCATTTTTTCCTCAACTACTAAACTATTTTTTTTCTGGTTAGAAGCATTTAATTAATAACTTTGGCAAACGTGCTACAACAGGTCCATTATAGACCAAAACGGAAATGAAGTATCCGCTTTGTGTATGTGTGTGTTTGTGTATGTGTGTGTGTTGACTTATATTAGACTAATATTGAAAACTAACGTGGCAATTTACACATTTAAGGCAAAGAAGCTTCAATATTGATATAGAAGAATGGTGTAAAATCGATTTTTCTTTATATTCGCCCAAAGCATTTTTGACATCATACAAATTATGATTTTTTTCCTAATAATGATGGTGTCAACACTTTCGCGACGGATAATATCGAAACGTGTCCACGTGTTTTAAGTTATCCACTAAGGGGAGCACTTTATACCGTATGTTTCCAAGACTGACAATTTGTCCATGCAGATGAAGGCGGGACATGAGAGAAGTTTAAAATGATCTCTACTGGTCATAAGATGTTCCGACTTGTCTTTTATTAATATTGTTTGGGTCATTTATTCATATGCTCAGCCGGAAACCCTCTACAATATTTGCTTTTTCAGATATAAAATAACGTTCAAACTTAATCAATGCAATGAATTTTAAAATAAAATAATACACATGTGTTGAGCGATTAATATTTAAACAATATAGGTATGCAAACATTTGTGTTGACACTAATGGACGATGTGGCTCTGATATCACCTGTTCTTTAAAATGTGCAATTTAGCTACAAATCTTTTCGGAACAAACCTGCGTACACTTTAGATACACACACCGGTAATTGGTAACGGACATATCTAGCGCCAAATTCAAAATGGCCACAGGACAGATGGTTGTGCTATTCCTTTCCACGTGGATTTACGTCACAAAACATAGGATTTGCTCTAGAAACATAATGTATATGTCCTCAAAAGAGCCCTTCAGCTGACGGCTGACAGCCACGAGAAATACCGGTAAGTGTATAAAATGTTCACCGATGTGTAAATCCAAAATTGCCTGCAGATAATTGTAGCTGTTAATGAATAGGTCATATCAGCTTAATAACCGAAAATCAATATCGTCACGGGTGATGGCTGATTGATCACCCTATGCAAACATGTATTAGCCTTGATATTTTTCCCTACAAAATATATCTTAATATTGTTGTAGTAGTCATTGTCATTGTTTTTGTTGTGGTTATTAACGGTATCGAGGGCAGCTCCAAAGGCTCAAAGAAGCGTCACTCTAGAAACCAGCTCTTATTGTTACGAGTTTTCTTCGGAATAATAGTCCAAACTAAAAACGCCTTCGTTACCTGTTGTATACTTCTGGTTTCTCACGATTCACTCCTTGTCTAGTTCAACCAGTCATACATGACTCTTCAAATTTTGCCGCTCAAACGATCCTCCGCCTTTCTAGGATCTGTAGGACATACGGTACTAATTGGATGGAAAATGGGAATCAGTCTGGAAATGGGTGAACATAAAATACTATATATATATATATATATATATATATATATATATATATATATATATATATATATATATATATATATATATATATATATATATATATATATATATATATATATATGGATTTTACAGGCCGTGCTTGATTAATAATATTAGTTATTTTTTTAAGAAAAATAATCTTTCGAGAACTTATCCTAGTTGTACCTGAAAAATACAGACATTATTTTATTGTTGGAATTTCAGTCCTTTAACAGTCTTGAATCGGAACACTCATTACTAAAATTAGCACCTGACTCTTTGGTGCGGAATTGAAAGCACATGTTTCAAATACACGTAGGTCCAGAAAATGCTGCGGCTCATATCCTTTTCTCTAAACTGAAGCTGACATCGGGTTTCATCTGTACTGATAAATCTAGATTTGATCATGAGCACTCAGAAATTTAGTTATTTACATTTTAATATCATGGTGTTTGCATAGCTTTACCATGAAAACTGAATTAGCACCGTTTGTCCTGTACGATTCCTTGAATATCGGACATCGGACAAAGCCACGCAAAAGGCCTGGTTTAACGAGATTAAATTAATTCGGCATGTGTAATTCAGTAGCGAATGTATGATTCAGAATAGTGACAAGAAAGTCTAATGTTTTTCCTAATACAAATATATCACTTGGCTTTCATGGAAGAAATAAATATTAAACTATTGCAAAAGCGAAGAATGCGCACATGCCGTACGCCAAACAGTGACGTCACTAATGTTGGTGTCACCCAGTGCGGTACTCATGGTGTCACCCCATGGATCTCCTTCCTGCACAAAAATTCAAAAATTTTATAGACAGTCATGTGCGGTAAGTCACTGTGTCCATGGACCCCCTTCCTTCACACAAATTCAAAAGTGTTATAGACAGTCACGTGAGGTTAACTCATGTTGTCACCCTCATGGACCTCCTTCCTGCGCAAAAATTAAATGTTTTTTTTTTTTAATAGACATTCATTTTTTTTTCACCCTCTGATGGTGTCACCCGGTGCGGTCCGCACCCCCTCTCCTTCACCCCCATAGTGACGCCACTGACGCCAAACATGTTTATGAAGTCATGCGATAGTTTTTCTTGTTGGCTTGCATCTTCTCTGGAGAAGCGCCCTATGTGTATACTCGGTAATGCAAGTCAGTATACAAATGACTTATTATGCGCTCGTTTTTCTATACATTGCTCATTATTATTATTATTATTATTATTATTATTATTATTATTATTATTATTATTATTATTATTATTATTATTATTATTATTATTATTATTATTATTTAGTGACAGACAGGAAGATACTTCCCCAAGCCATACAAGCGTAGGCATAAATATTAATCGAACTTCAGCTTTAAAAAGAAAGCGTACAAGTTCATCACCTCAAATAAAAAAAGTATTCTCGCACTGTCCCGTTATTTGTACCCCCTACCGATTTAAAAAAAAACAAACGGCTTCAATTATGTAATAATGCACAAAACTTAGTCATTTCATTCATCCATTTATAATATCGAACTTGATTTTCACCAGGGGGTTCCTAAACACTGTCAACTTTTGGAATCAAACTGGAGTTTCTTTTGTTAAATGGTCGCCATATTTGGATGGGCGGGTCTATATTTTCAAGCAACAGATGTGATGTAGTTCAGTGTCTTTGATAATTTCAATAATTCTGTAAATTTTGGAGTTGCATCTATTCATGCAACAGTTCCTAGTTTTTATTAGTTCAATTTGTTTAAGAAATATTAAAATTAGATTATATTGGACGAAGACGACACAGTTTTTGCTGAAATGGAGTATTCTAGAAATCAGACAAGAACAACGATCAGTTTCTCGCTTGTTTACATCGAGAGCTTTGGTTTCGTTTGAAAACGCAAATAACTTGACAGCGTTATGGATCTCCTGGCGACAATCAGGTTAGAAATTATAAATTGATGAATGTAATGACTGCGTTTTGTACAGTTTTTATATCCTTGATGCTTTTCGTTTTTTATAATCAGTAGTTACAAACGGGAGAGTGCACGAATACTATAACAGACCACATGCAAGGAACAAAGAGGTGATTTGCCGAAAACTTAAATATTTACGTACTTGTAAACTTATCCTCGATACAATATTTTCGTCTATAATTGACGTTAATGTTCATATCACCATGAAAGATTTGTTTTCTTTCTTTGTTTTTAAGTAAATAAGATTGCTTTTACAAGGTCCAGGATCAACACATATAATCGTTTGCTTTTGGGAAGGGCCATATTTGCGCTGACGCCTATCTGTCTATGCGCACTTCAAGATGAACATAGCGTTTTGTTTTCTCACTGTTACATCCAAACGCATTTGAAGAAACTGAAATGAGATACCTCGGCACACCTGCTGCTGTATGTCGGTGAGAAGGGGAATTTTCACGAGTGACGAACAATTATCCCTTGCATTGATGGAACAAAGCTAAGACTAATTACTGCTTTTGTATTCAGGATTACTTTCTTATCAAGCTGATTAAAATCTTGATGTATTCGGTTTCAAACAGCAAAGTCCGTTTACGTTATGTTCATTTTTTTGTCATTTGGTACAGACGTGGCACTGATTAAATCTGAAATTATCACGGTCAAAAAGAATGCACTGCTATCTTGAAATTGTGAATGAGAGTTGCACGGATGGAAGCCACACTCTATTTTCTGTGCGTAATTTGTCTATTTTAAATATAAAATTTACGAATTCCGATGTGATCACGAATCGTTCTTTAATTGTTCTTACACTAGACTATGTGTGGCTAATTCTTAACGAGCAAAAACAACCTTTTTCTTTTAAAATCAACGGGATAAAATTAATTTGATTATGTCATCGAATAAATGTCTGCATACAAGGTGGAAGAAATGCAATCCCTAAATTTGATAAAACAGTGGCAGCGACTAGCTGACTAAACAGTCAGTTTACAAACGAGGACGATGCCACATATGTTAGATTGACGTGTTGTCTTTTTCATTTCTGATGCATTAGTATTGTAACGAACAAATCGAATTAATTTAATTTAATTCAAGCAACTTATCCTGTATCCATCATCATGTTAAGAAAATACCAATTGATAGAAACTTTAAAAGGGCAATTTAGCAGGTCAGTAACTTTTCTGAGTTGGTTAACGTGAATTAAAAGCGATTAGAGCACAAGACTTAATGAAATTATATTTTTGAGCAAACCTGACAATAATTTAGAGTAAAAAGCCCCAACAAATTCGCAAAACAGTTCCAATAAGATTGATTACATGATAAAATTTACAACGAGAATTTATACTTATATGTAAATATTACATCGCTATAATCAACCTATATATTTTATAAATGCACATTATTGTTGTAACATAGAAAAAGAAATAAAGTAAGTCACTAAGAATATGAATGAAGAAAAGCTATACCGAAAATTGCGGCCAATTTTCATATATCGTGTTTGACTCTGTAAAAAAGGCTAACCGTAGGAAATTAATCACAACAGGATAACTATACAAAGAGCATACATAAGACAATTTATGTTATCAAAATAATAAAATGAAAACAAAGCTTGAAGTCTGAACAGTGTAAATACAAACCTCACGTTGAGCGTCCACATAATCAAGTCTTATACATCAGAATTATTTAGTCTTGAACCAAAATATGAATTACAAAATTGATATTACAGAATTAAACTGCAACATCCAAGGTTATTCCAAGTTTCTTATTGTTATGGTCATGAGAAGCTTGTCCAGAAAAAAGACAAAGATTGGACTTTCTCCAGCGGTTCTGTACAATTCAGTTAGGAGGCTTGGACTTTAATTACGGTTTTCAGTATAATTCGTTTAAAAGACTTTTGCTTCATTTAGGGTTTTCGGTACAATTCATTTAGGAGACATGTTTATGTAAATACAGATAACTTTTGCATAATGAAATGCCTTTAACAACAAAGAAAGTACATACACGTTGCTGTAATTAATAGATGTTTACCTTTGCCACGAGACTCAATGCATCACACCTTAACGACCACATGAATTCATGATGTACGTACCTATCAAGAATTTCTTTTTTGTGCAACTGGACGCGTTTTTTTTCCATCTGTTTTGTACAAGGTTCAATAAAGTGAATTAACTTATAAATATAACAACATGTGGAATTTTAGCGTCTTTTCCGAACCTGTTGTGAGAGAGAGAGAGAGAGAGAGAGAGAGAGAGAGAGAGAGAGAGAGAGAGAGAGAGAGAGAGAGAGAGAGAGAGAGAGGAGTTTGCATTTTACCATTAAATCAATCCATACAGAGTATGTAGTTAACATGGGGACTGATCAGCAAGTGACAACTGCATTAACTGTTAAATGATATTAATAGGCAAAACACTTAGCTATCGACATGATTAGGGAAATCTCTAATTATTGCTTTGTAATTATGATCGATGTTTGTCTAGTGGCTGTCATGATGGAATGAGCGTTTACTACAAAAAAAGAGTATAGCGATGTGGAAGTTTTTTGGAGGATTTTTTTGTTGTTTTTTTTTGTGTGTGCGAATACCAAGTCTGTTCGGCGTGCTACAAGGTATAAAACAACGAAGCAAAGGCAGTATTTATTCAGCTGAATGCGATGTTTCTTCCATTTCTTACAAAGGAATGATGTTCAATACTGTAGATTCTTCTACATAGTAAATTGAAGGCGCGTTTGTTTTCAGCAAGTTTCCATTACTAACAGATCGCGACTTGACGTCGGTGCACTAAAATCTATTGGCGGGTGATCAATTATAGTCGACAAAAAGTTTATTATTTATTGTTCACAGACAATTAACTTGAGAATCACATTCAATCACTTTGCAGTGGCAAATTTTGAAGGAGCCTACAGTGCAATAGAGAAAACTAAGGATATCAGTCACTTTAACATAGGAACTGCTATATAAACTTTGTGGTATCATAAATCGTCGTATTTGTGCAGACAAGGCGGAGAGTACACTTTAAATTTGCAATTACGTTTTAATGAAGACCGAAGGGAACATGCGAACTTCGCCTATCGAAGAAAACGTTGTTCAGTGATCTGCTGGATAGGGTTTTTAGTACAATCGTCGTGAAATAACGCCAATGGCAGACTCTCCATGCAAATATTCATTTGATAATTGCAACTTTGAAGAATACGTGACCGATGACAGCTATTCTCCTGCTTCAGATAGTCCAGGACCTTTCCGGAATGCACGAAAACGAGGACGTCCGATGGGAAACAATGCAGCCCGCGAAAGGTCACGTGTAAAGTCGTTGCGTTCAGCGTTTCTGGACTTGCAGAAGACGCTGCCTGCAGTACCGCCGGACACAAAGTTATCCAAGCTTGACGTTTTGGTGTTAGCGACAGCGTATATTGCCCACTTGATGAGTACTTTGCATGACGAATCGGACATTTCGAGGACATTTGCAGCCCATGGAGTTCTGCATCCAGTCAAAGTAAGCATATTTTTTAAGTTTAATTTTGTTTCTGTTTGTCTATTTTGCTAGTTACTTGTTTTTCTGTTTGCATCACCCACCTCTCCTACAATCTAGTATCGGTAGATATTAGTTCTCGCAGAACGCCCATATAAAATATAGGAAAAGGAGCAAGTATTTGAAACCGTTTTAGTACAACTGGACTACATGCTATAGAAGAAATTATCGCCAGTCAATGGAAATATAGCTTATTAAATATAAGTGTGTGTGTGCGTGCGTGTGTGTGTATTGCCTATGTATAAAACATGATATTTTCGATACGGTCTCAAAAGTGAATCAAACCATATACTCCAGACTTTTTGCTGCTTTTTTTTAAAGAAAAGGTTATGCTCAATGGAAACAGTATTTTCTGCAATATCAGTATCAATGCTCTTTTAAGCAGGAAAATCAAAAGCATTCATGTTAAACTGCATTGACTAAACGTATTGTTCAGTTGCTACTAGCGAGTGAATCTAGCGAACTTAATTTGCGCTTGAGCAGTCTTCATTGATTTAAAAAAAGCAACAAAATATTTATGGTTTACAATTCGGTGCTTATAAAGAATCATTTGATTTGGTTTACTTTTCGGTGCTTATAACCATGTATCAGCCGTCAATGTTTCTTCAAACTCAGTTTTTTTTTTATTCACGGCAAATCTTGCTGTTCACGGCAAATCTCGCTAACTTATGACGAATTGTTTAATAGGTAAATATACTTCTTATTCGCGCCACATTCTACTCAGGACTGTATAGCACGGTTTCTTCTTTTCTATCGCTTTCAGTGACTTAGCTTTGTATCCAGTACACTCGAACACTTCGCTGATAATTCTGATCTGCATACATCTGGAAAACCTGTCAGCTCCTCTGAAAACAAATTTCAAAAATCAGTCTAAATAATTTCTTACCTTGATGTGAAACGAATTGTTTGACGATCTGAACAAGACTGCGCCTATGGATTTGTTTCTCACTCAAAACATTCTTGGTATTTTCATTGATCAACACCTCAGCTAGAATTTTGCTATTGATCCCCTATGTGCGATAATTGTCAAAAGTACAACCCTTAAAATTAATGTCGAAATTCTATCTTGGGAAACAAGATAGTGAATAGCAATATTCTTAGCAAGCGTAAATACGTTACTAGCGAAGTTTCTTACTGACATCAAAAGTTTACTCTTTTACCTGTCATTTATCATCATCTTTGCACGTCATTATAAGAGCAGCGACCATCTTAAATACGTTGATATGGAAATGAGATCTCGTTGTATCGATATTAGAAGCTCAGAGGATAGACAGCTGCCACACGATGGGAACCGTATAACAAGAGAGCACTTGCTTGCACTTATTTATGTTGATCGATTTAATCTTCGTATGTAACAAGAAAATCGCAGAAAAGCTGTATGGAAATAGTTCGTATGTAACAAGAAAATTGCAGAAAAGCTGTATGAAAATAGTTTTTCTCTTTCAGTAATATTAAATTTTACATCATTAATAGCATCTGAGAAATTTGATGGCTGTCGAACGCTGATTTTTATTTTTACAAATATCGCTTCCCAAATCTTCTTTCCATACATACTCAAATGTAGTTCATTAAATAGACAGGAAACAATAAGTGGCGTAGCAAGAAAGTCAGTCTATCTCTCCACCTCAAAACATAACTTTTTCTAAATATTGTGAAAAAGAGCTTATTGCAAACTTGAACAATTCAGTATTTCGGAAATGTTATTAATACCTCCTGTTCACTTCCCCATCTTGTCTTGAATGAATATTTTGAAATTGTATATTCATTTTTGATCGGTTACTTGCGAGTTTGGCTGGGTCGTTGCATCAGATGTGACGGGGTCAACTTTTGGTCTTGTGAAATAACTATTGAACTAGCATGAATGATATTCAAAGTTTTGATTATCATACTCAAGGAACTCATGCAGAATTATTCTAATATTTTTACCTCTTTAATTACAAAGGTGTTGAACTCGTACTATCTGAATTAACACATCTGAACTAGGAGAAACTCACACTTTGAAAAAGGAAATATGAAAATAAGGATTTTCTGTATACGGTAATTATATCTGTAACCAGGTCTTAAAAATGTAAAGAACTGAATTTATGCGAACAAAAGCAACTTCTTAACGATTTATTGTAAAACATTAAGCTGAATGCTGGGGAGGTCCCTTCTGACCATAACAATTGAATTGAAAATGCTTGTCGGTAATGTCAACATTGGTACACTACACATTTTAAGATTTACGTATCAGTTTTGGTTATTACACCATAAAACTATTTTGGTCATTACATCGTAAAACTGTTTTCGTCATTAGGCCATAACACTATTTTTGCCATTACACAATATGTTGGGGCCACATGATTTTAAATCAGCCAGAAACGAAACATTGTAACTAATTTCAGATGATATGAGTACATTGTTTAAATTACTGCATTTACAAGTAGGAGTAGATATATTACATTAATGTGATTACAAGGAGTACATAGATTACATTACAGCGATTACAAGTAGGAGTAGATATATTTCATTACTGTGATTACAAGGAGTACATAGATTACATTACAGCGATTACAAGTAGGAGTAGATATATTACATTACTGTGATTACAAGGAGTACATAGATTACATTACTGGGATTGCAAGGAGTACATAGATTACATTACAGCGATTGCAAGTAGGAGTAGATATATTATATTACTGTGATTTCAAGGAGTAAATAGATTACATTACAGCGATTGCAAGTAGGAGTAGATATATTATATTACTGTGATTTCAAGGAGTACATAGATTACATTACAGCGATTACAAGTAGGAGTGTATATATATATATATATATATATATATATATATATATATATATATATATATATATATATATATATATATATATTACATTACTGTGATTACAAGGAGTACATAGATTATATTATTACATTTACAAGTAGGGGTAGACATATTACATTACCGTGATTACAAGGAGTACATAGATTACATTACAGCGATTACAAGTAGGAGTGCATTGATTAGGTCACTGTAATTATAAGTAGGAATACATAGATTACATTACTTTGATATACAAGTAGGAATAAACAGAGTAGGTACAACGATATTTAATCTACTGCCACTAGAACAATTCAAGTGGTTTAGTTTCTAAAACTACCAGCCTCATAAAACTGAACAAAGTCCAAAATATTTAAAATCTGTTTTGAACCAACCCCTATAAATTTACATAGGAACATCCACTCCACTGTCTTTAAACCATAGCCGTCATATATTCAACCAAATTGGTCACTGATGTTGTGGATGAATAATCGTAACTTTACATGTACGTTTTTATTGGATTAATGTTTGAATGTCAGTCTTTTGGACTTGGTCAATTTTTGGCGAATATTTGAAAACAATGAAAAACATAAATCGCTTGTTCTCGTGGCATTTGATTATATATGTTTACATATTTCTAACTACAGTTACGTGATTCTAATTCTAGGTACTCCGATCAATGGGAATAGTGTAAGTTTATGCTGTACTCATTTTGAGTTATATTGCCAGAATACATGGTACAAAGTCCAAGTCGGACACGTACAACTTTAATGGCCAAATTCACTGTAAGTTGTGACAGGTCATCTTCAACAAGTTTACTGTTTGTTGCACATGTGAACGACCCGGACATCACAAGAACAAATTAGTGCATGGTTTCCATGTGAGTTGATAGCAATATAGCGATGGAATACCAATGTAGTGAGGGGATTCAAATATAGCGAGGGGATACCAATATAGCGAGGGATACCAATGTAGCGAGGGGATACCAATGTAATGAGACGCTACCAATGTAGCGAGCGGATACCAATATAGTCAGAAGTTACCAATATAGTGAGGGGATACCAATATAACGAGATGATACTAATATAACGAGGGGATGCCAATGTAGCGAGGGGATACCAATGTAATGAGACGCTACCAATGTAGCGAGCGGATACCAATATAGTGAGGGGATACCAATATAGTGAGTGGATACCAATATAGTGAGTGGATACCAATATAGTGAGGGGATACCAATATAGTGAGGGGATACCAATATAGTGAAGGGATATCAATATAGTGAGGGGATATCAATATAGTGAGGGGATATCAATATAACGAGGGGATACCAATGTTGTGATGGGATATAAATGTAGTGCTTCTATGAGATCTTACTCATGAATAAACTGTATTTCCGACATAGTTGTAGTGGCCGCTACTCCAATGTTGCTCAAGGGATGTTACTCCCGTTGAGTACGTCATTTTTAAGTATGGAAAATGATGATCGTTTCAAAAGCTATTTTTAAAACAAATTCTTTTTAAAATTTAAGAAAATATAATTCCTCTGCTGTTTGTATTAACATAGTAAATATGCATACTTTGCGCTTGTAGAAATTAATGATATATGTTATTGTTTTATCAATTTTATGCCTGATCTCACGAAATGACATATACCAAACAATATCTCATGAAATTACCTATTATAAACCTTATCTCACGAAATGACATATATCAAACCATATGTCATGAAATGATAAGTACCAGACCTTATCTCATGAAATGACATATACCAAACCCTATTTCATAAAATTACCGATAATAAACCTTATCTCATGAAATGACCTATATCAAACCATATGTCATGAAATTATAAGTACCAGACCGTATCTCATAAAATGACATATACCAAACAATATCTCATGAGATTACCTATAGCAAACTCTATCTCATGAAATGACCAATAACAAACCATATCTCATGAAATGATCTATACCAAACCTCATTTCATGCAATGACTTATACCAACCCCTGTCTCATCAAATGACCTGCACCAAACCGTATATCATGAAATGATCTATACCAAACACCATCTCATCAAATGACCTGCCCCAAAATGTATCTCATGAAATGACCCATACCAAACTCTAACTTATGAAATAACCCATACCAAACCTACCCTCCAAACAATGTAAATATTAATGATAAGGGAAACTGTTCTGGCCTCTACATACTAAACACAAACACTATTTGTTATGATAAGTTGACTGAATATTGTTACAAGCCAGGTATCTATGCTTAACCGAGCAGTGTCAAAACCCTGGCGCGATTCTCACTAGAAGTGATAAGTACAATTATGCCCTAACACAGTGAACTATTTTAACTACGCTACCTTAGGCCAGTCAATCTATGCTTTCAAGGCACATCACGCCAGTACAACTGCATCACATTTGCCACAATGACAACATAAACGGTATCTGAAGAGTCCCTTCTTGTTTATTCCATTTTGTAATTTATCGGTTTCCTACCGTAAATACTGCCACTCCAGTCACAACACCAATGTACACAACTAAGCCACAACTAAGCTTTAATAGAAACTACATTATTCCAGGGACAGTCATTCTCTTTGTGTTTGAATTTACTACTCATTGAACATGGCATTATGGAAACTCACTAACACTTTCTCTACATGACGTTTGCTTCTAGTCATTGGCTGATTATTTTGGGCTAAGGAATATTTCCATTGCACCGAATTCCAATAATCAAACAAGTAAACACACAAATCTAAGAATTCCTTAAACAGGGAGCTATAACAAATGCGCATCTTTAAAATTGCATTACAATATTATGTTATTGTATTACAGTATTATGTTATTGTATTACAATATTATGTTATTGCTGCAAGCTTGTCAGAAAGAATAATTAACAAAAGCTGCAGTAAAAACAAGAATTAGGACTCTAAAATGCATGTTACTGATTAATACGTATATACTTGCCGAAGTCACTTTGTTGTTGTTTCATTATTTTATCTTCATAAAATACCCAACAGACATGTGATAAACTTCTGATGTTAAATAAAAATGATCGCTCACTGTATGTTCGTTATAGTATGTTTTTAAGCGTAATGATCAAATGTTAGGATGTCATTTGAAATCAGATTCATTTTCTTAAAATCAGCTGTAGCTTTAACAATATTGTTTTTTATATCTCTACGATATCTACAGCTGCAAGCACCATTTTTAAAAAAAATAAACCTTTGGTATGACTCGCCCGGAGTTAGAATCCGCAACCTCCCGCACCTTAGGCGGATGCTCTAACCATTTAGGCCAGCGGGTCCGCTTCAGTATAGAAGGCTACACAAGGTATATATATATATATATATATATATATATATATATATATATATATATATATATATATATATATATATATATATATATATATATATATATATATTGTATGTGTGTGTGTGAAAACACAGTGCATATGAATGAAGCGTACTGTTCAGATTGAATATACATTTTATTCATCTATTTAACCCGATAATGTGAAAATAAATATTTAAATTGTAAGGTATCAATCAATCAAAATGAAAGTCCGATATGACATTTCATTCTAAAAGAATAAGCCTAAGGCAAGATGGATCCATTTGAAAAGATTGATTACCCACATGTAACAAATGCGAATAGTTAAAAGTATATAAAATACCTAGATATCACATTTTATTTTATTTTAATATCCATTCACCCATATACCAATATGAATATATAAGTAAGTTCTTCTATGTGCGTGTGTATCTGTGCTTTCAGCTGCCTCACTTGGCCCTCAGGCTGTATTGATGTTGATCAATATTGTCCACATATATATTTTTATCCATGTAGTTCCTTTTCGAAGCCCAACATGGAACAACCAACAAATTCTCTCCAAGATGATTTTTTTTCGGCTTTGCGTTCTCCTAACCCCCGCGTGTTACTCGCCTGTTTAGCTATTAGTGCTGCAACGAACGCTCCATAACTCGATTATGAATCCGCATTAAACTCGAGTTCAAATTTGAGCGTAGAGTACAAACCGAGAAGAGGAGAAAACTCCTAAAGACAATTTGGAACAAATTTTATAATTCTCTTATCCTCAATCATAAATGTTACTTACGGATGTCACTGGGGCAATAATAATAATAATAATAATAATAATAATAATAATAATAATAATAATAATAATAATAATAATAATAATAATAATAATAATAATAATAATTATTATTATTATTATTATTATTATTATTATTATTATTATTATTATTATTATTATTATTATTATTATTACTTTTCTGTATTGTATATGTGGGATCTGTCTATCGATGTATTATTATTACTACTACTACAAATAATAATAAAGATAGTACTAGTAGTAGTAGTAGTAGTAGTAGTAGTAGTAGTAGTAGTAGTAGTAGTAGTACCACTAGTAGTAGTAGTAGTAGTAGTAGTAGTAGTAGTAGTAGTAGTAGTAGTAGTAGTAGTAGTAGTAGTAGTAGTAAAATTGGCGCCAGGTGGAGGAGTGATCTAAAGCGTGCGCCTTTACTGTTCACGGCCATCTCACCTCTGTCCGAGTGGGATCGAGTCTCGGTTCTGGGCTCAGCCAGTGTGGGTACGTGAGAAAGCTGCCAATAGCTTCTTCTGGGTCGGTGCTTTATACCGGGATTTCTTCCTCTGTGTTCAACCCAAAACCACAACATATGATTATTTTAGAAACACAATGGCGGAAGCTTCAACACAACCTCCTTCTAATCGAATTATTGCGCTGTCTATACTACTTAGTGGACTAATAAAAACTGTATGGATCTTTATATTAAATACTTTTCATGCCTACTTGCCATCAATGACATCCCATTTTCCTAAATTAAAGCGATTCAAGGTTCAAGTTGAGTGGCTAGCCCAGAGGACGTGAGGATGTGATGAATCAAAAAGGAACACTTCATCATGACTTATAAAACAAATGACAGAGATTCGGAAACTTTTATTTAATTTTTTTCTGAATGATATATTGTTTATAATATTCATATACTAAATATAAAGCAACCTTCGCATCTTTATCTATCTATCTGTCTGTCTGTCTGTCTGTCTGTCTGTCTCTCTCTCTCTCTCTCTCTCTCTCTCTCTCTCTCTCTCTCTATATATATATATATATATATATATATATATATATATATATATATATATGTGTGTGTGTGTGTGTGTGTGTGTGTGTGTGTGTGTGTGTGTGGATGTAGTTGTGCTTTTGTTTATATCTGATCTTGTTTATTCAATGGAAAGATGTGTGTGATATCTAGTGATATACAAGGAAAGCCATGATCAGAACAATAAAATATATACTATAAAATAAAAAAAAGGAACTGAATTTTAAAAACTGAAACATTGGAAACAGAAACTATTCATTATACACTCTAGCATTAAAAATAGTAACAGTAAATTCTTATTTGACACTGTAACGTTGCAACAGAAACTGTTAAATTTTACACTGTAGCATTTAAAACAGAAGTTGTAAATTCTGCACTGTAACAATGCAAACAGAAACCTCAATTCTTCACGTTAACATCAAACGTTTAAACTGTAAATTCAATACTGTTACATTAAAAACAGAAACTGTAAAGTCAACACTGTAACAATAAAAACAGTAATTTTAAATTTCTACACTGTAACAACAAAAATATTAACTGAATTCTACAGTGTGACATTAAAAATTAAAACTATGCATTTTACACTTTGATATTAAAATAGAAACTGAATTGTAGAAATTGCTGATTGAGTAAATTAGATTTTAAAAATCGTGCTTTATATAAATGATTTAAACAAAATCTAGATTAATCTTTTATCTTTAAAACAAAAAAAATTGTTGTAAAAATTACTTTAAACATTTTACATGTAGATATGTTGTCTATAGAAAAAATATTCCATTAGTCTTAAAAGTGATTAACAGCAAGATCATAAATGAGTAAAGTCACACTTTCAAAAAATACCTGTTACAAATTAGTAAAAACACTGTAAATAACACGCGTAACAAATTAGTAAAACCATACTTTTAATTCGTCACAAATAGACCATTTTGGTATACATTATACTTATACAAATTTTGTCACCACCTTATTCCACAGACTGTGATAACGATAGGTTACCTTTCTGAAATCAATATGCATCAAGATATAGCTGAAGAACTGTTATCGTCTCTTGCTCATCTGAAAAATTAAATCAATACTTGTGCCGTCCAGTAAATTATACTTTACCTAATTTCATTGATTCAATCTATTTCCAGATCAAACAAAAATTGAACAGAGTAATTTATCTACTCTATATTTAGGTTTTAATTACCAGATCTGTTGCCGGAATTTTCACATTGAAAGCAAACATGATTTTTAAATTAGAGTACGTGTCACAATTAATGAATATCACACACACACACACACACACACACACAAACACGCACGCGCGCGCACACACACACATACTGTAATCATGTTAAATCAGATGTACAACTGTTATTAAAGAAAAATGACTGGCATTTCTTAAATTATTTTTTTTAGAAATATTATTTGTTTAAATTATTCTAAGCAATGAAAATTTTTTATATGACTCAAAAGCTGGACAAACCAAAAAGTTTGGAAAAGTGAAAATATTCTGAGAAAGTTTCTCGAATTATAATGAATCACTCAGTTCTGAAAACAGTAATCTGAGAAATGATTCCACCTGATGCGAGTTTATCAATGTTGCTCTATTCCAAAATACGATTTTGCTGTTTTCTGACAACCAATATTCTCCAATACTAGTGTTGGAAACGGGAGAGGTGCAACCTTGCGCTTATAATACATGAAAAGGATGATGGGAACTAGGTTACCATTTCTACCTGGGTGAGTAATCGACGAAAATGCACATTACAAAGACCTGGTCGTATAAAATAATATCATTATGTAGGAAATAATTACAAGCCACTTAATCGGAACGTAGTGACAGAGTACACAAATCAACGCCAACTAATGAAATGATTGTTGATCGGTCTTATCCAAACTTCCCATGTTATATATATATATATATATATATATATATATATATATATATATATATATATATATATATATATATATATATATATATATATATATATATATATATATATATATATATATATATATATATATATGTTGTTGTAGGGTTTAAAGCCATTTTTAGCACAAGATAGGCTGGCTATTCATGGCGGCCAGTATTAATGGTAGAGGAAGAACCCTGGAAAAAGCCGAGAAGATCAACCGACCCACGAGAAGCTACTGGCAGGCTTTCTCACTTAACCATGTTAGCCGAGTCTGGACTCGAACGCACACTAACGGAGGTAAGATGGCAGTGATCCGTAACGGTCGGTTAGCGCTTTAGACCACTCGGGGCCCCCATATGTATGTATGTATGTATGTATGTATGTATGTATGTATGTATGTATGTATGTATGTATGTATGTATGTATGTATGTATGTATGTATGTATGTATGTATGTATGTATGTATGTATGCATGCATGCATGCATGCATGCATGCATGCATGCATGCATGCATGCATGTATGTATGTATGTATGTATGTATGTATGTATGTATGTATGTATGTATGTATGTATGTATGTATGTAAAAACTAAATAGTAAAAGTGATCAGTAACAGTCAGCGCTTTAGACTACTCGTGTATATGTATGTATGTATGTATGTATGTATGTATGTATGTATGTATGTATGTATGTATGTATGTATGTATGTATGTATGTATGTATGTATGTATGTATGTATGTATGTATGTATGTATGTATGTATGTATGTATGTATGTATGTATGTATGTATGTATGTATGTATGTATGTATGCATGTGTTGGGGAGTTGTGTACACTCACAGAGAAACACACAAATACATATAGTGCGAAATTAAGACCTTCCATGGCCCGAAGCACAAACAATATTATGACGCACCCCCTACAAAACGTGAAACTAAAAGCAGTAGTAAAAAGTAAATAGTAAAAGCTAACAAGATAGGAAAATATCAGTGTTTCCATTATTCCAAAATTCCAAATCAAAATATTCGTAATGCAGATCAAAATCACATATAATTCATTCAATTTTATTATCAGCAATTAATTTCAAACTTTTTTTGTTCTGTTGCAAATATATATATACGCTACATCATCTTCATAATTGAACTATAAAGGCGAGACCCATAGACAGACAGACAGACAGACAGACAGGCAGGCAGGCAGGTAGGTACCTAGGTAGGTAGGTAGGTAGGTAGGTAGGTAGGTAGATAGATAGATAGATAGATAGATAGATAGATAGATAGATAGATAGATAGATAGATAGATAGATAGATAAAATAGATTATAGTTCTATGTTCATTTCCGTTATCTATAATTTAACCATGATTTTCAGTTTTATTGAGCAATTTTTAAATGTTTAATTATTTTCGTCCTGTGAAAGATGTTATGCAATATCAATGTTTTATAGCTCCCAATACTCTTACGAATATCTTTGCAGTTCTTGTTTTCAGGAAACTGCATCAGAACAATGACGTAGCTGTAGCAATATTTCGAGACTTTCCACGAGACAAAAATGCAAAAACAAGAAAGAAAAGCACCCCCAACAGAATAGCAACAACTTTCAGTGTAATGCAGTTGATTATTGTGTTGAAGTTGTGTATATTCGTCTTTAATCCGACCAGGTTTTCACAATATTAATATCTACAACCTATCATCTACTAGTATGGAAAAGTGTTCTCTCTTAGGGCGCAGCAATGACATAGTTCGCTGGATACAGTGTTTTTCCTATTCTAGAAAGGAACACATGATGTGATGGATGACTTAAAAGTTGAATAGGCTCTACTCAATCGTTTTGTATTTACATTGTTAAACTAGACGTCAAGGTAAAATTTTGTATGGTACAATATAAAAATAAATGGAATTGAGTTTTGGAACGCCATATCGATGATATTATGCGATACATATTTTTACCGCTTTTAAATTACAGGTCATATTAAGTAATGTCACCTGACAAACCTCTCTTCCGGTTTTTTTTCCTGATCTATTTAATGATTTATTCCGTAAAATACGTTAGCAGAGGCAACAAAAAGTTAAAGAAAACAAAGAATTGTCTTTTTTTGCAAACTGGTCTTTTACGTATGTAGTTTTGTATTCGTCGTATAGAATAATATGACACGCAATGCCTCCTTTACACAGACGAAGATGTTATGCAGACCAATTTCATGATGTCTCAATGTTTTTGCTTTCCCCGTGTATTCCATTATCTGAGATGAGCTTATTGACCGCACACATTACATTTCAGTCTGTACACACGTCAAGTTGCGCTTGTTTTTCCAAGCTTTGCAAATAACATTATACACGTATTTAAAATGCAATCCTATAATGAAAATGGTTTAATTTCTCTCTATTTAGAAATGGCCAATGAGAACACGGCTTTATGCTGGTATCCTGTCCAGTACAATGACGTCGGCAGAGAAAGAGGAACGCTGTAATCAGGAAATTCCGGCATGGGTGAGAGCAAGGACGCAGACGACGGAACTTGTGTTGAAAGACAATAACTGGTGAAAGAGACTTTCACTTTTGACTTTTATTTTTGTTTGCAAAGCTCTAAAAGCCTGACAACAAAAGTTATCATGAACTAACTTATTTTAAATTTAACCATTTCTTTGTGACTTTTGATATATACATTTTTGATGATGATATTCTGTTATTAGTAAAGGACTTTTGCAAGTATTGAAGGTGTAACATTATGTCTAAACACGAATTATTAACAAATAAATCAATAGCAAGCTTTGCAACATATAAATCAATACCAGAATCATGGATCATCAGATCAAAATCATTTACTCTCTACAAAAATATTAAAAAACCCCGTGGGTATTTCGAAATTTCTCAATCAAATAGAAATACAGACAAAGAAATAGTGCAAATAATTTGCTTCATTATCGTAATCACACTTAGATAAAATGTTTGAATGTTAGGTAATTGCTCATATATGGTGTTCAAATAGTTCCTTATTTTTTTTAAAATTGAGTTCTGTTTCCTGGTACTCTTGGAGCCCGGTTTGATCCGAAATGGTGTGAGTTCGAATCATGCCATTAGATTAGCACGGTTTGGCTACCAAGGCGCTTTAAGACACTAATTAACCTTCGTGTGTCGCTGGTTTATAAAGCATAACCAGATTACATTGATAGTACTCGTAGTTCTTGTGGTGACATAAAACCACTTACTGCAGTACTTTTTTTCTGTTCCAGAAATAAACCTTTCCACTTACACAAACAAAGAGCAACAAAACACCATGTGAGGCAACTTGTAATACATGCATACATTATTGATTAATAATAATTGATTAATAGCTCTTGATTAATTAACTGGTGAATATTCATTAATTAACTGATGAGTAATTAACTAAACATAACATGTGTGATGTTAAATCGTGCCGAGCAATCACAGTTAATTATCTTACCCAGTGACATACAACGGTGGCCGAGCGTGCCTGACCTGGGTAGGATTCGAAACAGCAACGTTCTAGTCGCGGAACTAGCACGCTAACTACTGAGCGTTCACGGTGTCTTGGTAGCTACATACACAAGAAGTAAACGTAAAACATTAACCTTCAAGAATTGAATGTTGGAGAAATGTCTGTGAGCATATCTCCAGATAAATAAAATAATACTCAGTTTAAACTGTATGTGGACCTTTTTAGACTTTAGACTGACTCATGTTCTATGTAATAGTTTTATGGCTGTAAATTTTTAACTTACGATCTCTCTCTCTCTCTCTCTCTCTCTCTCTCTCTCTCTCTCTCTCTCTCTCTCTCTCTCTCTCTCTTAATTTTTATGTATTTTCTGCATTTCAGATACACTGATATCGTTGATACCTGTAAAATTATACTTCATATGCACTCTCGTAATAAAATGAGTTTTATTTATTGTTGCCCAATGAATATTTTAAGGTTGTAAATCTTGTATCTAATTCGTTTAATCTTCTGGCAGTATATTAGTCGAATTTCGTAAATTGACGATGATTTGACAATAACTGTTGCACACTAATAGCTCGACTGCAGAGAGAATACAGCTCGAATGATAATCGTTTAGTTTCGAAACGCTATATCGATGATATCATGCGATACATATTTATAACGCTTTTAAATACAGATCATATTAATTAATATCGTCTGAATGTTCTAAAGAAGTTTTGGGACCTGAGGTTTGGCGTGCTGGAGAAGCATGATCCCATATAAAGACCAAGTTTATAATTGTTGACACAGTAATAAAACTCCCAACATATATATTGTTTTTCGTACTGACGAATAATCTTTCTTCGTTATATTTGTCATTCTGGCAATATTAGTGTTTCGTTCATCACGAAGTGAGCTCTGATAGCACAGCGGTGAAGTTGAACAAACATCGATTCCGGTTTTTTTTTTTCTTCAGATCTCTTTAATGCTTTACTCCGTAGAATACTTCAGCAGAGATAACAAAAACAAAATGATGCTAAATGAAATGACATTTCTGTAAATCCTATACATATTTCTCAACTTAAATAAACTTGACAAAACTAATTCGAGTTCAGCCAGTGAAGGACTGCGACAGATAATGTAATTGCTCAGTGTGCGGTCGACTGAAATTCAAATTATAAATGAATTCTGTCGAAGTCATATGCCAGACTAATTTAAGAAATTTACTTTAAAAAATATTTTCAGCTATGATATTACGGAAACACAACACAAAACAACAGCAAAAACAATTTCGAGCATTTGCTTTTGGATTTAAAAAAAAAATGTGACGACAGTGAAAATAAGAAAAACAGCGTAATAAACTTAACAACGGTGTTTTACACTGGATATTCGATTTTTCTTTCCAGGACCAAATTCAACGTGTCATTTAAGCAGTACCAGTCCGTTTTGCTATACTGACTCTGGACATGGACATGACGGACTTCGCTTAAAATAACTGAGCAGAGCGCTTAATAGAAAAGTCCGCTCTCGTTAGTAAAACAAAATTACTCTTATAAAATCATTTTTTTGTCTACCAATAAGAGGACAGTATTCCATTCAGCGCGTCGTACCGCCATGCAAAGCAGGCGAGATCATGTCATGTCGATGGTTAATTTTGGAAAACAGCCGAGCATTCATTAGTTGTTGTTGTTGTTGTTGGGCGTAACACCATTTTTCAGCACACGATAGTTATACATGGCGGCCAGTATTAATGATGGAGGAAGAAACCGGGAAATCACCGGAAAGAATCACTGACCCATAAGAAGCATTCATTAGTAGTGGAAATCTAAACTGTATTTAAAGTAGACTATCTGCGCTTAAAGTATATTCATTGTTACGACTATGGTCAAAAACTAAGTAACAGAAAGAAGCAAAACCAACATGATTTGTAAAACTTTTAAAGTTCCTTTACACATGAATCAAAACGCATATTTTGATAATAATAAAAATACAAAGAAAAATGTCTTCTGAAAATATATGAACAAAATAAAGCAATATAGTACTTCTATACGCGTTAAAATTCATCTGCAATAAGATTTTCTTTTCCCTGGATGCGCTTAATGTTTATTTTGTATTTTTCCAACATCAAACTCTACTTTAAGAATCTTTTATTTTTTCATTTTGTTGATGAAAGTAAGGGAGCTATGATCATCGAATATGATAATCAGAGAAGGAGCCGAATTAAATTCCACTTCAAAGTGTTGTAAAGCCAAAATTAAAATCAAGCACGGGTTCTCAATAGTGGAATACTTTTCTGGTGCCTATTTTATATTTTAGAGAAACAGCACACTGGATGATCAAGACCAATTTTGTCTTACTGAATTTAATATTCCACAAAATGCAAAATTAATTGCATTAAAAGACTTTTACATGATTGGTTCATGACTATAGCTCAAGGAAGTGGTAGACTTCTAAGTATGGCCCTTAATTTATCGAAAACCTCATGATATTTGGCAGAACAATACAACCTGGTTTTATTACTCACGAAATTGGTCTGGCGTTTTATGCTCATAGGCAGATATCGTTTTAACCTTAGATTCTCTAATATTTCCGAATTTATAAACCGAGTTAAACTGAGTCAATACAATATGATTACATTCCACAATTTAAATCTACACTCTGTCGGATATGTATAACTAAATGGAGTGAATGATTTATAGGAATATCTCTGTCAAGATACTTCTTTAAAATATTCATACGGTAAAGTTATTCTGTTTTCGATACCCATGAGTGTTGATGATATAATTTAAGTAACATACCTTCTTTATAAATGTATAATGACCAAAATATCTAGAATTAAGAGGACCTTGAGGTATGGGCAAGTGAACCATAACTTTATCACAAGGCTATCATTCTTTTGTAGTTATACCTTAATTTCAGTTTTGATTGATAATAGAGTGAAAATGTTTCTTCATACCTCAACACACCTATGACAACTTTTTTTAAATTAGAGACATGATCAAGAAGATTAGACTGAAACCTCTGGTGAAAAATGTTTTTCTTTCAAATGATCAAACGGTCCACGTCCAGTGTATCCAAAAACTAATTCAAAGGGAGTAAAATTTGGCATTTGACAAGTATGAAAAGATCTACATTATTTAGAAACATAATTTTTATTTTTTGGCTAAAACACTTGATTCGAGATATTGTGATAAGTCTTATTGACTCACAAATGACCAGGCAAGGCAGTTTAATGGGTTAAGCTAAGACCTTCCTGCCTATGTAACTGACGAACAACAATCTCACTGACCACTCGTCATGAGCGAGTACCTCATGTGGACTCTGTTTTCAAAAGGACCCCATTTTTTTAGAAAATGACAAACCTGTACCTCTGCAAAATCAGTTTCACAAATAGTCATCTGAAACAAACAGAAGATCTCGAGAACTCTTTCCTGTTCGATGGCAATTATTGTCGTTTGTTTGTTTGCTGTCTGATTAGAAGAAAGAGAGTTAGTAGTTAATAGGAATCGCAATGGCAATTCCCCTCTGATTGTATTACGAGTCTATGCTCTTAAAGTTAGTTACAAAAAAGTGAAAAGCAAAAAGCTTTGTAAAATTCAAGAAATATTTTTATGTCCCTAGAATACAAAACAAAAAAAAGAGAAAAATAACTTACGGTATTGCGAATTAAATCCCAAAATAATCAGACACAAATCCGAATAACTTAAAGTCAATAATAAAATTCAGAAGTCCACATTAATTGCAAAACTAAAGGTGATGATATGTCTGTGGTAGCTTGCGGAGTGTTAATGTGCCAACAATCTTTTGTTGAATCAAAGGTTTTCCAGGTTTTAATTTACTATATAAATTTCAGTGAATGTCTCTGTCTAAGTATGTTATTGGAGCACTTATGTATTTCCAGAGAAAATAATAGCTTGAATTAAATAATTGAAGAAAAAAGATTCCAGGTCGAAATACTGGGTATAACATTTAATACAACTTGATTGTGATAGAACTTAAAGGACAAATGAAGGTTTTCTTCAGTGACAAGATTATATAATATTCTAGTACTATAATTCTGATTTTAAACCCATACACATCGAGAATAAATTAGTTATGCATTAGTTGTTTACAGAATAAAATAAAAAGTCACTAAAGGTCAAGAGGACAATGCAAATTAAATATACATAACACCTACAAGAAGCAAAGCTGACCTCATCAAAGCTGACCAATATGTGACAGCTACATGAATAATTTACTGATTATCTTCATTCTCACAAGCTCTTTTTTGTCCTAGATCTAGTAACTGCACAAGCAGGATATAAACCAGGGATTTTATATTCAATATCATCAACGTTTTTATCCAAAGAGGCGTGTCACTGTCATTTAACGTGTATTAACCACAGGATTATCCCCAGCTAAGTCATTACCCGTCAATAAATGAACACCCTTAATGGTCAGTGTTCAAATGTTCGATAGTCATGGGTCCTAAAACTATGTCCGATGACAAATGTACACAAAATAGAAGAACATTAACAAAACTGCACTCTACTCCATGGATAAGAACTTCTCAGACAAAGACGAAGTACCTGATGATAATAGACTCCAGGAAGCTCCCGTGTCCCTTACTATTTTAATATGAATATGGTTGGCAGAATCACCAACAAGAGAAACACAACCTTACAACATAACTGGTTCATAATTCTTCATAATAAAATCAGACTGTTTCTTTCTGCTTTCACTTTTACCTTTTGGAAGTGCGAGCAATTGGAATAGTTCTGTTTTTGTTATATTGCTTCCATTATGCTGCTTTTTTTAATTTATAGCATTGATAAATATACATTATTTTTTGCAATAAGTGTATGCAGAAAGAGATATGAATTTCTGATCAGTCTAATGAGAAATTTGATTTCTATAAATTTTTGCCAGATTGAGATTTGTCAATACACCCCATGTCAAATAATTATTCTTTTAGCCTAGCAAAGTCAATATGAGTATGACTATTTTCTGTTTTGCTATTCCTAAACCTTCGTTGATATGCCTCAGGTATCAACTCATTCCTTGATCAATCAGAATCAGCACTTTGGTATACTGACAGTGACGTATAGACTAAACGAGCTGTACCCACAAATACACTCTGCAATAACAAAGTCCAATGCTCTCCTGGCAATTTCAAATTTTCAGCTATATATTTGTTGATCTACTATTTGTAATAGGGAGTATAACCCTAACATTTTTAATAACATAAAAAACAGAACATTGATGAGTGGAGTTATTTATGCTTGCTATTTCGAATTCTTCTAATTTCATTTGCATTTCTGTCTTTTTTTCTCATTGCATCTCTTTTTCTTCTCTTTTATTTGCATCTTCATTCTTATTTGCATTTCTCTTTTTCTTTATTCCTTCTGCCCTCGCATCTGCATCTCTATTTTGATTCTTTTCCTTTTCTCTTTCTTCTTTCTTATATTGAATGTGTCTTTATCTAACCTTTTTAATTTGCAGTTGTCTCTCTCCTTTCCCTCTGGTTTTGGATTTTTATCATTTTTTTTGAAAATAAGGTTATCTAAATTCTATTTCCATTTTTTAAAATTTTACTTCGATTACTTTCATTTTAGATCCAGATACAGGTCTATTAATTAAACTCAAAGTATTTACATCAAAAATAATTTTTTCCAACAAATATTTTTAAACACTATAACCCATCCTTGGTCGGATTTGAATCACAACTCTCCAGCTTAGATGACATTGTGAAAGTCAGTTGGTTTTACCATGTAAAATAAAAAACCCAGGGGCAAGGAAAATTCCGAAACAATCAGAATTTATATTTTAAAAACAAATTTTTCTGAAATAGTTCTGAAATTCGTATTCCGGACGAGACATCCATTTTTGTTAAGACTCTTTGACTAAATAACAAGGAAACAAAATCAACAAGATTTTTAAAGTTTAGCAAATGATTTAATTATCAAAGTTATAAAAAATGAAAATTTAAGAGGTACTTAGAGTATTAGAAATTAATTCCAAAATAATCATAAAACGGTTATTCACAACTCCAAAGGAATGCAATGTTCCGAATAAATTCGAGATTGTTGAATGTAATTGTCTTTTAAAAGTCCTGATGTATCACAATGACATTGTCCAGAACTGCTTTGAACAAATTCACACTAGTCCCAGAACATGATTTTAGTCCAATGAGCACTGTATAGTTACAATGAATAGTCAAATTAATTATTTCCTTTCAAATTATATCTAAACACAACATACAATAAATCTGAAAACTAAAATTAACACAGAACATATGAGATTAGAATTCAAAATATGAATAAACACAACGCAATTTTATCTAACTGTGCGACATTTTGCAATATCTCAATTGAACTACGCATCCAATGGGAAATAATTCTTCTAAGAACCCACTTAATATCCTAATATCACTAGCCATTGAGAAATTAGTTTAAAAGTGTCCAAATGTTCAGTGTAGAGATTGAATTTAACTTGTAAGCACCTAACTATAGCTCAACATTTTAAAAATTGAATCTGTCAAAAGGCTAAAAAATTTCTACTTATTATTTTGTTTTATAGATAATCAATAGAATTTACAGTCATAAACAAAAGTAATACACAATATTTTAGAGTCATATATATCAAAGATTACACAAAATATAGAGATACATAACAACACAAAAAATTTAAAATGACACAAGTACCATACAATTTCCCAATATTTCGAGATGAACAAAATCTTCATCATGGAAGAAACAACTTACATCCAATAAAAACAAACAAAATACCCACAAAAGCCAAGAGAAATTCTAGACTTTTTGATGGTTGAAGTCTACGAACTTGTTATAAATGGAAAAATGAAATAAATAATTGAAAAAAGGTCCTAAAAGGGATAAACTACATATCTATTTTGCACTGACGTCAAACTAACACGGCTGTATAAATTATCGTATCTATCGCACAGAACCAAAATGATGCTAATAATAATAATAATAATAATAATAATAATAATAATAATAATAATAATAATAATAATAATAATAATAATAATAAAAACAATGTTAATGAATATTTACTTGGGTAAATATTATTGCAAGAACTGCTTACGTGTGATAACCTGATGCATATCATCAATTAAAAAAAAATTATTGCATTGGGAAGGTTGGACCTTTTCATCTAGGCCGAACTCCCATGAATGTTTAGATGTACTATCCAGTATCATCCATTACGTGTGTGTCCTTTATCGGTTCACCTGGCTTAAATTAGTCGATGGCATCTCGAAGGCCTCTACTGAATTGCCACACCAGTTGTAGTTGTTGGCGACTTTGGCGTTGTATTTCTTGCTAATGGGGTTCTTTTGGTTATTCATTCGTTTTCTAAAAATCATGGATTTCTGCTGCTTTTTTTAGTGATACAGATTATACATGTCAGGTGACGATTAGGTGGCGGACATACCTTATAATATTTAGCAACGCTTGCCTTTGAAGGGGCCCCGAGTGGCCTAGTGGTCTAAAGCGCTGTCTGTTACGGATCACTGCCATCTCACCTCTGTCTGCGTGAGTTCGAGTCTAGGATTCGGCGAATGTGGATACGTGAGAAAGCTTGCCAGTAGCTTCTCGTGGGTCGGTGGTTCTTTCCGGTGAATTCCCGGTTTCTTCCTCCACTATTAAATCTAGCCGCCATGAATAGCCTATCGTGTGCTGAAAAATGGTGTTAAGCCCAACAACAACAACAACAACAACAAAAAGCATTTGAAGCAGTATTTGCTGAATCTGCAGTCTTGTTTAGAGATACTTAGCAAACTGTCCTTCATATTTTGAGATCACTTTTGCATGTACCAGATGGTCCTGCAGATTTGTGCCTTTGAGTTACCTTGGCATATACTAGATTTTCGTTTAGACTTTAATTGTGTAGTATGCAACTATGGAAACGCCTTCAGACGTTCGGACGATTCGATCTGGTGGTGCCAATGCTTCCTAATGATCTCTTGTAAATTTAGGGCATCGGTGTGGAAAGTAATCACAAAGGGGACGCAATTGCGGGTTTCTTGGTTGTATATTTCTAATTTTGTTAATATCTGTCTCAGTATATCCCCTTATGCATCCTCTCCTTCTAAGGTGCACCTTGGGCTGTCCGAATTACTTTTCAAAGGTAGCCGGATTAAAGCATATACACATGCCGTAAGAAAGATATTTTATTACGTGCTGAGTGTGGCAGCTCTTCGGTTTTAGATACTGGTGAGAGTTTGTTTGTTAATGATACGGGCTTGTTTCTATTTGCCCCATCCTATAATGGTAGACTGATTAACTAAGAAGATGCTGGACCGATTGGATGACTTACGTAGATTGAATCGGAGAATTTAAGTTATCGGCATTTTTAAAAATAAAATATTTGAGATTGTCACCCGTTTCGATTCATTTTTATTCGTTGTCGTCAATCCATATACACAAGCTTATAGGTCTAAAGGGAACCTCACTGGTGAGTTTTTTTGCTCAAGTCTTTTCCAAGAAAATATTGGCATAAGAATGTAACATTTTGGTACCCGTCGCATGTCCAATAAATTTGTGGATAGTTTTGGTTTTTCAATACAGCATTGTTAAACTTAAGAACAATTATTAAAAGTTTGGTCGACTATGTCCATTTGTATAGTTAATTTGTAAGCAATGATGCGAACTCCTGTACACAAAGTAAATCAGTAAATTATACTGCTCCAAGCCAAGATGTCATTCCAGAACAAAAATTCGGCAGAATACTTTGTCTTCAGATACACCGTCGAATGATCCATAGCTCCCCACCAAAAAAAACTTCATCATTTTAATCTACCTTTTAAATCACCGATTTAAATCCCATTCTTCATGAATATGTCACAGTTTTAGAGTAATGGAGATAAATGCAAACGTTTAAAAGCGAAGCCTACTGGCGCAAGGAAAAAGGAAAACATAATCATCGAGGACATGGATGGTAAACCTGTATTTGCTTACGCTTTGCGGGATAGATACAATCCATTGTAAATATGTTATCTTCTTATCAACAAGAGGACAAATGGAAACTGTGTACACAGATGGAGTGTATGAGAGATTGCAGTGACTAAAGTCTATACACATGTATCAGATAATTAGTAATCTACATGTTTTGAAAAATACTAATGAAGCCAATATCTACATTTTGGGTATAGTAATTAAGCGTGGAGTTTGTGTGTGTGTGTGTGTGTGTGTGTGTGTGTGTGTGTGTGTGAGAGAGAGAGAGAGAGTGTGTGTGTGTGTGTTTCTACTTCCTCATTCCTCCAGCTTTTGGTAGCTTAAGATTTGTGAGATATACTTTATCAATATAATATTTGATAGGGAAAGAATCACAGCACTAACTGAATATGATTATTTATACATTGGTTCCAAATGAACCATATACATCTACATTGCTATTACAAAGAATGATTCCGATCTATATAAAAATGAACTGATAATAAATTAAAACATTATCTATCCACACACACACACACACACACACACACACACACACACACACACACACACACATGCATACTTCGACCCCAGATTAAATAAACAAACTACCATTAATCAGTCATGGAATAAACATCCATTTTTATCAATTATTGTGTGCGTACGCAGCGTGTGCTTTGTCGTGCGTGCGTGTGTGTGTGTTTGCGTGTGAGTGTGTTTAATAAGAAAATTGTTATTATTTGTCCTTACCTTCACTAAAAAAAATAATTAAAACGAGTAGATTGTTTCTCAGCCTTTCTTGGTACAAATACATCAATCTTCTGTAACAATGATCAAATACAGATACAGCCTCAAACTTTGTAACTCGAATCAAAACATGAGTAATTATTCAATAAAAGCAAAATGAAAACAAACATATAATGCACACATATAGTATTCTTTCCCGCTTCTGTACACATCAGCTACGTGCTCAGCAACACGTATATAGTATCAAGATGTATGTGATTTCCTAGCCCCCCATATATATATATATATATATATATATATATATATATATATATATATATATATATATATATATATATATATATATATATATATATAAAGAATACAAATCATATGGCGAATAACAACCCTCTCAAGCGTACTGGATCCACCAAGGGATCACGTTTGTCAGGGATTAATTAAAATAGATGCAATAAACTGACGATGAACAGTACGAAACTAGTAACTAACTAGCCTAAGCGCTTTCGACTCTTAATGAGTCTTTTTCAAAGGCAAATACAAAACATAGTTACGACAAACAAATAAACACAAAAACGTTGCGTTTGTAAACCTCTACATTTCTATCTTCACATGTGCTAAAACTATAAATACAACCAGCTTGTATAGACTAGTTGCGGAAACTGAAAACGTTGTATAATGCCCTAAAAGTCTACAAGCCAAAGCGACATCTATTTTTACTTTGTGTACATATGTAACGCAGATTATATCCCGGATATTTGATTCTATACCGGTTATTCTTAAAGTAAAAATTGAAGGATAAGAAGATTTAGAAAATGTTAAATTCTACTAGTGCATAGTTTTCATTTTCTAGTCTTCTTGGTTTAGACCGCTTGGTTTCAATGTCCTAAGGCGGCGTATCCAGTATGATTCCTTTTCCTTCCTGGTTTCGGAACTCCAGCTGTGGTTGTTGGCAATAGCGATAAGTATTATATCACTGAAAGTGTGGCCAGGGGAGGAGAAGTGTTCTGCGACCGGGCTTCTGTACAGCTTTTTTGTCATCCAATCAGATCTATGAAGGTTTATCCTTATGTGTAGCTTTTCAGTTTCTCCCACGTACTGAAGGCCACAGATCTTACATGTGATGAGATAAATCACATTCTCTGTTTTGCACGTTTTGTTTGGACCATGTATGTTTAGTTTTTCTTTAGTCACTGTGCTAGTGAATGTCTTGGTCTCTATCATATGTTGACAGGTTTTGCATCTTTTATCGCCACAGGGTCCAGATTGACTAGGTTGGTTTTGACTAGCGATTGTTGTTAGCTTGGCCCTGACTAGGATGTCCTTTAGGTTTTTTGGTCTCCGGTAAGCTACTCCGGTCAGACATACTAAACAATCCCAAAGTAGGTAAAATCATCGCAAACCACTGGCCAACCGTGCAATCGTCAGACATACTAAAAAGAAAAGGTTGATAGGATACCATTTATTCTGACCTATCACCCAGACAATCCCAAAGTAGGTAAAATCATCACAAACCACTGGCCAACCGTGCAATCGTCAGACATACTAAACCTAATACTTCCGAACAAACCTGTAGTAGCTTACCGGAGACCAAAAAACCTAAAGGACATCCTAGTCAGGGCCAAGCTAACAACAATCGCTAGTCAAAACCAACCTAGTCAATCTGGACCCTGTGGCGATAAAAGATGCAAAACCTGTCAACATATGATAGAGACCAAGACATTCACTAGCACAGTGACTAAAGAAAAACTAAACATACATGGTCCAAACAAAACGTGCAAAACAGAGAATGTGATTTATCTCATCACATGAAAGATCTGTGGTCTTCAGTACGTTGGAGAAACTGAAAAGCTACACATAAGGATAAACCTTCATAGATCTGATTGGATGACAAAAAAGCTGTACAGAAGCCCGGTCGCAGAACACTTCTCCTCCCCTGGCCACACTTTCAGTGATATAATACTTATCGCTATTGCCAACAACCACAGCTGGAGTTCCGAAACCAGGAAGGAAAAGGAATCATACTGGATACGCCGCCTTAGGACATTGAAACCAAGCGGTCTAAACCAAGAAGACTAGAAAATGAAAACTATGCACTAGTAGAATTTAACATTTTCTAACTCTTCTTATCCTTCAATTTTTACTTTAAGAATAACCGGTATAGAATCAAATATCCGGGATATAATCTGCGTTACATATGTACACAAAGTAAAAATAGATGTCGCTTTGGCTTGTAGACTTTTAGGGAATTATACAACGTTTTCAGTTTCCGCAACTAGTCTATACAAGCTGGTTGTATTTATAGTTTTAGCACATGTGAAGATAGAAATGTAGAGGTTTACAAACGCAACGTTTTTGTGTTTATTTGTTTGTCGTAACTATGTTTTGTATTTGCCTTTGAAAAAGACTCATTAAGAGTCGAAAGCGCTTAGGCTAGTTAGTTACTAGTTTCGTACTGTTCGTCGTCAGTTTATTGCATCTATATATATATATATATATATATATATATATATATATATATATATATATATATATATATATATATATATATATATATATATATATATATATATAATGATTGTATTCTTGACTGTGACATTTCATTCTATACAACGAACATATTTTCACTGGCTTTTATTGCAGAAAGTTAGTGAAACAATGTATTGTCAGAGAACAAAAAAGTGGAACGAAAATTATTCTTACATGGAATACACTTCTCATCGGCCTTAATTATTTATATACTATAAACAAAAATTGAAAATATGGATTAATTTTGGCCAATGTGAACGTGGTAATTCTATTCAGTTTAATCGATAAATTTCCCTGGATTCTGTTCAGTATAATCCACACACTTGCCTGGATTATAATCAGTATAATCGATACACTTGCTTGGATCCTATTCAGTGTAATCGATACATTTGCTTAATGTAATCGATACATTTGCCTTTCTTGTTTTGAAATGATGCGTCGTTTTAATGGTGGCATTTTAAAAATAAGCCAATGTAATTATTCCGTGTACGAGCTTTTTGCGATATGTTTTCGGTACACATTATTGAAATATCGAGATCCATCATCATAATCATCAGCATCAACTTTTTCAGTATGAACATCATCATAATTATCAACAAGAGAAGCATTTGCAAAGGAAACAAGATCTATATTTCGTTATTCATTTCGAAATCAAACACACACACACACACACACACACACACACACACACCTGGGATAAAATAATTATTATATTTAAAAATGGATGTAACAAACCGATTGCCACAGTCTGGAGAAAGACGGGCAAACTTTAGGTTAATAAGTCTGTAACGCAATCAATTAAATTTTTAAAAAAATATCCTTTGAACCTATATATTGCAGTAATGACCGCACATTTGACTGCAAGTGTAACTGAGTGAATTAAATTTTTCTTTAATGTAATCTGTTATTGAATCATTTTGGAAAACAAAAGTGCTTTTATGTATAACAACATTTCAAAATAATGTTTAATCAAAGGAACAAATTTGATAGGTACAAATGCTTTCTGTTAAAACTGTCATCCAATTCTAGGCGTCATTTTGTGGTTATGTATTCCGTTTATCATTATATATGCATATACATTTTTCTCGGGGACGCTCTGCAGTTCGTACCATTGACTAAATTAAAGCACACTATATATTGCTGAAAACTGGGTGTAAATCATTCAATTCTGTTAAATATTTGTAATTTTTCGAAACAACCTTTTGCATGCCAACTCCAAGAAGAGGTGAAAATGTCAGGAAAGACCCAACATGCTACATGTTTTAACTGGTATGAATCTGAAGTTAGACAAACAGTATAAATCAGATAAAACTGACTGACTCCTCCAGACGATGAAGTCCGCGAGAGATCGATATAATATACAAACGTTTACTAAAAGAACAGTTAAAACAAAATGACTCACTTTACACTTCTTTCGTCCTCCCTCGACAATTCAATCTCTCTCTCCAGGCATAATAACTAGTGACAAATGCTGCAATCTCTACAAGCCGTGAAAAAATGATGCCACAGATTTCAATCTTTCGAAAGTCGTGTCCAGCTTTGCTTAAAAGTCCTCTGTAATTGTATTCTTCCCTTAAGTGAAATATGTTGAAAGATAACATAGGAATAATACATGGTTGGCGTATTCATTGCGTATTCGTACGGTTGCCAGTGAACAATATAAAGTATTAACCAAATTGCTTCGAAAAATGTTTGGACACAACGCATCATATGTTATCGTTATTCTGGCATGATCAAATACTAAGCACATGAAGTATATAATAAATATTTACTAATGTGGTTTCTAAACAAGCTATGATAATTGCCTGATCTGTATGTGTTGACGTGAGTAGTTAGAGGGGGGTGGGGTGGAATTGCGGAACAAAGATAAAATTAAAGCCTTTTCTTTCGCCCACTCATAAACTTCAAATTCACCGAGAACAATCCAAAAAGTTACATTCTGAAATCCAGATGCTCGAAATATGTTCGAGTCCCCGACCACTGATAGTTTCTTAAGTACTACCAATACATTTAATTTCCTAAAGTACAGTGTAAATTCTTGATTGTGCACTTAGTGGGAAAAATTCAAACATTTGTCGAAAAATCAATAATTGGACAAAGTTATATGTTGGTAATTGCAATTACATTAAATGGTAAATCTAACGAAAATTTCCACTGGTCCTAAGGTAAAAAAGGTTATCAAGTTGAACTGCGTTATTTCTGTATAAACTGTAAGGAGAACTACTTTATAGCAACTTTTGTAAAATTGTCAAACGAAAAGTGACCAATGTAAACAAGGAAAGAGAAGGCATGCACGATGCATGATTTTGATATGAAATAAAAATGTTGATGTTTGCTTCGTTCTGAAAATTGAAAAAAAAACTGCTTTTGACATAATCAAATAATAAATTGTAATTTCGTTTTTTTTTAAAAAAAATCCCAAAGCTATTTCTTTCTCCAAGTATATTTAACATAAATAAATCTGGATTAAACGGTATATTATGCCGCAGGTATGATGCACACCACTGTTGTGTCCATAATGGTAGAATTCTGATCATCTTTACTTAATTTGGCATGTTAGATGAATTTTATACATGGAGACACCGAACACATTGACCCAACAATATCTGATAGGCCTTCTGAAGTGGACGCTTCATCACTTTCACGGTGGGGCATTACGAATGAATTAAGAGCATTGGTATATTGGATACAGGGATGGGGACATTCGAAATCTAACTCTATGAAGAGTCTGGACAATAAGGACTCGGCCACAATGATGAAAGCATCAAATCATCGAGACATTTATTTTGTCCAACAAAACAACATAACCTTTGCTTTGAATACTGAACAACTCAGAATACATGTGCTGAGCTAGATACAATAATATGACCATTCTGTAGAATGTTGAAAATTTTTCATCGGCTACCATTGGTGGAATTACATGTTTCATGATGACGCAGCTACTACGTTCTTAATGCAGAATCTCCTGTTTTATAAATATTTACGTACCAAAAGCCTTGACTAATTACTCATATGCTGAAATAAGGTCCTAAAAGTGGAACGAAATATTTTTTAAAACCCAAAATAAAGCAGTTATTAATAAAATCACTAAAATTGCAAAAATGATATCAGGTTAAAATTATTTTCTCTGCATTTATCGTGGTATAAGCTGTTCGCAACCGAATCACAAAGCTTGCATACCGCTTTTCGAGGGTAATTTGCTGTTTGATTGGGCAACTGACAGTTTAAATCACTATAAACACAGTAAAAACAAAATTAAATTTGAAATAGATTCAACAATGTTCAGAGAGGTGATAAAAATATTTCACTCTTTTAACATATGACAACAATCAAAGGCAATCATGCGTAAGTATCAACAAGTTTGGATGGTATAAAAATGTGGTTAAAATAGTTTAATTACAGAAGAACATAAAAGAGGATAATGGTGTTTGATTTATCAATTTCAAAAATAAATAATATATCTTGCAATAATTAATAAAAGACAGATTTACAAACTACATTCAGTGACAATAACACTGAGATAAACATAACTCCCGAACGCAAGATTGCTGCAACCGTACTTTTCCGTAGAAATGACATTTATTACGAGTAAATGCATGTATTTATATTCTGCTTAATTCAGTGTCATTCTAAGCGGCTAAAGCCACAGTACAATTCTGACGGCTTAATTCATAGTACGCTTCTAAATTGCTAAATTCACAGTACAATTCTAAACAGCTAATTTCGCGGTGAAATTTCAAATGAAATTAGATGCTACGCCAGACTTATGTTTGCACTGAGTGCTAGTTTTGTAACTTTTAAAGAGAAAAGTTTTAAAAGACCAACTGGAAATAAAATGTCCGAAAATGTTCAAAAGATGCTTGATAATTCTAAAACGTGTACTGATTTGCACTTCGTTGAATGTGTGTTTTTAAAAACTAAAACAAAGCTTTTTATGCAGAATTCACGTGGATCACCGATACTGCTGACAGGAAAGTATAAGTAATTTGTGGAGTTACACTTGGGCTAAAACAATTGTTTTTATACGTTGATTTTGGATATTTTTAATTTTTTTCTTCATGTTTTAAAAGAAAATCTTGGACGATACAGTTTTAATAGAAGAAATGAGTTTTGTAACAGCAAAGGTGTGAATTTGCGGGTATCCATTTATTCTCCGATTTTCCAGTTGTGTTCAAATATAATTCAAGAAGAATTATATATTTAAGTCATTCATGGAAAGTGACTTTAGATCAACACATTATTTTGAGATTATTGAGAATTCATTCAGAGATATTCTAGATTGCATCGCTGTTTTCATCAGGATATTCAATACTATTGGATTCATTCGGAACATTATATTCTTTTGCACTTGTGATAAAATATTTAGGATTATTTGGGACTTAATTCACAATATTGCAAGTGTCTCTTAAATGTTCACTCTGTAATTTGTTTGTTGATGTTACTTAAATTGTTGGTTTCACTTCCTTCTGTTACTTAATTTAAGACCCCCGCGTAGTAACACCGTGCAATACAAAACCGAGTGTTATTTATGTGAACTTAGGAAAATCAAAGGGTATCCATTTCTTCAATTTAAAAGACGTGTTACAATAATCAATGACACAAAAATGTTACAGATCTGAGATAGTTGCTTCACTCAAACGTTTGGAGAAAATGACTTCATTTTGGAAGAAAAACGTTTACTGAACGCATTGGTAACATGACAGAAACCTGACCTTTATAATAAAATGTAACGTTTTTTTTGTTATTTGACTGATATGAGGTACTGCCCTAAGCTTACCCATATGGGCAAAGTTAATATGTTCTGATGTAAAACGAAATGTACCACGCATTACATAGATGGAATAATGTACAAAGCATGACATAGATGGAATAATGTACATAGCATTACATAGATGGAATGTTTTGATTTCTATGTATTTCCTCCTCTATAAGACGATAAAATAATTGATCTTAGAAAAAGGGCAGTTTTAATGCTGTGTCCTAAGACAGCATAAAAAGGAGGAAAAAATTGACTTTATGATGTGTGTTTGAAATCTTAATTTGATTCTTTTTCGTTAGAATATACAACCCCTCCCCCACAAAAATAAACATCAAGTGTCTCTATGTCTTGATTTGTTTATAAGTATGACAAACATTCACAAATACACACACAAACACGCACAACTATTACAAATACTCTCTCTCTCTCTCTCTCTTAAAATCAATAAATTGTTACAAATAATAATGTCATGGCAAGTCAATGTAAAAAAAAATTTCCGTAGTATAATATCTCTCTTTCTTGTTTGAAATCAATTAAAATTGTTACCAGTAATACACATAGGCAGTTAATGATTGTTATCAAATAGTCCAATCTCAACAGAGAGTTAATGAGTGTTATCAAATGGCCCAGTCTCAACAGATAGTGAGTGTTATGAAATAGCCCAATCTAAACAGAGAGTTAATGAGTGTTATCAAATGGCCCAGTCTTAACAGACAGTGAATGTTATCAAATAGCCCAATCTCAACAGAGAGTTAATGAGTGTTATCAAATGGCCCAGTCTCAACAGACAGTGAGTGTTATCAAATAGCCCAGTATCAACAGAGAGTTAATGAGTGTTATCAAATGGCCCAGTCTCAACAGACAGTGAGTGTTATCAAATAGCCCAGTATCAACAGAGAGTTAATGAGTGTTATCGAATGGCCCAGTCTTAACAGACAGTGAATGTTATCAAATTGTCCAGTATCAATAGACAGTTAGTGTTGTCAAAGGGCCTTACTGACATTTAATGATTGTTTTACTTAAAAGGTCACAATGCTGAAGCACTGATAATTCGTATTTTTGGAAGATATCTTTCTATTAAAGAATTCTATAAATTCAATATATTTGTGACATATACATTTTTATAAAATGATTTGAAAAACTTATAAAAAAGTATGTTGCGAATTAAATGCTTAATATCAGTGAATTATTCAATCTCTGATTAATCAATCTATCAGAAATCCCACATTCAGTCTAAGAGGAAAAATAATATTTCCTGCAATTCAGTGAACACAGTAATTAATATACAGCCAAAAATACACAAATACAATCTCCATGTGTGGTTTACGACTATAGCACCATACAATAAATGTGTGTGATCTACATGTGTGATTTAAGGCTATCTACAGTGCAATAAATGTGTGTGTTCTATATGTGTAATTTAAGACTGTACCATGCAATATATACATGTGATCTACATGTGTGATTTAAGGCTCTCTACAGTGCAATAAATGTGTGTGTGTGTGTTCTGTAAGTGTAATTTAAAACTGTACCATGCAATATACATGTATGATCTACATGTGTGATTTAAGGCTATCTACAGTGCAATAAATGTGTGTTCTATATGTATAATTTAAGACTGTACCATGCAATAGACATGTGTGATATACATGTGTGATTAAAGACTCTCTATCACGTAATAAATGTGTGATCTACATGTGTGATTTAAGACTCTATACCATACAATAAACGTGTGTGATCTACATGTTAAATTTAAGACTGTGCCATGTAATAGACGTGTGTGATCTACGCGTGTGATTTAAGACTATTTGGAATCTTGTCTAGTCTTAAAATGCTGTGTAAAGTTATAACCAATCCATTGTTTCAAAAACATTGAGGAAACATCATCCATCTGCACTATAATCATATATACTGATGTTTGGTCATTGAATTTTGAAACTGTTATGGATAAAGGTTTTAATATTATTATTATTATTATTATTATTATTATTATTATTATTATTATTATTATTATTATTATTATAGCATTATGTGTGGAGAGAGTATGTGCATCTATGACAGATTATGCATACAAACAAGCAGGTGTTAGTAAAAAAAAAACGTAGTAATGGAATTCATTATTACTAATAAAGTTAAAAAGGCAAAAATGAATTTGTTGTAAACAAGTTCGCTTTATAACGAACTTGTGTTTCCTTATGAATCTACATAGTTTGTTCGGTAGAGTAAGATTCGTTTCCACAAAAAAAAATTGATAAGTGAAAGGTAATGTTGGGGAAAGAGTTTTTGAAACAATACATATCTAACAACCAGTGATTTTCCGGTAATTTACACTAATAACCTCATATGAAGAAGAAAGCGGTGTAGTGTTTGTTTTGGCTTGAAAATCGTATCAATGGACCCGAATGAAACATATTACAGATATTGGGGTTCCAAATATAGAGGTATCAAAATCCACGGAGGAAAGGGTGGGTAGGGCGCTCAGTTAGCGTTCCCATATGATTAGTAGTGTCAATCATGTATCCGGTTTTGCCGATAAATTCGGTTAAATGACTGATGTACCCAAAATAATCACTAGAACACTGTGCGTGTTATCAGGCTAGGTTCGGTTACGCCGCGATATGTCTACACCTCGGTGAAAGTCCACATCTCAATTCCCAACGACACAGAAGTATAGAATGGCGGACTAAGGGTTTTTATAACTACAATTCTTGTTGAAAGTTTCTGTTCGTTTATAACTTCTTCAATTTTAAAGTGGACAATTAAAAGTCAATCATGGAGGTATGTATGGTTTTTTAATCCTTTTCATTCTACCATGCTGGGATTTAGTTTCCAATTATACATATTTTATACAGAGCCTGTTCTTAATTTAGATTGATATGGGATAGCTTTGCCAAAATGTTTCAGCTTTGAGTACATTCTTCAACTGAAATAATAATGCCAAATAATGACGATAAGCTATTTCACTAAGCTAGGCCAAGCGAGCACACTATAACAAAAAAAAAATACTTGCAGTGTGCATATATATATATATGAATGTGTGTGTATAGATCACTTATGCAGGTGTGTGTGTGTGTGTGTGTGTATATATATATATATATATATATATATATATATATATATATATATATATATATATATATATATATATATATATATATATATATATATATATATATGTGTGTGTGTGTGTGTATGTATGTATGTTGTGTGTGTGTGTTTGTGTGTGTGTGTGTGGATCAGGTATGCAGGTGTTATGCGTGAAGGACACGATATCATCTCATCACTACAATGTGTTCTTTGTGATGAAAGCCACTATCCAGTATTAGGTTGATGGTTCCAAGCTTGTTAGTTGAGGTTTTTTTTCTGTATATTTTACAAAGTAGATAAAACCTGCGTATTACTATGAGACTTACACTTTGGAAAGATAACTATATGTCAGCTTGGGTTGTCTTTTCTGCTCTTTTATTGACCATAATGCCAGCAGGACTTAGCAGCCAACAATACATATATTTCTTTTTTGAAGTTTATAAGGAAATCGCTTTTCTGTAAAACTTGGGATATTAATGGGACTTCAAATTAATGTATTTGCTGGGCTGTCACTGTTGAATTGGAATAGACAAAAATAGCGAATGGTGTTTTGGGAAGAGGTTTCAAAGGGACGAGTATGGCCGAAATTAGTACAGAAACTAATGGAGGCTTACATGGTAACCAGGAAGAGGCGAGTACGATAAATATATGCCTGTTCAGTTACACAAATTTATTTTACTTTTGTCCATGCCATGCAAAACAAATCGATAAATGTATGCATTAGTGTTTATATGGTTACTTTTCAAAGCACCCATAAAGCCTATTAACGAAAATATTTTTAGAAAATTAAGGAGATCGTTAGATGCATATGTCCACTCATGGGGGTTTTAAAAAAATTGCAATATGAAGCTCAAATCTGTGAACTTTTAAAATCTGTTCACTTTGTAGATGAACATAAAATCTGTCCATTTTGTATATGAAAATGTAATCTGTCCTTGTATATGAAGATAAAGTGTGTCCATTTTCTATATGGAGATAAAGTGTGTCCATTTTGTATCTGAAGACAAAATACATTCATTTTGGAACCTTGATGCTATAGAAACAGAATATAATGCCATCACTTTTTGTCTCATATTTATCGAACTGCGTTTTCAGATAATCTGTGCGTTAGCCGGTAAACCGTGCTATTTAGTTTGTCTCAGTTTAGTACACATTGCTCCTGATTTGTCTTAACTTGGTACGCTGTACACCTTATTTATGTTCGTTTTGTATACTGAATACCTGATTTGTCTTAGTACGCTGTACACATTATTTGTCTTTGTTTTGTATACTGTACACCTAATTTGTCTTCGTTTTGTACGTTGTACACCTTATTTGTATTCGTTTTGTATCCTGTACACCTGATTAGTCTTGGTTTGGTACACTGTACGAGTTCTCTTAGTTTAGTACATTGAGCAACTGGGTTGTCTTATTCCTGTTCTTAAGTATCTACTTTTGCATCTATATTAGATCCTACACCTGGATATTTTACGAATGTTTTCAAAAAGTAAGCACAGAGTATATATTCTTCTACAAAATGTAAAAACGTGTTTAAGAAAATTGCAATTGAAGCTCTGAGATTGGTACACAGTTTTAAAAATAGATTAGTCACCTTTAATAATAATAATAATAATAATAATAATAATAATAATAATAATAATAATAATAATAATAATAATAATAATAACAACAACAACAATAAGATCATGTTTGTAACATAAACATTTAAAATATTTTATTAGCTTAAATTCTTTGCTCAATCTGACTAGAATCGAGATATGCTCATAATGAGATCTGATAAACACCGACATAAAGTTATATTCTTATACGAAAACTGTAATTTGGTAGATAAAAGGTTAAGAGAATATATATATATATATATATATATATATATATATATATATATATATATATATATATATATATATATATATATATATATATATATATATATATATATATATATATAGAGAGAGAGAGAGAGAGAGAGAGAGAGAGAGAGAGAGAGAGAGAGAGAGAGAGAGAGAGAGAGTCGCGTCATTTGGAATAGGTCTACTTAAGATACATCTTCCTAACTAGAATGCAACATTCTATGTGGTAAAATAATAAGGTCTTCATTAAACAATTAAATAATCTAATTATAAATTGTATTCTTTATCATATAAGTTGATTGTTGGGTTACATCCCGCAATTCTCACTAGGTGGCAGCATTGTCGTCTGATGAAATGCGTGTGGGCCTCCAATACGATTGAGAAATGTGATATTGTCCACCATAAAAGCGAATAACTTCTCAGTGAATTTTATAAGAAACGGAAATTATCCTTATTAGTGGTAGACTATTCAATTATATTTGAACTGCTAGTACTTTAAGTCGCTCACCTGAGTTGGAAACCGTAACAATATAGTATCTAGTACCGTAACAATGTAGTATATAGGACCGTAACAATGTAGTGTCTAGGACCGTAACCATGTAATGTCTAGGACCGTAACCATGTAATATCTAGGACCGTAACCATGTAATATCTAGGACTGTAAGAATGTAGTATCTAGTACCGTAACAATGTAGTATATAGGTTCGTAAGAATGTAGTATCTAGGACCGTAACCATGTAATATCTAAGACTGTAAGCATGCAATATCTAGGACCGTTACCATGTAATATCTAGGACTGTAACCATATAATATCTAGGACCGTAACAATGTAGTATCTAGTACCGTAACAATTTATTATATAGGATTGTAACAATGTAGTATCTAGGACCGTAACCATGTAATATCTAGGACCGTACCCATGTAATATCTAGGACTGTAACAATGTAGTATCTAGTATCGTAACAATGTAGTATATAGGACCGTAAGACTGTAGTATCTAGGACCGTAACCATGTAATATCTAGGACAGTAACCATGCAATATCTAGGACCGTAACCATGTAATATCTATGACCGTAACCATATAATATCTAGGACCGTAACAGTGTAGTATCTAGGACTGTAACATTGTAGTATCTAGGACCGTACATGCGACTAATTATCCTCACTAGCTTTGATTGGAACCGAAAAGCAAGCAACTTTAACAGAAAAGAATACATAACAATAACAAATATGTTTACCCCTCTCCTTCCTTGATCGAATGGATAGATAACAATTCATCCCAACTATCTTTCCCACGTCCTCTTTTTTAAAATATTTGTCTTGTCTTGATTTTTCAGAAAGCTTCAACCTTTGTCTTGAGCTCATATGTTCAACCCTTTCGTTCCTCAAACACATATGTTCTAGCTAACCCTTGCCTGTTCATATTATTTCAAACTATCCATTGGTCTCACTGAACATTTTTTTGGCAAATTTTCATCCAACGATGACCTATTGCAGAAAAATTATTATAATATTACATTAAAGATATAAATAAAAACAAACTGATGATTTTTGTTGAAAGTATGCATGTAAGATTAATTCATTATGCAACTGGTGGCTTTTTTTTAATACTGAACCGACCCTTCTTTTTACAGTCATTTTTGACAGCAAAGAGCTATTTATTAACATTTTCCTGAGACAAGGAGGCTCAAAGAATCAGTATGTACATTCTTTATCTATCAAGTTCACTAGTACTATAATAAATTAACATACTTTTCATCACCCCTCAACCATGTAGATTTTTAGATATTTACATTTAAAGCAGACACATGTAAATACCTAAGCCAAGTCGGATACTCATTTGCAGCCCAACTTTCGCATTTTAACTTCAATGACAGATAGACACCAACAAGCCAACCCATTTTCAAGCCAAACTCAATTAATACGTAAGCCACAATACAGATTTAGAATGTGTGTGAATTTATAAATGCTAGAGTTGTGAGAAGTCAGCTCATGCCTTCTACATTAAAAATACGAAACTATCCGCTCCATTTTGTGATCTGTAACAAAATGGACTCTAATCCCAGCTTATGGGCTCAGGATATTTAATGTAGGTGCGCAATCTCTTATGCCGTAAAAGGTGACTAATATAAGCAAAAAGACATAGCGGCCCTGTGATTAAGGTGCTGTGGCGGTTCTATGATTAGGGTGCGGGACTCGTAATGGAAGGGTGCGGGTTAGAACCCTACAATCGGATCAGTTCGAGTCGGCTACCGTGGTGTGTCCTTGGGCAAAGCACTTTTCTTCAGTTTTTAACGGCACTAGATAACCTCCTCATGAGCCTTGTAAAACCAAACTAAACAATTATTTACAATCCATTCCTTGCTATTTCACATGCCTGTATTCTTTTCCTTACCGGTTTGCAGGCGTTAAGGTTTACCTACCCATTCTGGATATATAAACCTGTATTATGGCTATATGTTTTCAAAGGAGCACTGCACAGACATTCATTGTAATTAATTGTAATATATAGCAGTACATAGATTACATCATTGCAATTGACTACGTCCAAATTATTGAAATTTATGTTTAAATTGATCAAAAGGACATAATGTTGAGCTTGACCCTAAAACGTGTATTAGTAAAATTCTGTTTACGCTATCATTTGATAACATGACCACTATAGTATAAATGCCTGACCACCTTGGTATGAAGATATGACCACTATGGTATGAAGATATGACCAATGTGGTATGACGACATGACCACTGCGGTATGAATGCATGACCACTATGGTATAAAAAATATGACCACTGGTATGAAGACATGACCAATGTGGCATGAAGACATGAACAATGTGATATGAATACATAACCAATGTTGTATGAAGACATGACTATTATGGTATGAATGCGTGATCACCATGGTTTGAAATCATAGCCACTATTGTTCAAAGACATGAACACTATGATATGAATGCATGGTCACCATGGTGTGAAAACATGGCCACTATGGTTCAAAGACATGAACACTATGGTATGAATGCATGGTCACCATGGTGTGAAAACATGGCCACTATTGGTCAAAGACATGAACACTATGGTATGAATGCATGGTCACCATGGTGTGAAAACATGGCCACTATGCTTCAAAGACATGAACACTATGATATGAATGCATGGTCACCATGGTTAGAAAACATGACCACTATTGTTCAAAGACAAGAACACTATGATATGAATGCATGGTCACCAGGGTGTGAAAACATGGCCACTATGATTCAAAGACATGAACACTATGGTATGAATGCATGGTCACCATGGTTAGAAAACATGGCCACTATGGTTCAAAGACATGACCACTATGATATGAATGCATGGTCACCATGGTGTGAAAACATGGCCACTATGGTTCAAAGACATGACCACTGTGACATGAAGGCATGAAAATTGTTGTTTTGAAGACATGTCAACTATGGTTTGAATACATGACCACTATTATTGTAAATACATGACCACTCTGGCTTGAAGACATCCGTGCGTGTGCTGTCCTGTACATTTACAGGAGTTGTTTCAAAAGAGAAAACCAGTATTTTGGACATTTTCATATTTTAGGTTAAAAATTTAAACGGACAATATAACTTTCATGTTTATTAGTCAATTTATTAAATATTTGTATCAATTATCAATTACCATAAGGCAATCTAGGTACTCCTATTAGTTGTTGTTGTTCTGGGGCTTAACGCCATTGTTCAGCACACGATAGGCTATACATGGTGGGGGAAGAAACCGGGAAATCCGCGGAAAGAACATATTCTTAGACTCGAACCCAAGCAGACAAATGTGAGATGGCAGTGATCGGAAATGGAGAGCGCATTAGACCACTTGGCCACTCAGGGACCCACTCCTATTAGTCAAAACGAATTACAATGTATAGTTTCTGCTGTACTGTTTTGAAATAATATGGTACAAATGCGTTGTGTAATTACCCAAATGTGTATATAAAACATTAGCCCTTCCTTTGATCCTACATATAATTATAGAGCACAACCCTTAGAAGTCGTGTTAACAAAAATTGAAGCCATTTCCTAGTCCGCTTTCAAAGGTTCATTTTCTTCTTTGCTTGTTATCATAACTGTATTGTTTATAACCCTTTCTCGTTCACATTAAATGCATTCCTTTAGCGGTGTACATAACGTGGGCTTTGTTTAACGATATGCAAACGTTGAACCTTTCCTTGCGCTTAAGATAAAGATAGTTGATATCGACTCTTTTATGTTGGATAATGTTAAACTCTTCCGTGGCACGTGTATGAGAGCTCTTTCCATCTGTACTACATCATTATCATCATTTCCGTCTTTAGTTTTGAAATGTTTTCGGTTTAATGAGGTGTATGCAGATATGAAACAAGTCCTTATAAGCATTTTTGTGACGAGAGAGAGAGAGAGAGAGAGAGAGAGAGAGAGAGAGAGAGAGAGAGAGAGAGAGAGAGAGAGAGAGAGAGAGAGAGAGAGAGAGAGTGCAATTATGAGAGTATCAGTGTTTGTGTGTTTTTAGTGCACATCTTTAAGAATACTTTTTTAAATACATGTATTTCATGAAATTATCCAAACATTATATGTTCCTTCAGAAAGTCACATGCTGTCAAATAAATACAGCTGTTCCACATAGAAATATAGTCCTCGTCACAAGAAACATCTGAAAAATGAGATTTTTTTTTATCACATTTACTACAAGTCCATTAGAAGTATGAATGGTACTCAACAATGTTTAACTACTCTAGACAATTCATATTGTTCACAGTTCAAGCTTGAAGAATGCTTGGGACATTGTCTCTTCTCATATCTTTCTTTAACTAAGAACATCCATAGAAATCGCGTTTTTTAGTCTCTGTATAAAATCTAAAACTTCAGTGTATGTCACTAAGTAAATCTGACCTTCAGGATACTGTTTTATCTGTATCCGTTGGCAAAGCATGAAAACCGAGGCCGAATACATGGTTAATAAAGTCTTGATATTTAATTAAAAAATAATAAAACAATTTTGTATTGCTCTTATGTGCAAATGAATAGCACCAATCACATTTAGTTATTAATAAATCGCCTTTTTGCTTCTTAGAAGCTCCGTTCGCTTGTATTTTTTTTTTAGAAATGGCAACATAGTCCACTTATTGATTAGTACACTTCAAGCATCACAAATTACATCACTTGCTACACAATAATGTTATCCCTATATCTTGTCAATTATCTTTTTCTTATTTCTAGTCTCATGTAATAAAACGTAGCTTTGACATACATACATACATACATACATACATACATACATACATACATACATACATACATACATACATACATACATACATACATACATACATACATACATACATACATCACGAGAAAACGACAATGACCCTTAGATTACACCAGACCTTCAAAGAGTATATAAATATACTACATGATATCATCCTTACTATAAACTGATTAGTAACTCAGCGTAGCTGATAATCCCCAGTGATAAATAGCTTACATGCCTTAAAATCAACTGTGTATCATAAATGGACAAATCATTGACCTGAAGTGCATATTGTTTCATTTATCTCTTCGACAGGTCAGAGTACAGTTACTGCTGTTTTCCTTGTATGTTGCTCTTGGTGTAAATCCAGACGCCCTTGTGGCTTCTCAGTACTGCACTCCTTTCACACCGGGCTTAAATGGTAGGTGAAACTTTATAATAAATGGTCATTAGTGAGCGCACATGTGTGTGTGCCTCTGTGTGTGTGCCTCTGTTTGTGTATGTATGCGTGTGTGTATGTGTGTGTGTGTGTGTGTGTGAGAGAGAGAGAGAGAGAGAGAGAGAGAGAGAGAGAGAGAGAGAGAGAGAGAGAGAGAGAGAGAGAGAGAGAGAGAGAGAGAGAGAGAGAGAGAGAGAGAGAGAGAGAGAGTTGCATATAGCAGGCTTTTGTGGGAACTTTGATCATTTCCAGTTGAGATGTCGCAGTGAAGTTATGTCTCGTTAAATACGGGGACTGAGCAAGTCATTCAGATAATACCGGCATTAAGCAAGTCATTTAAATGCTACCGGGATTGAGCAAGTCATTGAAATAATACCCGGACTGAGCAAGTTAATCAAATAATACCAGGATTGAGCAAGTCATTCAAATACAACCGGGATTGAGCAAAGTTATTCAACTAATAATGGGATTGAGCAAGTCATTCAGATAATACCATGACTGATCAAGGCATCCAAATAATACTGGGATTGGGCAAGTTATTCAAATAATACCGGGAATTATCAAAGCTTTACGGTAATCAGAAAGATGTATTTGACTCAGAAAGTTAACTCTCAGCTCGACGTATTCAGATTATTCATTTTAGATTCTTACCATTTTTACTTTTATCACATAGTCGTTTGTTTTCCTATAGTATGTGCAGTTTCATATGTTTAATATCACAACGTATTACATATCACTTTATGTGATTTTGATTGGTCCAAATAAGGTTATGAACTTATTGTGCAGTAGTGTCTTTACTGTTTGGCTGCCTTTTGGAATGTTTTATTGTCATTTTTCAACTCGGCTCAGGAAAGGAAATGGTCTCGGCGTTCTGAGTATGGACAATTTACCCCCACCCCCACAGGGGCTTGTTATATCATGTATAACAATATCTTCATAAGATTAATGGTGTGAAACCCCTAGACAAGAACAACAACCAGAAGATAAAACAAAGGTATTGCTCTTGCTTATTTGACAGAAGGTGTTTGAGGTGAGTTGGAGGGAGAGGGCGGTGTATCTGTAACATAGAATCCACCCATATACAAGCGTGGTTTATATGTTAACTTACAGGAGTAAATAAGCTGGCCTCTTTTCACAGAAAAATGTGGACATAAACAAGTTTTCCCAACTGATAGAACTTTATTCCAACCACAGCATATTTTATGCAGTATATACGAGATGCAAATCCGACTCAAAAGAAATTTGTTTACGTCTTTTATACAGTCTACTTTTCCAAAACGATTACTGCAAATATCCAGTTATAAATACATTACAGTAAATATGACAATTACCAGTAATCCACTTTCACGTGAAAATCTCAGCAATATTAATGTTTAGTTGTGAAAGTGTCATATTTAGGGTGAGCATGTATAGTATGCGTACTGTGTACCGTATCAAACAATGTTATATCACAAGCATAGATCGTTCTGTTTTGAAATTAATTTTGTCGCTTTTAAAATGTTTTGTTTATTTGGATGGACGCTTTGTTCTTTGATTTATAGTTTGTAAAAATGCATAATCTTCTTTTACTATTTAAACTCTGGGATTATATTTAAGCACAACAAATGAGAGGTGCAACGTCTCCAAGAATGAACGACATTATTCATTCTTCTTTCAGTTTAAATAATGTCCTCTGGAAAAAAAACTATTTGATAAAAACAATCTCAGATGGGTAATGATTTAATATTGAATTCATGAAACTCATTGAATAATGTCCAGCGGGACATTATTCGTCTCGTTTCATAAATTCAGTAATAAATTATGACCCATTTTAGATCCTCTATATAAGCATCGCCCAAAATATAACCCTGCTAATGTCTCTGGAAATTTATATGCCCACAAAATATTTCCAAACCTTGACGAACACTACCAAACCACCCGTTCGCAGACGAGTACCCGAGATATCCATGTATCTCCATGACAACGCACCAGTGAATAAATCTGCCGTTGTGACTGACAGACTTTCTGAAGGAGCACAACATGCCGACTTTACCATATCCTGTATACAGCCCTGGTCTATTTCCCGGTGATTTTTGGCTGAATCCCGTTAGTAAAAAGATTCGTTGAAGGGCAGACGATTTGAAAGTCGCCATCCAATTGAAAGTACAGTTTTCCTTTGTATGAACAACATACCAGGAAATGGTTATAAAATGGCATTAATAATTGGATAATATATGCCAAAAAATGTACGTAAAGGTGCATGCAGGTACTTTGAGGTGATGCACTAACGCATTGTTCACAAATAAAGAACTTTGTCGTCAAGCGCAAAAAATTCAGAACATTTTAAAAACTCCTCGTAGTTAGAAATAGATGACACTGAGGACATAACACGAACTGTACATCAGAGACGCATGCAAACATGTTGAATTCGTGGGGGGTGGATGAGGAGTGTTTTGCCTAAGACCTTTAGTTATCAGTGAACAATGTCGGCTTATTCTGCAGGTCTTTACAGTTTTCTGAAAGTTATGAAACGCGTCTAGGCTGTGGGATAACAGTAAGAAGTATTACATTAACGACTGATTCAAGTGAAATGTTGTTTGGTGATGTTCAGATGATATCTATCGTCTCCATTCGAATGAAACTATTAACAATGCAAGGGAGATAAAGAATATCGAACTAGAATAAAAGAACAAGTAAAAAAAAAGGTAACCGTTAAAAAGTACTTGCATTTTATATTGCCAGAGAGAGAGAGAGAGAGAGAGAGAGAGAGAGAGAGAGAGAGAGAGAGAGAGAGAGAGAGAGAGAGAGAGAGAGAGAGAGAGAGAGAGAGAGAGAGGACAATATTGAAAAGTGATTTTATTGCTTGTAATATCCTGTGTATGTACAATGAAACAAATTCGAATTACAAAGAAACAAAAACGAATCAATGCGCCGGGTGAGTGGAATTCCCACTAACCGTCTTACCCATTACTCAAAGAATGAAATCGAGAAGATTATATAGTATTGCTATTTGTTGATTCAGTTTGAAACTTTTTGTTTATATGTATTATTTACACGATAAAAGCGAGGTACCAGCAATACTGTACGATGCGGCGACGAAAATGAAAAATCTAGATCGCGTGCTCGAATTTTCTTTGCTTATAGAGACTCTCTCTCTCTCTCTCTCTCTCTCTCTCTCTCTCTCTCTCTCTCTCTCTCTCTCTCTCTCTCTCTCTCTCTCTCTCTCTCTCTCTCTCTCTCTCTCTCTCTCTCTCTGGAAATATGCCATAGCTTTATTGTCTAGAAATTAACACGCTTGAACTGATCATCCCGAATTACCAATTCACATTTAGCATCGAAAATGCATGGAATTTTTCTTTGTATTTATTTTGAAAGTTAAGTTGAACATAACATCTGGACGAATATTATGCACGTGATTTTGTGAGAATAATAGAACGGATCAGAGGTTATAATCACGAAGGATGATCCTTTTCAAAGCATTGTTAGTGTAATGAATATGAGAATGGCACTGTTACCATTAAATATATCGCATAGTACAAGAAAAAAATAAATAAAAAGAACACCGAGAAAGTGAACTATGTTTATTATTTTATTCTATGCATTTCAAAATTATTTTTAAAATTATTTCACAGTAAATGGTAGTGGATATTCAAAACCTGTCCCGGTCAGCACGGGTGCTGCCTACGTGTGTCTTTTGAAAAGGTACAATAACTCCCATTTCCTTGGCATAATATGACCAATAATGTATTAAAGGTGGCGTTACAATCAACAAGAACAAGGAATCATATTCAAAACTGAATGGTAGCGTAATCGTCGATTAGAGAAAGTATATATTTGCTTTGCATGCTATATCAGGTAGATATTCCTAATATGCATTGCATTTTCCATCTGGTTTTTTTTTTTAACCTTCACGTGTATCTCGGTATTTAATGATATTTATTTAAAAAGAAGAAACATACATTTGGACTTACTGGAAATGTAATAAATTAATAATATGCCTTACAGATTCTCAGTACTGGTTCGTGTAAGAGAATTTCGTTATCATGATTTGACTTTGAAATTTTGGGATGAGTTAAAAGTTAAAATTGCAGCTAAAATTATTTGACATTTAAGAGAAGTGTCTAAAATCAAATACTCAGAATTGAAAAATTGTGAAAATAAAGATTATAATTCTTTCAGAGATAAATATGACAAAAGGAACAAACCAGAAGACTTAACAAAACTGCATGAATTATCCACGAGAATTAAATAAATAATAAATATTACTAGGCTTCAATTATTAGAAACAAAATTAGATGTTTAGACAACAATAAAAAATCTATTATTTTTGCCCAATGAGATTGAACATGATAATGTTTTATATACAAGTCTATTTTGGATATTTTAGAATGTTTCCAAACGTTTTATTCTGATGATTATACAAATCAACATAAAGATGAACGCCTATTGTTGAATTCTTTAAAGATCTACCATTTTAACTAAAACATTTCGTACAGGACCAATTACCGAAGATGATATAGGAAATCGATTAATAGCATGAATAATAGTAAATCATCCGGACCAGACTTGCCATTTTTTAAAATATTTTCTGTGATATACTCATACTAAATATTTGATTTGAATTCTCATTTATTACCTTTCTTTATAAAGATATTCCATATTTGACAAATATTAATAACGGGGGACATATTTCTCCGCTTAACCCGGATTATAAAAGCTTTTCTAAGTTTATTATTAATAGAAATTAATATAATTATTAATATGGTGTATACAGTTATCCATAGAAATCATAATTGTGGTGTCAAAAGTTGTTTTAGTTTTTAAAACGACCACCCAATTCGAGATATTTGCGATTATACGAAGCACGATAATTTATAATGTAATTTTAGTTGCCTGGACGTGAAGAAGGTTTTTGATATAGTAAATTATAAATTCACGACGAAGACATTAGAATCTATTGGTTTCATTCAGGATTTGTCAATGATAAGTTTATATAATTTATACGGGCATATTTTCATCTGTTATGGTAAATAAGTACATTTCCAAACCATTTTTAATTTTAGAAAAGTTAGGCAAAGTTGCAGTCTAACTCCACTGTTATATGTAATAATATATGAAACTTTCACTATTAAAATCTTCCCGACATTGAAGTAATAAGTACACAAGTTACTGGTGCGAATGAGACTTATAAAAACTCCTTTTATACTAATGATAGTGTCGCTTTCTGTTGCACAGACAAATTCATTGAAAGATATATATTTTGTGCAAAAGCATATGAATAAAACATTGGAAATAAAACACAATTTTAATAAATCAAATATGATGTTTATAGGGAAAATGGCGAAGTCGCGGTGATCACCGTTTAACAAATGACGGAATCTACGGGCAAAATTAAATAGTTTTTTTTTTGTGGCAATGTAACAAATAACGTCCTCTGGAATAAAAGTTATCTTAAATTTTGAACTACCTTATTTTTCCTTATAAAAATAATCAATTATCTCTAGTTTCCAAAATAATATTGTAAACATATTAGTACATACGGTAACACTTGGTACACTGTAATGGATTGTCTAAACGCCTTGCAACCTGTGTTAAGAGAAATATGTTCAATTTTATATGAAACACAAAATTTGAACACCTTTCAAGAAGACTAAATATTATCAATATTGAATGCAAATTAAGAGCTTTTAAGAATCCAACATATTAAAACCATCCTCATTGACGACTGCTTATAAAAATGAACATTTTAATGAAATATGAGATGGATTACTCTTTAATCCAAATTTATGTTTAAATAAATATACTTGCAATCTATATGTTCCAATATTGCATTAGAAGTTTGCAAAGAATTGACGGAAACAACCCAGATTTAATTTTACCAAGTAGAACTTACAAAATCTTGTTTCAGAATTCGATATAATTTTTAAATATGTTATTAATTTTTGTAGTCTGTAAAAGACTTTCCAGGGCAAATTGATATTACTAATAGAGATGTGCACTGTAAAACTGAACTTAATATACCCGTTCAGTTACAACATGTTCTGAAAAAAAAATGCTTAAACAAAGTTGTGCACCTTTTGTGGTGGTATTGAAACTATAAACCACCTATATATTAATACACTAGTTACAGCAGCCTGGGATTAAATAGATCAAGTAACTTTACGGAAACTATTTTAAATTTTGTCTTCTTGTTAAAGGGATTCGTTCCTGCAGTCCGAGTTCAATAACCTTTATCTACTAATATCAGCTGAGAAATAATTTGTAATTTGGTTTAAATGAGTTTAGTCTTATTTTCATAAAAAGACATTTGATAACGAACTGTACTATCCTTCTTTCTCTCTAGATTAAAGTGTAGGAGAAGAACCAACCTTCATAATTTAGGGATGGATTAACTAGGAGGGAAGGGCACTGGTGGCAAGTGCCCCGAGTCATCCCAAAGTAACGAGGGCTATACATGTATTTAAATAAACCATACGTAGATCTAAACCGTATAATACTTAACATAATATAGTAATACTGTTTATACACGTACAAAGAACGGCTTAAGAACTGCTTTCATGGTGATTTTGTAGACCTACAAGCCCATTCCCCCTCCCCATTACGTACCCTAAACTCCTTAATCCGACCCTACCATTATTGGTACAATCACATTGAATTTATTCATAAATGGTGTTTATCGAGAATATTCTGTTTCATCAACATTTTCGAATAAGAAATTGAATTTAATGAACAATAATATATTCTTCTTGTGATTATCTTCAATGAAGCCGTTCACCGTTCTTTTAACTGATTTTTTGTAATCTTCTACACTGAAGCCGTTCATCGTTCATTTAACTGACCTTTTGTAATCTTCTACACTGAAGTCGTTAATCTTACTTTTAACTGACCTTTTGTAATCATATACAATGAAGTCCTTCATCTTACATTTAACTCGGCTTTTGTACTTTTCTACAGTAAAGTTGTTCATTGTACTTCTAATTGGCCTGTGTAATCTTCTACACTTCTTTTTATACCTTTAGATTTGTGATTGAAATTTTTAAACTTATTTTGGATTTAATTCACAATGATGTAGGTTCCTGTTTAAATTTTCACTTTATATTCTATAGAAATAAATTATTTTGAATTTTAAAAAACTTGTTGGAATTTGCACTTTTCTATTACATATTTTTAAGACATGAATCGTAATACAAGGGAGAGAAGAATAGTACATCCTATATTAAAATCGCGAAGTACGTGTTTTTGAAAGGTTATATCCCCATTGTGCTATCACGAAAAAAGCATAAAGTATATTAAATAGTACAGTCGATATGCATGTTTTAAATGCTTGCTTTATTTCTATACAAATAAAAAGCATATCTAGTGGTTTTTTTTTATATAATTGCACATATAAATTTGAGCTATTTATATTGATCAACTGTTGACCCAGTTCTCTCTGAAAGGAGAGAATCAACGAGGGTACAGTGGTTTTGGTTTTCATTCAGATGAAGAGTAAAGTTTTAATTATGTGCAACAAGTCGCTCATTTAGAGTTTATGTTTACTTCTTGGTATTCAAACTATGTATTTTGGCCACATGGCTTAAAAACCAAGCAGGAAGAACATTCTAATTTAACATATATTAATGTAATAAAAAATTAAGCTAACTAGTTAATCGACTGTGACTGGAATAAATTTAACTTTTAGTATTTAAAGCTACATCTAAAGTGACCAGTCCAAAAGATTCACATTTAATTTTGAATTTTAACCCCTAAACATGTAGTTGTAAAATAGATTAGCTCATCAAAAACACAAATGACCATTGTGGCTTGAATGGCCACTTTGGTTGGATTATGAAAAGTATGGGATGAAGACACATGGGCATGTACCATCAAGTACATTTATGGTGTTGTTTCAAAATAGGCTTGAAATTGTTTCAACTTTGTTATTTTGGTAAGTTTTACAAAGAGAAATTACTTGTTTAAGTGGCAGTTGATTTAATAGTTTTACCTACTTGCAATTACAATACTTTGATATAGGTACGCCTTTTAGTTAAAATGAATTACAAGGTATTGTTCTACAGCCCTAACTTGCAGTTTTAATACCCTAAATACATGTTTTAATGGTCAAGAAAGGGAGATAAAGCTTTAAAAAAATAGACGGGTCGTGGTACGTTAATTATGTGTCCAAGGTCAGAATGTTTGAAGTATGAACTAAGTGTGCGGACAGCACCAGACTATATGGCCTCTGCATAGTATCGTTGATCGTACTTTCCTGATGTAATATTGTTAACTATACCTTCCTGGTGTAATATTGTTGAATATAATGTACTGGTGTAATATTATTAACTGTACTTTCCTTGTGCAATATTGTTGACTGTGATGCACTGTGTAATATTCTTGACTGTAATGTACTGGTGCAATATTGTTAACTGTACTTTCCAGGTGTAATATGGTTGAATGAACATTCCTGGTGTAATATTGTTGATAATACTTACCTGCTTTAATATTGTTGACTGTACTTTTCTGGTGTATTATTGCTGAATGTACTTTCCTTGTATAATATTGTTGGTTGTACTTTCCTGGTGTAATATGGTTCAATGCACTTTCCTTGTGTAATATTTATAGGTTACTGCATTTGTATGGGAAAATATGAACGAGTTTTTCGGATGTTTATACTGCACGACCTTGGAAGTACAGTATATCCATCCGACAAAACAAGTTCAAATTTTCCCATACAAATGCAGTAACCTTTTTATTATATGCTCATTTTCTTTTTCTTCCCAATGCTTAAATATATAAACAAAAGTACACTACAATAAACAAAATAACCGATTGCATGCCGAACTGTGATCAACCTTGAGAACCCATAATATGGCTCATGTAATTCGGATTTGAAGAACTAAGAATGTACATTTTGAGGAAATTCAATCAGTAAAATTGTAAGTGTATTTTTGCCATTTTTTTACCAGCTAAAGAAGACAGTTTATGTCTTATTACTTGCGTGCAATTGTGAAAACCCTGTATGGCGTCTATAGGTAGCCTAAATTTTAAACATTGTATCAAAAAAGTTAACGCGGAATGTGCCTAACCAGTTTGTATGTGTCACTCTATGAATTATTGGCTGGTATGTGGCAGTCCATGAAATATCTGCTTTATTTCATTCATAAAAATAAAATGTTTACGTTAGAAAATAGTTCTTTTTTTTAAAAGTGCATATAGTATGAATGATGCACTAGGCGTGCAATATCGACAAATACTGAACGATTCTCGCAATGTAAAGGTAAATGAGAAATAAACAAGCATATAATAATATTGAATGTAGTTTCCTGGTGTAATATTGTTTAATGTAATTTCCTGGTGTAATATGGTTGAATGTACTTTCCTGTTGTAATATGGTTTAATGTAATTTCCTGGTGTAATATGGTTGAATGTACTTTCCTGGTGTAATATGGTTAATGTAATTTCCTGGTGTAATATGGTTAAATGTACTTTCCTGGTGTAATACGGTTTAATGTACTTTCCTGGTGTAATATGGTTTAATGTAATTTCCTGGTGTAATATGGTTGAATATACTTTACTGGTGTAATATAGTTGAATATACTCTCCTGGTGTAATATTGTTGAGTGTAAATTCCTGGTGTAATATTGCTATTTTAGTTGTTATAGTGAAACGAAAGAATCAACAGTGAAAACGACTCAGAATTTACTTAAGATATTAAAATGTGAATTAACTGCGAACTGGCAAGAATAGAAGCTTCGAGTGCAAATAGGCTGCATAAATACAAATTTAATACCGTTAGTCTAGTTGACTCGAGCGGTAATAAGTTTTGAATTTCTATATTTTGACCTTATAAACTCAAATTATTTAGTTATTATTTGAGGAAAAATTTATGGATCTGCTTTCAATGCCAGATTCTGGGATTTAATTTGAGAATATCATCTTTGAAAAAGATTTGGAACAAGCTTTATTGAGAATATTAGAGAAGACCCGCAGCTATGTGACGGTTTCAATGTCATGTTGAAAGAAAGTGGACATAACACGAAAAAAGACAGCGAAAATAGAGGGTGTTTTTTTGCTTTATTTTTTTTATAGACATTTTTATAAGATATGTATGCATTGTATTAGACAGTATGTGGCTGGGGCCCTAAGATATGTATGCATTGTATTAGACAGCATGTGGCTGAGGCAGTAAGATATGTATGCATTGTATTAGACAGTATGTAACTGGAACCCTAAGATATGTATGCATTGTATTAGACAGATCGTGGCTGGGGCCATACGATATGTACGCATTGTATTAGACAGTGTGTAACTGGGGCCCTAAGATATGTATGCATTGTATTAGACAGCATGTGGCTGAGGCAATAAGATGTATTAGAGAGTATGTGGCTGGGGCTTTAAGATATGTATGCATTGTGTTAGACAGTATGTGGCTGGGGCCATACGATATGTATGCATTGTATTAGACAGTATGTGGCTGGGGCCATACGATATGTATGCATTGTATTAAACAGTGTGTAACTGGGGCCCTAAGATATGTATGCATTGTATTAGACAGCATGTGGCTGAGGCAATAAGATGTATTAGACAGTATGTTGCTGGAGCCTTAAGATATGTATGCATTGTATTAGACAGTATGTGGCTGGGGCCATAATATATCTATGCATTGTATTAGACAGTATGTGGCTGCGGCCATAAGATATGTATGCATTGTATTAGACAGTATGTGGCTGGGGCCAAAAAATATGTATGCATTGTATTAGACAGTATGTGGCTGGGGCCCTAAGATATGTATGCATTGTATTAGACAGTATGTGGCTGGGGCCATAAGAAATGTATGCATTGTATTAGACAGTTCGTGGCTGAGGCAATAAGATATGTATGCATTGTATTAGACAGTATGTGGCTGGGGCCCTACGATATGTATGCATTGTATTAGACAGTATGTGGCTGAGGCCATAAGATATGTATGCATTGTATTAGACAATATGTGACTGATCCAATAAGATGTGTATGCATTGTATTAGACAGCATGTGGCTGGGGCAGTAAGATATGTATGCATTGTATTAGACAGTATGTGACTGGGGCAATAAAATAGGTATGCATTGTATTAGAGAGTATGTGGCTGGGGGATTAAAATATGTATTCATTTTATTAGACAGTCTTTGGGTGGGGCCGTAAGATAGGTATGCATTGTATTAGACAGCATTTGGCTGAGGCGGTAAGATCGTATGCATTGTATTAGACAGTATGTGGCTAGGGCCCTAAGATATGTATGCATTGTATTAGACAGTCTGTGGCTGGGGCCATAAGATATGTATGCATTGTATTAGACAGTATGTGGCTGGGGCCCTAAGATATGTATGCATTGTATTAGACAGTCTGTGGCTCGGGCCCTAAGATATGTATGCATTGTAATAGATAGTATGTAACTGGGGCCCTAAGATATGTACGCATTGTATTAGACAGCATGTGGCTGAGGCAATAAGATGTATTAGACAGTATGCGGCTGGAGCCCTAAGATATGTATGCATTGTATTAGACAGTATGTGGCTGGGGCCATAAGAAATGTATGCATTGTATTAGACAGTTTGTGGCTGAGGCAATAAGATATGTATGCATTGTATTAGACATTATGTGGCTGGGGCCCTACGATATGTATGCATTGTATTAGACAGTATGTGGCTGGGGCCCTAAGATATGTATGCATTGTATTAACAGTATGTGGCTGGGGCCCTAAGATATGTATACATTGTATTAGACAGTATGTGGCTGGGACAATAATATATGTATGCATTGTATTAGATAGTATGTGGCTGGGACCCTAAGATATGTATGCATTGTATTAAACAGTATGTGGATGGGGCAGTAACATATGTATGCATTGTATTAGACAGTATGTGGCTGAGGCAGTAAGATATGTATGCATTGTATTAGACAGTCTTTGGCTGGGACCATAAGATATATATTTATTGTTTTAGACAGTATTTGGCTGGGGACTTAAGATATGTATTCATTGCATTAGACAGTATGTGACTGGGGCAGAAAGATATGTATACATTGTATTAGACAGTCTTTGGCTGGCGTAGTAGGATAGGTATGCATTGTATTTGACAGTATGTGGCTGGGGCAATAAGATATGTATTCATTTTATTAGACAGTCTTTGGCTGGGACCATAAGATATGCATGCATTTTATTAGACAGTATGTGGCTGGAACCCTAAGATATGTATGCATTGTATTAGACAGCATGTGGCTGGGGCAGTAAGATATGAATGCACTGTATTAGACAGTATGTGACTGGGGCAATAAGATATGTAAGCATTGTATTAGACTGTATCTGACTTGGGCAATAAGATATGTATGCATTGTATTAGACAGTATGTGGCTGGGGCAATAAGATATGTATTCATTTTATTAGACAGTCTTTGGCTGCGGCCATAAGATATGTATACATTGTATTAGACAGCATGTGGCTGGGGCAGTAAGATATGTATGCATTGTATTAGACAGTATGTGACTGGGGCATTAAGATATGTATGCATTGTATTAGACAGTATGTGGCTTGGGCAATAAGATATGTATGCATTGTATTAGACAGTCTGTGGCTGGGGACATAATATATGTATGCATTGTATTAGACATACTATGACTGGGGCCATAAGATATATATTCATTGTATCAGATAGTATGTGACTGGGGCCATAAGATATATATGCATTCTATTAGACAGTCTTTGGCTGGGGCCATAAGATATGTATGTATTGTATTAGACAGTATGTGACTGGGGCAATACGATATGTATGCATTGTATTAGACATTATGTGGCTGGGGCAATAAGATATGTATGCATTGTATTAGACAGTCTTTGGCTGGGGCAATAATATATGTATTCTTTGTATTAGACGGCATGTGACTGGGGCCCTAAGATATGTATGAATTGTATTAGACAGTCTTTGTCTGGCTCCAGAAGATATGTATGCATTGTATTAAACAGTATTTGGCTGGAGCCATAAGATATGTATGCATTGTATTAGACAGTATGTGGCTGGGGCAATAACATTATGTATTGATTGTATTAGACAGTGTATGACTGGGGCAGTAAGATATGTATTCATTGTTTTGGACAGTATGTGGCTGGGGCCATAAGATATATAAGCATTGTATTAGACAGTATGAGACTGGGGCAGTAAGATATGTATTTATTGCATTAGTCGGTATGTGACTGGGGCAATAAGATATGTATGCATTGTATTAGACATTATGTGGCTGGGGCCCTAAGATATGTATGCATTGTATTAGACAGTATGTGGCTGGGGCAATAATATATGTATTCTTTGTATTAGACAGCATTTGGCTGGAGCCATAAAATATGTATGCATTGTATTAGACAGCATGTGGCTGGAGCAATAAGATATGTATGCATTGTATTAGACAGTATGTGGCTGGGGCAATAACATTATGTATTCATTGTATTAGATAGTATATGACTGGGGCAGTAAGATATGTATGCATTGTATTAGACAGTATGTGGCTGGGGCCATAAGATATGTAAGCATTGTATTAGACAGTATGTGACTGGGGCAATAAGATATGTGTGCATTGTATTAGACAGTCTGTGGCAGGGGCAGTAAGATATGTATGCATTGTTATACAGTCTTTGGCTGGGGCAATAAGATATGTATGCATTGTATTAGACAGTATGTGACTGGGGCCATAAGATATGTATTCATTGTATTAGACAGTCTTTGGCTGGAGCCATAAGATATGTATGCATTGTATTAGACAGTCTTTGGTTGCGTCCATAAGATATGTATGCATTGTATTAGACAGTCTTTGGCTGGTGCAATAAGATATATATTCATTGTATTAGACAGTATGTAACTGGGGCAGTAAGATATGTATGCATTTTATTAGACAGTCTTCGGCTGCAGCAGTAAGATATGTATGCATTGTATTAGACAGTCTTTGGCTTGGGCAATAAGATATGTATGCATTGTACTAGACTGTCTTTGGCTGGGGCAATAAGATATATATTCATTGTATTAGACAGTCTTTGGCTGGGGCCATCAGATATGTATGCATTGTATTAGACAGTCTTTTGCTGGGGCCATAAGATATTTATGCATTGTATTGGACAGTCTTTGGCTGGGGCAATAAGATATGTATGCATTGTATTAGACATAATGTGGTTGGAGCCATAAAATATGTATGCATTGTATTAGACAGTCTGTGGCAGGGGCAGTAGATATGTATGCATTGTATTAGACAGTCTTTGGCTGGGGCAATAAGATATGTATTCATTGTATTAGACAGTCTTTGGCTGGGGCCATCAGATATGTATGCATTGTATTAGACAGTCTTTGGCTGGGGCCATTAGAGATGTATGCATTGTATTAGACAGTATGTGACTGGGGCAGTAAGATATTTATGCATTGTATTAGACAGTATGTGACTGGGGCAGTAAGATATGTATGCATTGTATTAGACAGCATGTGGCTGGGGCAATAATATATGTATTCTTTGTATTAGACAGTATGTGACTGGGGCAATAAGATATGTATGCATTGTATTAGACAGTATGTGACTGGGGCAAAAAGATATTTATGCATTGTATTAGACAGTCTTTGGCTGGGGCAATAATATATGTATGCATTTTATTAGAGTGTCTTTGGCTGGGTCATAAGATATGTATGCATTGTATTGGACAGTATATGGCTGGGGCAGTAAGATATGTATGAATTGTATTAGACAGTCTTTGGCTGGGGCCATAAGATATGTATGCATTGTATTAGGCAGTCTTTGGCTGGGGCCCTATGATATGTATGCATTGTTTTAGACAGCATATGGCTGGGGCAATAAGATATGTATGCATTTTATTAGACAGTCTGTGGCTGGTCACGTAAGGTATGTTTGCATCGTATTAGTCACTATGCTGCTGGGGCCGTAAGATAAGTTTGCATTGTATTAATCACTCTCTGTCTGTCACTGTAAGATATATATGCATTGTATTAGTCACTCTGTCTGTTACTGTAAGATATATATGCATTGTATTAGTCACTCTCTGTCTGTCACTGTAAGATATATATAGGCATTGTATTAGTTACTCTCTGTCTGTCACTGTAAGATATATATGCATTGTATTAGTCACTCTGTGGCTGGGGCCATAAGACATAATTGCATAATGTTAGAGGCTATCTGGGTCCGTGCGATAGTCACTCTATGTCTAAGGCCGTAAGATATGTTTGCATTTTATTAGTCCCTCTCTGACTGGGTCCGTAAGATATGTATGCATTACATAAGTGACTCTGTAGCTGGAACTCTAAGATATATTGGCATTTTATTAGTCCCTCTCTGACTGGGTCCGTAAGATATGTATGCATTACATAAGTGACTCTGTAGCTGGAACTCTAAGATTATGTTGGCATTGTATTAGTCCCTCTCTGACTGGGTCCGTAAGATATGTATGCATTACATAAGTGACTCTGTAGCTGGAACTCTAAGATATGTTGGCATTGTATTAGTCCCTCTCTGACTGGATCCGTAAGATATGTATGCATTACATAAGTGACTCTGTAGCTGGAACTCTAAGATTATGTTGGCATTGTATTAGTCCCTCTCTGACTGGGTCCGTAAGATATGTATGCATTACATAAGTGACTCTGTAGCTGGAACTCTAAGATATGTTGGCATTGTATAAGTCACTCTGGCCGAGGCAGTAAGCTATGTATGCATTGTATTAGACAGTATGTAACTTGGGCCATAAGATATGTATGCATTGTATTGGTCTGGGGCATACGATATGTATTTACTGTATTGGTCACTCTTTGTCTGGGGCCCTAAGTTTTTTTGGTACTATGTTAATCACTCTATGCTAGGGCCGTAAAATATGTATGCATTTTACTGGTCACTCTGTATGGGACTGTAAGATATGTATGCATTTTACTGGTCACTCTGTATGGGACCGTAAGATATGTATGCATTTTACTGGTCACTCTGACTGGGATCGTATTGTGGTATGCTCTTAAAATACGTAACAGAAACGAGTGAAAGAGAACAAGTTTTGCAAGCTTCAAAAATTTAACAAATAAATTATTTCCCTATAATAGAGGAGTGAAAATAAGAAAAAAACTCACGGCGTTTATTTTAAATCTCCAAAATAATTCAAGAATTACAGACACAAGTCCTAGTAATTTAAAGTCCTGAATAAATCTCAGTTCAAGTCCCGAAGAAATCCAAAAGCTGAAGGCCATACCGAGTCTATTATGGTTTTTATTGACAGGCCATAGAACACAATTAAATTTACTATATAGTCTCTACATTTGTTTCTCAGTACTGAACTTTCCACTGTGTGACAATCAATACAAATCATATGTTAATCTAAAATACCTTCAAATATGACTTTACGGTGAAGTTCTTGTCAAGGGTTGACCTGCATTTTTTTGAGAGGCTGAATTGTAAACAAAACACCATGCCACGGAACACAGATTTCACTTCCGGATCATCACCATGACCTTATTACTCAATGTGCACTGTCACCGAAATACACACAGACAACACACCATCAGCTCACATTCTAAAGAATAAACAATTGCCTTTAAATCCTTACTAAGAATGCCAAAATCTAACTCTTGTATCACCACCAAATGGAGACAGGAAAAAGTGATCTAAAAATAGAATGGGACTACATTCGTGGGTTCTGAACCGGATTTTATTAATCGTGTACTGATGCCATAAGTGTTAATATGTCAATATTGTTTTATCACATGACAGTAATATAATTCCAGGTTTGAATTCAGTATAAATTCCGGTAAATGTTTGTATCCAAGAATTTTGTCCCTTTTCAATTTCCAGAAAAAAATAATCACTTGAAATCAATAATTTGAAGGACATAAAATTCAGCCCCACTAGTCACAACATAATACAACTTGAAAGTGATAGATTTTAAGCACGAATGAATGACCAAGTCCTCACATTCACAAAATATGATATAGTTCTCTTTGTGACCTCATGCACAATCAACATTTTCTAGAAGAAAAAAAAAATCGTTTAATGGAAAATAACCTTCTAGAACGATCCTGATGTTCACACAAATCAAATCCATAACCTTCGGAAAGTTTAAAACCCTGACCCAAATAAACATATTTACTTCTTCTATTAATAAAGATCATAATATTAAGCTCATAAAAAAGATAATAATTTAGCTATGCATTGTTTACATAAAATTCAAAACAAAATCAATCAGGTCAAGTAGAAATGAACTCAGTTTTGGACAAGGTCAATACAGCATACAGTGTTACATTACAATAGTATGTAATAAAATAAAATAAATCGATTGTATTTTATTGGTCGCTCTTTGATTTGGGCCGATTGCCTTGCATTCCGAAGAAAGAGTAAAATTTGAAAACTTTTACGAAGTTGCTTATACACAGGAATACACGAGCAGTAGAATGTTCGTTATTTATTCAATTTAAATATGTCTGAGCTCTACACAAAACTCGCAGGCAAGATATAAATGTGTTGCTTTTATGTGTGAGTAATATGGACGAAGTACTTGCAAAATATCGATATTCTTGTTTTTAATCTGAAAATTATGGAAATAACAAATTAGATTTTAATGGACAAATTTAAAGTTGAATTAATTAGCTGTCAGTTTTAGAAATTTCAAGAAGAAATTAACACAGTTGACAATAAGCAATGATTGCTTTCTTTGTCTTTTTTGGGGGAATTAAATTGAACATAAGATCTTGAAGAAGATTGTGCGCGTGCTTTTGTAACAGTAATAGAGAGGTTCAGAGGTTCTATTCCGGTAAAAATCTTATTCCAAAATATTGTCGGTCTTACGAATGTGATAGTAACACCATTATCTATTAAAAAGAAAAAGAAAAAAGCCAGAGACATGGTGGGAATTGGTAGAGACACTGAAACTATTCATAATGTATTGTGGCAAAACTTCCCCTATGCAAAGTAATTACTTTTTTTTAAAATAAAAAAATCTGCAGGCGTCTTACTGTTGGCTTGAGAATGTCTTGAAATGTTGGTCTAAAGAATACCCGCGATCTGAAAAAATGTAACATTGCCTGAAAAGAAAAACTAAAAAGAACAAACTATTTTTCATTATCTCTGAACTTCTCCGAGGTGTGACTCATAAAAGATGTGTGATATCTCATGAAAGGAAAAACAAAGCGAACATCATTGAAAACTTGAGGGCAACTGTATTATATTTAATATGTTCATGATGTTTATCCAATTTAATATCAAACTGACATATCGGACACTTGTGTACCCCCACCCCCAACAAAGTCGGCTTCCTTTGTGACATGTTCTAGACTGACAACTATTAGGTAACTTAGGCACAAGCTATCTATAACTGACGCAAACTGAATGTTGAACTTCATCACTTATTAAATGTAGAAACTACATTCAGATTTATTCTCAAGGTGCTAATCTGCATCTATTCGGCCCAGTGACAAGTGTGTAAGAAACGTTTACTAGGTCCAGCTAGTTTTAACTCTGCCTGGACGATAGGACGAGTGATTTTCCTAAACCCTGTAAGAGCAGCTTTCTTGTGTTTGTGACAGTAATCATTTCAGTTAATGAGTACACACACTTAATTTTGAATCCGAGTAGCAAGAACAGAAAAAAATAAATTATGATACATGTATCCAGAAGATCACACTATTTTAGAACCGAGCAAGTAACAATATTAGTTAGGCAATATTTTACTGTTTTTTTTTCAAAGAGTGATAATCTTAAGTTTAAGTTTTCAATATCTTAAGCTGAAGTATCAATATAATATATAATATATAATCTCCATTAAAATCGCTGTGAAAAAGTCGTCTTTAATATGTTGCAAATACCGTCTGAGTATTAACTTTTACAAGGTTTGCGACTCATTCCATATCTTCCCATCGGATGGTGACTATTTTGTTCCATTCTGATTTGCAGTCGTGGAATCCTCGTTGCGTCATTGCTTTAACAGACAATATTTTAAACTCTAAAACTAAAAGCCAGACGCGGTTACTCGATCTTTGCTTAAAAATAGATCAAGGTGGTAAAAGCAAATATTTTTTTTACTTTATAGTATATAAATTTTTTTTATCTAAATACGAAGATGGCAAATTAAATACCGGTCCACAATGAATGGTGCCAGGTTTTTTGTTAATTTGATATTTTTTATTACCTTATTACCTTGAAAATTGGACCGAAGTCAGACATATAGTCTTATTATACTTCCTCGTTTGTTTGTACCATCTGCCGATTTCAATAATGAAAAGTATAAATTAGATCCGAAATGCACATAAGTTACTCAGTTCATTCATTGATTTATAATTTGTAACGTGTCTTTGTCTAACACCGTCACTGTCTACGCGTTTCATGCTTAACAGAAGTTTTAAATATAGACGATGGCCATGTTACTATAATGTAGGTGTGATATTTCCTATTACCGTTTTATAGCCCAACTTAGCAGCATGTGCAGGATGCAAATAGTAAAACAGCTTGGTGACCTAAAAATTAAATAAGATATATAATAAACAACCTCTGAAAACGAACTATGTCACTATGTCACTCCACTAGCACAGTATAATTGACATATAACTCCTTAACGTTGCAGTGAACTGCTCTTCTTTTTTAATGAGTTCTACTTGATTACCGCCAACTACTTTCAGAAAATAAACATAATTTTCTCTATTATTTATAAATAAAGAATTACTTTCAAAATTGATCTCAAAACAAAACTCAACGGACTTTTAGCATTACCACCATATTCCAATTATTGTTAGAAAATAAATACTACTACTATTATTAATTAACAAATAATTACTAACAAAATATCCATCCAAGAATTTTAATTCCATTTTAGTAAATAAATATAAAAACTTTACAAAATTGTTGCATTAAATAATTCAGATAGATAATAACAACTCCAAAATATAACTAGATAGCGCCAGTCCTTACGAAACAAAGGTATGATTCCAACACAGCTTATATAACTACACCAGGACAAAAATGACTTTGGCAAGTCACTAAAAATAAAAATTATTACCATAACCAGGGGATGGGAGAGGAAACCTGATCAATGGACCTGTGTCCAGAGAAAAGGGAGTACGATCATAAGTTTATGCACGTGAGGTCAATAAAGCAATCTCAAGCTCTAGTGAGTGGCAAGTATTGACCTGAGTATAGAAACCAACCTACTTGCCTGGTTGGGAGGAATAATAGCTCAGAACCAGCATGTAGTGACAACTCAACAAATATGATTAAACGAACTAAAGATTTACCATGACAAAACTTATTCCAATATCTAACTATTATATATTGTTTTTATTCAATTTATATACAAAACACTCTTTGTGGCAGACAAAGGATACACTAATTAAAAAATTACCTCTTGAAAATGCAAAACAGGGTAACAAATCAAACTCATTATCAACTATTTATTGGGACAGAGTTTTGTGGTGCCAAACAAAAGGTTTACCAGAGTTCGCACTAGAACTGCAATGTATGAAAAACTGTTATATGTACAATGCATTAGACTGCTGGGTCATTCCTGGAAATGCATCACAGTGAAACGACAAATCTCTAGTTAACTGCGTGTGGAACGTCTAACATAGCATAAATGTATCTATTTGTTCTGGAAAAGAAACAAGCTTTACAAAACGCCGTAAATCTAGTAAGAAATTGTCAAATTATCTTGGGCGAGGTGGGTGGGATCGTATATTAAGAATGATGGCAACTTACCTTCTATGCGGTTGTGATGTTTTGTAAATATTAATTGTTTTCTTTTTCGATGCTCTTCAAAACATATGTAAAGATCCTACCTGGTCTAAAAGATCAAATTTTAATCATCGTTTCGCCACGGTAGCATAACTAAGGACTAGTTTCAAAGCATTCAATATCAGAAAAAGTACTGACACAATTTCCAAAGCCAAGATCGCGTAACAGTCCCTTAGTATTTAAATACTAAATGTTTTATAACATTGGGATAGCAGTGCAGTCCGTCTCTATTTACAAATCTACCCAATTATCACACATAAAATACAAACTTATATAATTTATTTTCATGAATTGTTGGACTAGAGACTATTCCACCAATCTGATTAAAAGGGACCGCTCCGGTAGCTTAGTGGTTAGAACGTCCGCCTCGTGTGCAGGAAGTCGCGGGATTGAACCACGACCAAATCATAACTAAGGCTTTTAAAAGTGTTACTAACAGCTGCCTCGCTAGGCGATACACATTTAGAGGTCAGTGTTAGGACTGGTCGGCCTGGTGTCAGGATATTGTGACTGGGTGGGCCATCATGCTACATGTCACTATAAACTGTCACACTGCAGATATCGTAGCGATTTGACTGAAAAATTGTTAAAGCTACGTTAAAAATCCAATATATATATATATATATATATATATATATATATATATATATATATATATATATATATATATATATATATATATATATATATATATATATATATATATAACTCGAAGATATAAGACTTCATCTGATTGGCTGATAAAATTAGCAATTATTGTATTAACATAGGTTACCAGAACATGACCCCTAAGCGTTCACGTAGAACAGTGGAGATCTGATTTTAAGCAGATAGACTATTCCACAGAATAGTACGAGTAGTACCAGAATGGCTGTTATAGATTTATATTGCTGATTAAGGCCAACGTCCTTTATATCACATGCCTTTACAATATCTACCCACGCGTAACACACGTGAACTATCTTGCGCAGGAAAATCCGCATGTGTAAATATTTTACCCTTTGATCACATAAAGATGTTTGTGATGCAAAATATAGCATTGTATGTCTATAATGCGTGCTTAACTTTGTTTTAACATTGTTAAAGAGGCACAAAATATGCATGATTACTCAAATACCTATCCGGAGCTTCTTGATAAATTAACCTACTTATGAATTATTTTGGAACAAAAAATTATATAAACTTGTTCAGGCTCATGAGGAAAAGCGTGAAAAGCCATTGTATGATATTGTGCAGAAAGATGAAGTCGCTGACCTTGACTAGACCACCAAGTTTAGATAATGAAACAAGTAGAGAATACTCCAATGATGACCCTGAACAAATCAGTGTATATAGTAGCAGGAACGAAGATCACTAAGTATGAATTACTTACAGAAATTTCTTCAGCATAATATATACAAACACGATTGACACCCATGTACATTAAAATGAATTGATTTATATTAATAAAGAACACAAGAAATTGTATGAAACCCTACAAAATTGTAGCATTTCTTTGGTGAGACTTTTTTCTATGTAAATATATAGAACCCATACAGTAAATACTCGGCAAAGGCACAATATTTATACACAAGTTTAAGTTAATAAACATGAACTGTCATAAGTCAAAATTTTAGTGCAATTCAGCCAACAATGGGTCGCCATTTTCTAGTTGGTATCATGCATTATCTCAACTGTAAACGTACGGTGGTTTTACTAAATACTTGAAGAAAATTGTATTTCCACAAGAACATAGTTTTAATACTAAACTTCGACGGCTGTCGTGTGGTTAGATATCTTGTTTATTACATGGGACGAAGTCACATTTTAATCAGTACCTTCCAAATCGCCAAAACTTGCATCTGGGAATAAAAAGAAATTAAAATAAATACTGTATATTCTAATACATTTAATATGCAAGTACACTTACAGATTATGGACATCACGTTTGGAAGAGTAAGAGTCTATAGGAAAACAAAGTTATTTTGCCCACCACTATTACATAGGTTTTAGGATTACATTTACATACTAATTAAATGAAATCGTACGCACGCACACACACACACACACACACACACACACACACACACACACACACACACATATATATATATATATATATATATATATATATATATATATATATATATATATATATATATATATATATATATATATATATATATATATATAATAGAGTTACGAGTTTGTGCTTTTTAAGTAATACCAGAGATTAATTATGGTTTGGACGTCTTATAATATCATATGTGTTTAAAATTCAAAATTCAAGGATCAATTTTTTTTAAAAAAAATATTTTGAAATATATCATATGATAATAAAACTTGGTTTTAACCTGAATGGGTGTTTGTTTCCCTGGTAATTGATTTTTCTCAACTGGACAACTAATTATTAGATATTTTTGACAGTTGTAACAGCCCAAGTCTCCACATATCTAACAGCAAGGTGGAATAGGTTAGATAAAAATAAGATTATATTGTGACATTTTGAATTAAAATGATATTTATATATTATTTCAAGGTTTGTCAATACTGTATTTTTTGTTTCACGGTAAGAAGACGGAATGAACGAGATCAATTCTAATTTCTTTGAATAATGGTTGCAATAATGGCAAAGTAAGGCAAAAGGAAGAAGATACATGTGAATCTGTTATGTACTACGCTTTAGAACCAGCCTGAAAAGAACCTAATGGCTGTCACTTGGAACACTATACCAGTCTAATTTATGACCTGTGTAGCAACTTTAACCTTCATCAGATGACTGATGACTAAGAAATAAATGGATACGTCTCAAAGTCTTTCGTCCTCAGTCTTCAAAATACTATAATTTTCTTTTCCTTCCATATTTACAAATTTCATTATTTTGCACCATGGGGGGTTCCTGTCCCCACCCGGATTAGTGAGCAACAACAATTAACAACAACAATATCAGCAACGAACGATACACGTAATATATACATCTTTTCTTAATTATGCAATTTATACGCAAGATTATAAGTTTGTTCTTATTTAATATATGTAGAAAAAAAAAAAACTACCATATTTTCAGGAGCCACCGTGGGCCCAATGTTTGATACGACCCCTTTCAAGCACACGTTCCTTCTTTGCGGATGAATAATTTCCCTTTAAATCGCTGTGGGGGGGATGATTTTTCAATTTCAGGGAAATATTGTCTGAGAAATAATGATTTACCTGGTTTATGCATCATCCCTTGGCAACTAGGCATTATATCTAATTAAAATGTATCGTAAAACAGATTTGTTAATAATATAAAAATCTGTTATTTCTCATTACTTTATCGAGCCGTATGTGTAGTATGCAAATAAGGGCAAAGCTTCCTGAACACAAAATAAAATGGTATGTATAAAATATCGGTGTTTTTTATTTGCTATCCCATGTACAAGATGCCTGTGCATACGAGTTTCGGGCGTCGGAATTAAATTGCGTTTGTCCGCTGTATTCCCTAGATTAGGGATACCAGCGTAAAACCGCATTTTTGAGTTCGACGGTTTAAACTCTTTAGTCACAAGGTATTGGGAATGCTTGGACATTCCTGGGATTAACATTCAGAATAATGGCAAATGAAATAGGACATCCTAAGGTATGAACTAATTGTCAGTTATTGAAGAAAAACATTTAAAAAAAAAAAAAAAATCTTTGGTCACTCTAATAAGATTTTAGAATATCTGAGGGAAATTTATATAAAGGCAATTTTGGTAACGCATTCTCTACATCGGTACGAGTGCGCTATAACTATTCGTATATTTGTCCATGCTATTTGTACAAATCGTGACATGTCTCAAAGAACAAATGCTAACCATCCGCCATAGTTGCATAAATGCATTAATGGTAGTTGTAAAATAATCCAGAACAAATAATTGTTAATCCAATATCAGAAAAATTAGTGACATTTGCAAGAGCAAGGTGGTGTTTCATACGCCGAGGGATATTTCCTTAGTATTTACACATTCGAAATGTATTATTACAGTGGAAAAACACTGTTGTCTTTCTTTTATTAGGAGTATGTGGTCTACAAAAAATAAGCAACATAAAAAACAATACCAACAAGTTTAGTAAATATCAACAAGTAATTAATTTCCTTAGAATACAAGGTATAATTTTAAAAGGAACTTACTCTAATTTCAAATAAATCCGAAAAAATCCTAAAAGTTATATCACATGTCCAATAGTATCGAATGTTCCAAATGAATTCCAGCATTGAAGGTGCTAATGTGTCATAATGATATAATCCAGACTGTCTTTAAATGAATTCACAATAATCGCCAAATAGTGATATTAACTGTCAATGAGAACGTTATTATTCCAATGATTTTTAAAATAAACCATTCTAATTCTAACCCTCTCTAATTCTATCTAAATACAAATAGAAGCGAGTCCACTAGACTGGTTTTAAATGAGGAATAAATAACTTTGTTGATCAAAAACCTTATGTAAAAAATAAGATAACCAGGATGCGGGTCAATTTTATAAACAAGTCATCTTTTTATAACCTTCTAGAGTCAAAAGACCATGTAAGCATGTTTTTTTTTTCTATCTAGTATGTTATTTATTAATGACCCTAACAATCCACGATCATGGACAAATCTTAAACACAATATAGATACACAAAACCTCTCCGTCATAAGAAAATTAGACCTTTGTACAATAAAGTTTCTTTTACATATTAGTCAAATATACATATGATAGTATAATAATTAAAAATACATAGGTATATGTCTTATGAATGTCAAAAGATATACTAAGACTAAAGTAATATAACATTTATATACACGTGAAAGTGTTATCTATAATCAGATTATCTTCCCTTTGATTAGCCTAATGTCAATGGTGTAGCATACATCAAACTCTACCTTAACAATCTGATTTTCTTTTCATATTTTTAATAAAATGAAGGGTTGTTGCAAAGCCAGTATCAAAACAAAATATTCCTTCTCGATTGTTGAATAATTTCTCTGGTGCTTATTTAATTGTTGTTTGAAAAAATTCACACCGGATGATTCATCTTTTTGTATTTTTCGACCAATACTCCACCTCCAAAATCACTTGCATCAAATGAGTTAAAATAACTAGCGCTCTTCTTAATATGGTCTTCAATTTATCAAAAGCCTCCTGAAATTTGTCACAAATGGAAGCCGATTTTTTTTATTGGAGGTTCCGCATTTATAAAAAAAAAATTGAATAAAATTTCCGATAATATCTAGCCGTACCCAAAAATCGCACCAGTTGCTTTTCCCTTGACCATAATTCTACAGATTTAACTGTATTATGTCCCGCAATTCACTTCTTCGATAACCTCGCGCTCAACAGTCTAAATTTTAAACCGCTCTTTAAGCGAGAGCGCTAGTGACCACCCAAAAATAATATCCGCTAGACGTTGAGAAAACCGCATGGGGGGGAGGAAAGGGAGGAAAATGAGCCACGTAGACTAAATCCACGTTTTGCAATCGAGTCGATAATAAGTTTTTATAAAGCGCTTTATCTAATGAAATTGTCAGTTGTTCTGTATAAATAACCTTTATTTACAAAATGTCCAACATTTGAAAAATTGTTTATTCCAACTGGTTTAAAGAACCATCACGTATACATGAAAACACTTGTGTATTTGGGTTACAGCTTTTAGGTTTGTTGATTAATATGGTTCCCAGATTGGTATATACTTTTATAATCCGAAACAGGGAGTGGTAGAAGCAGGGAACCATACTCACTGTTGATAGATCACCAACCAAAATTCCTTTTATAAAATTTTTTTTTTCAAAAATAAGCGAGATTTATTTCGTAAGACAATTGCCTACATCAAAACTCGATATTTATATTATTCAATTAGTATAATACTTATGCCGTGATTTCATTGCACGTAATAGAGAAAATTCGCATCATCCTTGAAAATACGTGGATTTCAAAGTGCCAATTCAGGAATTTTCTGAATCTCGTTTGCCCACAATAGTTCGTATCTGTGAAACAAATCTCTTAATTAAACAAATTTTCATTTTGCTTGGTTACGATGCTATCTTTGATCACAATTATGAATGAGAAGGTTAATTTCAGGTAGATTTATTATATTACGTACACCTAAACATTTACAACAGTACTCGATTGATCAACTGATATGAATTAACTCGACTTGAGATCAAGACAGATAGATCTTAACCATTTCTTAATTTTCATGACTTTCAACGATTCTTTAATTCCACCTCCTGTATTTGATTCAAAAGATGTGTTAATACAATGGAGGCCAGCTTTAACCGAGTAAAACAATACAGCAAATGTTTCTTCTAGTCCGAGATCAAAACTTAATTAGGTTCTCAGAGAAACGCTCGCGGACTTGGCTCTTACGGTAGACTGACACATTTTACGTTTAAATACACATTGCATTTTTGATGCTTACACTTTTAAGGAACTAAAAGATAGAAATAAAACACAAATTTCACTGATAAAAATATTATTTAGCTGGTATCTATTTATTAAATGATTGCCTACACACTAGGTGTAAGTGACATTTTCATTAATTGATATTTCCTTGAATATCGTTAATTATGGTGTAAAAAGAATGTATTTTGGAAATTTTTTTTATAAATTATATGACTTTTTATTATAAGTCGATAATTTTAGAATGTTCAAGTCCTATCTGCTGTTTTTGACCATATAACGAGTGATATATCAAAGTTTCAGTTGCCAATTATGATTGCGATTTTCTTTAAATTCAAGTAATAGGGATATATTTTTGGTATTTTCTGGTAATAACAAATGGAATCCACGCTTGACCCCACGCTATAGGCGGATTCTCAAGTTATAAGAGCACGAGTTATCGACGTAGCGGTGTATGCTCTAAAATATAACAAAAGCACAATAAAAATCACTTTCACCTAAATAAATTGTTAGGTTTACATCATTGAGACTAGCAACGAATTTCTGAATGGTGTCCAAGTGTCATCGTTTGCGTTAAAGCTGGAATACTGACGGCACATTTTTCGTACTAAACGGCATCATGTTATACGAATTGTATATACCAAAAAATTTTGTGATCTTTCCGTGAATGGAATTTACCAGAATCCTTTGAATTTGTCGAAATTGGTCACATCTTCTGCCTTTCAAATTTTGTCAATGCAGTCATCGATTCTTATAATGGGAAATAAATCTGCTTTTGTGGCACTGTTCACTTTTCTATAGTCAGTATAAATACGGAAAGAATAAGCACAATAATTCATTGTGAAGTCCAGTTACTTTTATTTCGTTCAGTAACATTTTTATCCAGCAAATATTTCCTTTCTTGTTTCAAATAATCCCGTTTGAAAAGGATTAATCTAGAAATGATTATGTATCACATGATTTGAATCTAGAATTTAACTTCAATATGGATTTTATTTGCTCGTCTTGGAGCATGTGGAAACAAGCGCTCACATGATTTAGTTTATTCTTTTATTGTGGTAAAAATTTCTGGTCCAAGTTTTTCAATATTTCTGAATTCTAAGATTGGTTAGATCAATATCACTACAGTTAAATTTGGTACCATAGTTTAAATCTTCGCTGTTTGGGACAGGTTCTAATAATTGATTGAATGATTACCAGAGCTATCTCTATAAACATATTCCTTTAACATATTTATATACCAAAGTTGTTTCTATTTCATCCCCTCAGGAGTGTAAATGATATACTTTAAGCCGCTTCTCATTAGAATAAGGAGAATAATACTGAGCCTAAAGAGGATTTTAAGGCATGGGTCAGAGAGCTATAACTCAATCACGAAGATGGAAACTCTCTTTATTTGTATTTCTGTTCTAAGGTAATTTCATTTTTTTCTGATTAGAGTGAAAATTAGTTCCTGCAGCTTCATCAGCCTTTGACAACCTACATTTGAAATCCGAGACATAGTCAAGAAGTTTAATTTCTGAATCTTTGGATGAAAGAACTTTCTCTTCTAATAATTTCAAATGTCTACGGAAAGTAAATACAAAAAAAGTTCCAAAGGACTGAAACCTAATGATTTATGGACTGATTCCCTAAAAGCAAACAACCGTAAATGAACACTCATAAAAATCGTTTCCTAAATCAAAGCAATATGACTGAATCGTATATTTCAAATTTTGATGTGGCCCCGAGTGGCCGAGTGGTCTAAAGCGCTGACCGTTACAGACCACTGCCATCTCACCTCTGTCTGTGTGAGTTCGAGTCCAGACTTGGCTAACATGGGTAAGTGAGAAAACCTGCCAGTAGCTTCTCGTGGGTCGCTGGTTCTTCCCGGGATTTTCCAGGGTTCTTCCTCCACCATTAATACTGGCCGCCATGTATAGCCTATCTTGAGCTGAAAAATGGCGTTAAACCCTACAACAACTACAACAACAAATTTTGATGAAATCTTTCTAAAACTCCTTTCCTTTCTGGGTATTAGCAGAAAGTTTAAACTTTTGGATGCCTAATTCATGCCTAATTTGTAGGAAAATTCAAGACATAAAATTTGACCATTGATCATACTGGACAGATTTAGAACGATGTAAAAACAATTATAAATGTTTTATCAAAGCATTTATTGTTGTTTTAGTATGTTCCTCAGTAGAATTGCCTCTGGAAATCTTGTGGAAGCACACATTATTGTCAGTAATTATTGGTTGCTTGACCTATTCATAGGTAACGTACCGACTGAAACAGGCTACTATTATTATGCTAAATGGTTTATAATCCTAACATATCTCTCAGTTCCTTAGAAGACATGAGACTTTTGACCTTTTTATGATGCATGTGCTAAAACTAATTCACTGTCTATTGAGTAATTCATGTAAAAATATATAAATATGAACGTGTTACTTTAAGAAACATTGCATAGTCCCAACAAGACGTTTAACAATCTTTGCATAGTCCCAACAAGGACTTTAACACACAATGCATATAGTCCCAACAAGGACTTTAACAAATAATGCATAGTTCCAACAAGGACACAGTGAAAGTAAAGGTGTTTGCTGCTTTATTATCTACATTTCGACTAGTTATTCATACTATGTAGTACATTCACGTTTCCATATGACATCACAAGTATTTCGGCATTCAACAATAGTTATTATTATTATTATTATTATTATTATTATTATTATTATTATTATTATTATTATTATTATTATTATTATTATTATTATTATCATTATTATTATTATTATATATATATATATGTGTGTGTGTGTAATATATATATATATATATATATATATATATATATATATATATATATATATATATATATATATATATATATATATAGAGAGAGAGAGAGAGAGAGAGAGAGAGAGAGAGAGAGAGAGACAGACAGACAGACAGACAGACAGACAGACAGACAGACAGACAGACAGACCTAACCAATATTTTCCATTCATAAAGGAGAGTAGAATAGTAGATCCTAGATTAGGACCACAAGATATGTGTTTGAGAAGGTTACAACCCCAATATGCATTGTAACAGAGGTGTAGCTATGATATTTTTGCACCCGGGGACGAACTAAAAAATTGGCGTTCAAGCGCCCTCCCCGTTTAATCATTTACTTATTATAATGTAACGTTGTAAGCCTCATTTTGGCGCCCTGTACCTTGGCGCCCTGGGACATATGTACCCCCCTCCGCCCCACCCTAGTTACACCTCTGCATTGTAATTCCTTCTAACGAATGAGATCACCTAGAAGTGACTTATTGACACGCGTTTCTTTCAACAAGGGAGATAAGAATAGCAGAATCTAGATCAGCATCAATGGATCAGTGAGTTTGAGAAAAGTTACATCCCCATTGAAAAATGCTAGCAACAAAAATAGCATGTATTACCTAAAGAATTGCTATTACAAATGATTCTAACTAGTTTATCACCTGTAAATTGAACATGATATTTATGTATTTTAGTTTTAAAAAAATTATCAAAAGTGACCAGTCCAAAAGATCAATATTTAATTTTGAATTAACAGTTTTAAAATCGTTTCGACTTAAGAGTCATATTTTGTTGAAGTTTTAAAGTCGATATGAGTGTGATATAGGTGAAGTTTTGTACAGTCGTTATTCATGTTCTATAGTTAAGTTTTTTTACAGTCGTTATTCATTTTCTGTAGCTAAGTTTTGTACAGTCGTTATTCATGGTCTATAGTTAAGTTTTATACAGTCGTTATTCATGTTCTATAGTTAAGTTTTGTACAGTTGTTATTCATGTTCTGTAGTTAAGTTTTATACAGTCGATAGGCATTTCCTGTAGATGACGTTGTACACAGTCGATAGGCATTTCCTATAGATGACGTTGTACACAGTTGATAGGCATTTCCTATAGATGACGTTGCACACAGTCGATAGGCATTTCCTATAGATGACGTTGTACACAGTCGATAGGCATTTCCTATAGATGACGTTGTACACAGTCGATAGGCATTTCCTGTAGATGACGTTGTACAAAGTAGATAGGCATGATCTATATGTTTGCTTCATCTCTATGTAGATAATACAATAGGATGTCTACTGCTTGGTAAAAAAAAATCAAAAATGAAATGTTGACCTTTCAATATTTATCAACTTAAAAGCAAAAGACAGCTGTCTGCATACTACGTTTTCTTTGAAATGGGAAATTACCAAGGGTGTTGTGGTCAAATTGAGCATGATTATGTCGCCTTGCATTCAAGTGAAGCATAAAATTTGAAAATGTGTAACAAGTCGCTTATTTATTGCAATACATGAAATCTTAACACATTTTCATTAGCTTTAATGTGATAGTAGAACTGAAATTAAAACTGAGAAACCATGTTGAGCATGTCAATTATTTCTGGTGATTTATTAATGCACTGAAGAAATTGCATTAATATTCTTCATACATGCATATGATTATGAATCTGTCATCATGATATAAAAACTTTCCAACCAAAATTGAATGGACAGTAATTTGAACTAATTATGATATGTTAGGATGTACATATGCTGTGAAACAATCTTACATGTATATATTTAAGTTTCTATCAAGTATCGACTAGTTTTTAACACGCATTTATTGATGTACATAAATATACGTTCTAATACATTGCACCTTTGATGAAAATATCATAAGAAACAAGGTTAGTTAGTAACTTAAGAAATTAAGTTAGTAACTTGAGAAATTGCAGTTGGAAACATAGTCCTTGCTTTCTAAGCTGTGTTCGCACGTACGATGATACTTTTAATTGTTCTAGAAGTCATTTTAATGTCGACGAACTTTACCTTCAACGACCAATCATACATGAGTGACTTAAGGGAGAAGTTACCAAACAAAAAAAAATGTCAAAGGTTTATCATTTTCAACTTGTCAGACATTTTTACGCTTGCCGCAGATCACTGATATTTTCATGACTGTGCAGTTTCTTTTTAAATACATTATCACACAAAAATCATTTGAAATAGAATTTAAATACATTATCACACAAATCATTTGAAAGAAGAATTTCAAACGCCTCAATTTACACCAACTTTCGTTCTAAATTTTAGTCTAACATCCATTCTGGAGAGCTACTTACGGGCGTAATGAAAAGTAATATGCTGGTTGGCCTGCAAAAATAGGTCATAATTCAATAAGATGTTCGACTAATCAGTTGCTTTTGCTACATTTATGGACGATATAGATAGATTACAACGGCATTCATTAGGTAAACGTTGGTGGGAATTGGATGAAAGACTTAAAATAAACTATCTCTAATATATCTTGGTAACATTTAACCTGTGCAAAAGAATTAATTACTTATAAAAATATATGTAGGCGTCTTCCTCTTGGCGTGACAATTGATCGAATCTTGAATATACTGGCGATATAGGCAAGTGTAACAGTGCCTGACCAGACGGAAAATCACAAAATGTTGGTCAATATCTGTCTCGTAACGTTTCAGAGGTATGACTCATAGATTTATGATATTTCATAGAAAAGGTATGACTCAAAGATTTATGACTTCTCATAGAAAGGTTACTTTCTAAACAACTCGAACATCATTAACTGCCTCATAATACGTTCATGACTATACCCATTTTAGTGTCAAACTGACATCGGATACATGTGTAACAAAACATAGAAAAAAGTTTTTAATTGGTTTTTGAAAAACCAAGTCGGTTTCCTTTTTGACATATTCTAGACTGCCAACAAATAATTAAGTTAGACACAACGAATATATAATTGACGGAAATCAAATGTTAAACGATGCTGAATTTACTAAACTTGGGAAATGAAATTCGATTTATTCTCGAGATGCGAATCTGCATCTACTCGTCTCCGGCAAATGGAAAATTTTTACTCAGCTCAATCAATTTTGACCCGGTCAGGACGAGAGGTTTTCTCATACCCTGTTAAAGAAGCTTTCTGGTGTGTTTATTTACAGTACATAATGCACATCACGAGTATGCAAAATCAATCTTTAATCCGACTAATAAAAGCAGAAAACAAATTAAGATACATTAATCCAGCAAATCACACTAATTTAGCACAGAGTCCTTGATAACATTGATTAGGAAATAATTTGCTCTAAAATACGGTTCATTATGGAGAATTTAGTTCCAAAGTTTGTAGAAAACTTAAAATTCCCAACATGGAACTCAGACGTGTACATAAGGATAAGCATATATTTCTCTACAACTTGAAATAAAATCACTGCATCAGTATTTTACAAATAAAAAAAAATACTTTTGTTGTTATTTCTCTAAATGAATGTATTTTTTTAAAGAGTAAATTATCTTTCCTTATTTTGAATTGACAGTTACACTAGACTGTATCCACATTCAAATGCTAAATACGCGCTGTTTTTACTGGTAGAGGTGTGAGGTATGTTGAATCCCAATGGCATAATGTTTATAAAAAAATTTCAGAAATTGGTTAGATTCAAAAATCTAGTATTGTAGTAAATTTTAAATGGTAGTACTTGATCACTGTGTTTGCGTGGATTGTTGGTTGTTCAAGCGGTTTTTCCGGAATCTCCCCCCATTGACTATTATGTGCTGAAAAATGGCGTTAAACTCATAACAACAACTTCATCACTGTGAGCGCACTCACTCCTCAAATACACCCATAACTATCCTTTGCCATTTAAAAAGACATGATTATCATCTTGGTAATTAAGGCTACTAACTACTGCATTTTTGATATATTCAAAAAGAACCCCATCTAATATCAACAAAATGTAATTAGTCCAAAAGAGGGAGCTTCTTGACTAGGGTAACTATTAGAACTATACTAAAGCTGCACATATAGACAGCTAAGTAAATTCCAAAGACTGGTATTACGTCCTGATGACGGCACACCTCTATACCATGGCCCAAGTGTCTTAATCCAAAAGTTATTAAACAGATAATTTAGCTAACATCCCATGAACAAAGTTTGGTTTGGTCAGGTTTGATGCTTTAAGGCACATCAACACAAGTAGGTTAGTTAGTGCCGAGGCAATTTGATTCAAGTGACTTACTTTCTCATTCTCCTACAAAGGAATACACAAATCCTGATAAATTTTGGTTGTCCCTTGTCAACTAGCATATAAAATATAGTTGTCAAGCAGATTTTTTTCATAGTTGTCTTGTTGTTGCTATAGGTTTTAACCCCATTTATCAGCACAAGATCGACTATGCATGGCGGCCAGTATTAATGGTGGAGGAAGAACCCTGGAAAACCCCGGGAAGAAACAAGGACCCACGAGAAACTACTGGCAGGCTTTCTCACTAATCCACGAGTCTGGACTCGAACTCAAGCAGACAAAGGTGAGATGGCAGTGATCCGTAACGGTCAGCACTTTAGACCACTAGGCCACTCGTGGCACCATAGTTTCCCTGTAATGTTATGTTGATGTGCCAAAAGTGATAGTAATCAGATACAACAGATTAATTAAAGAAGAAATGGACCTTGTTTGGGGCCTCCTCTTTTATCATATTCAATAATAAAAAGTCAGTGTTTTGAAATATATAATATAATAATTATTGTTATCTTGTTTTAGCCTGAAATAGCTATCATACTGAAAAACAAAATTAGCTGGTCAGAATAAATGTTTACTTGTCCTTTTCTCTCACAATTAATTTTTCTCACATGGACAACTATTTATTAGATATTTTAACTGTTATAACAGCCCAAAATTCCAAATATCAAAGACAGGGTGGAATAGGTCTGATAAAACTTAGACTATATTTTGAGATGTGAATTAAAATGATATTTATATATTATTTCAAGTTTTGTCAATACTACATTTTTGTCTCTCGTAAGAACATAGAACGAACGAGATTAATTCTTCTTTCTCTGAATAATGGTTAGAGTCATGACAAAGTGCGTAACAAGGAAGAAGATACATGTGAATGTACTACGTTTTAGAACCAGACCGAATGCCACATAATGGCTTGGTCAGTTGGAACACTATACCAGTCTAATTTATGACTTGTTCAGTAACTTCAATATTCATCAGATGACTGATGACTATGAGATAAATAGATCAGACTAAAAGTCTTTGGTTCTCAGTCTTCAAAATACTGCATTTTTTCCCCATCCATTGATACAAATTTCATTATTTTGCATCAAGGTAGCTACCCCCTCCCCGCCCCCGTCTTAGACTCATGAGCGATAACGAGCAATATATTACATATACCTTTCTTTACGTAATACAATTTATACATTAGGTTGAAAGTTTGTTCTAATTATAGCTATTTATAAGGAAAAAAACACAACAACAAAAACACAATTCAAAGAGCCACCGTAGAATAGACCAAATTTTCAGACAACCCCTTGGAAGCACACACTATTGCTTTTTGAATGTGTATTTACCTTTAAATCGCTGTGTAAAAACACTCTTAAACGGCTTGTATAATACTGTCTTAGTATTGAAAATTTACACGGTTTATGCCGCATCTCTATCTCTTTCCATCTGATGTTTGCCGCAGTCGTGAAAATCTCGTTGCGTCATCGCTTTCATGTAGCAACGAGTCTGATCCCAACGATTCTATCAGTCTGATTCCAGTTGTTGTTCTAAACCGATCTCCTTTGCTGCCATTGATGAGGACAGCACTGGTTGCTTTTTCATGGAGGTGCTCAACAACCTGCACTATGTTTCAGCTGATGTTGTACTTCCTCTTAGTTTCCCAGAAGGCTGCATACCATACCCTATCAAAGGAATTTATGAAATCTATAAAGACGCGGTATAAATTATTTTGATGCTGACGGTATTTCTCGCAAATGAGTCTGAGATTGAAGATTTGTTCCGTGGTGCTCGTTCCTGCTCGGAAGCTCGCCTGCTCTTCAGCAATAAGTTTCTCTGCTTGAGGCTTTAATCTGCTGAGAATTAACTTCAGCATTGACTTTGCTCGGTGGCTGATCAAACTGATGGTTTTGTAGTTTTGGCATAGCTGTGGTTTCTTTTCTTGATGACCACGATAACCAAGGACTGGTGGGTCATTCTCTTGTCTGCATAAGTTTTTGCAGATTGCTGATATTACTGTGGATATTTATTCTTTCTCTGCTTGAATGAGCTCTGCTGTTATGTTGTTAGTGCCAGATGACTTTCCTTTCTTCAGTGACCTAACTGCAATTTCTACTTCTTCACGAAGAATGGGGTCGTCATTAATTTCTTCTGTCTGAAGTTAATTTAGTACTGCTGGATCTCCTTGGGTCTTATGATTGTACAATTCTGAGCAGTATTCTGTTCATAGCTTGAGGATTTCTTGATCTTCTGTGAGGCATTTTCCTGATTTGCCTTGGATGGCGGTAGTTATCCTTTGTTTATGGGTTGTGAGATCTTTCTCCAGTTGATATGCTATTTTGCTGTCATTTCTACTCAGACCGTATTCGATTTTGCAGCATTGTATTTTTTATCCAGGATTCCTTTGCCTTTTTCGTTCTTTTCCTGATCATGTTGTTTATCTCTGTATTTTCTAGTTTCTTCATGATCTCACTTTTCCTTTGACAGTTCTCTTCTTTTGTTGCATAATTCAAGGACATCTGCTGTGATCCATGGTTTCTTTGTTGGAAGATATTTGCCAATGATCTCGCTAGCTTTGCTACTTACAGCTATTTTGAATGTGGTTGATAATGACTCAAAGTCGGTGTTTTAGCTGTCCAGGGTTATGAAAGGCGCAAATTTGTGAAGACAGCCATGTATAGGTTTACAAACACAACGTTTTTGTGTTTATTTGTTTGTCGTATATATGTTTTGTATTTGCCTTTGAAAAGGACTCATTAAGAGTCGAAAGCGCTGAGGCTAGTTAGTTGCTAGTTTCGTACTGTTCGTCGTCAGTTTATTGCATCTATTTTAATCAATCCCTGACACACGTGTTCCCTTGGTGGATCCAGTACGCTTGAAACGGTTGTTATTCGCCATATGTATGATATGTATTCTTTATATATTAGGTTCTCCATGTGATAGACACAAGAACCCGCTAATCATCTTTTTCTTCACAATTTTGCATTGCTATATTGCAATATCTCTTGTTAACAGCTTATTATATAGCTAAATTTGATCATGATTGTGGATTTTTTAATTTAAGATAATGTAATTTTGTTTGGTAAACATGTTTACTTGGAAATTATATGCTCTGCCTGATTTCTGATTGGTTGGCTGCTAAAAATTCATTGAAGGACCTGACCTTACTTAAAAGTTATAATGTTTTGGAAATTAATTTCTGAACCTCATATATAATTGTTTGTTAGCTTTTTCTACCTTATTATGTGTTATCTTTAATTGTATTTTAGACTTGACCTTGTACAAAATCAAGTTCACTATGTCCCGACTAGAGACAACGATGATGTGTCTTTATTTTACTTTATAGACAAATAATGCATAGTTAAAAATTCCGTAGTAGTGTGGGTTAAATATTCAAATCATTATCAATGAAGATAAAACATTTATTTAGGTATGAGTCAAGGACATTGGTATTCCCCATAAAAATACATAGCCTACCTGATGTTTACCACATTATTATCTAATTTTATCTAACTTGTAAACATATTAGAATGTTCTAGAATGAAAAATTCCATTAAATTATAATATCTCCAGAAAACACTAATTAAGATCCAGGACAAGTAGAGGCCTTTATAATCTTGTTTATCTAGAAATTATTCATTCTTGCTGTAAAATCTTGATAAAAATCATTTGCATTTATCTAAAGAAACGATATATTATCTTTTCAACTTATCTTTACTATATACAATTTATACGTAAGGATACAATTCTGTTCAATTTAATATATGTAACCTATGTATAAAAAAGAATGACCCCCAAAACTCCCCACCATCTCAAACAAAACAATCAATACGTTAACCAAGCTTTTGAGACGACCCCATGCAACCACATGCTCTTGCTGCGCTGAAGGATTACCTCCCTTAAAATCGCTAATGAAAACTTTTGTAAATGGCATGTAAATATTGTCTGAGTTTTGACGATTTACAAGGTTTACACTTCATATCCGTCTTTTTCCATCAAATAGTGACAGGTTTTTTCCCCCTCTGATTCTGATTTGTCGTCGTGGAATCCTTATTGATCTTTTTTTTTTTTCAACAAACAGCCAAACGCTGTTATTCGATCTTTGCTAAAAATAGATAAGCAAATCTTATTTTCTTTTGAGCATAAAGATGGTTGTTTCCGTCGAAATGTGAAGATGGCAAATAAAACATAGCTTAAAAATGATTGGAACCGCAATCTTTTTCTATCAACTTAAAAATGTGACTAAGCTTAGCAATATAACCTATAATTTTGCGTGGTCTAAACTTAAGAAAAATATGCCTGGTATATCAGCATGTGTGTATGCAAATATGATAACAGTTATATAAGAACAAATTAGAATCTTATATATTGAACTTCTAACTTTACATTTAACTCTCCTGTAAAATATTCCAGATTTAGACAAATTTGCAAGTCTCAAAGAAAGTGCGAGATCCGGATTCGCACTTTTGTTGAGACTGGGAATGCTGGGTCATTTCGTGGGAAAAAGACAAAACGAAAATTAAATAAAAGGGGTACATCAGTGGTGCAGTATATTCAAAGTACAAATTTAATCGACTCTTATCGAACAGACACGGAACCAAGGACTTCAAAAAGTAAAGATGTAGAAGGTTATAGTGGAAAATTGGTCCAAGGGGGTGGGATGGGCAGTTCGAAACTCAGAAAACTTTGCGCTATCATAACGAACATCAATCTTTTTGACATACGGCAACATATATGACGAGAAAATTATGTCCGAGTACAGACTTTCAAGAAGTAACAAAAATAGAAGTTTGTATTGGAAAATTTTTCCGAATGTGTTGGGGGAGGGTTCGTCAGTTTCGGTTCGGGTGCAAAGCCCCTTAAAGAATGACGAGAGTCAATGTTGAAGGAAATACACAAAACTGATTATATAATGACTAGAGTCAATGTTGAAAGAAATACACAAAACTGATTAAAGAATGGCGAGAGTCAAGGTTCAAGAAAATGCACACAAGGAATTAAAGAATAGTCTGACTAGAGTCAATGTTGAAGGAAATACACAAAACTGATTATAGAATGGCGAGAATCAATGTTGAAGGAAATACACAAAACTGATTAAAGAATGACGAGAGTGAAGGTTCAAGAAAATGCACAAAACTGATCAAGATTAAAAATAAGCAAAACTGACGGTTTATTTAATGCAAGGCTGTGAATTACTTGATTTTCCAAAATAAATGTGATAATTTAGGTGGCGCTCTACAGTTTAGTATTTAGCATAGGGTTAGAATTTTAAAGAAAAAGATTTTCCCCGGGTTTCCTCACTAGTTATACTGGCTATTTAAAAGAGACTTTGTATATCTTAGGTATTGTTCAAAGAACCTTTAATTCCCTTTATTTTGATGTATGATTGATGGGTGTAATATGGGTTAGAGAGTATACAGCTTGGCCTTACTCCAGATGTGCACCTTTCAAAAAAGTGCTAGCTCTACTTGCTCATTTTCACATCTCGAACTTCAGAGGTAAATTGTAAAAAAAAGAGCCGATAACATTTTTTTTATTACATTTTATGTATTTGGTAATTCAGTCATTGCACTTTTAGAAGCTGGTATTATCTAGTTTGGCAAAATTCATTTTCCATATTTTAATAGCTGCCAAGAATAGTGTACTTTAGACAAATTCAGGTTGATTTTTGGAGCACAAGGGAGCAGTCATTTTAGTTAGCAGTGTCCTAAGATCATTTAAAATTTCCAAAAGTACAATATTCAAAGAAATTTCATCCACATTACATGAAAGTAGTATATAGGTATGCCAACATTCTCTCCACTATGCATGTTTAAAATGCAAACAACTTCACCTTACATACATCACTCTCTCAAAAGTACATAATAACTGGTGAGCGCCACCTTACTGAAGCGAATTAGGACAAATAATATCACTACGTGTTAAAAGCACGATAAGGATGAAACTCGATGTCTGCCTCCCGCACAAAGCGTACTCAGGTTCTATTCCAACAAGACGCAAATGCTTTTATTTTTCTTAATGTACTATTTTACTTTTCAATCGTAAGAAAAATTATATAACTCTTTAATTTTCCGTGTGATTAATCACAAATCACAGCAGAACATAAACTGCGGACATCGCGCGTGTTCAGTATTGCTACTTTAGTCTGTTATACCAACAGTAGTATTCGCACACCCTTCCGTTAGCTTGTAATCCCAACCGATTTTAAAAACAAAAGGCATCAAGGATATTAAAAATGCACAAAGTTGAACAATTTTCTTCATTGATCTATAACTTCTAACCGTATTCTCGCCAGAGGATCCAAAACTCTCGTACCTTGTTCGCTTTTTGTATCAAACAGTTTCTTTAGTAAAGCTATCACTATATATATATATATATATATATATATATATATATATATATATATATATATATATATATATATATATATATATATATATATATATATGGTGAATCCATGTTTATAAGTGACTTGTGATGTACCTCACCGTATTTGATAATATCCGTAATTTCATATATTTTGTAGTTACATCTCTTGAACACATGTATACAGTAGCTCCTCTTCTTTACTTCTTCAGTTTTTTTTTATAAATACAAATGTTAAAAATAGAAAAATATTGGACGCAGAAGACACGGTTATTACTGTCATGGAATCTTCTACAAACCAAAAAACGACAGCAGCTGTTTGCTTGTTTAGATTGACAGCTTCCATTTACTTTGAAACGCCAATAAGTCGATATTTTAAGAGACCCCTTGGGTATAGTCGGGTTAGAAATTATAAATCAATGAATGAAATGACTATGCTTTGTGCAGTTTTTATATCTTTGATACTTTTCGTTTTTAAAATTGTTAGGGGGATACAAACAGAGGGTGTGCAAATACTGTACACCAGGGGTGCACAATCTTTTACGGCCAAGGGCCAGGTTGCATTTTCTAAGACCACTCGAGGGCTGCATACACTATTTTTTTAAAAATAGAACTATTGTTCAAGGGCCTGATTTCTGTGTTGTTTTAATTTGCCCTGAGAGCCGGATAGAACACGTTCGCGGGCCTTATCCGGTCCGAAGGGCCACGGGTTGTGCACCCCCGCCACATACACACACACACACACACACACACACACACACACACACACACACACACACAATCACACACACACACACACAAACACAGAGTACATCTGAAGATTTATAATATTGTATATACTAAAGCCATCAATAAAATAATCAAAATAAGAAGAGAACACTATCACAATAGGGTTCATAAATGTAATGCACATGCGATGAAACTTAGATGCAATTACAAATTCGCTTCTTCAAGAACTGGAGGAAGTATACTCTCGTTCAAAATAGATGCAAATTTTATGTCACAGCATGTATTTTGTATTTTGCGTTTTTTTCCTAAGCTTCACATGTTGAACTTTGGTCAAACTTTATCTAAGCAAACATATCAGGCATGTCTATCGCATGTTACCTTTAATATACTGAATATGTAAGCATCCGCTACCCTGTCGTATTTATTGTCTTTTTCATATTGCAACTCCAACCCTAACTTTTGTACTGCATAATTCGTAGAGCTATCATAATTGTTGTAAACCAAGTGATTTTCTTTGCTGATTTGTGTTTATCATTTTTTTAAAAATAACTAATACATGCAGAGGTGAGATGACAGTGATCCGTAACGGAGAGCGCTTTAGACCACTCGGTCACTCGGGGCCTAGACGCAACTTTTTGTACACTGATCTCTTGCAAGAAAATTAAAATGTTAACATGTAGGAAAATAGAACGTAAATCAACAACTTTTTGTACACTGATTTACGTTCTATTTTCCCACATGTTAACATTTTAATTTTCTGGCAAGAGAACCAATACCATATGCACATTTGTACATACAGTCTCAATCAAAGTTATATGTATCTTAAATACATGTAAATTATAAAAAAAAAAACTAAGCTTTAATTTAATGCATAGAACCCTCACACGGGACCAACGGTTTAAAGTTGGCAGCATCTTGTGTGTCAACTGATTCTCTTGTCAACGATTTGCTTGTGAAATGATCGTATGTAGACGAAGTTACATTGTCTCATTTTGTGTTGTTATTGTAATTTTTACTTGTTAGCCATTTAATAATTCTGCTTAGAGCAATCATGACTATAATTTCAAAGCACAGAATATATATTTAAATAATTACACGAGCTAAATATGGCTACATGGTGCTTTTTTATATCCCTTACCAATATCGTAGCCAAAAAATATAACAAGGGACCAGTATAGATTTTTATTGATCAGGATCGATTGTGCACGAAAGTATAAAGACTGGACATTTATGGCTCTGTTTGATCGAGATTGAAGGATGATATCCATGGGCATATTTTATTATAGATGACGCTACAAAGAAGCATTGGGGCCCCCAGTGGCCGAGTTGTCTAAAGCGCTGTCTGTTACGGATCACTGTCATCTTACCTCTGTCTGCGTAGGTTCGAGTCCAGGATTCGGCGAATGTGGATATGTGAGAAAGCATGCCAGTAGCTTCTCGTGGGTCGGTGGTTCTTTCCGCGGATTTCCCGGTTTCTTTCTCCACCATTAATACTGGCCGCCATGTATAGCCAATTGTGTGCTGAAAAATGGCGTTAAACCCTACAATGACAACAACAACAACAACAACAACAACAACGAAGCATTAGAGTGATAATTCCTTCCAATAGAAAATCGAACCATGCTTCGAGTTTTGGAATTATGTATAGGTACCATCTTTTGCGCGACAATGCGATAACCTTCACCTAGTACTAATATTAGTACTTCATGGACAGAGCCTTGGCCAATCCACAAGTTAATATAGACTACAATATGGTAGCTGTCCTCTGTCCACATACTCACCCACTCAAGACTATGCATGACACACACCACCCTATTCCCCCAACATATACAGATACATTTCTGATAAGGACGAGAACATGATAGGATGCAGGGGTTTTAAATTGAAAAGGAGCTCACTCGGTTGGCAAGCAGAATTTAGCCATTAACTAATATTTTAGCTATATCAATCCAGGTGATTCATATGCACACAAATAACCAGATAAAACCAGATGTTTCAGTGGCATACCAATAACCAGATCAATCCAGATGTTGCAGTTGCACACCAATAACCAATGCCAGATCTCAAAATCCTTAATGTCTTAGTCCACCTCAGTTGTTAAATGTGTCCATGCATTGGCGATTCTGAACCCCTCCCTTCCCCTCATCTCTCCTCCGTTAGGAAACTTAGCAAATTAAATTCATCTTTGCCGAAACAGGTATTGCTTATGTATCTGGAAAGATGCACATAAGTACCAAGCTCCTATCAGTGTTCTGGTAAGAAGCTGTGAGGTTTCTATAAATAATGGGGCCTAAATGTGCTTGGAAAATGTTGGAAAGTTGTCCCAATTTACCAAAAGAAAAAAAAAAAGGAAAAAAGAAAAGAACATGAGAGGCTGTGGATTTCACCCTAGTAACTTCAACGTACGTTATGTAGAAAACAGTTAAGACTTTCTGAGAAGCAATGTGGCTTTAAAGATTTAATAGCTTATATTTTGTATATGGTGTTTGCACTTGCTTCTTATGCGTGACAGGATCCAATATTTGTTTTTAGGTAGATTAGCGTAAGTAGGACTCAATAAGTTTTACTTTAAAGTTACCTTTTTATTACCTGATGCCATCGGAATATCATCGGCCTTTTCTGTCAAAGCGAAAAAGAAACCTCGGATATAATTTGACGCCATTGACAATATTCTGAACTTCTTTTTATCAAATAGTCGGTACACTTTATCTATAGTGTGTGCAGTTTCATAATTTTGATATTACAACATGTGAACATATCCCTTTTTTGGTTCTGATTGGTCTAAATAAGCCCATTATATTATTGTGCAATATTCTCTTTATTGATTGGCTGCGATCAAAAATGGCTAAACCCCAAGACAAAAACAACAACAACAAGAACAAGTAAAACTAAGTTTATTGCTCAGTTCATGGTGAGGGGCGGTTAACATATAGCATGGAATCCATCTAATATACAAGAGTGGTTTAAATGTTAATTTAAATAAATAATCTCACCTGTTTTCACAGAAGAATGTGCCCATAAACCGGTCTCCAAACCAACAGAAGTTTATCCAACGATTGCATATTTACGCGGTAAATATGTGGTGCAATTCCTATTAAAATGAAATTTGTTTACATATTCTATAGTCTACTATTCGAAGTCAAGTACTACAAATATCCCGTCACAAATACATTATAGTAAATATTTGAATTTCTGCATCCAGTAAAGCTTCTTTCACATGAATGTAGTTGTTATGTAAGAAAAATCGCCCTTGTTATGTAAGAAAGTTTTTGCTTGTTCTGTGATTGTTGTTTTTCTAACATAATCTTCTCATTTCTTGCTATGAAAAGGAAATTCTCGCCTTGACTCTTGATCAGAGAGGAAGAGAGAGAGAGAGAGAGAGAGAGAGAGAGAGAGAGAGAGAGAGAGAGAGAGAGAGAGAGAGAGAGAGAGAGAGAGAGAGAGAGAGAGAGAGAGAGAGAGAGAGAGAGAGAGAGAGGAATGTTCGGCCCTCTTAAAGATAAGGTGTCACTTATATAATTTTTTAGATACGGCTACATCTTTTGGGGAAAAGAAGCTCTGGCAACGAGAGGTAGCGGAGATCGCCGTAAAATATAAACAGACACTCTTCCTGATCTGGAACTGACGAGATTTACTGATATATAAACTATAACCTTTATATTGAAAAATACATACAATACATATTACAACATATTAAATAATTTTCCTACGATCTACCACTTCATATGCTTGTAAAGTTTAATACATTTTAGAATACAATACAAGTGATTAAATGTTCCTTGTATTCAAAGAGCCTAAAATTTAATAGCTGCGATTGATGCCATAATCTTTTTAACGAAATATATTTTATTTCATTTAATTTAGAATAACAATCTGGAAAACATCATTGAACATTATACTTTATTATCTTAAGAATATTTTTATTCGCAACTAAATTTTAGCTGCTAGTAAATTCATACAAATACAAATGAACATCAAAACAATAAAATATTCCATTATATTTCAATAGTAAAAAAAGAGAACTCATAAGAATATTGCAACTACTAGTTACTACAGAAATCTTTAACTTTAAAGGTAAGTAATAAAACAAAAAAATTCTCACCTGTAAAATATAAACAGACACTCTCTCCGATCTGGAACTGACGAGTTAAAGATTCATATTGGCTCGGTTTTATTTATACCCCGAGATTTTGTGTAACATTTGTGTATCACGTGCATACTTGTCCCAAATCAGAGAGGTCTTTTTTAATAAAGGATTGTCTCTTAAGCGAATGATCTTATAAGTCGTATGTTGTTTACAACCTTGAACATTTGTTGCAAGTGGGGTCATTCAAACCATGAACTTTTAAATCAGACCGCCTATGAATTTGCTGATTAAATTTGTGACAGTTGTAAAAGAGAGCGAGTTCTAAATTAAATCGTTTATTATTCCATCCGTGCCATGAACTATTGAACCAGGGCTAGCGATTCCTAAAGGTAAATATGCAAGAAGTCGACAGGACAGGTTAATCCGATACATCTTAGCGGAATTTTCTCTCAATACCTAGTAGTTTTAACATAGTCTAACACAACTTAGGTGTTATTTTATTCTTCCCAAATTGATATCTTAATATAATGTTTAGTTTTAAAGGTGACATGTTAGGTTACGTAAGAATTGATCGTCTAATGCAATCTAGCGAGTACTACATCAAACAATGCGGCTATTTTTACGCACAGCAAATGAAAGGTGCAACGTCTATCAAAATACGCGAAATTATGCGTTCTTTCTAAGTAATTTCCATAGAAATAAAAACTAGTTAAAAACAATTTCAAATAGGTAATGATTTAATATTAAATTTATGAAACTCGTTGAATAATGTCCAGCTTTCGCTCGTAGGTGTGTGTGTGTGTGTGTGTGTGTGTGTGTGTGTGTGTAACCGTTTCATAATTCAATATTAAATCATACCCATATAAGATCCATAATGGGCATTATTTAACGAGTTTGTTAAATTTAATATTAAATCATTACCAATTTGAGATCCTCTATTTATCATATAATTTTATTTCAGAGGAAATTATTTAGATAGAAAGAAGAACGAATAATTTCGTTCATTCTGACAGACGTATCTTTCATTTGTCGTTCGTAAAAAAAAAAAATTAGCCCCAAACAAAGCTGAAATAGTAAAAGTATAGTATACACTTTTAATAACTATAAATCAAAGAAGTGTCTATCCAAATAACAACATTTTACAAAAGACAACACATTTGTTAACACAAAATGTTCAATGCGTGTGATGTCACATTGTTTCATACAGTGCACAGTACTGATTGAGTTGGCCTACACAACACAGCGACAGTGTTTATGTTGAAATTTTCCACATCACAACTAAACGTTACATTGTTGCGATATTTTTGTGAGAAGAAGATTACCGGATGCAGAAAGACGCATACTTATTGCAATGTAATTGTGACCGGATATTCGCAATATTTGATTTGGAACATTAGATTGTTCAGAAAATGTAAACAAATCTATTTTTGAGTCAGACTTGCATGACATTATTTACCGCGTAAATATGCGGTGGTTAGATATAGTTCTGTGAGTTTGGGAGAACGGTTTATGTCTACATTCTTCTGTGACCAAAGGTGAGTTTATTTACTGCAACAAGTTCACATTTATACCAAGCTTGTATATAGGGTGAATTCCATGCATCAGATATACCGCCCGTCCATCCCCACCCCCAACCTCGTTATCATCTAAGCAATAGTTTTACTTGTTGATATTGTTCTTGTCTGGGATTTTCCCATTTTTCATGTTATGATGTATTTATTATACGTGACATAACAAACCCCTGTGTCGGTAAATTGGTAATATTGAGACTGGACGATTCTATTTTTTTTTCCAAATTCCTTTCGCGAGTCGAATACTAAAATGACGGCCAAAACTGTTCATTCAAAACAAACAATCCTAGAAAGCGGGTTAAAAAAAAAGTTTCCCCACGTTCGCAGCCAATCAGTAAAGAGAATATTGCACAATAATTTCGTGGGCTTATTTGGACCAATAAGAATCACAAAGTGATATGTTCACATGTATAATATCAAAAATATGAAACTGCACACACTTTAGGCAAAGTATACCAACCATGTTATAAGAGCACGTATTGCCGTCAATAATTACGTCATAACGTCATGGATAAACCAACAGCACTATGCTGTAAATTTAGTGGCAAAATACTAACTAAAGAAAATGGTGAGCATTGATAACTGCATCACAATCAATTTAGATTGCAGTTGCTTTGGTATTTTCTCTATAATAGCTTTATTGTAAACCGTGAAAAATTCTGGATTTTTTTTCTGGCAGAAATGGAGTACAGTGTTGATAATATTACATTGTAGCACACGCCAAAAGTAACACTACACCGATGGCGTCGCAATGAAGTGCAGCTTAACCACCATGTATCGTCTGGTTCTTTTTCTTCTTTTTGTTGTGTTTCAAGTAGATGATTTGTTGTTCTGGGGCTTAACGCCATTTTTCAGCACAAGATAGGCTATACATGGCGGCCAGTATTAATGGTGGAGGAAGAATCCGGGAAAACAGCGGAAAGAACCACTGACCCACGAGAAGCTACTGGCGAGCTTTCTCACGTATCCACATTCGCCGAATCTTAGACTCGAACCCACGCAGACAGTTGAGATAGCAGTGATCCGTAACGGAGAGCGCTTTAGACCACTTGGCCACGCTGGGCCCCTTCAATAGATGACAAATAAAATAAATGTTGACTCAACGTACTCGTGTACCATTGTGCAGAGACGATGGACGAAGCTTCATATGACCCAGGATCAAACCAGCCTTAAGTCAGTCATATACCTCGACTGAGTAAAATCATGCACAAACAATGGAATTAAACAATATTACCACTTTCTCTTTACGTCAGATATCGTCTATTGTAATTCAATAGAACTAAACTATCGTCAGTTCACAAATTAACACATAAAGAACTTATGTTGTTTCTAGCTGTTCCTTGTATTCCTAACTGGAACCATGAAATAATGAGGCATTCTATATAAACCATCACACCCCACTGTGGCTATAAGTTACTAGCTGACGACTTCGGTCGACATGCATCTCTAATGCTAACACCATCGATTCTCGATTGGAAAGAATTCACAACTTAATTACCCAAATGAATTAAACGACTTCACTACTGAACCAAACTACGTTAATTTGCTTGTTAGCGATTCATTGATGTATAGTTCCAGACTTAGAAAAATGAATTCTCAGCATGTATGAAACAAATCGTATGAAAAAATAATTTGCTTCTCACAATTAGAATCAGAACAAATGCGTGAAATTCATACATACATTAGTTCTATTACATACAAAATCACTAAATCCAAACTCATTTATACCAATTAAATATTATAAGAAATTATTGCAATTCATGAATAATATAACATTCTAGAGCACTAATGCATGATTATTTTCTAAACTCAAAGAAAACTTGAAGTATGAATTTAAAACAAATAAATTCAATAAATAATTACATGCCTATATCGCTAACATATAGTATGCAATTAAGAATAACCTGTGCTCTATTCGAGACTCGCCGTACTATGCAACTGAATCTGTCGCTAAACTTAAACTTCTAGACACCAGTACATTGGAAAATTTCTAACGGGATAATACCTTCTACTGCCCCGGAGGAAAGAATTTCTTTTCTAAACTTAGACTGACTAATTTCGCAAGGTGGAATTATTAAACCTTTAAATCCATCCAGGAACAACCCCCCTCCCGTTTAGTTTAGTCTATCAGGATTACTTTTTCTAACCTCCAAAAAATTGAATCTCTCCCAACGAAGTCAAAATAATCCTCTCTAAACCGCATTTATTAATAACTATTATGGGAAATATCATTTTGTAAAACCTATTTCAAATGGTCGAATACTTCCTAAACGTTTGTTCTGGTTTGTATTAGCTCTTGTCATTTTCCACTATTGACCTAACGTTAACACTGGTTTTATCCATCTGTCTGACCATGATCGAACTAACTCTAATTAAAGTTCATTTATGTCCACATACAACATATGTCGTTTATTGCTAGCTGACAAGTTAGCACAAGCCTACCCCAATTGTCAGTCTTACTCTTTACGTGTCACACTGACCACAAATGAATTTACTGTGAAATTATCTACATCATTTTTCACCTTTACATATTGACTGTCGTAATGCTTAGCATGGACTGTGCTATCTTCCTTAGTCATAGACTGTATCATTATTTTTCCTTATCATAGACCATATCATCATGTTTCGCATGGACTGTGTCATCTTCTCCAACCATAGTCTGTATAATCATGCTTCTCATAGACTCTCATCTTTCCCAATCATAGACTGTTTGATCATGCTTCGCATGGACTATGTCATCAACCCCAATCATAAACTGTATCATCATGCTCCGCATGGATTGTGTCATCTTCCCAAATCATAGACTGTATCATCGTGCTTCATATAAAATGTCATCAGATTTTGCATGTAATTAGAGAGGAATTTTTGTCAGATGCTGTTTAATTCATCCTGCTAGGTGTGTGAGGATAAAATGTACCACATCCCCCAGTGTTGAAAGACCCCGTTTTGAAACACTCGACATCCAAATTGATTTTCACAATTAAAATGCGCACTAGTATGGACATAGTACGGACTAAATAATAAATTTGGCCCTCCCCAAGTGTTTAAACCTTCATTGTTAACACAAGGGTGCCAAACTGATTAATATTTATTACCGTGCGTCAACCGACACATATTTTCTAATTTAGTTTAAATTAAAAATGCTAGATGAATCATAATATGCAAATTACATCAATGAACATTACGTTAATTACAACAAAGCCTCAAATGTATAAGCTGAGAAAAGTAGGGAAAGATGCTTTTTTGAAGTGATCACTTTAGATAACTGATTGCTTTGTAACTGCCTGTCTTTGTAACTGTCTGTCGATCTATATATCTATCTGCAAATATATATATATATATATTGCAAACTAAACATTCAAAGAAAAACTTAATGATATTTACAAACACAAGTACGATTTGATAATATCGACCCATCTTAAAATGACCTAGCAAAAAGAAATAAAGAAATTACAGTTATACACGTGCTTTACTTCTCTTATAAAGCTAAATATAAATTGAAATAGTCAAATGTCAAACAATGTAGTATTTGTAAAACAAAATTGGAGTACCGCCGTATATTTCACGTTAAGAACCCCAAAATTACCTTTTATATGCTATAGAAAGAATCAGATGTTACAACGTGTATAACAAGCCAGTTATGAAATCCGAATTTTCGGCAAACATTAAATATAAAATGATAAAATAATATCGTTTTGAAGATTTCTCGAGGATGCATTCAATTAGTTGAAATTACATTATTTAGATGACGTTGCTTGACTATATAAAGACTTGAGTGGTATATATATATATATATATATATATATATATATATATATATATATATATATATATATATATATATATATATATATATATATATATATATATATATATATCAGCTCAGTTTCGTCTGATATAATATGATATATTTGATATGAATATTGAAGGTGAAGGAATCGGAGCAACATGTACATTTTACGTTAATTAATACATAAAAAACATGATACGAAAACTTTAATCTTAATAGGTTACACAAGCAAGACGAATTTATCGTATCACATCTTACCTTAATAGATAAATATACATATTTTGTGATTCATCAAAGTCGTTTTCTTTCAGTAGAAAATAAATTTTCCGTGCTTCAACTTCATATTGTCTACATGTATTGGAAAATCGCGTATTTGGAGACCATGTAATGCGATTCATAAAAAAGATGCGAGTCTTAAATCTTAAATATATCATTAAGTTTCTTATAATTTTTATCACATGATTTCTAACTAAAATATACATTTAGCCAGAAAGATAAATTCTATAGTATCGCTTCTTCGTATCTTTGCATTTGATGAGGTCGTTGAAACAAGAGCATGAAAATTTCAACATACAAGCGGCATTGATTGATCTAATGTGTTTTTATGCTTACCTTCTCTCTTTGGCGGACTTGAAACAGCTGGCTGCTTTCCATATCGTGTATATATGCTGGCTGTGAACAAGCGGTCTTGTTAAGATCTATTATCATACAAAAAAAATTTTTCGCGCAGAGGATTAAGAGGTACTACTGCCAAAATAAATTTTATACATTCAGGACGAGATAAATAATGATGGTGATGGTGATTTTATTTATTCAGATCGAGAGACTGGATGATGCAAATAAAAAGGGTTTTTATTTATTCAGGGCGAGATAAATAACGATGCACGTAAAGGGGATTTTTTGATTCAGGGCAAGAGAAATACAAATGCACGCAACGGGGATTTTTCAGCTCGTCAGCTCTACATTAATCGGTATTCAAAATCATTTAAAATCAATCTGGGCGGAGTTATGTTCGCATTAATAATGTTGTTGTTCTGTAATGATAAATCTGCGCTTTTTTCAGTTACTTTGTTTCTTGTAGTGTATTTTACTTTATATAATTAAGCCTTAGTTAGAACAAGAAAATGAGCATATAATAAATAGTTTACTCGTTTTGTCGGATGGATATATTACTCTCCCAACGCCGTGCACTATTTCCATCCGAAAAACTCGTTCATATTTTCCCACACAAATGCAGTAACCTATAATAATGACTTTGCAATTATGTCCCATGTAAAAAAAAATTTGAGCGAATAAAATGCTTTGGATGGATGAAAGTCGCAAATACAACAACTACTAATAATAATAGAAGACCGATGTAGTAGTATGCTATGAATTTTTCTCATATAAGCTTATATTTTGATAGAAACGATAGAAACTGCTTTGATGTACTCCATCAAGAACGCGATTTAGTATCTGTTTATAAATGTAAATATGAAGGTCTGGAATTGGCAGGCTAAATTGTATAGTTAAGCTAAGTAGTTAAGCTCTTAATCTTATTATCTGTTATCCAGTATTCAAATAGTTGTGTTATGACGACATAGGATTCTGAACTACTTCCCTTAATCCTTATCTTCTATATTTTGAGTCAGCCATCACAAACTAAACTAATGGACGAATTTGATTTGATTAAAATATAAGAAGCATCTACCGCTGAGGGTGACATCAGGGTTTTAAAAACCAAATCATATTTGTGATTAAGCTGTGTTTAGCGAGGTCTTCTATAGAGTTGCTCGTCATTTACTGTGGTTGTTCGCTTCTAAGGAAAAGGCAATATTTTTAAGAACTTTTTCCTTTTCAGACCCCCCAATTCCGCAACTTCCGGGTCAGTATCAGGCCATAATAGAAGGCAATATCGTAGACAGGGGATCTACTGTCACCGCGCATGAATACTTTGACAGTGGCAGTAGTCAGGCTACGTTGATATTATTCACCAATAACACACAATACAACTTGATATATGATTACGCAAATGATCAATTATTTTATGTTACAGGTAAGTTCGGGTGCTTTGATTTAGTCCTGATGTGTAAAACATAACATTCCTAGCAAACCGCATACTACTTATTCAACTTTATTGTAGCATTTACTATGAGCATTTGTTATAATGGAGGTTGTTAAAAATGTCTGTATTTATATGTATTCCTCAGAATATTGGTTTATGGAAAAATATTAAACAAATGCTAATCAACTGTTTCCCTTAAATATTACACAAAAGATAGTGATATCTATATCAATATATCAAAGTAAAATTGTAATGTATATGTTTTGCATGATTTCATGCCTTATTTTAAGAAGAAACTTTCAGTGGCAGCATTTTTTTCTATAGATGTATTTAGCAAATTATTATTCATTGAATTGCCAATCTGCACTCTGGCATAATGTTAATTGCCAAACTCTACTCTGGCATACGGTTCAATGCCAATCTGCACTCTCTGGCATGAGGTCAATTGTACCGGTCCGTTAAAATGAAATGACTTTATCCTGTATATATAACATTGATTACATATTTTGTTGCCAGGCCATTCTTGTGAAGTCCGAGATTTGCAACAAGATGACAACAACATTTTCTTTGGCAATGTCACGTATAATGGAGGAGTACATTCGTTCTCAACAGGGGGTGCTCTATATTTTGCCAAGACATTTGGAGAGGTAAACATCTTAACCAGGCGACATAAAACTATAGCCACCATTAAGATGGTCTTCATGATTTATTGTTTAACTTTTGGAAAGGCACGATTTACGTTTGTACGCTAATAATAGCCAAGCTGAACATTACTTTTTATTCTTATACCGAACCAATACGACTGTTTGTTGACAAAAGTAACTGCACATGACATTTTGATGTGATGTACGTCATTTCGCGGATAAAGGATCAATTTATTTTGTACACGTGATATTTGCATAAATTCATTCGTACAAATTTTTACATTGCACAAAAGGTCGATGCATACATAATTTTTAAATATTGAATTCTGCAATTCGTTTAAGTCTTTTCAATGAAGAATGGCTGATTTAATGAAATGAAACACGTTTTAAATTTTGTTGGTATTATTATAATATTCAACGATATGATCATATTGAAAGTTTGACAAAATATAAGAACCCCAAATATTTTTAATAATTTCCGTATTACAGTTACACAATATGTTTGGGACCATTCTGTCAAAATGCTTAGCAGTGTTGCTGCAGACGACATGCATCTATTTATTATTTATTCTGTATTGATACAGGTGACTATAAAATTATTACTATGTGATATTTTACTTACAGAAATATATGGGTACTTCTGTCGTAAGAGGTATAACCACGGATGTCTGGAAAGCGTGTATCTACTGGGCGCCATTAAAATCTAACTTTACATTAGAATACTATTTTACAGGTAAATAGCTCAATACATTTTCTGAATGGCATGTTGATGTTTCACTTACGTATTCCTCTAAGCCATGCTCTAGGACAAAACGTATCAGAATTACTATGTGATCTACTCAGACAGCGCTTTGATGCGCTTGTGTGCGCGTGCTAAGATATCCAGTACTATCCCAGAAAGGCATAAAAAATTTTATCCATTCTTTGATGACCGGACAAAAGAAAGAGCTGATATTTGAAAAATGACTTTTTTTTGCACATAAAATTAGTATGCATTCATTTATATTTTCGTCAGTTACAATTGTTACGGACATTCACAGCTTAATTTCACTAAATTTGTGGACAATTAAAACTGGGCAGATGTTGTGCCGCTCTTAGCTAGTTTGATGCACGAAAAGGCGTACAACAAGCGCCTCAAGTATATTAATGGGGGTCCACATGAACTTTTCCGCAGAGTGAACTTGTGGGAATGAATATATATATATATATATATATATATATATATATATATATATATATATATATATATATATATATATATATATATATATATATATATATATATATATATAGTTACGTATCGGCATGTTTAAAGTAGCAAAGAGTGACTACAATAAGCTTTGTAAATTTTAACGCAAATAATTTATTTCCCTAGAAAACACAGAGAAAAGTTAAATATATGAAACAAGTCTTACGATTTACGAAGAAGATCCAAACGTTTGTTCTAAAGTTATGGAAGCACATGTCTGGTGAATAACAGTTCTAATCTGATACAGTCTGATCTCAGTTCCGTTCCAAAATGATGGATGATGACGTCAGACGAAGGCTAAAACAAAATATCCAGAATTTTCACTGTGAATCACAATTTATATTGTTCTGCTCCAATATAGAAATAATTTCAGGAAATGTCTTTGTTCAAAGCCATTAGTGTTGTTCTCCAGGGAACAAATATTTAGAAAGTAGATGAAGTACAGCTACCACCACTAAAAATACACATGTTGTTCCTCACAACTCTTTCCAGCACAGACATACCTTTTAACGTATTAGAAAGATGTTATGATGTGATTCTATAAAATGTTATATAATATGTTATGACCACGACTGACTATTTCTTACAGATAACTGAGTATTTAAAACAAGCTAATACATCACACCATGTACACACGCACGAAGAACACGTGGTCACAGCCAATCATTTACATAGCTTTTCCAGGCTGTTTACTTGCAACGACAAATACTTCATACGAAAACCGTGCTTACACTAGTCACATTTAAGTAAACACGATGTTTCTAACAAAATAACAGACCCTTGCAAACATAATCATCATCATAATAATAATTACATTATTGATATAAAATGAAATAAAATTAAAATAGAAATAAAATTTAAAAAATTAAAATCTTAATACACATGTAATTTAACTACAGTGTCGTAACAATATATATATATATATATATATATATATATATATATATATATATATATATATATATATATATATATATATATATATATATATATATAAGCGCTTATATCATTCCACGTCGTTTATGACTCGCCTCCCTGTGCTGACGGTGTTTTATTGTTCTTGATATTGTTGTATGCATGATAATGAAACAAAATGTATATCGTGGAAAGTACTGCTTATCACATGCAAAGTACGGTCGCAGTTACCTCTTTCTGACGCTCCTATAAATGTGACGTTTTTTTGCATTTTAGGTCTGTTTCTTTGTAACTGTTGCATGTATAACCATGAAGATGAATTATACGCATTTATTTCAAAGATTACTTCTCAAAACTAGCGAAAGTACATTAAGGTTACAGATCGCTGTTCTTGCTGTAGTGAATTTGAAAGGTTTTGGATTATATCGGGGGGGGACTGGCGAGACATGGCATTCCACAATATTACTGTTTACAACATTTCTTTTAAAGTTCTTGCCTTGATAGGACCTACTATATTGAACTATTTGCTGTGTCTTTATAGAGATCATTGCTTATACTGTTTTCGTTTATCAGTCCAGAACTGGTCTGACCCAGTGCAGACCGTGATTCCTGTCCGTGCTGTGGCCAAAGGAGTACAGCTCATGCAGGATGGGACATCAAGAAACTTCTCCCACTACTATGATTATATTGATTTTCAACCTGTCGTGAATGACCCGTCAGTCTTTCAAGTAAGATTACTTCTTTCGGACTGAATATATGGAAATAGTTCTGATAAGCGGGAGTTTGAACTGTCAAAATTGTCATTTAGCTCAGTTTATATTGATGCTTAAAATTATTTTCGAAAAACCAATACTTAATAAAAGATGTGTTTATAAAGAATAGTGTGCTGTTGAAACTAATTTCACTTCAAATATATTATCAAATGTAAATATGGGCTTTGAATTGCGCATAGTTTCAGTCGCTCCCTTGTCATCTTAGTGATTACAACACCTATGCGTACTCTGCCGTAGAATTGGTTAGTTCATGAGTATGCAGTTCAGTTTATAGTCAGTGATTATTTTCGGGTTCTGTAGGTTAGGGCCCATACACGGGGTAAAGCAAGGTTCTGGAAACTGGGTTTCAAAGTTTAAAATAAAAAAAAAACTACAGTGTTCATTAAAACAAGATTTATAAAACATTGCCTTTGTGAACAATCAAAACTCGGGTCGTAAAGGTAATAGGCGCCGCTAATATCAAAATGTCATGCGATAATAACAGGCAGCCATAGAAACGAGAGACTGAAAGGTACAACTGCCTTTATCCTGTGAAAATTGCAGTCAGTTTTATGTTACAGGTTTATACATAAACCCTATAATCCGCCAGACCCATAGTCGTGATGGAAAAAAAAAACCAGTTTCAATTCGTGCCTTGCTTTAGAATTGGAATCCTATTAATTTCTATACCTAAATTTTTAGATGCAGTAAAAATTACTAAAAGTTATAGGCCATATTTTATATAAAAACATTAACGGTTGAAGGAAGAAGATTTTTAAAAGGTATTCATTTCGGATGGTACTTATGTGATCATCCCTACACATCGTTTCCATCCTCATGCTTTCTGAGCGTGAATCTGACATTCTTCTCACTTAGCTGTTATTGCTTAATAGCAGAAAATGCTTTGTAGGTAAAAACAGTAATTTCAATATTATGTGGCTACATTTCTGAATCTCTTGAAAGACAACATTCCACGTCCGTCAAGTTGCTTGCTGACATCATCATGTCATTTAGATGTTTCTGTTTTTATTTTTATCGAATACCTTATTTTCAATTATATTTTCTGCAATTGTACAAAATTCAGATATTTCGCTGTATATTTATACATTTCCTTTATTAAAGACTCCAAGGGGCGTTGTATGCATCAATCGAAAGAAGACCAAACCAATTCCACAACTGCCGAGTTTCTACCACTATCGCCAGGAGATTGTAAACGACGCCTCTAGTAATGTATTCGAGGCTGATGTAAGCATCATTTACCGTAACATTGTTTCTATTACTTATAGTGTCTTTCTCTTCCCATAGTTTTCTATCCCCACAGGATCATCTTAAAGCTGACACATATACTGTCCATTTATTTTACCCAAGTGTCCCATCGTAGCTGGCCAAAAATTACCCCTGTCTTTCGCAGGAGCCGAAACCCATTCCGACTCAGAGGACAATCTCAGTCCTTCTCCATCTGCTACGAAAATATACTGATCGGTGTATAGTAGTTGTAAGAAGATGGTATACTATACTGAAAGGGCGTTTTCAACTCAGAAACAAAGCTAAGTACAGGTAATCGTTAAGTTTTCGTAGAAGTCTTCTACCTAAATATTCCTCCCAGATGTATTTCTTTTCATCGAAACTATAAGTATAACAATACCATAGCCAAATTCAACTTCTAACATTATCTTGGAAAATGTGTTCCTAATAATAATATTGAAAAGAACTGAATCGCAGCAAAGTAATCCTTTTTTTTTACTTGTAGGTATGGTATGATCAAGACTATCGGCTGATACGGTTCGACTATCGACAGCCGACACCTGTAGATCCTGCTTATACAACTAATCCTCTCAGTGAAATCCACGATTACAATTTTGGTAAGGTCTCTTTATTTAAAGCTTAAAGGGTGTTTATGAAAATTGGACGGTTGCATCTGTGTAGCCCCCCCCCCTCAGGAGTAAACATCCTGACCTCAATCCTTTCCTGTACCAAAATAATATAACTGAATTAAAGCTTCATGCAATCTTTCCCTCGACTTTCAGTCTGATACGCAGAAGATTTAAATTGTTGGATGTTGGATGCCTAGTTCCTGCATAGGGTGTTGGAAACTTCCAGATATAAATCTGAACTTTGATCAGACTGGACAGATCTTGGAAGGTTAAGAAGAGCAAGCGCTTTATCAAAGCATTTACTATAACTTTAATTTTAATATTTCTCAAAGGAATCGCTTACTGAAATCTTGTGGACGCACGCATTATTGTCAACAAGTATTAGTTGCCTGGCACACTTCACCATTATGTTCCTAAATGATTCCTCAAATGGAGGAAAATGTTGCAGTTGAGCCTTAGATATCTTATGATTGGGTTTTCCTCCCATTTGACAAGTGTGATAAGATCTACAGAAATTAAAATATTAGTTGTAATTTGTGGTCAGTAAAATAATTAAATACCTTGTGATACGTTTTATTGACTTCTAATTATCTAGACAAGTGCGTTGCATAGGTTAGGCTAAGAATTTCCTGTCGATATAACCTCGGAATGACATTTTATAGCTCACTGACCACTCGTCACCAGCGGGTACCTAAGAGGTCGTCTCATTTTTCTCATAAAGACTCTAATATTCACAAAATAACAAACAGGTACTTGTGTGGATTCAGCTTCGCTAATAGTCAACTGAAACTAGCAGGAGATTTAAGGATCTCGTTCCTGTTTGACAGTGAGCGATTCATTTTTGTCACACAGATTAGAATAAAGATAATGAGTAGTATAAAGAAGATCACTGTGATCAATATCTACTGATTAGTCATCGATGAGAAAAAGAGACCTCGTTGTAAGACAGACCAATGAAAACGTCAGATAAAGGGATAATTTCCCAATCAACATGATTCTCCAATTTTCTTTTTGACATGACTCTGGTAACTGCAAAAGCAATCAAAATAAAGGTTTTCGCTCTTAATAGGATCAAAGTTTTGATACAATCAAGGTTTGTCGGTTACAAGAGGATTAAATACGACTTTGTGTCCATCTAGGTATAACAAAAAGATACCCTTAATGAGTCAAGAAGTAATTGCACCAACAGTCACGGGTCACGAGACTATGGTTCGTGTCAAATGTAGACAATGGAGATGAACAGTTTTTCTAGATGACTTCTCAGACTAAGGCAAATGAAATGATAACAAAAGATTATGTAAAACTCATGTGTCCCTTATTTTAGTAGTGATAGGCTTGACAGAATCACCGATAAGTGTTTTAGATTATTTTGATATGAACGATTCATAACTCTGCAGAAAAGAACCACACTACCGTTCGATAGACCCAATAAATGTATTGCTTTCTGTACAAGACCGTTACCTTGACGTCTAAGAAATAACAGGTCAAATAGCTTTGTCTTTACTATTGCCTAATTTTCAACCTGTAGCAATGAGAGATGATGTGACGTTTTGACAATAAATGTAAGTAGGGAATGATAAGGATTTCTGAACAGTCTCATCAGACACAGAATTTGTAAACGTTGTGCCAAATTGAGATGCGAAGTACTAGCATGAGTCGGAGATGATTTGTTACCAAAAACTGCTGAGAGGAAGGCTTATTGACCAACGATGCTTTGTGAGTCAAGGTATAATCATCATCCGTGTAAGCGGGATTTATGAAAGATTCCATTTTTGCTGATCAAGATAGGTCTTGACATCACTGTGGATACACCTTTTGAACTCTTCAATTATTATGAGGTATCTGAGGTTATAAATGTTTTGATCAACCTTCTTCATTGAGCAACACCTATGAAATAGTTGGTCTTTTACCGTTTCAAATTTCACATTGGTTTCTTTTCTACAATTCCTTTGTCGATATACCTCATCTACCTATTCAGAGTACATCCATTACCTAAATCATAACCAGCACATTGTTGCATCAACAGTCAAGTCGGGATTTCACTAGCTTTGCCAATAGGTACACGTTAAATTAATAAAGACCAATGTTTTCTACTCCATTTAATGTTATCTGAGCTTTACTATAAATGAACAAAGTATTTGTCTAATTTTTTTTATTGAACGAGGGTACTAACCTAATATTTCTAATAAAATTAACACTTGAAATTGTGCGTAGGGGTGGGGTTCGTTTTCGCCTGCAAGGTCTGATTCGTTTAATTTTCATTTTCTTTTATTCTTTTTCTCTCTTTGCATTTTCTTCTATTCCATCTGCAATTGCACTTGCCTCTCCTTTTCCTATTTCTGACTTTCTTTCTCTTATTTTTCTTCTTTTTCGCTCCATTTTCTTCTCCTTTTCCTCTTTCTGCATTTGCGTCTCTCTCTCTCTCTCTCTCTCTCTCTCTCTCTCTCTCTCTCTCTCTCTCTCTCTCTCTCTCTCTCTCTCTCTCTCTCTCTCTACATTTGCCTCTTCTTTTACTCATTTGAATTTGCATTTCCTCCCATTATTTTTTAAGCTGAGGTTTTCTTAATTCCAATTTCACCTTACTTTTTTAAACTGTCAAGACTTTTAGTTTCGTATCTAAACCACAGACAGACTTACTAATCAAATTCAAGCCCAGACATCCAAAATTTCTTTTTCTTATCAAATACTGCACTGCACAAAAATAATTTATTTCTTGCTTTTTAAAAAAGCCTTTAGTGTTTAGAAACATGAACCAACTCATCCTTTTTCATAGACTCTAAACCCTTCTGGGTAAGATTTGAAACAATGTTCTCGACATTAGATGACATTGTGAGTGCTGGTTAGATTCACTTAAGATTTCTTAAATGTGTGGAAAAATCTTTCCCAGAGACAGTGAAAATTACGAAACAAAAAGGTATTTAAAAGACAATTTTTACTATCTTTCTCTATGGTCTTAAACTCAAATCCAAAATTCAGGCAAATAAAATGGCAAGAGTCAAGTGGACACAAACGCTACCCTTAATCACGTACAATGTGAATCACACAAAATATGTTAAATTTAGATAATTTAAACGTCGAATCGCATCTGACTTTAAAAGAAGTTTGTGCAAGAAGCAGTTCAATTAAATATTTCCCAACCAGCCAAGCGCGCGGATATTGTACACGTGGTCGATGATTAAGAAAACCGTGTAGTCTCACAGCTGTTATAGTCGTCGATGTTGCTGGATATGTTTGTCAACAAGAAGCACCGAGTGAAAGTTGTTTGGTCATCTTTCAAATTGCCTGTCATTTATTCCACACACACATACGAACCAGACAGAGACGATATAATACTTCGGTGGCAACTGTTGGCATTGTTCTCACTGTACATTTACTTACGCCTCTTTATAACAGAACATCTTGTCATGTATGATGACGTGATGCTTGAACACGAAGTAGATCAAGCGAAAATCAGCACAAAATCACAGACGTTGATGATTTTTCACTGCTTTGACGCGCATGGTTTTGCAAGCATTAATTGGACCTGATGTAAATATATTTTTGAAGGTGTTCGCCCAGGAGTCTTATAGTTTCTTCACTATTGGCATGACCAGACCTTCAGGGAAATATCGCGCTGGTCTGGGCGTAAGCGTCTGACACAGCAATTCAACAAACACGATTAACATATAAAATGTTAAAGCTGTCAGTAATATCATAGCAGAGATTGGGAAACGGCGCTGAAAATTTTCTCGGACACATCAGGAACTAATTCGTAATGTTATAGTCATCTAAAAAGGTGTAAAAAAATGCTACAGCGTAGACAAAGTCTCAGGTGACGCAACTGCAAAGACTGGTGGAATTCTTCCATTCCTTGCAGTCACATAGCTGCCAACCTTCCAGACTCGCAATTAGTGAAAATAGGAATAAAAATTAGTGAATTTTGACAAGAATTCGTGAAGCGATCTTCTAGTCTGGGAATATTTGTTGGAACAAATGTTTAGTATGGTCTCCAACTGATAAAGACATATTGTGTTCAACAAGACAGATCACAATGTCTAAGCATTGGTAGCTTGCAGGTCTTCCGTCGATGGCTTAAAATATACCAGAGCTGAAATCTGCTGGAGTTCTTAATTTTCTCAATCTTTCTGCGCTTTTTGATAACAATGTGCTTCTTTGGATCATTTCTGCCACCTATTCTGAGTTTCCTCTGACCCTTGCCACCTCATTTTTCATATTTGGACATTTATGTTGGGGTGTAGGGTCAGAGTCCATTGCCTATCGAAAAGATGGAATTCGCCGACACCATTGGTGTTGGCATGAAGTATCCGCTTACTAGTCTACCTAGCGAACTTGAACGACCTCTCATCGAGATATACCTAAATTAAATTGATTGAAATATGATTTATTTGCTCTGAAATTGCGACCATAGCATTCGTTATATCTTTAGTCACGTGATTGCACAAGTCTCGCAACCTACATGTCGGTGTTTGATGGCTAAATGCACGGTCAATTTTTGGCATATTCTAAAACGTAACTTTTGTGCAATAGATTTCTTTTTCCTTGGTGGTAAAGACATTTTAAATATTGATGCCGAACGATAATTCAAATTAGTGTTGTAAGAGCATAAATTCCGGTTAGGCTTCAGCTTCTCTAAAAAATATTAGTAAAACTACTCTTATACATTTAGATAAAAATAGGTAAGAAACCTTGCTACCGGGCCAACTGAATTATTCGGCAACAGTTTTGCTAATAACCGTAACCAGCAATACCAGACCGTTCTGTAACTGCTGATAGCACGACTAGCACATAACAGGAAATTGGTTATTTTATTAAAGATTTAAAATAATTGAGAATTGATAAATTCGTGATTTTTGCATGCGTAGTGAATCCGTGAATAACTGAAAAAGTGAAATTCACGCCCAGATCGCGAGGGTTGGCAGCTGTGTGGCCATTCCAGCGCTTTTAGCTGCTGCGGTACCTGCGTTGGAAAAGCGGCTGCGTTAGTACACGTCGGAACTGCATCATGGATTGCTCAGAAAAGACGATTGGAGACGGCATATTTTCTTGTTGACAAGTAACAAAATGATACAATCTTCGGCTACCTGGGACAACTCGCAAATACCTTCTACTAACCGGCACGACTGGTAAATTGCATTCAGTGAAGTCGGGAGGGGGGTAGGTGGAATCAGAGTCTGGGGTATGTCGACTATGTTGACGATGCTGATGCTACACTAAAACAATATATGGATGAACGTACCTTCACCACCACGCGTGGTAACTTCATGGAGCCAAATTAAAAAATATTAACCAAGGAAAGAGAGAAAATAGTAGCTTATCAACCCTTTACAAATGGCCCACTTGTTCTCCGATCTCTTGTAAACGGCTTTGGTAAACCTAAACCTTACATCTTAAGATTAAATTTCTTGTATAAATGACCGCGTTGATGAGGTTGTATAATTTGCTGATAGGGTGGTGTATCGGGTGACCAGTGATGCCAACATTGATAGGGATTGTGTTTCTCCTTCTGATGCATATCTGCGTGAAAGTGACGTTCACAAACTCTCTTATTTATTGTTGTATAATTTTATTAGGGTTAAATATAAATAGCAGTTGGAACCAACCTAATGCACCAATACCGTATGCACTTTCATGTGATGACCGGGATAAAAATGGTAAAACCATTGGGTATAGAATGTGTTGATCTGTATTAGCTACCAAAATTCAAAACTCACCAAAATGATACTTCTATTATTGATATTAGATAAAATACAATTTTTGAATTTATTGATTTATTGCTTTATTAAAAACCAAGATTCTCTTTTTATTGACAGGTGTCCGCTATATAAGAGATGTTGTTCAGGGAAACTGTACTGCCCTGCCTTTGTCTAACAGCTCTTTTGATGCGGCAGAAAACACCACGTTATACATTATGAACGGCAGCTATTCCCTCCACATGAAAGATCCTCTCAAATTATTTTACCTGGACAACACATATGCCTATACTGGACAGGTATGTATTTTATGTATGTGTTTTTTATTTTTACCTGGAAAATACATTCGCTTAATATTAGACGGTCTTTATTTCTTAATAACATTGATGCCCCCCCTCCTCTCTTATGTTTTGGACATTGTTGAAGATTGTACTAGGCGCAAGTTGTAGGAAATATATTCAGAGAAAAGTTGCATTCCACGGAAGGTGAGAATAGTAAAAATTAAAGGTGATGTGGCTGCATCTCAGTTTGATATATTTCATAAAGTAGTGGGTTAGGGTATGTTTTTTTTTTCTTCCGTTCTTTTTGTTGTTTTTGTGTGTTTCTTTAGAGTGGAAAGGATATTTTTATTTTAAAGATGTATTAATTTGGGCCAATGTGCTTAGACTGTTTTGTAGTTTTCATTATTTGGAACACAGAAAATTTAACGTTAACACATAGTTTTCTTCTGTTTATAATATTTACATTTTTGGAACATTGCATTAAGTTGGTATAGTATGGCCAGGATTGTGCATAAGTGACACTAAATCACATACATACATACATACATACATACATACATACATACATACATACATACATACATACATACATACATACATACATACATACATACATACATACATACATACATACATACATACATACATACATACATACATACATACATACATACATACATACATACATACATACATACATACAAGGAAGACCTAATTCCTGAAGCGGTGATGTTTGTGATAATATGTCATTCAAAGAGACATTACAACTGGTCTGGTTAGTTTTCGAAGCCGTAGCCCACTAGTTGTGAGTCTTTGAGTCATCACATCGCTCCGCTGTTAAAGTAAATCGTACCATGGGACCGAAATCGACTAGGTCATAAGTGTTGAATGGGTTCAATTAGCTAAAACCAGTATGCAGTCCTGCCAAATTTCGATCACGATTAGCTAAGTACATTCATAATTTCGAATTAGTATGCGTCTTTGTTTTGTCATGGAGACTATATAGATAACTAAAACTTTCCTTCAAATTCGAGTTACTCAAATAAGTCCCTACTATTTCATAAAGAAGCCTTGTTTTAAGGGCAGGTGGTGTCTTTCATTTTTATCTGGTCGTTTTAAATTAAACTTTATTTTGCATCGATTGCAAAACAAACTTCATGACAGATTGCTTAAAGTATTCTAGAAGATGAAAAAATGGTGTGTGTGTGTGTGTGTGTATATATATATATATATATATATATATATATATATATATATATATATATATATATATATATATATATATATATTATTAACTTTCATGTACTTGTTAGAACTTGGTCTAAAAATTGCCTGATAGGATATAAAAAAGAGGTGTATCTATTATAATTTCAAAGCGCATGGCGCGAGGTCTGATGTGTGATGTATTCACCTCCCTGAGAAATGATTATCCAGTACCAGGATTCGGCACATTAGCTGCCACATTCGAATACTATTTTCTTCAGGTAAGATTTTTATTTTAGACATTTGTATTTCTTGAAATTAGTTAAATATCATGCATAATAACAACAACGGCTTATCCGTTTCTTATTATATTTAATGGTTTAAAAGTCAGAAGAGTCAAGATATTAAGCATTGTTAAAAACAATTCAAAACAACTACTTTAAAGTTTAAATAAAGTCGATTATTTCCCTACCTTATATCTGTCACTCTTTTTAAATGACGCTATTATTGTTATCATCATTATTATTATTATTATTATTATTATTATTATTATTATTATTATTATTATTATTATTATTATTATTATTATTTAACACCACTTGATTTTCTATCCTATAAGGAATTAATTTAATAAAAAATCTTTGCATGTAGATTTTTCTGAGATGACAGAAGAAAAGTGATCAACGGGTCTAATTCATACTTTTAGATGCTTCAACATTCATTGTAAAAGAAAGAAATGTCCGCTTTAATTGGACAACACGCAATGTGACAATGATTTTCGACACAGTCTTATGTTAACCCAATAAACGATTGGTTTCCATGCACTCGGAAATGCATTTCTATATTTATATAAGCAAAGAGATGAATTATAATACCAATTTTCTTTAAATAAACGTAATTTAAAAACTAAACATAATGAAAGAAATGGATTTATTTTTGGTCAAATCATATACATATCGTACATAATGATGGATAATGACATTTTGTTGCGCATCTCCACTTTCTCAAAATAAATAAATAAATATTTATGTTTATGCAATAGGACAGTATTCAAGAGTATCCAGATGATGGTGACACGACGGACACTCAAATGCCTATTTTATTGGATGTGCGAGTTGATACGGTGTGTACTACCAAAATATATTTCCTGCTGCTGTGAGATCATCCTGTCTATCTACATATCTATCTATCAATCTAAACAATGTTAAAAATATAATAATTATTGGAAAAGTATCCCTAATTTATAATCGTGCTTGGGTATGTATCAAACTTAGTACAGGGTTAACAGTTATACTATGTATGCCTTTTTTAAAATACTATAAAACGATAAGAAATTTAAAATTTTGGGCAACATTTAAACAGTCAACGAGTACAGATATCATTTATTTCTTGAGCTGATTATATGTAATCTGATTCAATATTTCAATAATGCATTCATGGTGGTCTATGTTCTTTTAAAAAATGACGATGATGATGATGATGAGTAAGCACGGTAACATCTAGTAGCCGCTTTTCTGGCGTCGTCCTCATCAACATTGTTAAAATGTGGGAAATTCAGAAATAATGGTGGTTATTATTATTATTATTATTATTATTATTATTATTATTATTATTATTATTATTATTATTATTATTATTATTATTATTATTATTATTATTATACGACTCTATGGTCTTAAACTACGTTACAAGAAGAACAAAACCAACATGTTTTGTATAATTGACAAATATAATTTATTTTCCCAGAATGAAAAATTGAAAGAATACAAAATAACTCCCCAGAATGAAAAAGTGAAAAAATATAAAATAACTGAGAGTGTAGTGAATGAGTTCCTAAAATCCTAAAAGTTCTATCAATTCAGATAATTCCAATTAATAAGAATAAGTACCAAAGCCATTCCGAATGATATCACTAGTGCATTGATATATCATCATTTCAGAAGAAATCACTGATATAATCCCAAAATATCTTTTAATGAATTTACGGTAATTCCAAACAGCTATTAAGCCAGATGTTTTTGAATGTATTCACAGTAATCCGTACAGCTATTATATTTCAAAATAGTCTTTAAATGAGCGTTAAAGCACTGCACTTCCAATGAATGATTATATTAAATAAAAGTCAAGCCGCTCATATAACTCTTCCAAGACCAGTTGTACAATTAAGAATGTCTAATTCCGTGCAATAATTTACCTATATGGAAAGATAATACGCATTAACTTAAAAGGCTTTGAAATATTCATTATTGGTATTTCGAAATACTCTATCAATAAATTAATAAGCTGATTTAGACTGGCTAAGCAGGAAATAGTTTAGGAATCTATTTAGAAATTCGAAGACCTCCATTCACACGAACTCGTGTCCAGTCACGTGATATTTATCTGAAATGTAGTACAGCTCAATCTTGAAACATTATGATTAAACAACGTACGCACTACACATTACTGATCTTTAAAGTGCAAACTACGATTGTAGGACATTAGCATTATAAATGGCATTAACTAAATGACCCTTACAAAACTATTATTACAAAAATAATACAAATAATATAGATATACATAATAACTATTATTATTATTATTATTATTATTATTATTATTATTATTATTATTATTATTATTATTAGTATTAGTATTATTATTATTATTATTACAGATAGGATATCACGCCACTTACAATTTTCTGGACTTTAACGAGGAGCACCCAGGTATATCTGTATTCGACGTGTCCTCGTGCTTTTCAGAAAATGCCAAGCTGCAATTTCGAGTCAGGTTTCCAGGTGCGTGTTTAATGCCTATGACTTTTGAAAGACTACGTTAAAAAGCTCTCAGAATGAATGATTATATGATTAAAAATCTATACAAGATTTTAAAACCTGTTGTTAACGTCTTTTTAAAAATCAAGCTGTTATCTAAGCATATAGGTAATAGCCGTTTAATTTTATTGATGATTCCGTCTGGATGTTATTACATATTCTTTCAAAGCACACCTTGACCTCATATTTTTGCATGCCTTGTGTCGAATAGATGCATGCAAAGTGATTCTTTCACATTTACAGAGGCGAATTAAATTCCCAAGAACCATAAATTGATATTAGTTAAACCCATTATTTGATAATAACATTCGGTATGCTCGTGTCAACACACAGCGAAAACAATTGCAGTGTTACAGCAACGAAAAATTAAAATTTTTAACAAATTGACACAAATCAGTTTCTATAATATGAATGACTGGCATTTAAATTTTTATTCCTGATGTAATTGACAAGATGTATGTGAAAAATGGACAGATACTATATAAATGGAAAACAAATGTCGTTTGATTTTCGCGTTGCAATCAGTTCTATTATGTATTTTATCATGTGCAACAAAACTGAAATTTTAAATGCGTTCATTTTCCAAACAGTTGCTGAGTAAACTCTATACTTACAAATTAAGGACATATGATATTCAAATATTTACAAAAAATGATAATTCATTTTAATACAGAAAAATTACACGTTATTGATATTTTTAATGTTGAAGTTCAACAAATGGTATTGATAGTGGAATAAAAAAGAGTATACAATATTGGTTGTATTTTCCTTATTGATATGAAATCACTGTGAAGATTTTTATATTATTATTATTATTATTATTATTATTATTATTATTATTATTATTATTATTATTATTATTATTATTATTATTATTCAGGAAGGTTCAAGAGGAGCAATAGTAACTACATCAGAGATCTGGCACAGCGGGTGTTTTATGAAACAATGAATGTAAAACCGCTAAGAGTTCAGGACGTGCGGGTGGATTATGATAATTCAAATATATACATATCTGCAACCCTGCTCGACAGATCACCTTATGCAGGTAAATTATCTATCTTGACAATCCATGGCATCTAACTATTTAGATATGCACTCGATAGATCACTTTATGCAGGTAAATTGTGTACCTATCTTAAGAAGTCCATGACAACTAACTATTTAAATATGCACTCGATAGATCACTTTATGCAGGTAAATTGTGTACCTATCTTAAGAAGTCCATGACATCTAACTATTTAGATATGCACTCGATAGATCACTTTATGCAGGTAAATTGTGTACCTATCTTAAGAAGTCCATGACAACTAATTATTTAAATATGCATTCGATAGATCACATTATGCAGGTAAATTATCAACCTATCTTGACAGTCTATGGCATCTAATTGTTTAGATACACATTGTTACTGCGACTAGATTAAGACAGAAAACATTAATGATAGTTTGTGACTAAGCTGAATAGATGATACAATAGACGGATAAATTCGAAGACTGGCCAAAAATAAAAATATTTGAAATCACGAATGTATTGAAACTTATTTTATGGCAACAGTTTCTTTGTGTAGTTATGAAATGGCGTGTGTTTGTATTCGTGTGTGTGTGTGTGTGTGTGTGTGTGTGTGTGTGTGTGTGTGTGAGAGAGAGAGAGAGAGGCACACACAAAGATCATATACCACTGCAAATCCTCATTGTCAGCATCATCGTTTGTATATTGCACTGCATAATCTAATAATATAAATTAATATATTTTTCATTACTGTCAATTTTCATATTTTGCAAAGAAATTAAAATTTCATCCGTGCATAAATTCATGCATTGAAGATTGAGTCCTGTTATTTCCCAGAATTTTTTTGTCGAATTTTTAAAATTCAGTACTTGTAGCAATAATAATATCCACGAAACAAATTCACAGTAATGTCACACACACACACACACACACACACACACACACACACACACACACACACACACACACACAGAGCGTCATGTCTCGGTGTGTGTAGTATTAGTAGTAGTTTCGCTCATTTTCCTAGGAAAAGAAAGAAAATTCAGTGTATGCAGATATACCGTTACATAATAATCAGCAGATCATAATACATGATGTTCTTTAGTAGCGTAGATGGGTAATTAAACGTTTTAAAGGACTTCAGAAACGCTGCAACATAAAACATTTAACATAAAGCATTCTCTCATGTTTTGTACCGCATTAAAGTATATTCAAAACGTACATCTATTCATCTGAGAAGAAGGGCGAAAAGCAATATGTATGATATATTTATTGTGATTCTAAAACTACAGTTGTTGACGCAAAATGTCAAGTAATCGCGTGAACAAATCACACAGGAACAAAATATAATAAAATACGCTGACTTAAAAGAATTTTTTTTTACTGAACAATCGACATAAACTTTAATCAAACAATCGAATGAAAGATTTCTCTACTAAAGAGTTTATGTAACTCACGAGGTAAACCAGTGGCTGGCATAAATTGTTAACATGGAAGCGGATGAAAAATAAGAAACAACAGCAATGGATTCGCATCAATTTTAACAGTGGAGTGGAAGATGTTTCTTACAAAATAGGCTTGAAATATAAAACTAAATATAAAAAAGAGAACGTATTCTAAGAAATCTTTAAATAGTAAAAGTCGTATAGTTAACATGGGTTTTAGACGTTTACTGTCTGAAATAACAGAACATATATTTACTGATACTATATTTTTAATCATTCTTCATCACCTTTTGCTGAATGCAATTTGAATGTTCACATCAATACACCGTTCAGAAGAAAAATATGACTTTTTCAAATACACAATCATTTTTGAACTTCTATATTTTGGAGGGCCTATGATATTTATTTTTAAATTAGATTAGAAATTTAAAAACGCAAAACAATTCCTTGATAATTTGACGTTAAAAAAATATGAAACAAAACTATACAGCAATAAATAAGCACTTAAATGATCTCTAAAAATATTAACTAGACTGAAAGGCAAACGGCTATTATAAATACGAAATGAATGTAAAAATAATTTACAACACTGTCACATTTTCATCTTCAAGTAGTAAAATGGGTTCATTGGAGGAGCAATAGCTTTTGTTCCATACTGTACAGAATAGCGAGTATCAATTCAATTATATACATTCATCACCATATCTTACTGCTGCAATAGTCTTTTCAAATTATCTAGCAGTAACGTTTTCATGACATACAACAATTTGATTGGATTTATTCATTAGAATTGAACAAGGCAAGGAATGCACAAAATACTGATACTAAAGATGCAAAGTTCATGGAATATGGTAATAAATTTAAAAATAACATTTTACTTTCAGATTTTAATTGCCAATTGCTTACTTGTTTCTGTGTTATTTCATATGCGTTCATATTTAACTAATGTTACTTGACAAGGGCTCGTACTCAGTAACAAACGAAAAGAGTGAAAGCCATCAATTTTTGTATATTTCAACAAAACTGTTTATTTCCTTAGACAACAATGTAAAAATTTGTAAAAAGGACTTACAATATAATCCAAATATGATTCTGAGAATAAAAGTTCTATCACTAAATAGTCATATAAGAATCCAGGTTCTTGTCCCGACGACGTATGAATACGAAGGGCGATGACGTCAGATGTAGTCCAATGTAGTCCAATATATGAATAAGAATAATTCATTACTTCAGTCACAGTCTTTATTTCCGAATAATTCCAGAATAAATTTCCTTGAATATCTTTCACAATTTTTTTTTATAAGAAAGTCAATTTGTTGAGTGTCCAGGAGACTAAATTATTAAATCTAAAAATCAGTGGAATAACAAATAATCTTGGCAACAATTTAAAATTAATATATATAGCTTGTACCTTTCAAGGTTTGAATGACTCTGGCCGAACCAATATTAATAATGCACTATACCCAAAACATCACTTCAAATCTCGTGAGATTGGTCATGTGGTCTCTTATTACGCAAAAATTTACACGTAGACCAATGTCACTCAGCTAAAAAAAATCAATCATGAAAAGGTTGTTTACAAAAAGTGATCATGTGAAGAAAGTATGCCCGGAATATTGACCAATCATTTTAACTTTCTGTTGATATTATTATCAGGAAAGACGGACTCAATGTGAATTCGCACGTATTACTATTTCGTCTTATGTAAACACCTTTGAGCTAAAACATATATCACTATTAAAAATAGATACCCAAATCCGAGAAAAAATATTCATTGCCATTAAATACAATGAAACAAAAATAAATAAAAAGAATTTTAAACCTTACACACCACAATTTAATCACATATACGTAACACTAACACTTGCGAAAACCTATAGAGTTGTAGAAGCTGCTTTGTTTGTTTTCAGTTCGAAACAACTAGGAGTCAAGTGCACAGTCAGGTAGTGACAAGAACAGATGTAGAATTGCTAACTTTAAAGAGAGAGAGAGAGAGAGAGAAAGAGAGAGAGAGAGAGAGAGAGAGAGAGAGAGAGAGAGAGAGAGAGAGAGAGAGAGAGAGAGAGAGAGAGAGAGAGAGAGAGAATTATCGACATGAAAGCTACTGTAACTTTAATACATGTTGCATGTGTTTCTCTCAGATTGTGCTTGAAGGATGTTTTTATTATATAACAAGAGCGGAAAAAGAAAACCAGAAAATGTTTAAAAACTTTTGCGATATTTTCGTTACTATAAACGGCTGTGGAAATAGAGTTTATTGCCATAATTTCTAACTGAGTCAGCATCTTCTTGAATCACACTGTATGTCTTTGATGGGCAATAAAAAACTCACAGAAATTAGTACCATTTTATATTTTTAGACGGATCAACATTTTATCTGACATGATTTTAAAAATAAGCATAATAATAGATTACATGCTGGTGGTCTTAAATTATCTATAGTTCAACAAGGTATCTGCCTAGAAATCATTTGAAAAGAAATGGTAGGTATTTGCATGAATGGTTGCCTGCGTTCGCTTTCTCAAGTAAACATTCAAAACAATTAACTAAACTTAATTGTGCCTCAGCAAAATGGGGTTAACAGAACCTCGCTTGATGCATGGTGTGAATATATGACAAAGACTACATTTGCATTAAATCTAATGGACTAAATGCAAGAACTTTTCAATCCATCGTTATTTTTTGTACATGTTTTCTATAGAATCTCTACAACAGAACGTGGTTACTCAAAGATGAGACCGTTATAAGGATGCATCCTGAAGTAAATTTGATAGTGATTAATGTCTATTAATAAACCAATACTTTATTTTGTATTAATTATTGTTGCAATCTTGACGATGTGTAATATAAAAAAAAAACAACTAGACAAACCAACTTTATATGAATGTATGCATTTTGAAATACCTACACGGGTGACAATAAAGTAATTCCATAATCAAAGATTTTAGAGAAAATACGCGCTTTTTGTTGTCTTTAAGGCAGGGAAAATGCGTTGAAACTTATTAAAGCTGTGCGTGCTATTCTAAATGAAACAGTAGCATAAATTACAGATACTTAAAAACAGAACAATGAAAACAAACTTTTACTAAAACCTGAATCCTAGTTTGATTATGTTTTAACCTATATTTGCAGTATCAAACAAGAAACAATTGTTATCGTAAACAAACAATAATACCTTTAATCATTTGATGTTACATCTCTCAATTTATATTCATTTTCTAAGTTTTCTAAATTCAATAACAATCTTTTAATATACCATATTTTAATTTTCATTTTGATCATTCATATTTTACAAACTTTCTTTTCAACTTTGCCCGTCTAAAATCAATCAGGTTTTTACCGTAAACGACATAACTTTGCCAAGCGATCAAGCTCATCCTTGAAATTGCTCAGATACTTTTTCATTCGTGTCTAAATATTCTCTCAGTGAGATAGTCACTAGTATCATTCAATTTTAATGCTATTCCACATGTCGCTGTATCTCAACATAGATTCCCAGTGAATTAATAACATACAATAACAATTGTATTGTTTGACAGTATTTGTTTCTAATCTTATCATATAAAATTCGTATATTGACCATTTAAATAAATAAACATGCTTTAAATCCACCATAAATTTCATCGTCTGCTGAAAGGTTTCATTATGCACCCAATGTTTCCTAACTCAAATCTTGCGATTATCTGGAAACGCTATAATTGTGTGTAATGCTCAGTTTGTTATTTTTCTTGCAGATATTATTGAATATCTCAAAACAAATAATGTAGTATCAATGTATCTTTCTTTGCATAATAGTTATGGACACTTAAATGTTCGTTTCTGATTCAGAAGTTACATGCCATCATTAAAATACTGCTAAATCGTCAGTGATATATTTCAATCACTAAGTGATGAATATTGTACCAGTCTGTGCCCATTAGAAAACCATTTTTCATACTTTCGTGAAGATCCTTCATTGCGAAGTGCAATATTTTGTCGTTTCTGAGTTGTCATCATTCCAGTATTCTAGTACGCTGTATGGCATCGCTATCTCAGCTTAATTAGCTACATCATGGTCAAATAGTGATGCCCAAAAATTAGGGACACTTTCAATTATAAAAGTAACTTTACCTCACTTTCTGTTTGTAATGGATTCAAATCGGTGATAAACAAAGAAAATATTTGTGGAATACACATCCATGCCTTGTACCAAAAAATACGTATTCGGTTAGACCTTCGTTTGATTATACAAAATGACGGTAAGTTAGAGCAGAATGACTTAAACCAGGGTTACAGATTTCCAATTGACACTTCATATACAAGACACTTCAACATTGTACACATTCGATCACTTTAGTAAGATCTACATACAAAGAGTAGAACCTTCCCACCCTGCCATCTTAACATTTAGGTATAGATTCGTTTAGAGCATCACACAAGTGTCATACTACATGGCTCATCCTGCAGCAAGTGTCATACTAAATGGCTTATCCAGCAGTAACTGTCATACTACATGGCTCATCCAGCAGTAACTGTCATACTGCATGGTTCATCCAGCAGTTACTGTCATACTGCATGGCTCATCCAGCAGTAATTGTCATACTACATGGCTCATCCAGCAGTAACTGTCATACTGCATGGCTCATCCAGCAGTAACTTTCATACTACATGGCTCATCCAGCAGAAACTATCATACTGCATGGCTCATCCAGCAGTAACTATCATACTACATGGCTCATCCAGCAGTAACTATCATACTACATGGCTCATCCAGCAGTAATTGTCATACTGCATGGCTCATCCAGCAGTAACTATCATACTACATGGCTCATCCAGCAGTAACTATCATACTACATGGCTCATCCAGCAGTAACTGTCATACTACATGGCTCATCCAGCAGTAACTGTCATACTGCATGGCTCATCCAGCAGTAACTGTCATACTGCATGGTTCATCCAGCAGTAACTGTCACACTACATGGCTTATCCAACAGCAATAGTCATACTTCATGGTTCATCCAGCAGTTACTGTCATACTGCATGGCTCATCCAGCAGTTACTGTCATACTGCATGGCTCATCCAGCAGTTACTGTCATACTGCATGGTTCATCCAGCAGTTACTGTCATACTGCATGGCTCATCCAGCAGTAACTGTCATACTACATGGTTCATCCAGCAGTAACTGTCATACTACATGGTTCATCCAGCAGTTACTGTCATACTGCATGGCTCATCCAGCAGTAACTGTCATACTACATGGCTTATCCAACAGCAATAGTCATACTACATGGCTCATCCAGCAGTAACTGTCATACTGCATGGCTCATCCAGCAGTAACTGTCATACTGCATGGTTCATCCAGCAGTTACTGTCATACTGCATGGCTCATCCAGCAGTAACTGTCATACTGCATGGCTTATCCAACAGCAATAGTCATACAGCATGGTTCATCCAGCAGTTACTGTCATACTGCATGGCTCATCCAGCAGTAACTGTCATACTGCATGGCTCATCCAGCAGTAACTGTCATACTACATGGCTTATCCAACAGTAACTGTCATACTACATGGCTCATCCAGCAGTAACTGTCATACTACATGGCTTATCCAGCAATAACTTTCATACTATATGGCTTATCCAGCAGCAACAAGAATATTTTTAAAACACAATATAGTATCCAGCATACATTCTGTAAAATGTTCTAAAATTAATCGGGTTTCTTTTTTTTCACAACCAAATTGTAGGATTTATTTTAGTAACATCTTTGATCAGTTTACAAAAGAAAAAGGTCGTTTTATTACTCAGTGCAGTATATTTTGAAATGGTAAAGAGAGATATTAGCATATAATGCAGGATTGTTTTGTCTGCATCTACATTAAAATCTGAAGCAATGTTACAGCCTCACTTATGGTTTAGATCATAGTCTATAGTAATATAATTTTTCACAACATAAATATTGTGTACTCTATCTGCAAGTACGCTGGAGTCAACAATATTTTGTATAGTATTGTTAATTGTTCAGACCAGATCTACCATTCATATGTAGCATGAATGCAGTTTCTCGACAGCTATTCTGGATAGAAGCCGAAGCCTATATCCATTGATTTACATGGAAAATATCTCAGACAATTATACTTATGCCAGAATGGTTTGATAAGTTCAATAATTTTCAAAATGACCCAATTATTGTTGGTCGAGTTATTGTTAAATTTGAATTATAATCGCATTGTCAAGTTTTGAATTCCAAAATAAATTATTGGTCCCCTGTCGATCCATCTGCACTACTGTCATTGGCTAGTAATTCAAGCCATTAGCCTAGACCTTGATCTGCCTGCACATTCATTGATGTTATATCTGGGTGTATGCTATTTGCAGTTGCGCATCATTTTCATGTGTAAATGAAGTACTTCTGAATGGAAAAATATCCACTCCTCGCACCCCCGTACAACAAAACAAAACAAAAATAAAACAAAAGAACTTGGTTTGTGGTCAACCTGTTCGGTGTAACTTTTAATTTTCATTTAGCCGCTTCTTTCAAAATATTTGTTTTAAATTTCAGCTGAGTTCACATTTTTATCTGGGACGGAAATAGAAAAGAATGATGACCTGGTATATGCATCAGATTTGGTGAATACACCACAGGATTGCGCCAAAATGTGTGTTACTAACCCCAATTTCGTCTGCAATAGCTTTGACTTTTGTTCTCAAGATCCCACTGGAACTTGCCGACTTAGCAAAAGACATATTGGAGATGGATTAGCTGTTCCCATCAACAGCACGTGTGATCACTTTTCTCGTAAGTCTGCCTCAATATTATCTTTTTCTTTATTTATTTATTTTTCTAATAGAAGGCTCGTAAAATTCAAATATGCGAAAATTATTAATATCCCATAGTCTCAAAGGTCTGATTACGTTAGAATGTCCAGCTAAATATATTTTTACGTCTCATGCTTGGTTACTATTGTGGTATTTATTTGTTAATCATCGACATAAATTTTCTTATGGATAATATCCAGTACCTTACCTAAGAAGCAAAAGGTGTCGGTGAGAATGGATCTTCATTGAAGTACAGAAGAAAACTGAAGTATTCTTAAGTGGCCATTGTCTAAATAGCTACACGTGTACCAATCATAAACATTTTATTCTACGATTAAAAATCTAAATCATCCCGCAGTTACGACAAAAAGTGACCACTGAACAAATTGTCGACCGACATTAACTTTTCCGTTAGTTCCCGTGCTATCGCAGCTGATGTGTAGACTATTCTGTTTCAGCATGCATCTAGTGAGTGGTGTTTGAGACCATTTGTGATGGAAAGGAATGAACTTATTTTATGTACATTTAGTGACGTATATGTGAAAAACAGCTAATTAAGGGAACGGATAGCATTTGCGATGCTGAACTTAAATTAACCCGCTAGCTTTGTAACTAATGAATAACGAATATGTTTCATCTAGCGGGTGAAAATACAAGTGTTTGTATCAGTTAATTACTCAGAAAAAGTAAATTTTAGTTTTTTTTCCATGCTCAATCGTATTGGCTAGTTAAAGTTTATAACATATTGAAGTAACCTTCTTTCGGTATGCTGTGTGATACAGTCAGCTGTTTGCCGTTTAGGTTCTGCCTGTTTAGTGTATGTTCGTACAGAGAATATGAGTATTAACATAATTCTGTTGTTGTTATAGGGTATAACGCCATTCTTCAGCTCAGGATAGAGTATACATGGCGGCCAGTATAAATGGTGAAGGAAGAACCCGGGAAAACCCCCGAAAAGAACCACCGACCCACGGCAAGCTGTCTCATATACCCACATTGGCCGAATCTGAGACTCGAACTCACGTAGACAGAGGTGAGATGGCAGTGATCCGTAACGGTGATCGCTTTAGACCACTCGGCTACTTGAGGCCTCACATAATTATGTTTCCTTGATCTAGAAAGAAAAGAAAACAAATTAAGAATAATATGGGATTTGTACTAGGTATTCCTGCGTGAGTGGTCGACATGGTTACAACACTACAATTGACAACATTGACTCGGAAATTCCTTGGTTATAATTTCATTGGTGTCGATTAACTGGAATTAAAAAAAATATTGATAATTTTAGGTTTAACATAAAATAAATGGGTGTATATTCATCAGTAATTGAATATCATTTAAATAACTAGCTTTATTTATTTATTTATTTTTTTATTTTCCATGTAGGGACAGTAAATGGACCTGCCATTCAGGAGTTGCCAATAGAGGACGCATACAACAATCTGCTCCAAAATGTTTACAGCCAACAAGTTTCAATTATGATGCCAGATGGAACTCAGGTCATTTATCTTTCTATTTATCCACTTACGTGTGTTTATTTGGATAAATAAAGTATTTGGAGTATTTTTCTTTCATGTTTTTCAAGTAAGCTTACAGAACAGAGTAGCAGCTTTGTTTTATTTTTATTTTATTTTGAACTCTTCAAGGATGTTAGATCGTAAGCAATAAATACGAATATATGCGGAGCGGATTAATTCTTTGTTTTGTCAACAATCATTTTCTTTCAAATATCTTTTATCAGTTTTGATCATTACAATTCTATCATATATGATACATTTTATTTATAAGAGTTTAAAGTGAATTTTAGGGTTGTAATTTTATATTAAAGTTTTATTTTCCAGTATATAGCCGTGGATACATCAGTTACCTTTGGTGAGTAATACAATAAGTAATTTAGAACGATCTCTTCTTTTTCCACTTAGACTGGGGTCGCTGAAATTCTTTTCATTATCCTGGGTTCCCTCCAAGACACATTAAAATGTGATGTTATTAGTTTCTAGAATTGCTTTCCTACTTCAACTGGTCAGTATATCTTCTGTGTAATCTATGTAAACAAGACCATCTCGCAATAGATTATTTGATAAACACTAAAGTATACAATGAGATTACATAAGTAATAGTTGCTTATAACTGTAATTAATGCACGTGTAAATACAGTATTTATAGTGATCTAATCGTTAAGAAATAAAGCGAAGTAGTACATCCCATTTTCTACTCTCAAGTTAAGATACTTAAATTTTACACCTACAAAACGATGAATAGCACTTATGAAGAAGTTATGCGTGTACAACCAAGAAAAACGTAAAGTGTCTATAACTGAGGAAAGAAGCAGAAACACACAGTAGAAATAAGCGCTATTAGGATATAAACAATACAATAAACCCAAGAGAAGAAAACTACATCAGTCAGATGACTCAAAGCGCCAAGTTCTCAGTCATCAGGCATAATATGTCGACTTTAAAAAAGCTGGAGAATAAAAAAAAAAAACAAACAAACAAAGCAAAAAACTGTTACAGTGGTGATTTCGTCAAAACTGTCGTCTCATACTCAGGGCTAACCAACCCTGCTTACATTTGTAAGTCATTTCTACACAAACCGGGAAAAACTCTGTTTACATTAATATTCAAACGATATCGTAGAAAATTGATGAAATAGGGAATTCACCGTTGTTTTAGGTGTCTGGGTCTGGGTGTGGGAGGGTGTAATTGTTCAGTGACGTACAAATGTATGCATCGAGATATATATGTTAACATACTTCTAGAGAACATTATAACAAAGAACCAAGAATACAATGAAGAAACTATCAGTTTTGGAGGACGTGTCATGACAAACCTCGGTGTTTCAGATGACATTGATGGACCTCGGAAACTCAGAGCAAACAATCAATTTAGACAGAACCTTCTGAAAAAGTTCTAGATGGAAATTGCTGTTACAACAAAGGCTATGATCAATCAATCAACCGTTTTAAAAATGACATCACAGTAAAAGACCAGAAACTGTAGTTATTAAACTCCTTCAGATACATTGGATTTACCATCGCAAATGAAGTGATTTCAACAATAGAAGAAAATTCCAGAATTACCCGACAATAGCTGCCTCTTCAACCTAAAGTGAGTGTGTAAAGACAAAATCATCATTAAAAAGAACACAGTCGGAGTATTATGGGCACTAGAACTTTCATTGTACATTGACCTTAAACAAAATACACTGAAATATAGTAAGAGCCACTGAGATGCAATGATATTCAGCCGTCTTTGGCATCAGCTTCGCCTTCTTTAATACAAATGACGAAGTGCAACACTCTCCAGTCAGCCATGGACGACTAAAACTACCCAGAGAACAATTGATGTAAGAAAAGTAAAATAGGATGTCAGCGTAAGAATTAATTTCAACAACATTATGAAATAGACGGGTATGTTACTTCTGGAAGCATCTCAGACCGTTACGGACCGTCGTGGGCTTTGCAGAACTGTTGTTGGAAGGACACTGCCTATGACTCTTCAAGTATCTGAATGATCCATTGATTAATCAGATGAGAAATACTAAGATAACAGTATTCTCAGCTCAGAGAATATTGAAACAAATCTGACTGGATAAAAAATTTTCCTGCTTTCATTGTAGAGCCACCAAACAGTGGTCGTTACTGGAGAATGGGGGTGGATAGGGTCAATGAGGGAAGGCAGGTGAAGACAGATTTTCGGGAAATTATTTAATTCAAATGAAATCCCTGGAACTATTTCACAAATTAATTTTATTAATCTGAAAAGTTACGTTAAAATAAACATGAGGGTAAATAATATGCATTCTATGAGGTAGTCAGCCCTGGTTATAGAAGGATGCAATAAAATAAGTAGTTCGATTAGTTATAATGGTAAACGAAGTATTATTAATGGTGTGGGGGGAAAACGCAACGCGATTTTTTTAAATAGCGAACCAAGTATCACTAATGGTAAGAAGAAAACACTTAATGTAATTGATTAAAACTAAGTATCATTAACGCAGAGAGTTTAAGGGTTATTAAATACGTGCTTAAAGGAGACCAGCAATTAAACTTTTCCTTTTATGTATATAATTCTCTACAAATTGTATTTCGACTGTAATGTTTATAAATTAAATATCGTAGGCAGGTAGTAATTAAATTGCACGGAAGATACCACGATTCCGTAAATTGCCGAGTTTTGATGAGACGACATATCACCCAGTCCCGTGTAGCAATACTAGAGAGTCCTCGAATACAAATTGAAATATGGATAGACAGACAGGAGGAGACCAGCTTTGGGTTCCACATTCAAAAGTTGAATCTGCTTCGGATATATACTCATAACTATATCTGTTGAATTGTGTGTTAACAATTAGTTTCGGACCTTGAAGCAGAAAAGTACAATAGTAAGAGGGTGCTCATATTTCATATTTTGGAATTTAAAAAAGCAACGTAATTTTAGAATGTGATGTGATGTGATTATGATTTTAACGTAGCTTTAACAATGTTTCAGTCATATCGCTACGATGTCTGCAGTGTGGCAGTTTATAGTAATAAATATTTATACATTGTGTGCGGTGCAAAAATATGATAACGATTAAGTAATGGTGCCCAGTGGAAAAATAAACATTTATCACAATGCAATAAATTCAATTTAAGAAGTATGAGGTTCAATCGCATTATATGTAAATGACATATTCATTACCTACCCCCAACACACACAAACACACACACACACACACACACACAAACACACACACCTAAGGACTAATATCTTGAAAATATGCATCCAACACTGAAACACTGAGATAATAATGAATTCTGGGCGAAAATCTAGAACGGGGGCGGACTTGTGCGTAAAACAATATCGATTAACAGGGAGGTGTACAAGGCATTGAAAACGGTTTTCATCGGTTGTAACTTTAGCATTAGTTTTTCAAAACAACATAAAACAAACCACAAATAAATCTGCAAAGCAGAAATCATAAGTAATTAATTTAAACATTAAGAAGCTTCCTTGTCATGATTCAATTACAGTGTAATTTACATGCTGGCTACAGTTAGCGTATTGACAAATCTGATAATATATGCATGTCTGGTATAATAGTTTATGTACTGTACAGGTAAGTGATCAAATCAATTTATTTTAGGCACAGGCCCCGGGCTGGTGAAAAATGAACTCACAAGCCCTTACTGAAATTTTACAAACCAGGACAGTTCATACCTGTCAGCTCTCAAACCGGGAGAAAAACCTCCTCATCTTTGGGGTATTTCAACATCTACATTCCGTCTCGTAATATCTGCAGATTTTTCGCAGAAAACTCCCGATTATTAGATTATATCTGTCAATTTTCATTTCTTAGAAGAAAAAAAAACATACATAATCCCATACATACTTAGATATAACACATGTAATCCACAGATGCCATATTCATTTTTATTACCTGTGATATTGTAGTGATGAAATCAGTGTTGGATTTAGGCATAAGCAAAACAAGCTACAGCATAGGGCCCCACTGTCTGAAGGAGTCTCTTAAATTTATTTTATACCAAATAGGGCCTCTGCAACTTCCCATAGCTTAGGACCTCGCTATGTCTAAACTTGGCACTGTACGAAATAATTACATGTAATATCACACGACAGTTTTTTCTTTAGTAAATAGAATGTTTGTTAAGAGTAAACATTATTCACGTAAAATTTCATATTTTTAAAAAACACTAAAACAGTATTATAGTAAAAGAAAATTAAAATAATAAAATTGTCAGCAATTTGCTTTATTTTAATGAATGAATACCGTGAATGCTGTGTAATTTTCTCTTCAAACAAAATCGCATCTCCATTTACGCAAAAGAAACTCGGCCATTTAACACCCGACATACCTCTTCCGTATATGTAAAGTTTATTTGCCATGATTAAATTAAAAGAAGGAATGAAACAAAATATACCATGCAGTATATGGTCCCCCCAAAAAACTAATTTAGAATAAATAGTTTATCCAGTAAAGTGTTACATGCCTTAAGACTTAAAGCTAAGGAAAAAAAGTAGGACATAACACTTGGGAAAAATAATTTGCACATGTGCGTAAAGTGGTGACTGCAGATTTGAACTATTAAAATGAAGTTCTAAGCATCGTAAGTTACAACAAAATATGGCATCATTTAGTTGCAAACCAGTTGCTGATGTTTACATAACTCACACTGTCGAACACGATTTCTTTGAAGTATGTCCGAAAGGCAGTCCTTTTCACGAGATTAATGCAAGGATATGGATTAACTGTTAATTAGTCACGCTGACTTTATTGCTTAGGTACCTTAATAAAAACTTTAGCTATTTTGCAATTTAGCAACAGCTGACCAGAATATAAAAAGGTGTATGTCCTGTTTGGTATAATAAGGCGTATTAGAGGGAGAAAATGTGCTTCCCAAGGGCGCTCGCACAGTAGGGCAAAGGGTGGAGTCAATGTAAAACTTTGATTTATACCTGACCTCTTTTCTTTTAATCGCTGCTATTTACACTGCACAAATGAACGTTTTATATCAGTGCCAATCATTACAGAGTACCGTTTATACATACTACATGTAACAGGTATATTTTTGTTGTTTTAATTTTTTTGAAATATTTTTTAAGATTACTGAAAATTGTGTTTTTTTCGAAATACGACTGTGTCAAGGGTTTAGAATTTTATTTTTTATCAAAGCTTTGATTTGATTAAAATTGTGTTTTTTTTTTCAAAATACGACTGTGTCAAGGGTTTAGAATTTTATTTTTTATCAAAGCTTCGATTTGATTAAAATCAGACCTCAATTTCACCTAGGACAGTGGTGATTTGATTTAGATTGTGCCGTGTTAAGATTTGAGTGTCAATATCTTGAAAATACATTTACTCATTTCATCAGAGCGATCAAAGTTTCCTCAGGCAAGCAATTATTTCTCGACAAGCCCGACGGGCACCTCACTTTGAATACAGGATGGGCCCGAACTAAAATTAGAGGGGCCCAGGTGTCGTGCTATCGGATTCTTTTAGCACTGCTGGTGTAGATGCAAGATCTGTGAATTGATGGCTGCATTATGGGGTCACTTTCTCAGCATTCTGCTTTTTTTCGTAACTCACACGTTTCACACTTTTCCGCAGGATTTAAAATATTTAATGGTATGTCTGGAACAGCGTTAACTTTTAGTATAGGCCTAGTATTTGCGTATCCTAGAGCTGCCATTTTTCAGGATCCCCCTCGTAATATTCCTTAAGAAATAGAATGAGCACAGAGTGCTGTGATGTGTTTCTTTGAAACCGATTCGTTTGCAATAATGTAGCCATATTATCTTTATGTCTTTTTTGGGAAAAGAAAAAAAAGTTGTCTACATCCTTTTCCTAATGTGCTATTAAACCCGTAAGCAACGGAAAACGGCATTGTCTTTTACTCTGGCAATTGCCAGTCGGTATGCAGGAGTCACTATGACGTCACATCACGGAAATAACCGAATAGACGCGGAAATTTTGCATACGAGGTCACAGAAAATCAACTTTAAGACAATCCAATATTTAAATACGGTCCTAGATGATTTTTCAGAATAAGGTTCTTCGGTAGTGTTTTTATTATTATTCTATATTTCCATTAATTCTGATCTCCTTTAAGAGTCTGGAAAGTAAGACCCTTTAAGCAGCACACATTCTAAGGTGGCGCTCTACAGTTTCGTATTTAGCATAGGGTTAAAATTTTAAAGAAAAAGAGTTTCCCTGGGTTTCCTCACTAGTTATACTGGTTATTTAAAAGAGACTTTGTATATTTTAGGTATTGTTCAAAGAACCTTTAATTCCCTTTTTTTTGATGTATGATTGATGGGTGTAATATGGGTTAGAGAGTATACAGCTTGGCCTTACTCCAGATGTGCATCTTTCAAAAAAGTGCTAGCTCTACTTGCTCATTTTCACATCTCAAACTTCAGAGGTAAATTGTAAAAAAAAAGAGCCGATAACTTTTTTTTACATTTTATGTATTTGGTAATTCAGTCATTGCACTTTTAGAAGCTGGTATTACCTAGTTTGGCAAAATTCATTTTTCATATTTTAATAGCTGCCAAGTATAGTGTACTTTAGACAAATTTAGGTTGATTTTTGAAGCACAAGGGAGCAGTCATTTTAGTTAGCATTGTCCTAAGATCATTTAAAATTTCCAAAAGTACAATATCCAAAGAAATTTCATCCACATTACATGAAAGTAGTTTAAAGGTATGCCAACATTCTCTCCACTGTGCATGTTTAAAATGCAAACAACTTCACCATATATACATCACTCTCTCAAAAGTACATAATAACTGGTGAGCGCCACCTAAGTCTGTAAGATAGGTAGTTCTTTAACACTACATCGCCGTTATTTTACGTGCTCATTGTTGCTTGCAATTTCCATTCCAGGTTGGATATTTAAGGCTCCAGTTCCGTCACTCACTGGACAGTTTTCCTATAATCTAGAAATGGTTATTCCAAGTCAGAAAGCTGTGTACAACACGAAGGTAAGTTAATAAAATTAATGACGTTTATGGTCATTTATCTAAAGTTATCTGTGAATTTATTGTCTTGATAAAGCAAATAAAAAGTAAATGTTAAGTCTAACTCACACACCCACGAAAATTTAAACGTTAATTAATGTATAGTAGAAACTATATGCATGTGAACCATTTTGACTAACAAGTAATGTTATAAAATGTAAATTATGTGTATGTGAACCGTTGTGACTAACAAGGAATAGGATAAAATGTATGTAACTAACAAGCAATGTTATAAAATGCAAATTCTGTAATGATGTAAGCCGTTGTGAAAAACAATATTATAATTTGGTTTTAAATTCTCATGCGAACATGCAGTACAAGTATATGACAGTTTATAATTTACCTATTAGAAATACAAAAATTTCCATATTTGTAGTCTCCTCTGTTGACAACATGGTTACGTTATTTATGAAGCTATACATTATAAATAAAATATACATTTTGTCCCATGTAAGAATTCCACGAAGCCCACGTGGTTGATAAAATCAATTAATTTTGCTTGGCTTAGCAGCATATACGACAACAGGAAATATATCTTTTATGTTGAGCTTTGGAAAAATGAAAACTGGTCACACACACACACACACACGTGTGTATGTGTGTGTGTGAAAAGTAATATTTCATAAATAGTTTTATGCAAGCCGTTTAAGCAATGTGACTGCCTTCATTCTAATATTTTATTCAGAACAGGCTTATTAACCTATTTTTTACATTCTGGCCTTTATGTTGTTATATTTTACTCGCCATTAATGTGTTGTTTACGTCATACCTCTGTCTTGCAGATCTGGTATGATTATGATTATAAACTGGTTCGCTATGACATTGTCAACACACAGCCCAATCAGCCACTGTATACACCGATTACCACAATTCACGACTTTAACAAAGGTAAGACTATTTTTGGAAAATTCTATCAACTTTGTTAATTTAACAGCAAGCAATGAATTATCAAGGACTAATTATTAATAAATTGATAATTTATCCAGTGGAAATAAATTAATAAATTTAAAAATCTCGAGATTTCTGGTTCTATCCGATGAGAGACGAAAACCCAATCAAAGCTTTGTCGCATGATAAAGGTTTTACATAATAAAGTTTTAAATTCATGCTTTTGATTGACAATGCAAAAGCTTTCTTCCAAGAGACTAATAGAATATTGAACATAAACTTTAAAGAGAACAAAGATAAATATTAATTTTAGACTTATATGAAGATATGATATGTGTTGTCCGCCGAATTCACACGAAAGTTATGTTCTTACCACTATTCGAAAATAAAGTTTTTGCATGGGAACTCCCCAGACCTAAAAGGTGAGAGTTCGTCAGAGCATGTTGATAATCTATTCGTCATAATCACCTGAGAGGTGTCACTCCATTGAAGGAATTCGGAGTCGATTGTCTCATTTTTGCTGGGATGCGAGAGGTACCCAAGTTCGATACTGTCTGAGATATTTTTGCATTTTGTACTGAAAGCAATGCTACTTAACAGTCAGCAAGAAAATCCCAACTCCATGAAAACCTGCAGTGAACTCAACCTTAACAGATATATTTAAACTGCTAATATTAAATTGAGAAACATTGGCTTAAAACACACGTCGATCATTATCCATACTAACATAATTGAAAAAAAATCGCATTTTGATGAAGACTCATTGACCCGTGTAGTCACAACGTGACCCTTGTGTTGAGTAATCACAAGTGACAAGTCTGTAGAATATAAAACATTGACTCGTGTAGACACAAAGTGACCCCTGTGTTGAATATAACACATTGACTCGAGTAGTCACAAAGTGACCCCTCTGTAGAATATAACACATTGACTCGTGTAGTCACAAAGTGATCCCTGTGTTAAATATAACACATTGACTCGTGTAGTCACAAAGTGACCCCTGTGTTGAATATAACACATTGACTCGAGTAGTCACAAAGTGACCCGTCTGTAGAATATAACACATTGACTCGTGTAGTCACAAAGTGACCCCTCTATAGAATATAACACATTGACTCGTATAGTCACAAAGTTACCCCTCTATAGAATATAACAGATACGCAAACTCAATGAGTTTATTGTATATGAAGCCTTTGTGATTATCTTTTTTGTTTCTGAGTTTGCGGAAGCCATCTGCAATATGTGCCGGATGTATAACATGAATGATGAAATAAATAATATAAACTTCCAAATATGTTTCAAAGCCTCACCCCAGCCCTTCCAAACAGGCAATACTTAAAATGGTCAGAAACTCAGGTACTAAACCATTCAAATTAGTTTGCATGGAACAACGTAAATCTTTAAGTCCTGTTCCTGTATACGCTTTTTGTCTTGTCTGTGTGTATGCGTGTCTCTCTTTTTGCCTGTATCTCTCTATGCATGTCTCTGTCTGTCTGTCAATCTAACATGACTCGTTTCTTATTACAAGGAAACTACAATGTAGGATACTTAATTTTTGTATCATATTGTATATTTTATAATATACATTGTATTTTATATGGTAGTAATTATCCATCAACTATTATCATTATCAATATTTATTTTTTCAATTCTTATTTTTTTTATTTTACTGCATTTTTGTATACAACATTTAAAGTATAATATTAGATTCAGCTTGCTTTTACGTTCACGTGTGGTTTCAGGACTGTCATATAACATTAACAACGACCTGGGTAACTGCACCGTTACACCGATTACAAATAGCTCATTTGATGTCGGATTAGACAATTCCTCTGTGAATACTCTAGGAGCTGCCTATATGAAAATGAAAAGTCCACTCGATTTATTTTACCTGAATGCTTCCTACCGCTTTGCAGGACAGGTAAGTGTATTTGAATATGCTCCTATTAACGTACCATTTTCTTTAATAATAACTTTTCACAAAATATTTTTTAACTGTGTCAGAATCCCGAGTGGGGACCCAGAAGGTGAAGCCGTCTGAAGCTCTTGCAACTTAAGTGTTTCCAATGCATACTTTTAACCTTCTAAGGGTAAAGAAATGTTTAAGATAGGAAACGTTCCTCTCGTTCCACGTTTATTTAAATTTTTGGGTGGGGTGGGGGTGGGAGTGCGAGTGCGCAAACTACATCATCTCTTCTTGATCCGCCCCATGTAATTTTTCAGTGCATCTAAATTCGTTTGCAATAATATGATTTGTCTAGAAAGTAGCGAACTAACGTAGGGGATGGTGGGGCGGACGGGGCGGTTGCCCTGGGCGCAAGAGGCCATGGGATACCAAAATGCTGGGTGCCAGAGGTCTTGGGGCGCCACAACCTCTTTGGGCCATAATCGTCGCCCCAGGCACCATTTACCCTTAGTACGCCCCTATGTCTAGCAGTATATATTTAAAGTATATACCTACTGTTTCATAGTTTTCTACAATCCAAATGAGTATGGTTTGCATACATTATTCTCTTTTCATTATATTTTCATAAATTACTTAAAGGTTACATGCAATCACTAGTAGCTAATACGTTCTTTACAAAGCACTGCCCTGATTAATGTTTGTCCCTTTATAAAGTACTGCCCTGATTAATGTTTGTCCCTTTATAAAGTACTGCCCTGATTAATGTTTGTCCCTTTATAAAGTACTGTCCTGATTAATGTTTGTCCGTTAAAAAGCACTACCCTGAATTATGGCTGCCCCTTTCTAAACACTACCCTGATTAATGGTTGTCCCTTTATAAAATTTCACCCTAATTAATAGTTGTCCCTATATAAAGCAATGCCCTATTTAATGGTTGTCCCGTTTTAAAACACTACCCTGGTTATTGACTGTCCCTTTATAAAACATTTTTTAACATGATTAATGATTGTCCCTTCACATAAAATGACAAATTCCTATTCGATTCGATATATTTGAACCATTAATGGTCGAATTTCGATGATGAATAAGTGCTAATTGGGTTATCTATAAGTATATTTCATTATTTTAATTTGGTTACCTATATTTTCATTTCATTCTTTTTTATTAGTCTATCTACATTTTAATTTCATTATTTTTATCAAATCCAGAAATCAGTCCGAGGAATGCTGTGTGATGTATTTGAAGCAAAGCAAATGGACTTTCCTCTAGGGAATCAAGTCGCAAAAGCTAATTTACAATTTTATTTTCTTACGGTAAGACAGTGTACTTGTAGAAACTCTTTTTCTGGTATGTAAACATCTTTGATATAATACTTTATTGCTTAAAATGTTCTCCAAATGACATTTTCTTCAGACGCAAAATACGCTCGTTTATAATAATTGCTAGATTCCTAGTCAGTAAATGTACGACTCTCCAGTTTAAAAGAAAATATAAAATGTCATATCTGAAGAAAAAAAGCAAAGAAAAAAATTAACAAACTAAATCAGGTTATTTTTGTGGTTCCATGGATACTAATTTTCTTAGGAAATGTATGTGCGTATATTATGATTCTTTAGGTAAAAATCGTGTCAGTTTTGAAATCACTTTTTATGTACAAATTTGCTTTCGGAGCTCACAACAATATAGGTGAATTGAAAATATGACTAAGAAACTAACATTACGACAATGCAAGAACTGACGAGTTTGCTTGAAATAGGCCTGAATGTCAAAAAAGTTTTATTTGGAGACGAAAAATTATTTTTCCCTCACCAATAATGTTTTAGATTGGATATTGACTTTTTTATTTTAAAAAAATATTAACTCTAAAGTACCACTATACATTTGAGCTTTTATAGTAACACTCTTGTGATTTTCATGTCATTGGTGTTTTGATGTATTTAAGATGGAGAGAACAATCTTGTACTTTATACGTCAATTGATACTCAAGATGTACAGAACACTTGTAGTTTTGATGTCATTGACGTTTTAATTTATTTAAGACGGACATAGAAAATTAATAGAATCCTTACATGCATCGGTGTAGGGTAGGAAAATGCTACCTGAGTGATGTATCGGTGTAGGGTAGGAAAATGACACCTGAGTGATGCATCGGTGTATGAAAAAAAAAATGCCACCTGTGTGATGCATCATTGTAAGATAGGAAAATACCATCTGAGTGTCATAAATTTGCGTCAAACACAGAACTTACAAATTCGAAAAATTTAACACCCATTACGAGTCTACTTCAGAGAGTCGAATTTACAGATTTCTTTTCTGAAGACGGAAATAGGGTGGTATAAATAATTCATGTAAAATTTATTCCTGCACGACATGATTTGATACCATGGGTACTGTTTTTATAAAATAGGAATACCATTCCTCGTTTAAAAGAAATGATTACTGTCAAAAGGTTTAATTGCCGTTAAAGGTATCTTTTCTCAATTTATTAAACTCTGAATTAATTAACTTTGACTACTGTTGTTATCTTATTGTCTGTCTTTTGAGTTTTCCGTCGTTGAAAAGCTCAGTGCAAGATGAACGCGTGTCACAAATGATTGGTTTTGCATGAATCTAATCTGAACCACGGTTCGTTCATATCGGACGTACTGGGTCTACTCAGTCTGAATACAGACAAACATTCCGCACACTGGCTGACATCTACGTACAGCTAGGACATGATCGCTACAATATTAGCTGACGTCCATGGTAGTATTTCTAGCATTGTCATCGTAGATCATTTTGATCTTTCCGTCAACAATTCAAATGACGTTTCTCTGAGTGGCATACATAGGGGTTAAAACATGCAGTGGCGAGATTTATGACATCATCCAACGAGTAGTTTTATATAACCCAGTTAGAAAAAAAAAACTCGAGAAAAATAATTTCTGTTGACAAGAAAAATAATTTACCGCAATAAAACAAACTGCACTTTTTATTATTATAATAAACTTCTACAAGTTTTTGTACGTGACTTACGAAATGTGTGGATTTTTCCAAATTGTGCTGGTTTGTTGTCGCTGTTATGGAGTTACGGACGGATAATCCCAGAGTGAGAAAGTTTTAAAATGTTTGAATTTTCGTTATAAAGTATTGACATTTGTTTGGAGCACACTTAATTTTCAATGCAATACTTCTCCGGAATAATAATAATAATAATAATAATAATAATAATAATAATAATAATAATAATAATAATAATAATAATAATAATAATGCGAGCCGAGGGCTGAATTATGGGGAAAATGACACGAAAAATCTCGTTATCTCGAATGCCTGTGTTATATCTTTTTTAGGAATGTGGATATTTATATTAAATGCAGATAAAGTTAGGATTTTTCTTAAAATATGTGTGGTAAGCCCCTTTACAAGAGTTGCCCGACTTCGTGCACGCCACGCACTATTAATTAAACTCAATACGACAATAACAGTTTCATATACTCCCTTCATTTTCTTCGAAGAGCCTGAAGATAATTGCTGCCATTGTCTATTTGTTGTTTTTATTAAATAATTGTATTATTGTTTTCCATTGTTTTTAAGGATGATTGGAATGAAATGTCCCAAGAATCTGGTACCCCAGTCAATACTCAGCCAGTAAAACTTGTCGTCGATGCCGTAAATGTAAGTAATTTTCTTGCCAGTATATTTATTCACTAATAATGTCGAAATTTTGTATCGTCTTGCGACCAAACACATGACAATATATTATTGATTAATAATGTTGATATTTTGTATCTTTTTACGATCATACACATGTTATATATTTTTATACATATTGTTGAAGCTTTGTATCCTTTGAATGCATTTATATATAAATGCTTACAATTATAAATAGTTAAAAAGACAATAATGAATATCAAGTAATAGATATTTGAAATATATTTTAATCTCTGTTATGAAATTACGTCAGAACACAAGAATGGCCCATGGACAAATGAGTAATATTTTTGGCGTTATGAACCAATAACTTTAGTTTTCAGCATCACGTGATATGATTTTAGCAGTCCAATGTTTGTTACAAAGGTTTGGTCAAAATGTGTGCATTATAATGGTATAATATAAAAGACATGTAGAAGCAACGAAACAAATAAAACATAATAAAACAATAACCAACACATTCGATTATAATACAAACATGGAACCTTTCTATTCCTGATGTCTTCCAAAAGTCATATTCTCTTATAAATGTTTATCTGATCTAGTTGGAGAATAGACCCCTTTAAACCATAATCCGCTAACCATTAGTCAGAGGAATAATTTTAAATAACCAACAAAATTAAATAAAGGAAAGACAACCTGGTGCACTGTCAGAAAGCAAACCAGTCGCATCGTACTAATCATCATTCTGTTTTACTACATTAAATAAAAATAACGGATGACTTTATTAATCATCATCAATATGTTTGACCACACTGAATAGAAATAACGGATGACTTTATTAGGCATCATCAATCTGTTTGTCTACACTGAATAGAAATAACGGACGACTTTATTAGGCATCATCAATCTGTTTGTCTACACTGAATAGAAATAACGGATGACTTTATTAGGCATCATCAATCTGTTTGACTGCATTGAATAGAAATAACGGAAGACTTTATTAATCAACATCAGTCTGTTTGACTACACTGAATAGATATAACGGATGACTATTAATCATCATGAATCTGACTGCATTGAATAGAAATAACGGATGACTATTAGGCAATATCAATCTGTTTGACTATTTTGAATAGAAATAACGGACGACTTCATTAATCAACATCAATCTGTTTGACTACACTGAATAGAAATAACGGACGACTTTATTAGGCATCATCAGTAAGTTTGACTACACTGAATAGAAATAACGGACGACTTTATTAGGCATCATCAATCTGTTTGACTACATTGAATAGAAATAACGGACGACTTTATTAATCAACATCAATCTGTTTGACTACACTGAATAGAAATAACGGATGACTTTATTAGGCATCATCAATCTGTTTGACTACATTGAATAGAAATAACGGACGACTTTATTAATCAACATCAATCTGTTTGACTACACTGAATAGAAATAACGGATGGCTTTATTAGGCATCATCAATCTGTTTGACTACATTGAATAGAAATAACGGATGACTTTATTAGGCATCATCAGTAAGTTTGACTACATTGAATAGAAATAACGGATGACTTTATTAGGCATCATCAATCTGTTTGACTACATTGAATAGAAATAACGGACGACTTTATTAGGCATCATCAATCTGTTTGACTACATTGAATAGAAAAAACGGACGACTTTATTAGGCATCATCAATCTGTTTGACTACATTGAATAGAAATAACGGACGACTTTATTAGGCATCATCAATCTGTTTGACTACACTAAATAGGAATAACATATGACTTTATTAGGTATTATCAATCTGTTAGGCTACACTGAATAGAAATAACGGATGACTTCATTAGGCAACATCAATCTGTTTGACTACTGAATAGAAATAACGGATGACTTTATTAGGCATATGGGGTTCTGGATGTGATTCAGAAAACACATCAGAGCAGTTTGGTAGCTATATAATAAAAACTGATTAATTGTCCATACCAGAGGAAATTTCTAGTGATGATGTAATTAAATTAAATAATAAAATATTTTAAGGCAACAAACAACGTGAGTGTGTGTTGTTTCTTAGATTTTTAACGTAGCTTTAACAATTTTTCAGTCATATCGCCGGAGCGGCCAGCAACATAAGTAGATATTATTACGTTGTGAAAATTGTTCAATTTAAGCTATTATTTTTACAAGGATAACATTAGAATGCACTCAAAGGTTTTATGTGGTCTGGTTATAAATTAAGCAGAAATAGTCTTTTTCTGTAGAATGTATTATCTCTTTGAGACAAAAGCTTGAAGATAAGATTTGTCAGACGCAGTAGGGATAAGAATGCAAGCCAATATTTATTACTATATTTTCTTGTTAAGAGTGCCTTTTCATTGACATACAACTTTTTCGACTTCAACGAGCAACATCCAGACCTTTCAAACTTCAATGTTCTTCCGTGTTTCACCGGAGATCAGCAGAAGATGTTTCTACTCACATTTCAAGGTTAGACTATTTCGTTAAATGTTTGCTAATAAAAATCTCACTTGCCTTGCCTGACCAAGTCTAAAAAAAATTACACAAATATAGCCGGACCAAGTAGGACCAAGTATCTCAGAATCATACAGACGTAGCCTGACCAAGTCTCTCATAAATCTCACATAAATAGTCGTACCAAGTCTTCCATGTCAAGATAGACCACTCTTAGCTTTCCCCTTTCTTTGATTTTTGTGTCGCGTCATGGACCAAAATTGTTTTTGAATATTCGCTTGGTTGTAGACATATTTTCTTTTGTTATACCAATCAAGCTAAATGAAAAACACATATGAGCTTTTCGGCTGAAAAAAAAAATTAGCAAGAATAAGCTGTATCAATGATTCATGTTTCATAAATTAGGTCATTATGTAAGAAAAAAGGTTAGACCTTTTATTAGCTTTCAAAAATAGTTCGGTCCATAGGTTACAGCTGAGTTGAATCGAGAATTCGTAGAAAAGGTCAAAATAGAATGCTGGATACCTGACAGATAAGCAGCTTTTCCGCCAGCTCTTGAGCAAAATGAAATGCATTTCAATTGCATTCATTCTATTGAAATAAACTGCAATCCCATTTTCATTCATTCTATTGAAATGAACTGCAATCCCATTGAATGCATTCTATTAAAATGAACTGCAATCCCATTGAATGCATTCTATTGAAATGAACTGCAATTCTATTTTCATTCATTCTATTGAAATGAACTGCAATTCCATTGAATGCATTCTATTGAAATGAACTGCAATCTCATTGAATGCATTCTATTGAAATGAACTTGCAATCCCATTGAATGCATTCTTTCCAATCAAATTGCAGTACAATTATATATTATTCTGTTCAAGTTAATTGCAGTCCTACTGTATTCATTGCATTCAAATAAATTGCAGTCTAGTTGTATACATTTTATTCAAATTTTTAGGAGTAATATTTCATTTCTTTAGATTTTAATAAAAATTTATTAAATAGAGAAATAGTGATATAGCATTTGCTTTATTGTGATAGGTTTTTTCATGGAAGATTCGGACACATTCTTGCACGTATTCAGATAATTAAGACTGATGATATTTAATTAGTATTTGCCGTTATTGGCAACAAATGACAGTAATGCAGGCCATCTTCTAATGCAGGCTATGATCTAATTAATTTCAACGATCTTTAACGAGCAGTCACTTTTTTTCGCGCAACACCATTATCGCTACATCAAGCTTCTTGTCATGTAATCTAGGTGAGAAATATAAACTCCATTATGTAATTCTAATAAGAATTAACTTTTTCCGATTAACAGGAAATTACTGTTACTGTTGTTTCACTAACTCCAAGAATTAAAATTGCCACAACAATACTACTATTACTTATACTACTTTTTCTCCTACAAACATAAATACCAGAGTAACAGCTACAACAACAACAAAATCTACTACTACTACTACTACTACTACTACTACTACTACTACTACTACTACTACTACTACTACTACTACTACTATTTTTTTCTGTTACTACAGTGATACAAATAATATTATTTTCACACAGGTTCATATCATCCAACTCTCGACGGTAGGCTGAGGATTTTCCAGAAAAACGTTCGGCTGACTCTGGCTGCATTCTTATCCGTTTCACCTCTCCGATTCCAGAATGCTCAGATCACCTTTAAAGGGAACGAGATTTACTATACAGCAACCATGGTGGAACAAGCACCAGTCATACGTAAGTTCAGATCCCAGTTTCTTAAGAGTTATAATGATTCGTCCGTTCTCTAAGCATTAGATTAGTTATCTTGTTGAAGACAAGAGAGGATATTTGTCAGAGGCTTTCACTGAAAACAAATATGTTTTCACGTATTTTTCTTTTGTATTTTTATTCTCTTTTCGTATGTCAGTTTCCTCTGAGCACGAATGCAAAGGATGACATAATGACTATCTCGCAATGCATGTCAGTTGAGAAACATCAAAGGTGTACCAACATCAAATGTTGGAGTTTACCAGAGATGGTCAAATAAAACTGCACATTAAAATTTGATTTCTGGAGTTGTTTGTTTGGGTTTTTTTATACAATGTCTTTTACGACCATATTTACCATCATGCCAAAACGTGACATATTGTACTACTACCTAACCGATCTATACAGTATGCGTTCAATACGTCAAATGATACAATCAAGAATGGATATATCAAGTACACCTCACAATGATAAAATTAACAATGTATATGTGAAATACACCCTAGGAATAATCTCAGATTTTTGTGTCTGGAGTCAAAAGTGTGTTTATAAGTGTAGCGTGGAAACTAACTGTCTTTGAAAGTTATCCGTCCATGCCGGAATATAGATTGGATAGTCAGCAACGGATTTTAAATTTGCCCTACATGTCTTAACATAATTCTTCAAATTCAGAAGAAAAACAAACTATCCCGTTTTTATGGAATTTTGCAATCCTTTTGATTCCGTTATTGTGTTGTGGCGGATTTGATCAGAAATAATGTCAAGAACATTTATTGAATAGAATTGTTTATTTGAATGTAATGTCCTATGTCATGTATACTAGAAAAATTCTAGTTTTTCAAACGTTTTGTGGGGTTAGGCAAGCAGAAAACTATAGCAGGGTCATTATTCTCATTGTTTTTCTAATGATTTTGGAATTATTCTTGGGAGATAATAAGTGTCCGGCTGCGAATATAGTTTTTTTTTAGATTTTAATGAAATTATCTGGCTGTGAATATAGATGTTCCAGTATAATCTACCGGTCAATGATCCCCACATGCGATCCATGTCAACCAAACAGTATAAAATTCCCATACGAAATAATGAATTATTTTTAAAAAGTTTCCAATAATCTGAAACTTTGCTCTGGAATAGTATTCCAGTTGAAATTAGAAATGCCCACTCAGTTTCCTTCTTCCAAACCCAATTTATCCAGTGGCTTCAGAAATTCAGCTAATTTAAATAAATTCCTTTGTATGAAGGCATCAAGGTAGATTAGTTCTTAGTTGTGTTTTCCTCTTTCAAAGTAATTATTATTATTATTATTATTATTATTATTATTATTATTATTATTATTATTATTATTATTATTATTATTATTATTATTATTACAAGATTATAATGTTATCGACTTGACCTCAAGTCACAATTAGCATCTTCTATTTAAAAAAAAAATTTCTAATGAAAAATAGCCTTATAGAATGATCTTGTAAAATCCACTTATGAAAGTCCACAACCTTGACTCAAAACAACATATTTGCTTCTTCTGTTAATAAAGATCCTGATATTAAGCTTATGAACATAGAGAATAATAAAGCTATGTTTTAGTTGTTGACATAAAAAAAAATATTTTAGAAAAAGTCAGGTCAAGTAGAAATTAACTCAGTTTAGACAAGGTCAAGTCCATCATACAGTATTACAATACAATAGCATGCAATGAATTTTTATTTTAAAAAATAACAAATAAACAATTAAATAAAATATACGTAACATACTCAGTAGAAAACTTGCGGCAAAATTGATTTTTAAATGTTAATGTATTTGTCTGCGTGATGCCTGATATTTATATAAATTATAAGGGAATGTTCCGTTTGGTTCTGTTCAATTATATGTGTGAAAAATAGCAAATCTTTTAAACCAATTCACGTAGATTATAAGCAGTAGGAGTTGAATCATATTCTGCGGGCAGTTGTGTCTGGTTTTGAATTATGACTGTTCCTTTTTAGTTGATTACATAAAGAGCAGTAACAAGGTTGGCATTTACACAGTGGACAAAAACTACTACAGCATTTCAAATCCGATGGATTGTGCGTCTCGTTGTCGAACTGAAGCGTCATTCCAGTGCCGAAGCTTTGACTACTGCCCCGCAGTACAAATCTGTCAGCTGAGCAGAATGCTCACGCCTGATGGATCTCAACTAAATGCCAACGAATCGTGTGATCATTATTCTCGTAAGTAAGAATCTTGTTTATCATTTCACATTTTCATATTATATTTTAAAATTGTGTAGTAACGTTACAGTCAATAACACACATGTAATTCCAAGTTAAATTAATTTCTTGGATAATGACATATATAGCATTCTGAAAATGGCATTATTTTTAATTGCTTAAAATTAGTGAAATGGTAAAAGGTCATATTGATTTAACAGAAAGAAATTGCTTGTCGGATCTTAAAATGTATAAACTGCAGACTTTTTGAAAATATATATCTCACAAAAATAGTGAATTCAAAATATCACACGCTAAAAAATGTATACACTATTAATAGGTTATGGTGTGACGAAACATTTAAATGGTAAGATACAGTGATGAAGGTATACCGAGGCTTAAAAAATGTTAGAAAACTGAACTTCTCCAATCGTACTAGCGATTATATTAAGTTGCGAGGGGCAGCATATATTTAGAACGCTTTCGTAGGAATTTAAACTCATTATTTGATACCACCCGTGATATTTGATTGGAGTTAGTAACATTGGCAGGTCTAGAGTTCACATTGCTACTGCTGTAAATGTCACAAAATGAAATAGCTCCAAATACAAGTAGACTAACAATAGATGCTATTACAGTTTAAGTATGCAGGTAGACTGAAAAAGCATTTATATATTTACAGAGGCTGTAAATAATCAAAATAATGTTGAAATCACTGTAAGTCAAGCTTTCATTGCTCTTCGCGACTTGGTCTACAAGAATCTCCTGAACGTTTCCATACAGGCAGGCTCAATGGTAAGCGATCTCCTAAAATATCATTGTGGAGTCGTGCATTCAAGTTTTAGTTATAGTTCAAACAGACCAAACATTTTTACAGGGACAGTATAATATAACAAATTTATTATAACTACACATAGACTCGTCATCTTTCCATTACAATATATATGTGAAGCATAAAACAAACAACATTTAGCATGCATTTTGTACAGGCAGACTTTTAAAAAAAATAATTGCTGAATATTTCCTCCAAAACAATTTATAGCCTTTGAATACAAGCGTTTGGATGAGTTTTATTTTCTGAACGAAATATTGGAAATAATTGCATTAAGTCAAAAAAGTTAAAAGTATCAACCTGTCCAAATGGGCCACAAAATGTAATTGTTTGTCGTTTGTTTTCATTTATGAAGAAGAAAATATGTAAGTGAAATTTAAACAACTATGTAATAAATTGTGTTTTTTTTAATGAAAATGTGTCATTACGAGAGTAAGATAGCTTACGCAGAAAGATATCAGTGTTAATGAAATAATATGTTGTAGACATTGCATGAGTGATGTTGAAGAAAGACGGGTAAATATATGCTTTCATCAGAAATAAAAACAAATTGATGTGCTAGAAACGTTTGTTGTTATTTCTCTTGTATCGTTAACTCTTTGTTTCAATTGCATATAAATGAAATGTATAGTAGTTTCCTTACATTTCTAGCAATCGTGTATTCTTTTACAGCTAATATTATTTCCAATCATTTAACACATGCATGTGTTCTTTTACAGCGTATAGTATTTCCGGCAACGTCTTTTGCTTCTAAAATATTGCCGACAGATGTTAACCAGACTTTAGGTAGTAAGTAGACACTTTGCATATTATTTATTTGTTAGATAGCAATATTTTCAATCCAACTTTTAAAGATATCTAGGATGAATCGATTCGATATTCAAGCAGTCTTAATAATACTTAAAAATATAAATTTTACTCTTTTGCTTAGCACTGGCTCCATCAAGACTTTGACGTCATCAGTTCAATGAATTTACATATATGTAAACAATGTCCTTTACAAGTGTAATTTACTTCAGGATGTAACAGGCGTCCATCAGTAAAATTCGTACATGGTGGTTTAACGTATAATTTACTTCAGGATGTAAGAGGCGTCCATCAGTACAAATTAGTTCATGGTGGTTCAACGTGTAATTTACGTGTAAAAGGCTGCGATCATTACCAACTCATGCGAGATTGTTGTATTTTTATGGTGTAAAAGGCTGCGATCATTACCAACTCATGCGGGATTGTTGTATTTTTATGGTATAAAAGGCTGCGATCATTACCAACTCATGCGAGATTGTTGTATTTTTATGGTGTAAAAGGCTGCGATCATTACCAACTCATGCGGGATTGTTGTATTTTTATGGTGTAAAAGGCGGCGATCATTACCAACTCATGCGGGATTGTTGTATTTTTATGGTGTAAAAGGCTGCGACCATTACCAACTCATGCGGGATTGTTGTATTTTTATGGTGTAAAAGGCGGCGATCATTACCAACTCATGCGGGATTGTTGTATTTTTATGGTGTAAAAGGATGCGATCATTACCAACTCATGCGGGATTATTGTATTTTTATGGTGTAAAAGGTTGCGATCATTACCAACTCATGCGGGATTGTTGTATTTTTATGGTGTAAAAGGCTGCGATCATTACCAACTCATGCATGGTGCTTCAAATCGTCGTATTAATCAGCTAATCTAAAGAGAAATCTATGATGAGATATCTCGAGTACGATGTCGCAGAAATCAATTTCAATGTCAACAAAAAAGTAGACAAATGAAGTTGTGTTTTCGAAGAAATCAAACTTTTTCCTGTGCAAGTATGCATACAGTTGCATGGTTTATAACATGAAGTCTACACCTACTTATTTCGTTAAGCAATATATAGTCAGTCATTTAGTGCTTTTGTACACAATTTTATCTATTTCCAGATATGAACCTTCTACACTTTACTGCCAATCGCCATAACGCAAACTACGCAACCAGCGACGCTCAGACTCAGGGTGGGTCTGTCGATCAGTGTGCCGCTCAGTGCATCAACCAAGGCTCATTCAACTGTCGGGGGTTTTCGTACTGTTATGACACGGGTGTGTGTCAACTCAGCAAAACTCATCCTGATCAAAACCCACCCTTCAATGCAACACAAAGTAACCAATGTGACGTGTACGGAAGTAAGTCATTTACTCAAAAGATATTACAATTTTAGTGGTAGCTTGTCCTTTAAAACAGGTGGTCATTGGAATTTCAGGTCTCTGTCCCTGTCCGGTTTATCATAATTATTCTCCATGATTAATAGAAAGACTTATCTGAATATGTGTATTGGACTCTAACAAATAATACGTTAAGAAACCAACATCAAGAACAACAAATCCAACACAACAATAACAACAAATTCTTTGAACACTAATTATATTTAAATAGTTTCCATACTTGCATTTAGGAACTCTATTCCATAGATTTTCATTTCGTATGCTCGTGCAATTTGTATTTTTCATACTTTTTATTATTTTTAAAAGAAGTATTTCCACCACCAAAAGCTTATATTTTTATATGTTTGTCATTATTATTTAGAACACTGCTAACATTTTCATACATTGCAAGGAAACTACCTGGACAACTATGTCGCTTCTCCTGGTATGATACCAATCACCACGCATGATACAGCAGTGACGAACGTACCCGATGTCAACTCGTGCGCCCGTCAATGCACTAACTATAACGCCTACACCTGCAAGTCATTCGATTACTGTCCGGGCACAATGAACTGCTATCTAAGGAAGAGCCGTGCCCTGATTGTATCACCAGTATCACTTACAGCTAGTGGACAATGTTCCCATTATAAACGTGAGTGCTTTAATTTTCATGCTAATTTAGTAGCGAGCCTTAGAATAAATGCTTAAAAAATTAACAGGATGCCACATTACTGGCAACATTTTCTCAATAGATTGACGTTTCTGTAAAACTGATGATGTTAGAATGTCACATAATATTGAAATTGTATTGTAAAACATTTATATATCGACTGCACGTACAAGTGTAATAATATATTAACATACCGTTTCAGCATGTGCAGTTGTAATAATTTACTTATGCCTACCATTTTCGCACGTGACGTTGTGATACTTTATAATACGACATAACGTGTCAGCACATGCAGTTGCAATAATTTATATATATACATATCATTTTTGTTTGTGATGTGTGATACTTTATATATCGAGAAACCGTTTCAGCACGTGTACTTGTATTTGTGCAGTTATAATAACTTACATACAGACATGCCGTTTAAGTACGTGCAGTTGAAATAATTTATATATGCATACCATTTCTGTATGTGAAGTGTGATAATATATATATATATATATATATATATATATATATATATATATATATATATATATATATATATATATATATATACACGGTTTCAGCACGTGCAGATGTAATAATTTACATACAGACATACCGTTTCAGTTTGTGCAGTTGGAATAATTTACATACAGGCATACCGTTTCAGTACTTGCAATTGTAATAATTTATATATACATACTGTTTCAGTACGTGCAGTCTATATATGCTTTATGGGGATTGTGTGTCTCTAATTTTTACGTCGATACTCAATGCAGACTGCATAATATTTTTAAGTTGATGTTGACAATTTATGTAAAAGGACATCCACAAACAGCTTAACCCTCCAATGAGACCATTTTGTTCATCAACAATACATCAGGCTAACCCAATGGTCATCGACAACTGTTTAACTCTGCAGTTAGGTCGTTTTGTTCACCATTAGTAAAACAGATTAATCTAGTGACAATAGTTCTTATTATTTTAATTTAGAAATCGTTTTGTTTTTGTGGTATCATTGTGAGTTTTCATATTAAATGACACATAACTCATTATTTTGTTGGTTATATATCACAAATTTTATGTATTATTGTTTGCTAATTTAAGTAATACAAGTCTTGATAAAGATTTTGCCTATGTGATTTACTTTTATTTACAATTCAGTTTTAATTCATAGGGAATTATCTTAGTGACTTCACGTTATCTTCAACTGCACAACCAATAACAGTCGGCCAGAACTTGCTGTTTGCTAATGTTACTGTCGAAGACTGCTCTAAGCTGTGCGTAGAAAATTCCGGAAATGATTGCAAAAACTTTGCCTTCTGTGGCGCCACATCATCTTGCCGAATTCTGTCCTCCCAGCCACCTTCCAATTCAGGGGGAACAACTCAGCCACTACAAGGATGTGATCTCTACACACGTAATTAAATCACTTTTTTTTTGCTGATAAATCCTCCTTAAGAACCATAATCTATTTTAATCATCAAATAAGTTTTATTCATGTTATGTCCTTTATACGATAGATTCTGTCGGTGTTTTATTAACGTTAGATTCTTTATACAGTAGATCCTCTCAGTGTTTAAAATGTGTGCTATTTGAAAGGCTTAAGTGTTTCTATAGATGGTCTTTGTGGTTTAAGATATATTTCTATATGAGCAGATTTACCATCGTGCTTAGATTTGCTTAAGCACAGGGTCCCCTGTTGGCCAAAAAAAATTATTGGCAAAAAAAAAAAAAATACGATGAATTTTTCATTGTAAAGGGAATCATAACTTAACTAGCACACGGCCTGGTTTGTCCTAAATCCGACACTGTATCTGAGTAAAGCTTATGAAAGGGTAATACCGTAACCATCATCTTAAAGTTATAATTCAAGGGTGTCTAAAATTTTTCTTGTTTAGCAAATCAAAGGTTAGATCTTTAAAATATCCACGAATGCTCTCTCAGTCATATTAGATGCTTACCGAACTAAGTAATTAATGTAGTGCATAAAGGTGTAAACTGGGATGGAGGGGCGGTTGGGCAGGCCCTTCCCTACTTAAAAAAGAGCGCTGTTTGACCAGAATATTTTGCAGAGGACTTTTTTAGAGTAAGATAGTTAAAAGTATGCTATGAAAGCCCGAGAGTTTCTAAAGGCTTCGCTCCACTGGTGTCCCCATATTTAGAATATTACGGATATCTTGACTTTTTGCTTACCTACACGCAGCAATGTACTACATAATTTTCATTACTGTTTAAGTAGCAAGTTGGATTTTGTCACTGAAACATTATTTTTAGTTTCAAACCATATTTAAAAGAACATATAATTCCCTAACTTTGATCAGCAACATGAGAAATTGTGTGTTTATTTAATATCATTGCTCTTTCTATTATATATTTTTTTTTAAAATTCTTACAGGCCAGTATGTCCAGTCCTCATCGATCCCATTGACAAGTAATACAGTTCAAGTGACCAATGGCTATAACGGAGGTAAGTCCCAGTAAAAAGTGCAAAAAGAACATACCTTGAAAGTGAAAAATATACATTAAAGCGATCACTTTCGCGTCAAGTTTAAAGTCACATAGCAAATATTGTACACCAATGATATGATAATGCTAGCGGGAATAGAATACTGACAACAATCGTCTGGGCAATTAATTACTCGACTCCTACGAATGTAAAGAAGCACTTGGGCCAAATGAAAATTCAATATCGACCTATATGTGCTTGATTTCATTTCTTCAGGCTATGAAAATGGAATCGGCTGTGAAACATTACTAGTGTGTACCATTTATTTTCATGATTCGACAACTTGATCATATTAATGATAAAGTAGTAATATTTTCATCTTGGCTAGCTAATGTTCCGATATGCTACACCTTGGGGAGGATCGAACAGATATTTAGAGTTCGGGTTTGTACCGCATCCAATCAAAATTAAGCACTTCATGTTTAAACTCTGTTCCTACATTATCGAGACAAGGGGGGCACACAACTTGAATGGACTCATAAATAAGTAATTTTCCACTGCTAATCTGTGTTTATGCAAATATCTTTCACTCAAATACACCTGTATTGGCTTCTCTCAGGTACGTAGTCATACTTTCGATGTTAAACTCAGAAAGTATACTTTTGAAGTCAATTGCCTCGACCGTTTCCGGCCGATGTACAGTACACCACTGTTACACGCTATTGGTTAATTGACCTTATACATTAAGGGAGGCAACTCATGAAATCCAATAGATGTCGCTAAGACAAAGTACTAAAATATCTGCTCGATCTGTCAAGGTAGATATAAGGGTAACATATCGGAACCATGGCTAGCAAAGATTAATATTTTGCAATTTTCGTCTTCTAACGATTTTAGACGAGCGGAAACTTAGATATAAGTCCAATTATATTCATTCTGTTCAAGTTAATTGCAGTCCTACTGTATTTTTTGTATTCAACTAAATTGTAGTCTAGTTGTATACATTTTATTAAAATTGTTAGGACTTACATTTCATTTCTTTAGAATTTAATAAAAATTTATCAAATAGAAAAATAGTGATATAGCATTTGCTCTACTGTTAAAGGTTTTTCATGGAAAATTCGGACACATTCTTGCACGTATTCAAATAATCATCACTGATGATATATACTTTATATTTATGTTTAATACGTTAAGAAACCAACAACATCAAGACCAATAAATCCAACAAAACAATAACAACAAATCCTTTAAACACTAATTCTATTTAAATAGTTTCCGTACGTGCATTTAGGAACCCCATTCCATAGATGCTCATTTCGTATGCTCGTGCAATTTGTATTTTTCATACTTATTGTTATTTTTAAAAGAAGTATTTCCACCACCAAAAACTTATATATATATATATATATATATATATATATATATATATATATATATATATATATATATATATATATATATATATATATATATATAGATGCAATAAACTGACGACGAACAGTACGAAACTAGTAACTAACTAGCCTAAGCGCTTTCGACTCTTAATGAGTCTTTTTCAAAGGCAAATACAAAACATAGTTACGACAAACAAATAAACACAAAAACGTTGTGTTTGTAAACCTCTACATTTCTGTCTTCACATGTGCTAACACTATAAATACAACAAGCTTGTATAGACTAGTTGCGGAAACTGAAAACGTTGTGTAATTCCCTAAAAGTCTACAAGCCAAAGCGACATCTATTTTTACTTTGTGTACATATGTAACGCAGATTATATCCCGGATATTTGATTCTATACCGGTTATTCTTATAGTAAAAATTGAAGGATATTAAGATTTAGAAAATGTTAAATTCTACTAGTGCATAGTTTTCATTTTCTAGTCTTCTTGGTTTAGACCGCTTGGTTTCAATGTTTCAATGTGCACTAGTAGAATTTAACATTTTCTAAATCTTAATATCCTTCAATTTTTACTATAAGAATAACCGGTATAGAATCAAATATCCGGGATATAATCTGCGTTACATATGTACACAAAGTAAAAATAGATGTCGCTTTGGCCTGTAGACTTTTAGGGAATTACACAACGTTTTCAGTTTCCGCAACTAGTCTATACAAGCTTGTTGTCTTTATAGTGTTAGCACATGTGAAGACAGAAATGTAGAGGTTTACAAACACAACGTTTTTGTGTTTATTTGTTTGTCGTAACTATGTTTTGTATTTGCCTTTGAAAAAGACTCATTAAGAGTCGAAAGCGCTTAAGCTAGTTAGTTACTAGTTTCGTACTGTTCGTCGTCAGTTTATTGCATCTATTTTAATTAATCCCTGACAAACGTGATCCCTTGGTGGATCCAGTACGCTTGAGAGGGTTGTTATTCGCCATATGATTTGTATACTATATATATATATATATATATATATATATATATATATATATATATATATATATATATATATATATATATATATATATATATATATATATATATATATATATATATATAGTTTTATTATCAACCATCAATCAGACATGTTGGATTTGATCTAACAAACAGATTTTGTAAAAGATTTAATTCGATTAAAACATCATCAGGTTATACTGGTATAAAACCTAAAATAATAAGCGATTGCTTTAAAATGAAAAGTAGGCTATCATATATCGCCAAAATATGTGTCAGTCTGGTTATTCGCGACTGAGAATGATATGAGAATTGCCGGCTGGGCAGATGATGTGATGACATTTATTGATAACATGGTCGATATAATATTTGATACAATTTTATTAAGTCATATACGGTTGGACTTAAGGAGAAAATCCACAGCATATTATTTACGTAACGGGAATTTCTAGTTACTTTAACAAATATAGAACTGCGCTAGAATGTGTAAGTCTTAAATATGCTATCAGATTTTAAAAATTAATTACATTAGTAAGGAAATACGAAACAATAATTACATTATGTATTTTATGTTCCACAACTCGCGATTGATTTTAAACTAAACCGTAGCGTTATCTCCCTATTTTATAACATGAGTACACACGAAAAAAAACTATATTTATGAACCAATTATTAATGTGTCAACATTCGCTATTAAGTATAAGCGTGTCTTCGTGATTATATAACAGAAATATAATCATACCAGATACCTTACGGTGACTTTCGAATGCTATCATAGCTTTTTTGCTAAGAAGATATTTGCTACCTTTTGCAAAAACCCTTGACCTGTCTAAATCTATGATGATTTTTGTGTACTGACCTTGGTTTATTGGATTATGTAAATTTTCATATTTCTGTGCAAGCTCGTCTCGTACACTTTAGAGATACGGAAAATACTCGCTATCGTCTGTTCTAATGAGAGAAAGTTTGATTCTATCAAATTTACTAAAACAAATGCCTGAAATTTTTCATCATTAAATTCAAAAAACAATTGTTGGTTATTGACTATTATTTTTTTATTTTGCTATTAACTCCATCGGTTAATGTTAAATTTTCAAACATTTTTAAATCTTAGACAATATTGCTTAAATAATGTCCAAGCGCGAAAATATGAATTCCGTCTTTTCAATACATTTTATCATCGAAATTGCTTAGTCCACGTTTAATAATTGTATCTGTTCCAAGTTTACGATGATTAGTCCTAATTACATTAGTTTTAATGAAACTGACGCTATTGTTAAGAGCAGTTTTGAAATGCTCAAAATGGATCTGTTTTTACATATCCTTTAGGGATACCTTTAGCTTTAGCTTTCTTTGTCTGTTTATTGTCCTCTAATATCACAGCATATATTTTGCTTCTTAGTCCAACAAACTCTCTCACCGGCACAAACAAAAACTCATCTTTCATTTTTCCAATAACTTTCTCGTTAGAATTATCATGAAATTCACTACATGTTGGATAATCTGATAAATCGAACAAATCTGATAGACATTTTCACATTTTATATTATATACTAGAGAGTCCGTATCAGTAAATAGCAACTCCGAATCTGACCACATTTGTTATTAAAATTATAATGAAAATCGTACATCAGCCACTTTTATATATCAAGTACAGCTGCATCAACATAAATTGGCTTATTTAACTTTAAATTTGGCTTATGTCGTTGTATTGCGGCAAGATTTTCATCAAATATTTTCATACTATGAAAACCATCGTCCCTAACTAATTTATTTCTGCGATTAATATCATTAACAATCTCAATCGAAACTCTCCTGCGTATATTTTCCATAGTCTTACCAAACACTGAGTTGTTCATTAACTTAAAAAAAGTTTTTCTCAAATTCGATTTTAGCCACGGCACGATGTTTCTTATTTAGGTCAATATAATCTACCATCCACCGCGACTTATTAAACTTTAGCACGCGATGGACTTTTCTCAGAATTAGTCCAGCATCTACTGCTTGCTTTAGATTTTTGTAATGCATAACGTAATTTATTTTATCTAGCAAATTTGGAACTAGATTGTTAACGATAGAAGTTTTTGCCGTTGTCATTGCTCGATGTTCAGGCGATAATAACCTTTAATCAGTCGTCATCAACTCTGCGCAAAACGGATAGTCGTTATGTAGATCATCATGTAACGAACTGGGATAGTCTATATCAACTTCAACAAAATAGCTGACTTCGGAAAAATAATTATTGATTTGATTGGGTAATTTTTTCAGTTTCTTTAAGAAATTGGTTTGGAGTTATCAATAACAAATACATCTTGCTCTGTTTTCTTATAGGTCATCCTAATAAGTCATTCAACGAGTATGTAACTGGTATTGTTAAAACTTCTTTTATTAACAACAAATACTTCTTCGTTCCAGTTATGAGTATAGCCTTTTCCAAATGTTTTTTTTTGTCAAAGAGTTCTAACTTTATCGCCAACTTTAAATTTATGTTCTCGGTACATGTTTTCTTTAGCTAGCATTGGATTTGCAATTGTATCGTTTGGCGATATTTTAGTGGCTCGGTGTTTTGTGTTATTATATTCGTCAACGATATTCTGTAAATTGCCAATATATTTATTCATATTCTTAGCCGTCATATACTTTTGAATGTTTTCGTTACCCGTGCAATTAAATAGCTCGACAATGACGCTTTTCCCCTCATTTCCAGTAAAGCATTTTAAATGTTTTTCTGTTCCAAAAGCTGCTCGAACTTTTTATGAAAAATCTGCTCTGCTATCGGTCCAGATTCTATTCGGCTTTCTTTCTGTATTTGTTATTATGTGCTTTAGGGCGTCAATCATTGAGGTCCCTATTTTATCCAAAAACTAGTACGCTAAATACATATTAACTAAAAACATCAGCAACATTAAAAAAATATCTACGCGAAGCGCCATCAGCGCCAACGTTAAATTGAGCTAGATTTGACATAACAACTAAATATATCGCCCAAATATTATCAACGGCATTTGCGACAACTTTACGTTGCGGAAACTTTTTGCTTTAGGCATGTGTAGCTCTACTGCCGGGTTATCATATAAGTCTCTGCCGAAGCCGAGTTTCTTTTTTGCTCTAATAAACCCTGGACCAGTCTTCGGTCAACACGCTCTCGCATATTTACTGGTTTCATTTCACGAAGTTCTCCTAACATTACTTTTTCGCAGCTGTGTTTTGTTTCGCCACTAGGAAGTTCAATATCTCTGTAGCAGATATCATGACGCATTGCTATTGCTTCAACCTGATTGTAAGGTTCCTGTCCTGGCAGCGCATTATTATTTTCGTCAAGTTGCTCATCAAGCGGATTCCATGGAGCAGTATATTTATGACCTGCAATGTCCAATCACATTTCGGTTTCGGCAGTTTGCCAATCAATTTGTGTATATCTATTCCCGTTCCAATTATTTCTCTGTTATTGCATTTCTGGCAATATGTAACAATTTTATTTTCTCGAGACATAGATCTCTATCTGCATCGCAGTTGCACGTCATTATTTAATTAGTCATCTACTAAAATAACGTCCCTGACAACGTCAAGCGGGCAGCCCGCTTCTGACTTTGCTGCCAAACACATACTTTTTATTTTTCCACAGATTGCGAAATACTTTTTAGCATTATTCCATTATTTTTTGTTTTCTCCGTTGTTTTATTTCGTCTTTACTTTCTGTTTTACTTTTATACTCAAGACAATATCTTGACATTGTTACATTTGTAAGTTTAGACAAAATTAATTGCAATTTCATCATTAGCGTGAGAAGGTTCTTTGTCAAATATCAAAATAAACTTTAAATAATCTGGATTTTTGGTCATCTGCTTGATAAACATTACACAATAATATCCACAAGTGGAAGTTCCAACTGGTTGAATCTGATTAGAAGAATAATTTATTATTTTGTTTTTACTCATAAATCATTTTACCACGTCACTTGGTGGAATTCCGAACGAGTCGAAATAATTGGTATCAAAAACAGATACCCAATGTGTACTAGATCCGTCATTAAAATCTTGTATATTTAATACGCATGAACCTGGCGATGCAATCGCTGTAAGCTCATCTTTGGAATCAACTCCGTGAAAATTGTGTACCTTTTTCAGTTCATGAAGTATATCAAAGTTACTTAACGTGGGCGACTTGATCTCCTTGTTCCTGGCAGCATTAGTCCTCTTCTTCGTCCTAACAGACCCGGAAATAGACTCCCCGCTATTCCTGCCAGTAATTGGCAGAAATCCACCTTGTCGTGTCTTATTTTGTCGTTGTCTTTCTTTTCGAGGTTGTCTTTTTTCGCGTCGTCTTTCGTTTGGGCATTATATTTAATCTTTAGACAAAAAATTGCTATCAATAATCATACGAAAGTTTTCTTTATACCACCACCAGAAACACTGTTTCTAACAATACCATTTCCTTTTGACTGCTTTTTCTGATGCGTCAGATACTGCTCCTGACGCTGCTTCTAGCCCTAATGTACCTAACACTGGGAACACTTTAGGTAGTAATGCTTTCCCTATTACAGATAGTGCCAGACCAAAAAAATCGTCATGTTTTGCCATTGCAGTTGCAGAAATGTTTTTGCTAACGTATTTATTATTTGCTTGAATTTTGGTTAATAATAATTTTGTTAAAGTCCGCAAAACATTCGGGTTGATCTTAAATGAAACCGGCCTCCGCTTTGCAACAGCAGCTGCTAATTTTTTAACTTGACCATTAGTTAAATGTATTTCTTTTATAATATATTTTGTCATCTTATATAACGATTACAGATTAAACTTGTCTTGACATTTTACTTCCGACAGTGTCAGTTGTAACAAATCTGTCGCTTAACACTAACGCATATACGTTTAACAGCGCTGCTGGAGCGACTCCTAGAGTCCAAGTGATTTCAATATCATATGTGCTATCCACAGCTCGCTCGCTATGTTTACTAACATCAAAGTAAAATATCGGATAAAATATACGAAATTCCTCTACTGATATTTAAGTCCCGTCTCCAGTATTTTGATATTTTTGCAATGAGTGGAGCAGGTTCATGTAAGGTCTAGTAATGTTTTTATTAGCGTCATCTGCAAAATTACGCTCTATCGCTCGTTCTGGATATTGCTTTGAATTTATTCTAGCGTATATTCGTCTAACATAAGCTTATCAAATACTCGATTATTTTGTAGTTGGCTTCCACGTCGAGTTTGTTGCTGAAATACAACAAATAACTGACGCGGTAGCTGTTCACTCGATGTTGTTATAACTCGCCATGTATAGTTGGCGGTATTCGGAACTGCTCTTTGATATATTTTATGTTGCTGAAAAAGAAGTTTATTTGTGCGTTTTTCCAGCATACTATCTAATTACAACATTTTAGTGAGTGACGAAGTTTTTTGTGGCATCCGCAGCGCAAGTTTGTTTATGACAAACTGTACAACAGCCCCACCAGATTTGAACAATCATTTTGTTCTGCTCGATCAAAAATAAGCGTATGTTTAACTCCACGAAATACTTTATTATAGTCCCTTCAAAAGCCAAATATTGCACTTAATGGCACTCATCATTGTAATCTGACGTGATCCTGCTGCAAGTGCCTTACCCTTAGCACAATCATCATTGTAACTTCTATTTTTAACGCTAATTGCGTTTTTAATTATACCTATCATTGTAGCGGCTCCTGGTAGTTTTATACCAAGATTGTTACAAGCTGCTGTAAGTGAAGTTTTTGTATCGTCTACATTAGCAGCTGTACCTGGTGCGGCTATACAAAAAATTGGCAGCATTGGCAAAAGGAAAATTTCTTACAACATTTGCAGCAGCATCAGCTCCGGCAGCTAAAGCTGTTCTTAAAATAAATTCATTTGTCACAGAAATTATTGCTCCAGCTCCAGTATCTTCAAACCACATTACATTAGTTGCAGTTTATTTGGAGTCATAAGTTTTTTTTTATTGTATTAGGTTATATAAAGTTATTTCGGCGCTATAAATTTAGATATCAAATTTTGTATAATCTGCTCTCCCTTTGGTGATAAAAGCTTTTTGTTGTTGTTATCATCGCGCGTTGGGTTTCTTTTGTTGGTGTTATTTCTTAAATATCTCGTTTGGTTGACAGGGCGGCATGCGCTTTAGATTCGCTTTTTATTGTATCAGATATTATTTGTCCCACAGCAGATTCAGCAGCAGATACAACTCCAGTTGCAAAAGCTTTTGATGCATCAAGTGCAATTGGCGCCATTTTACCAGCTAATCCTGGAACATTTTCAACAATTTTAGTCAATATATTTCCGAAAAATCCTCCTACTATTTTTCTTCTATAAACTTTTTTCTGTTTCATTATATCTAAGGTTGTATAATTTTGTTGTCTTAATGTTGTTCGCCTACGCAACGCGTAGGTGCACGTAATAAGTAACATCTTCATTATTCAAATCCAAGTGTCTTTCAGATTAATCCATCAATTCTATATTTACTTCCGTTATTTGATTTTCAAGATTTAGCCGATAATAAATAATATGATGAGGACCAATTTGCATGAGATGACCTGGTGGAACTTCTGGTGAAAAACTATATATTTTTCTTTTTGCTGCCTTTGGCTAAATAAGAATCAGACGCAATTGAGCAATTTACGAATATTGAGTTAACGTTAGTTATATTTACTGGAAATTCACCTTCATATGTGCCATCAGTATAAAAAAAAACTCCGGGATAATTTTCATGACAAAAACTTATCAATGATGCAATGCTTGTTGGTGATATAAAGCTAGCTATAAAACCATTTTTTACTTTTATTCTAGCTCGCAATGTGTTATAATTTGGTGCCAGCTCAAAATCATCTGCAACTCCTTTATTTGTTATAAGTTCATTTATTGTTTTATTCAGATTGGTTATGTTGTAAACGCCTTGCGGAATTTTTAATGATGTCCATGGAGCAGTTTTTGGTGGATGAATAACAGTAATATCAAACTTAGATTCTCGTCTTGCTATGACAATTTCTCTTTGTTTCGCATCGACTTCTTTAACATCTAATTGTGCAACAACAATGCCATCTTTCAGAATTTTAGCTTTTCTCTATCATCGCGATTATTTATAAATTCAAACTCATTATTTACTCCAGTTTTTACATTAGCCATATAATTTCAACAAGTGCAGGAAATTAATCCAATTTTGTATTATTTTTCACGATCTAGTTCTATTGGCGGAATATACTTTACTGAAAAATTTACGCTATCTTTATCAGATTGACTAGAGTCCAGTAATAGTGTTGCTGACATTTATTATTATCTTTTCATAAAATTAAGTCTCCGCAATTAAGTCTCGGTGCAACGTATCGTATTCGTCAGATGCTAATAAATTTCTCGATCTCAAATTATCAAGTATGTCGATGATTTCATTGTTGATTACAGCACCAACATTTCCTGCTTCTTTTAATGATATCAATAGCATTAAACTGCCAATCATTTCAGTAACCGATGCGAATATTCAGACCATAGTTCCTGTTTTTTTTTTCTATACTTCTCCACGCGAGTTTTATCGAGTCTAAAATATTTCCTTTTAAAATTCCAACCCGTACCAAAAGGTTTTGTTTTACTAGCTTCTGCTGTTCTTCCAGACATGAGAGCATTAACACTATATCTCTTTCTATCATAAGATGGAAGCATATGTGTCACTTCTTTGACTGTGTTTAACTCATTTTAGCAGCAGCTCCGTCTCTTATTGTTACATCTAATTTATCGATTAATGTGTAATATTCTATATTTGTCCACTTACTTATGTTATCAATATCTTTAATATTTTCTTTCTCTAAAAATTTAATTTTATTCATCATCTTTTATCGCATTATTTGCTCTTTTATATACCATTGTCTTTGCTCTCCAACATCCATAATCTTTACAGTAAGCTTGTCAACTCTTTTTTGTTCCTCTTTAATATCTTTTATTTCTCCTGATAAATTTGCTATAATATTTTTAATTTATTGTGTTGTTAACTCTGCTAATCTTCGTTCAAGTTCAAGTTCAAGCGGACTATTTATTCAACGATATAATGCAGCTTGTCTCTCAGCAGGATCACCTGTATCTGCTACAAGTACTTCAGTTAATCTTAATTTTTCCGCATAAGATCTTTCAATAACTATTCCATCAGCAGCCTGTTGTTGCTCTTTAACTAATCCAATCAGACCTTTCTCTTGTAAATTTTTAACTTCTTTTTCTGATAGTGGTTTAGTTTCGGGTTGTTTTCCAGGTAAAGCATCAGTAACTGCTTTAAGAACTGTAGCTGCTGTTTCTGCTACAGCAACTTGACCACGTCGTGCTTGCTGTATTAGTTGTTTAAATCTTGCTTGAGATATCGCAAGTTTTTTTAGACTTTCTATATGTTTTCTTTACTTTGCTTTTTTTCCATTGATTATATACTATTTTCTTTAAAATAAAAAATATTGTAGATAGTTTTCAATACAACATCGAAACATTTTACTCTTATCATTCGTTAACTGATCGAACAAGAAAAGGTCATATCTATTTGCTGTTGCTTGACGATATAGTTCAATAAATTTATCTTTTGTTACGTCGCCGCATTGTTCGTTCGCGATATTTCTAACCTCAATATTGTCAAGTCCTGGAAATAATATTAAAAAAACAGGATTTCGCTTAATAAATCTGTCGACATTATAATATCCTTGAGCGAGATAGTATAATTACATTTCTTATTTCGCGACAGTGAAAAATACGATCTAATTGTATTCATTTCCTCGTTGTTTAGCGGAATATCATCAAAACAACTATTTTAAGTTCGGACGAAAGAAGTTGATTAACTGGAATAAGTTCTTCTGGTTATTTGATAATAAAGAAATCTTCGCCAGATTCAAGATCGTCGCGATATTTGTCATTATAATTGTTAAGTAATTATTACTTATCTTGTTGCAGATTAATTGTGTAAATATAAACACGATGGTAGTTAAAATTATCTCCGAGAAGTAAATTCATAAGCAAATTTGTTTTGCCCGATCCAGTTCTAACAACGATAAGATAATGACAACCTAGAAGCTCTTTGTTATGTTTATATTTCACCAACCCCTCAGTATCAAAGTTTAATATTGACGGTTTTGCCATTATTTTTATACAATTGTATCGTATATAATTTTGTCAACAATAAACAAATAATGAGTTTTTATTCAAAATGTGGAACAACAGTAGGAGATTCAACGTCTGCTCAGCAAGCTGACTCATCTAAATACGCAACTCTTGATCAGCTCAAAAATGAAATTACTAATTTATTAAATATCACAAGTGTTGATCAGAATGAGATTGTTAGTTTTCAAGATAAAGAAGGACGATAAAAACGAGTAATATACAACTATCAGATGTACTTGTACGAATTCCCACCGCGGCTGTTAATAATATAGCTACTTTTGCTGATCAGGGTAAAATACAAGATTCGGGCAAGTCCGTTAACGATTATGTTAAGAAAGCTGGCGATGTATTTACTGGTGTTATTGTTCTGTCAGGAAAAAATACATATCTTGGAAACCCAACCGCAGATACAGATGCAGCAACGAAAAAATACGTTGATGATCAAGGATCCAAGTACGTGTCAGTGCGCGGTGGTATCATTCTTGCATTTCTTAACATGAACAATAATGGTATTAGAAATCTTAAAGCACCAGAAACAGATTTCGACGCTGCAACTAACAAATACGTAGACGATAAGGATATTCCAAAAACGACTTCGTTAACGACAATCAGTGATGAAATTGCCGCATTTAGAAATAATTATAGTAATCACATACAAACGTTTCTAAATTTTCGTAAAACATTTAACAGAACTATTAACGAATTTTTTGGAACTCCACCAACTATTGATATAAAACTCGCTGACATTACCACAAGACTTAATTATATCATTAGTGGCATTCCGGACATTGTTCAAAAAACTAATCTCGTTAAAATTCCACACGGACGAGCTAACAACGTTTACACAGTAGCATCAGAAAAAGCAACATGGTCGCAGCAAAATAACACTCTTAAACACACCGCAGAATTAAATGGTGTTTATAGGCTGTCGTATTTAGCAGCGCAAAATTCAGTATATTTACCCTATTTCCATGGCGTCATTCAACCGATGATTTATCTGGAACTGTGTCTATAGTGTTAAGCAAAGATATCGAGAAAACATTTATGCCGATAGCGGATAATAAAAAGTTGACCGCAGCTACTTGCTGGTGGTGTATTGAATTTGAAGCTGAAACCCCCAACTAGTCACTTAAATGACGGTATAAAATATGTAAACAAATATTATATAATGAAAAAATATAGTCGATTTTAATCATATTTCAGAAAACATTCCAAAACAAGATGTTGACGCTCTAATGCAATATTACATATACTATAATAAAAAATATATGGTGCGTCAAAAATGTTACAAATACTATACAAAAATACTTCAACTGATATCATATCTACTGCTGCTAATGACCGGCTCAGGTATAATTTCAAGTGGCGCGTAATTAAATCCGTTTTGTTAATAATATCTGGTGTCGGTATTTCTCTTGCAGCAGCGTGTAAAAAGTTGAACCTCGACTCGCAACTTAAAAAAAATGCTTGCAAAACAGCAAGCATTACTTATAAAATATTACTTGACCAAATTCGATCTTACTTGCATGATATAAAATATGATATGGACGATTTAATACGCGAGTTCCGTATTACTTATAGTATGGTAACAGATATTCTGCCAATGAGAGTCAGCAAATATGTAAAAGATTATAATAAAAAGTAAATGTTTAATTTTGTATAGCTTTAGAAATATCCTTATCAAATAATATATCGACCATGTTATCAATAAATGTCATTACATCATTTGCCCAGCCGGCAATTCTCGTATCATTTTCAGTGGCAAATAACCATACTGACCCATATTTCGTCGATATATGAATGCCTACTTTTTTTAATACAATCTATTATTATATTAGGTTTTATACCAGTATAACCTGATGCTGTTTTGATCGAATTCAATCTTTTACAAAATCTGTTCGTTAGATCAAATCCAACATGTCTGATTCATGGTTTATAATAAGACATTATATATATATATATATATATATATATATATATATATATATATATATATATATATATATATATATATATATATATATATATATATATATATATAATATTGTGACTAATAAGTATGAAAGACTGTCATAGTAGTAGAGAGGGTTATTGATATATTTTTGCTCAGAGACACCACTGCCCCGACAAAGCATATTTTTGTCAAAAAATGTGTTATCATGTAAAGTCATCGTTTTGAGCTAACAAAGGCTGCTGACAAAGATGTTAACGTACAACGTTTTGAGGGAGATGGGGTCTCTTAGAAAGGACCATCAATTCCTCTCTACTACTGCTTCTCCTGGCATTATACCGATCACCTTTCATAGTACAGCAGTGCTACTAAATCCTCCTGAAGTACCATAATCTACTTTAATCATCAAATAAGTTTTATTCATGTTATGTCCTTTATACGATAGATTCTGTCGGTGTTTTATTAACGTTCGATCCTTTATACAGTAGATCCTCTCATTGTTTAAAATTTGTGCTATTTGAAAGGCTTAAGTGTTTCTATAGATGGTCCTTGTGGTTTAAGATATTTTTCTATATGAGCAGTACCAGATTTACCATCGTGCTTATGTTTGCTTAAGCACAGGGTCCCCTGTTGGCCAAAAATTTCTTGGCAAAAAAATTTACGATGAATTTTTCATTGTAAGGGGCCTCTTAACTTAACTAGCACAAGGCCTGATTTGTTCTAAAGACGACTCTATATATGAGTAAATTTTATGAAAAGGTAATATCGTAACCATCATCTTAAAATTATAATTTAAAGGTGTCTAACATTTTTCTTCCTTAGCAAAACCAATGTTAGATCTTTAACATATCCACGGATGCTCTCTCAGAGTCATATTATGCGTACCGAACTAAGTAATTAATGTAGTGCATAAAGGTGTAAACTGGGATGGAGGGGCGGTTGGGCAGGCCCTTCCCTACTTAAAAATGAGCGCTGTTTGACCAGAATATTTTGCAGAGGACTTTTTTTTTAGAGTAACTGAGTTAGACCTATGCTATGAAAACGCATCAAAACGCACGAGTTTCTAAGGGCTTCGCCCCACTGGTGTCCCCATATGTAGAATATCAAAGATATCTTGACTTCTTGCTTACATACACGCCCTAATGTACTGCGTAATTGCCATTAACTGTTTAAGTTGTAAGTTCGATTTTGTCAGTGATACATTTTTTTTAGTTTCAAACCATATTTAAAAAGCATATAATTCCCTAACTTTAATCAGGAAAATGAGAAATTGTGTGTTATTTGGTATCATTGCTCTTTCTATTATATATTTTTTTTAAAATTCTTACAGGCCAGTATGTCCAGTCCTCATCGATCCCATTGACAAGTAATACAGTTCAAGTGACCAATGGCTATAACGGAGGTAAGTCCCAGTAAAAAGTGCAAAAAGAACATACCTTGAAAGTGAAAAATATACATTAAAGCGATCACTTTCGCGTCAAGTTTAAAGTCACATAGCAAATATTGTACACCAATGATATGATAATGCTAGCGGGAATAGAATACTGACAACAATCGTCTGGGCAATTAATTACTCGACTCCTACGAATGTAAAGAAGCACTTGGGCCAAATGAAAATTCAATATCGACCTATATGTGCTTGATTTCATTTCTTCAGGCTATGAAAATGGAATCGGCTGTGAAACATTACTAGTGTGTACCATTTATTTTCATGATTCGACAACTTGATCATATTAATGATAAAGTAGTAATATTTTCATCTTGGCTAGCTAAGGTTCCGATATGCTACACCTAGGGGAGGATCGAACAGATATTTAGAGTTCGGGTTTGTACCGCATCCAATTAAAATTAAGCTGTTCATGTTTAAACTCTGTTCCTACATTATCGAGACAAGGGAGACACACAACTTGAATGGACTCATAAATAAGTAATTTTCCACTGCTAATCTGTGTTTATGCAAATATCTTTCACTCAAATACACCTATATTGGCTTCTCTCAGGTACGTAGTCATACTTTCGATGTTAAACTCAGAAAGTATACTTCTAAAGTCAGTTACCTCCACCGTTTCCGGCCGATGTACATACAGTACACCACTGTTACACGCTTTTGGTTAGTTGACAGTACACATTAAGGGAGGCAACTCATGAAATCCAATAGATGTCGCTAGGACTAAGTACTAAAATTGATCCTTCAAAGTAGAGATAGGGTTATAATATCAGAACCTTGGTTAGCAGAGATGGAATATTTTGCAATTTTCGTCTTCTAACGATTTTAGACGAACGGAAACTTAGGTATAACTCTTCAATTTTTGTCATAGCCATTACATCACACGCAGATTTGATTTATTTGTAGAAATGTTTTTTTAAAACATAAACGTTATATTTTTCTCCTTTTTGTTCAGCGGCCATGGCTGGAATTGCTATAGGAATGTTCATTCCCGGAATGTTAGTGGGAGCGGCCCTGTTGCATTTCCTAAGAACGAAGAAATTCTTTAATTGGGAGCGGATGCCGGAGCCGGAACAGGAGCCGGAGCCGGAGCCGGAGCGGGAGGGGGAGCAGTTCAAGATGAATAACATGAAAGAGTGATGATGATCAAAACCATGGAAATTTGAGCTATGACAAGATTAACTACGATAATAACCGATATGACACACCCCACGGAAACGAGGACTAATTAATATAGACTTGAAATTACATTACTTATATCGTATTACTTATGCAAAAGAGCATCTGCTGACAAAAATGGTTGCAGAGTTCTTAAATTGTTTTAATCTTCCGGAATTAATCTTCTTCATACATGGTCTCCGTGATACCAAATGATATGCAGTTAATTCACTATTTTTCGTGGGGTACATATTTTCGTGGATTTCTTGGTGGCTACATACCACAGACTTAAAGAACCAACTATCAAGAATTTTTGTATGGACTAGCAATCGTAAATTAATATATTTAAACACACAAGAGATGTAATTTTCAAAATCCACAAAATATGATACCACATAAGATAATGGAATTCACAGAATTTGAACAATGGACATACCTCACACAAAAAAGTCTTTCAGAAATTGAATACATTTTCACCGAAGTGTTTTCCAGAGAGAAAATAACAAAATAGACACCGAGTCAAAGTTTCCATCACATTACATTTATTTTTCTTTATTTTTGCTTTTCCTAAGGGCTCCAAATACGGAGATCAATCACTACATGTTTCTAGGCGCCCTGTGTATTATATGATAATCATTGATGGTATCGTTGTATGTTTTGCATCCTTGACAAGAACCGTCTATACTCGCTTATAAGTTGAGTCCAACTGTAAAATCGGGCTCTGATCTGTCGATGCGCCGGAATATCAGTCTTATTTGTTTGTTATGCTAATTAGTCCGAAGAAACTGCATAAACCTTGATCTGCAAGCGCATTATGTGACAGCTGGTTTGTGTCTGTGCAATTGGCAGTTGGACTCAACCTATAAGCGGGTATGGATGGTAACTAAAAGCCATATAAAGTATAATATATTTATAAGCATGCAATTACAAAACAAGATATTTCCCCTGATCACATCTAAAACACTGATAAAAAGTACATAAAATAAAATTTAGTTTCAGAGTCAGGGGTAATAATTAAACAAAAAAGCATATATTATATTTGGCTATTTTTATACTCACACATTACCTAATGTTAAATTCTTCACTTGAATAATACAAGACCCCATAGTTCATTTGAAAGGTTCAAGATCGTACTCGGGGTATCAAATAGCGCATTGTATTATTTATCTTGCAATATTTGTAAATAAAGCAAAGCTCACTCCAGTGCTTATATTTTTTCACCAGATATACAGACCGAAAGATATAGACCGAAAGACAGATGCATCTACTTGTGTGACTGTTTGATTTGAAATAAAAATAACTGGCATTGAGACAAGTTACTGTACTGTTACTGTACATTGTTACAGTATATTGTTACTGTACTGGATAACCGGCCGATAACGATTTTAATTATTCATTTAAAGAATACTGTTACCATATTGGATGCCAGACGATAATGATTTTAATTATTCATTTAAAGAATACTGTTACCATATTGGATGCCAGACGATAATGATTTTAATTATTCATTTAAAGAATACTGTTACCGTATTGGATGCCAGACGATAATGATTTTAATTATTCATTTAATGAATACTGTTACCGTATTGGATGCCAGACGATAATGATTTTAATTATTCATTTAAAGAATACTGTTACCGTATTGGATGCCAGACGATAATGATTTTAATTATTCATTCAATGAATACTGTTACCATATTGGATGCCAGACGATAATGATTTTAATTATTCATTTAAAGAATGCTGTTACCGTATTGGATGCCAGACGATAATGATTATAATTATTCATTCAATGAATACTGTTACCATTGGATGCCAGACGATAACGATTTTAATTATTCATTCAACGAATACAGTTACCATATTGGATGCCAGACGGTAATGATTGCAATTATTCATGCAAAGAGTACTGTTACCGTATTGGATGCCAGACGATACGGATTTTAATTATGTATTCAACGAATGCTGTTACCGCATTGGATACCAGACGATAATGAGTTTAATTATTTATTCATTGAATACTGTTACCGTATTGGAAGCCAAACGATAAGGATTTTAATTATTAATATAAGAAGTACTGTTACGGTTTTGGATGCCAGACGATAAGGGTTTTATTCATTCAAGGAATACTGTTTCCGTATGGGATGCCGTACGATAAAGATTTAGTAACTTTGGCATCCACTATACCTTGAATGAGAAACAAATCTTCAAGACCTTGAAGAGAAAGATGTGTACAAATTTTATTAAAGGTACCACCGAGAATTTCCGTTCACTGTTTTTTATACAGATGGGCAAAACACATACATCCAGTCACACTGGAACTGCATCAAAGGATCACCAACAGATAATATTTTTCATATCCCATGACCCTCAATTTAATGTCCGCAGACAAGTCTCTTGTTTCAAAAGGGAGGATTTACGTTGTGTCCACTGAGAACTTCTATTAATAAGCCCCACTCATGCTCCAAGATTTGTGAGAAATAGCATGCATAGTTACAAATGTACAATCAAGCATTTGTAGTCTATATATGTATCAACGTGAATGAACAAAAGGGATCACATAGATAGATATTTCACTAAAGCTGAGAGAGAGAGAGAGAGAGAGAGAGAGAGAGAGAGAGAGAGAGAGAGAGAGAGAGAGAGAGAGAGAGAGAGAGAGAGCAATTATGTTTGTGGAGCGTAAGAGAAAAAAAGTAAACAATTACAAGATATTCTTTTATCCGATGTTCTACACCCAATTAAAACAATGTACGACAGCACTCATTATATGGTGTTAGATCTGGTTATCGTTATGTTTCATCCCGTAATTTTTTTTAAAACAAATTTCGAACATTTATCATCGAAGGTTCATGTCAAATACAGGAAAAGTCCAACTCAAACAATTAGATCTTTTGGATAGTGGATGCGCCGTGGAAAAGCTATTCGAGCTTTATAAATAAATATAAATAAATAAATACTGCCAGAAATAAAGTTTTGAATGTATATGTTATTATCCTTCTAAAGTTCCATTCAAATAGATTTTTGGGTGGTTGGGTGGTGGGGATATCATCAGTAATGAAATTCAAATTCTGTATTTTTAAGCAAAAAGAACCCCAAACAAACACAACCATGATATTAAGTATTGTGTTTGAGACTTAATTAAAAAACTAACTTTGACATATATGTGATTATTTAATGTGTCATATAGTCGCAAAGATTCCATTTGTATTGCAGTGTATACAAATGGCATATTTGAAAATAAATGGAAATGAGAAATACAGTTGCTTTGCTTTAATTTTCTTCTCATATAAACAAACATTTGTTTTCGGAGTTAAAATTAGAAATAACTTGAAATTTTAAATCGTATATCACTCAGATCAAATAAAAAGAATGGAAAAAGCGATTTACAAAATTAAAACTATAGAATCTTGATAAAACCTGAAAATATGCACTGAACTGGTGTGCCTAATGCTATATATAGGCTGACTGGTAATATATGACTGGCTAGAGTGTCTTCCATTTTTGCTCGCTCTTAGAAGTTCTCACTAAAAACTTTAGATTTTTCAAAAAGTCATCACCGAACGTTTTATAGTGAAATTGTGAGATTATTCGTCATTTAGAAAACTTGAACAAAAGGAGTTTTGGACAGTGTATGCGAAGTGGATATGAGTATTTGTATCTAAATAAGGACCTTACAGTATTAGCAGGGTCCATTAGACATGGGACCAATATTCTATGTCGCCATCTGGAGTCAATATCTGATAAATCTAATTCATGCAACTCACTTTTGTTATTTGATTTGTTAACTTCTGCTGTCTCTTCAAGTGAGTTAATATAATCAAGAACACTATTTAACTTTAGATAATCAGATGAGTATAGATGGGGGAGTTGAGATGAGTATAGATGGGGAAGTTGAGATGAGTATAGATGGGGAAGTTTGTTCGATTTCCTTATTTGTAATTGCTAAAAGGTCTACTGAATGTTGGTTTACATTTCAATAGTTTCTTCCAAATTGATTATATTGAGAGAGAAATGGGTCAATTCATACATAGACAAAGAAAAAAGCAACAACAATTATGACTGTTATGTACCTAAATAAGTCAATGCCATTAGTATATGAGAGGAATAACAGTATGGCAAATGGACTTTAATGTTCTATCTGGTTGTTATGGAAGCTACGATTATGTCATTCCCTAAGTTGATGAAAGAAAGAAACGAATAATGTATGATGTTTTATTTTCAATTTCTCACATTTTCTATGATGTTCTGAGCAGTTGGAACACTCTTCATACTCGTAGCCTATTTCATATGAAGATTTATTTCATACCAAAGTATGTGCCATATTTAAACAATAGATAGTTAATTTATAACAGAATCTTGAGAAAATCAGCAGGTCTTAATACCTTTCGTTTGCCTGCATTTTTAACCATATAACGCTATAACCTTATGCACAGAAAGTTGAGGTAAACTCCGTGACAAAGGAGACAGACGTAGGCGCACAAACTCTGAGCATCCGAAATTTTGCAGAAATATCAGCTAGTTGTAATGCTTCAATGTCGCCGTTACGTGCAGAAAAATGATATGCCGAATTATCTGAATAATACTGAATCGTAAAAGATATTGGTCCTAAACATCTTTGGCGGCCATTAAACTTGATAATATTGACTTTTGATCATATTATGAGCCATGCAATTTCTCCATAGAACTCAGAGACTAGACAACGTTAAAAAGCCAATACCTAGCTATGTCGGATACAGTAGGTGGTCCTATCCTGATTTTGTGCTTGATATGATGCAACACTCGTCCGACCGTGCACGAGTATTTTCTTTAAAGGCGTTCATTCAGTACAATAGTTTGGAAACGTCTGTGTTTTATGCTTACCGATAAATATGGAAACCCGCAACGGTTGGATTTTTAATCAGCCCGGTTCGCCATTCAATGTATTCCAAAGCCCAGCTGATCACTAATATTCATCCGAATCCTATTTTCATCTAATGTGCTTTTTTCTTCTCTGATCCGCTTGAAAAAATGCGTCAGAGGTCAGTCTCTTTTCATTCCCTCGCAAAGCAATTTGTCTGCCACGTGCAAATGTTGTTGTAATTAGATTAACCACTAACATAATCACTGTTTTTTGGAGCAGTCCCTAAAACAAACAAACAACGGAATTACTAGCGACTTAGAAGACTGAATAAAGAGGTGGAACCTCTTAATTCAAAGCTGAATATCTGAAACTTCGTGTAAACCACACATCTTGTTCATTTGAAAATATGGTTAATTTCAGATACTTTTTAACAAATCATTTCCTTCCTTCCAAACCCTTGTTAGATTGGAGGAATTGTGAAATTTAAGAAAACTGCGATATTAGTATTGACCAGTGACGTAGATTGCAGAGAGGTCATTGAAAGTTCCACGTGACAGCGTCAAGTTATGATATATAGCTATATCTAGTTTTATTTCGATTGCTTTTGTTTTTAAGTTTGCAAGGAATCACTCCAAGTAAAATTTGCAATATTCACTTTTGACCTTGAAATAGGAAATATGAAAGCTATTAACGTGGCACATATTATTTTGCTCATATGTACAAGTCTACCAATTATCTTTGTACTGTGACCATGACATTCAAGAAATGGGACGTCAAAGCACTCTCAAGTTCCGATATGTACATTTATCAGCTATGATCCAGCCAGGGATGCTTTCAGGAGACATTCCAAACAAAATAATTTAGGAGAGACTTTGTACACAATTAAACAAGTATATATAAGACAATAATTCTACATTTGCATCATGGAGCAGTACAGTGACACCTGCATAGTTTGGATGATTGCTTGGTAATCATGAAATTCAAAAATCAGTGTAAATCCAAGTGAGATACAGAAATAAAAACACCCCCACTCCAAAAATAAAAAAAAGAAAAAGAAACGAAAAAAACAAAAAAAACAACCTGGAATTAGATAAATGATATACCACTGCGTATCACCACAGTTCCGAGCTATGACACTGGAGGTATACCCTAATCCAGGACAAATGTTTCAGTATTGTAAATGAATCGGTATCATTTTAAATCCCGTTAGTGCGTATGCATAGAATCGATAAATGAAGAAATTCGACTAAGAATCACATTAGTAACTAACAAAGATTCTAATTTTCTAAAACGTTCAAATGAGCCCACATTCAGTTCTGTCACATCAATAGAATCTCAAACATATTCGGATGTCATTGCATGGTCGTCAATAAGATCAGTTTTAGGTTGACCTGATGACATTTCAGATGAAAAACGATTATTTTACGTATGGGATATCAGATCGCGCCTGACATTGTAAACATTATCTCAATGACTCAGGACAATTTAACTTGTTTGAGTAGTAATTAAGAAAGGAGATCTCAAAGGACAGGCGTAGTTCTTCAGGGCTATATACTGTTTCGGTTTTCGAAAAGTGTTTAACCAGGTGATCTGATATCAATTACGCTTTCAGCACCTGTTATCTTCCATGTCATAATAATCAACTGAAACATACTCGTTTAACCCGTGTGGACCAGGACGCACATGTCGTCAATCTACGCAGTGAAACATTAATGATACAACTGGCATTCAATATAATGACAGTCATATGTAGACACGTGAGATTCGAGCGCATTCGCTAACTCCAGAAAACCAATTTACATAATGGAACTGGCCTTGGTGACGTAATTCGTAGATTGTTCTCTTGCACACTAAAGGTACTCGGGTCTTGGACATCGCGCAATGGGCCAATCGCTCATACTAGTTACAATGCGACACATTAAGAACCTCAAAGTGCTGTTTGGGTTATGATGAAACAATAGGGATCGAGACTTACTACGGCGATAATTGACTCGAGCCCAATCAAAAGCAGTTATACTATTATCGACAGAAACTATGTGGCTAGCAAAATCATCAATGAAGCCGGTCAGCAAAGAATATCAACGATTATCAAAGTCAGTGATTGCAAATAGGACATTAGGAGGTGGATTGTGATTGTCTCGCAAAAGGTATTAGACAAAACTATTTAATGTATCAACAATGACTAAATTCACACACACACACACACACACACACACACACACACACACACACACACACACATGATATATTTGATATGGTGATATATTTGATATGGGCGTGCCTGTGTTAGTGGATGAAAGAAAAACAGGATTTTCGGTATTATTCATACCCGGCCAGAGACCCCAATGATTTATAAATAGAATTACAAGTACTGCACACATCTAGGTTCTTCCTTGCATATAAAGTATTACTGGAAGTTGTTGGAAAACTGGTACGGAGAAACTGCTGTAAGATGAAATCACCAAAAGAATAGCGTGGATAGTGAAATACAAACGCGCTTGTTTGGTTGTAGATTATATTTGTGGACTTGCTGCAGCAACAACTGTTGGCCTTAATGTGGCCGGAACCACAACCACATTAACCACTGTTGGTGCGCCAATAAGAATTATTACCGTGGCTATATTTATAGTAACCTGTGTCTCTGATGGCGCTAGCAAATTAATTTCGATAAGATTGCATTCATGAATGCATAGACATAACTGTTTTCAGTGGCACAGTCTCAACACGATTAGTAAATTGTATTCGGTAGCTATAAAATAATCAGCATGGCGAATTTGCAGGCGAAAAGGAAAATCACCGACAACACAGAGCACAGATAAGAAACTGTGTGGTTGTGGATTTGCAAACATTAAAAGTCGAGTTAAAGAATCTTCTCTTTCGAGGATAATGCATGATAATCATCCAAGGGTTGTAATCTGCCCGGTTTTGACCTATTTGGCCTTATGGGGCTCTGATATTTGTCATAATCTCTATCCCCATGACTGGTCACTTTTGTGAATTATTAATGCTAATCATCAATTTGAACGTAGTTTAAAGTTCACTTGCCAAGACATAGATGATAGAGGCTATTACGTGCATCAGGGCCCAAATGGGCAATAAGACATAAAACAAGCATACTAACACTACTACTGTGTTCCCGTGTGGGTTGTTGGATCTTTCTAGGTTTCCCAGTTTCTTCCTCCATTCAATGTACTAACTGCCATGTATAGCCTATCATATTCTGGAAAATGGCGTTAGTTTCATAAAAACAACTTGATCCATGTGATGACATATTGTAATTTCCTCTAGATATCTGTAATAAAACAAACCCATAACAAGTCTTTGACACTAACCGTTTGATTCTTTCAAACAGACTTAATTTTAGTCTTGATTGAGACTCACTACTTTAAATTTTGCCACGTTTAAACAATACCCCATGTAATTTCAAGAAAGGTAACTAACCCAAAACAGGGAGCTTCTTGAACATAGTAACTACAATGGCAACACTAAAGCTACTCATCATGGCTAAATTACCAGGCCTTTTATTACATTCTTGATGCTCCCACACCACTGTACCATGAATCAAGGGTCTTTACCCAACACTCATCACATGTATTCTCTACATAACAGTCCACGAACAAAGCCTGGTTTGGTTTGGTGTTTTATGTCGCAACAACACTTGTAGGTTATTCAAGACAATCGTAGTTAAGTGCCTTGCCCAATGACACTTCACGGTAGCTGACCCAGTCTGTCCGATGGTGTGATTGGAACTCGTACCCTTTCAGTCACAAGTATGGCATGCTAACCACTGAACACGAAACAAACTCTGGTCAAAAGATATTAATAAATATACTTATAATTACAATTTTTGTACCAGTATATTTAACCTTTCATCCCCTCCCAGAGACCCTGAGCAAGGTGACCTAAAGTCATAATCTTGAAGCAGAAGATTATTACATGCACAATGCATTTAAAAGTAATGTGAATATCCACAATGTCTTTTTTGCAATCGGTTTGTGGACATATCTTCAGATGAATAGATAGTATCACTACACCAGACACTTTCTAAACAAGCATGTGGATAATAATATAAATAAGCGTACAAGGTGATGATCCTTAATTTACAAAGACCACCCCAAGCCCTCATCTGCAGCCTGCCCATGGTATAATCCTTAATTTATAACGACCACCTCAAGCTCTCATCTGCAGAATGCCCATAGTATAATCCTTAATTTACAAAGACAACCTCAAGCCATCATCTGCAGCCTGCCCATGATATAATCCTTAATTTACAAAGACAACCTCAAGCCCTCATCTGCAGCCTGCAAATGACTAATACTTCATTTACAAAGAACATTTCAATGCCTTGTCTGCATCCTGTGTCTGCTATTTTTGAGCTTCCTTTATTCCCTGCAAATAGAAATAACTGATTATTGTAAAAATTTTGATTCGAAATAATTTCGTGTCGCACCATGGCAAATATACGTCTGGTTTTAATTACATTTCTCACCCAAACCCTACACCACCTTTATAAGCAGAAATCTAACTTGTCATCATGCAATATGTAAAGTTTGGTTTACAAAAATATTAAAATGTTACTGTAATTAAAATTGTTGTATCTTATGCTTTACTCCACACCCATCCTATAGACCATAGAGAAATGGACCAAATGTAAATGGCTGTAAATGGTCCTCTTGTAAATGGTTGTCAGATGAGCAACCTTTGTACCAAGTCTGGTGAATTTCCACCAAGACATTTAGGAGATGAATTATGGACAAATGGATGGACAGTCAAAAGTCAGACAGAGGTGTTACAACACCCCTAACGCTTTTAAAAATGTGGGGATAGCAATAAAGCAGTTTCTGCACAACTAAAACATTTTAAATTATATATACTTTTAAAAAGACACCTAATCAGCTAGTCTGAGCCTTACAATGTCACATTTTTTTAACGGTTATTCACATTCATAATACATCTCACATCCATGTTCAAAGACCTAACTTGATGAACATTCTTGGATGACCATGTGTTACAAGATTAATCTTCGGCTCATAAAATGTTTAAAAACGTGTATTCGTCATGCATGTAGGAGGCTGTGTAGCATGGAATATTAATTATTATGAATAGTTACAATGAAAAGTAATTTAATATACAAGCACACTTGATATACAAGCAAATTTAATATACAAATACGCTTGCAACATATGAACATGACAGTTTAAAGAGTAATCAGCCATAGGAAAACAAAGGCATTTTGCCCAACACTGGTCCTGAATTGCGTAAATACCGTTCTAGTGTTGAACTTTTACAAGGTGTGAGACGCCGTAGCGGACAAAAGCAGGTCCAATCAAAACGATGCCGTTGAAATTTTAATATGTCCAGAATTCCAATTTAACATGTAGTATCAAAAATGCTTGTCCTTAAGATCAATTTTCTAGGTCGAGATTTTAGATTGTATCTGTTGAATTAGATAGCAGTGGTTAAATGTTATATTTTTTATAGATTGTGTCGTTTGAATTACACGACGGTGGTTAAACTCCAATGGCATGCGTCGAGAATTCCTAAATTACGTATTAATTCAAAGAGTTTATGTTAAAAGTTCCATTTTGTGTGTTGAGTATTTAGATTTCATCTGTTTAATTACACAGCTCTGGTTGAAAATTCGATGTCCAATATCGAGTTATTAGATTATATCTTCTGAATTACACGACGGTTGTTGAAATTTTAATATCACATCTTGAGAGTTTCATTTTAACGTGTTGAATCACATTGATTGTGCTGAAAGTTCCATTTCGTATGTCGAGGTTTTAGATTGAATATGCTGAATTACAGAACGGTGATTGGACATTGAGAGTGCTTGTCAGAATTGTTATTTTTATTTAGTGAAATCTGTTGGTGTTAAAAATAGCATTACACAATGTCCACTTTAACAATTCAAAATAATATTGATTATTAAGATACATCATTCGTATATTCAATTATGATACCCCATTACATTTCATGCATTTACAGTTTGAAAGTTATTATTCACATTCGAGAAGTACTATGATTTTCTTCGCTAGAGGTCGTTCTTGTGAATGGACCATGCTATTTTTAAACAAGGAGGCTGCTTCTTGTTCCTGTGAAATTCTGAAGATGAAATCTAAATACTCGCCATATGAAATGGAACTTCATCAGAAACAGTTGAATGAAACATGTGAATTAGGAATTCTCGACATATATTGAAATTTCAACCACCGCTGTGTAATCCAAATATGCACTACAAAAATCGACATACGAAAAAAAAACTTTATAATTCGACATATTAAATCTAGAATTTCGATCTCGAAGATGGAACTTAATGAGATGCAATTTGATCCAACAAGTGATATTGTTATTGCTTAACATACGACATGGAAGTTTCAACTTTAATTATTTTACTAGACCAGCTTTTATCTGATATGGCGCCTCGTTGGTTCAGCTTTATTCCAGTCTCTTCCCATCAAATGGTTACTACTTTGTTCGATTCTGATTTGTAGTCGTTAAATCCTCGTTACGTCATTGCTTTTGAGAGACGATCTTTCACATGTAGAAAACTGAAAGCCAGGCGCGGTTATTCAATCTTTGCTTAAAAATAGATACTCGTAGTGTAAGCAACTCTTGTGGGTTTTTTTTGAGCATAAAATTACTTGAATTACTTGTTTCTATCTAAATATGAAGTTGTCAGATAATACACCGGTCAAAAATAATTAGTGGTATGTTCTTTATTGTTTTCCTTATCTTTTTTATTATTACCTTGCCAATTTGACCGATATTAAACCTTGGACCACTAACTTTGTATTGTATGGACTTAACTTTAGGCACATACGGTGCGCTTTTTATAGCTCTCGCTTAGTTAAAAAAAAATAAAGATAACAGGTAGAATCAATTGTAAATATGTGTTGTTATTTATACCGTAGATATGATATTTCCCATTTCCGTTTTTATAGCTCAATTTAGTAACATGTGCAAATATGCAAATAATATAACAGCTTGGAAGGCTCAAAATAAAATATTATATATATAATCTCTATGCCAAGATCTTACACCCCACGGTAAAAATGCTTACAGCATAAGACGGTTTAACGTCGCAGTCTTCTGCTGTTCCCCATAATGGCGTTCGCAATAGGACTGCAACGTATAAACGCGTATTTATGTAAAATGCATTGGGAATGCTGGGTTCATTCCAGGGGAAATATCAAATAAAATGTTATACATTGTCTGTGCTGGACTTATCGTCGCAATAAGCAAAAAAATACTGCTAAACTCAAGTGTTATACCTATTTCAAGGTTGATTTCCAAAAGCCGTGCTCACAGTGGATACAGACAAAATATTCCAAATCGGGACCTCAAATTTGCAAAGGCTAACCGGGACATAACATATCTGGATATTCACATCTGAAATGCCTGCAATATTTTTCACTAAGCTACTGAAACGTATCTAAGTGTTCCTGGAAAAGAAACGGGCTCTTTAAGTTATGTCACTGTTTTAGGAAACTGTCAGAATATCTAAGGAGGGGGAGGTACATTAAGAATGAGTTTGGCAACTTATTCTCTTTGGAGTGCAATATAAATATTCGTCAAATTTTTCGATGCGCTTCAAAATATTTTTCTAAATCCTACCTTGTCAAAGGAACAAACATTATCATTCGTCCGCCATTGTAGCATAGCTAAGGACTGTAGTTCCCAAGTAATTCAGAACAAATCATGGTCAATCCAATATCAGAATAATATCTTGACATCATTTCCAAGGCAAAGGTCAAGTGTCCTACCTTTAGTATTTAAATTCTAAATGTTTTATGACAATCTAAAGACGATAAAGTCTCTCTCTCTCTCTCTCTCTCTCTCTCTCTCTCTCTCTCTCTCTCTCTATATATATATATATATATATATATGCATAAACGAAAGAACTGTCATGTACCTCTAACGTATACATTCGACCTTGTTCCATCTTTAGGGTGATAAGCCTATGAGAATGTGGATGTGATACTTATTCAAAGCCAGGGTTTGATTCCTGCTTGGAATAAATTTTAACTCTCTAACCAGGATTCATTATATTGGTGTAATTATATAAAAGTTCATCATATAATTATGTATACAAACGTATAATGTGGTACTGAGAGAGAGAGAGAGAGAGAGAGAGAGAGAGAGAGAGAGAGAGAGAGAGAGAGAGAGAGAGAGAGAGAGAGAGAGAGAGAGAGAGAGACTGACTTTCTGGTACTGAACTTATGAACTTATCCTATATTAAACAATACTGATCCATCTCTGACTCTTTCTATTTATGTCTGTCTGGGTTTTTTTTCAGATATATCTATCTACTTATCTATCTGTCAGATTAATCTAAGCTTACCTTATGAGCGCTCAAAAGAATGCTTTTACCTGAATGAATCAATGCTAAAGGAAAAAGTTATATTTTGGGCCAGATTTTGTCTCCAACATATTATGTAATGAAGACCCCCACTACAATACCATGAAACTTTAACCATTTATTAGCACTGACAGAAGACAAATATATATGCGATAAGGCTAACATCTTTGGCAGTGGGCCGATATTTTTCAAAGGCTGAAATTTGATCGGCGCCTATACAAGAGTATGAAGACCCCAAGCATTATGTAGAATGAAATTAACATGATATTCATTTTAAAGCCGTTGTTAAAATAGTTCATCAAGATAAGTCTGTATGAAAAATGTGGATATTTTCCATGTATTGAATGCACCGGCACCCCTTAATAAAAATGTTCGATGAATCCTGGTATAGAAAGTTAAAGTTACGTAAGCTGACCACTGTTTTATTAATTACACGACCGTGAAGTGTATTATAACACAGAGCTGAACATATTAAACCATTTACTCTATCGGAGCAGATAGTTTGCTGCCTTTGCCTCGATTTAATGCATGATTTAATGCTTAGGAGATATATTGAGTGAAATGCATCCTGAATCAAGTGGATTCGATCTCGGATTTGCATCAATACTATTGTGCTATGAAGGGTTCATCCCATATTAGTAAAGAAATAAATGTATTTAACAATAATATGAAAATGTAAAGTTGGAATTCATTTTTTTTTAAAAAAATAAATTTCACTAATTTTTTTGCATGATACAATAGTTTGACCTAGATCTATTAACTCCATTCACAATCCTTTATTACGATCATGACAAAAGTACACACTATAAATTCAATATACCAAATTGTGTTACCTAAGTTAACGTGCTTTTCAGTTTCCTATGCGTTCTACTCTTCAAATTACTGGAGTGTTCAAAAAAGTGCGAATGAGCTATAAATTCAAATAGTTGTTCAACAGGTGGTTTTTATCGAGAGCAGCAAATTAAAACAAAGAAATCTGATCCTGTTTTTAATCACGTCCGGGTACTAAACCAGAGGGATGTTTCCCTTCTCGTCATTGCAACAATCCCTGGAAAATGATGGCGGGGATCCATACCTTACTGCAAGAACAATGTCCCCACCATGTACAGATCTACACAGACGGATCAAAATCCCAAGACCCAAACAGAACTTACGCGGCTGCAGTAATAACGGCGCAACACCCCTATTCGGCGCAGACTACATGAAGGGTTCTGCACATACACCGCAGAATTCTGGGCGATGCAACAAGCCCTCCAGTGGATCTGCTCTCAGAATTACCAGAAATGCCTCATAATGTCAGACTCACATACAAAGAGAACAGCTCAACCAGAACCAGTGGAAATATGTTACAGGAAATTCTCATGTCCATCCGGGAATTGGAATCAAACCAGATACGAGTGGATTTCCTGTGGGTCCTGTCACACAAGCCTGATTGGAAACGACAAAGCAGATGCAGCTGCCAAACAAAGTCTCCTCGATACAAACATTCGGCAGTTGGAGTATAGCACGAAGGAAATATACAACATGGTATCAAAAGCCATTAATCAAGAATTAATCAAGAATGTCAGCGACAATGGGCTGCTTCAGGCAAGGGCAGAGCACTCCACCACATTCAAGCCAAGATGACCCAACACGACTCCCACCGAGAAGCCTACAGCTAATCAACCGACTAAAAACCGGAGAAACCTTACTTAAAACTAGCCACGACGCACATGCCAATGCCAACTGCCCTATCTGCCAACAACCGGAAACGCTGAATCACATACTCAACGATTGCCCGACCTACACCACGTCGAGGGATAGCTTCAGAGTCTACCAAACCAACAAAGGGGCTCCGACTACATACCTCTATTATCTCAGCGCAAAGAAAAACGCCAATCTTGAAAGAATCTACAATAATGTCGTCAATTTCCTCAAGGAAATAATCAAATAACAATTCATATAAACAAAGCACCCACAACAGGACATCGGTAAGTCCCGCCTCACGGAACGCAAGTGACACATACCCACCAAGAAAACACAACAGACGTACAATTTGAGGAAGATAACCTAAGATCACTTAACTTAAGCCCAAAACCAAAAACAAAAATAACCTACTATCCCCTCCAACTCCAAATGGCTACACAATGATACTCACACTTATGCCGCATCACCTAAAATGGACCGTATGTACTTAGAACAAAACAACACAGGAGGACTCATAGACCAGACGGTATTGACACAACTGACACCCTAAGATGAGCTGAGACTCGCGTAATGATAAGGAACAGCCCAGGCGGCCCCTGGCCTGCTGTCCCACACAGACAACATCTAACTCCAAGTCTTCAGTTTAACATCCGAAGACCCATCTATCTGCCAGTGATCCTTTGGTTGTCGGTCAAAATTAACAACCAAACAGAACTAAGCGGTGCTAACAAAATTACGGATGGACCACATCCAATAGATTGGGACAAAATTTAGACACATATAAGTACGCCATGTACGCAAAATTCCAACTCACATAATATTCCACATTCACAACCAAGTGATGCTCGGTCAATTGCTCAGGTGGCTCACACAACATTGGTACAGGGATACACATAGCCAAAACTGGTGTTGATTTGATCAAAAAGTCTGCCAGACTGAGATAAAGCAGGGTGGACCTGCTCTTTGGTGACCTGTGGAGTAGGGTCGCAGCTGTGACGGAGGAGTGTGGTGGTGGAGGTCGGTTGTGGGTCTGCCATTTGAAAGCGATGTACGGGCACGTTTACCCAAACGGATACGAAGGCACCATGTTCGTACCCTGGGGATGCAGAAAGGCCCAGTTTGGAGCCAAGCGACCTGTTAAAGGGACTACCGCCCGACCAGGGTCCGCAACCAGTCGCAAAAAGCCGAACGGGAGTAGTAACCCTCTTCAGGCAGGCAGGCAGTCAGTCAGTCAGTCATTGCAACACTCTCAAACACTCAACTAACACAAAGGAAGTATGGGCAAAAATTAAAGCCATAAAAGGTAAGGCCCCTAATACAACTTCCCCAAAAGCAGGAACTCAAACCAACCAAGAGAAAGCCGAACAACTAGCTAAGCACTTTGCCCATTCCAGCAGCATTAACAATGACACACCTACATCTATGATGTAACGACAAAACCTAGAACAGGTATATCCACACCTCTTCAAGAATCTAATCGCGGAACAAGAACATAATAACTCACCACTATACGACTCTTTCCAACTACAAGAATGGACCAGAGCGCTGAGCAACAACACATAACACATATACTTCACCAGGGAAAGACAACTTAGGATATGAAATATACAAGCAACTACCAATCAACATAAGCTAATAGTTCTCAACCTAATCAACCTTATCTGAAACACAGGACAAATTTCCACAGCCTGGAAACAGGCAACCAGGAAAGGGCCTCAGAATGGCCTCTTCATATCGCCCAATCTCTCACAAATCACTAACAAATACGGTTTGCAAAATCATGGAAACGATGAACACCAACAGACTCCGACACCACTTAGAAAAACACCTCTCTGAAAATCAAAGCGAAAAGGCCTTCGACCTAGTGTTGACTAAAGGACTTATAGCCAAACTCAACCAATATGGGATAACAGGACGGATTCACCAAAGGATTTCAAACTTGCTTACAGGAAGACAAATCAAAACCCGAGTTGTAGATGCATATTTGACGACATACACACTGGATAATACACTATTCAACATTATGGTTAACAACCTGGAGGGTTATGTTCATAGTGCAGTACACCTATCCCAATTCGCCGACGACAGCGGTATATGGAAAGCAGGGAACCTTAACAATCACCAACTCATCGCCGAGTTTCAGCAAAACCTAGACGCTATCACGAGATGGGCGGACAACTGGGGATTTAAGATCTCAGGTACCAAAACTACCAATGTACCAGGTACCAATGCTACCCCGCCCCCCCCCCATAATCGACGCAAACCAAAGTATCCTACACTATACATCCAAGGAACACCAATACAATTCGTCAAACAAACATACTTCCCGGGAATGATACTACAAGTAAACCTCAACTGGAAACCACGCATCAACGAACTAATCAAGAGAACACAACAGGACATCAAACTAATAAAGCATCTGAAGGGAACCACATGGAAGCCGACCACACGACACTTCTAATGTTATACAGATCACTCATAAAATCTAAATATAAAATCTAAATGGAACTACGCCAATGAGGCGCTACTCTAAAAACTAAATGCACTATAATACAGAATACTTAGACTATGCACCGGAACACTTCCAAACACATCGTTACAAGAACTACAGGTCCCAACAGGAGAACTACCATTACAACTAAGACAAGAAGAACATATCCTGCGACTATCAATAAGGAAATCTACACATGAGGACACAAACCTAGCAAAACAAAGAATTCAACAATGCAGACAACCATTTAGCCACAACCATGTCCCTAAACCCTTCGCGGCCAGCAGAGTCACACACTGTGAAGAAATAGAACTAGAGGACTTTCAAGCAGAACAGCGTGTAATCAATAATCCGACACCGTAGAAAAATAACGCCCCAAAAATCAACCTGATGCCTCAAATATTTGGAAACAAAGCACAAAACCCATGGAAAATACTAATGGAAATCCAAAATCTACTACATGGAAATGTATGCAGATTATACTCAGCTGAATTCTGGGCAATGTGTGTGTGTGTGTGTGTGTGTGTGTGTGTGTGTGTGTGTGTGTGTGTGATTAAATATATGTATATGAGTATATGTATGTATGTATGTATGTATGTATGTATGTATGTATGTATGTATGTATGTATGTATGTATGTATGTATGTATGTATGTATGTATGTATGTATGTATGTATGTATGTATGTATGTATGTATGTATGTATGTATGTATGTATATATGTATGTATGTATGTACATACTCTTTTACTCTTCCATCTACCCCGACCTAACCTCTAAGTATGCCACGAACTAACAAATAAAAGGGCATAATAGAGATTCTAAATTGACGAGTGACTGATAAAATCAAATCTTGACAAGGAAGACACAAGACAAGTAAGGAATAACTGGGGAGTGCAGACAAGAGAGACAAGGAAAGAGGCTGGAAATTCCGCCTCCAATTGCCGAACAAGAACCAGGACTTCCGGAAGCAGAACAAGGCAGGACTATAACCTCCAAAGGGCAAGCACTAGCCCTCCAACGCCGGAAGAATGGACAAGAAGGACTAGTCCCTACACAGGGCAAGCACTAGCCCTCCAACGCCGGAAGAATGGACAAGAAGGACTAGTCCCTACACAGGGCAAACACTAGCCCTCCAAATAAAAATAAATCCAAGCCATGTCCCTCCCCTAGGGTGTGCGCTCGCCCACACATGAGCAAGCTCTGGCTCATTCTCACCTACACGTGCAAGCTCTGGAACAAAACTTGACAAGCACTGACCCACCTCTCCGTCATTTCCATCTTAAACCTTCAGAAACTTTGAGCAGTTGCACAGGTGGCCCACACAATATTGGGGATAGGGAACATCCGCTAGCACAACTGGACAGATTTTGACATACAATCATGTTGGTCCAGGCCGTTTGGAGCGTACACGGCATCAGCGGTTGGTGTCCCCCGCCAGGTCCCCTTTCTCCTTTCCACCTCCTGACATATAATTGAAAAGTACGAATATCGTACAACAAAGACATGTTTTTTCTGAATCATTCCTGAAACACCGACCCATTAAAAAGTTCAACAATTGAGCATTAACAAGTCTCAAAAGCTCTTAGCAAAGGCGACTTTAATCTTTCTCAGTCAGTCAGACATTGCTTAAAGCAACGGCCACTCAGATCTCTAGAAAGAGAGATAATATTCAAAATATTGTGATTTCTGTTTATGCTTTGTGTATGACTGTGTATGTTTACAACAAAATCTTAAAACTGTTTATGCCCTTGCTTGTATGCTATAGAATGTTTGTATGCATGTATGCATGTGTGTGAAGGAATTGTGCATCTTCAAATACTTCTACCCTTGTGTGATAGTATATTTGTATGTATGTGTGTGATGATGTGTCTTTAAACACTCTTACCCTTTCCTGTTTGTGTGTACACATGTTTGTATGGATATGTGTAAGGCTATAGTATGTTTATAAATACTCCTACCCTTTCCGTTGGATAGTGGAGTGTGTAATTGGATTGTAATGAAAACGTTGTGGCTGGATAGGCGGGTAGGTGTGTTGGATTGTAATAAAAATAATTTTAATATTATATTTTCCATTATGACTCCATAAAGCCAATCCCATCTTAAATTTCAGTAATGACTCCATAATTTGTTGAACCCATAATATCATCCCAAATGTTAAACATTTGAACAATATTAACAAAAGACTTTCTGTACGATCCCATGCATTTTGGACCAAAAAACACCATTTCAATGTTGAAGTTATAGAGAATTTTAACAAAGGATTTCCTGTATGGCCCCACATCATTCCTTGCATTTTAACCTGGTGGTGGCTATAAGATTATCTTTTGATCCCCAATATTCACATATAACTACTGCATTTTTGCGTTAAGTACAAAGGAAAATATTGGATCATCTCGCAAACTGCTGCGTTGTATTTGCTATGAAAGTATGATGGGTACATAATAAGACAGAATGCACTATGACATACTTTCCTTTTAGATTTAGTGGAAGCTCTAAAATATTCCATTGTTTTAGTTTATTTTTCATAAAATTGTATTGGTGTATATTTACAAGTTAAAAAGATACAAACTACCATTTATGTGGAGCACGCACAACAGAAAGTAAAAGGGGCAGGGCTGGACAAAACGCCGAGTTGAACAGGAAGAATTGATGTTAGCACGTGCAATTGTGACTGACGTGTATATAGGTAGACCTAAAGTTTATATGTAATGCGACATAAGGAACAAAGGAAATTTATACAATGAAGTGACAAATTCATAAGAAAATACATTGACGGAATGATTGAATAAATATAAATTTGGACTATATGAAGGATGGATAATTTTAATTACTGGCATGTGCAAGTCGTGTATAGTGGAAAGTTGGTAAAATAAGGAAACATGCATGACAGTATGAATGGTAGTTGTGTGATGTATAGTGCTGATATCTGTTACTATTTACATTTGTAAAGGGTGACAGAATAATATTGATGTCAATAAAATTGATACGATTGAGCCTGCAAAAGTCAGTTCTGATTCTGCGTTTGAAGCGAGATAAACAAAAGGAGTATTTGGTTGTGGTGGTTACAACTTCTTATGGTAATACGCTCGAATAATAATAATAATAATAATAATAATAATAATAATAATAATAATAATAATAATAATAATAATAATAATGATGATGATGATGATGATGATGATGATGATGATAATAATAATAATAATAATAATAATAATAATAATAATAATAATAATAATAATAATAATAATAATAATAATAATAATACTTACCACAAATGACATATATGTATTCAGCAGCTAATGGGAGGCAAAGGTCCACGAATTGAGACTCCGGCTAAATGGCCTCCTATGGTAAAATATTGAACTTAGCGAAAGTGTAATAAGTATTGATAGCGTATGCTATAATGAGAGGACAGCTTTACATTTGAAAAATACATGGTCTACGGTTTCGGTGTCCCACAGAAAAGTGCATTGTTTGGATTTAGAAATTCTTTTCACAAACACATTATAATTTACAGGTAAAATGTCATGTATGATTTTAAAGCAAGCGTAAAGCACACGTCTGTAGTGACAGGGTCCATTAATTTGTTTGGCGAGGGTTTTTTTCCCAAATATTGGACAAATTTAGATCATAAAATATTATAATCGTCGGTTCAAAAAGGAAATTTTCAAGTTATAATTGAAATATTATTTTAGTCGTGACTTGTCCAAAAGTAAAATCTGGGCTTTAGTGAAATATTTAAGGATGTTAAGCACTTTTCGTCAAATTGGAGTACATATAAAGAAATAATAACTTTATTGAGGCCTAAATTAGGGTTTGAAAAATCTTAATTGCAAAACAAAAACTTGCAACAAATTTCCGCGTTGTATAATAGTTATAATCTAGATTTGTTGATTATGTTATATGCATAACGATCCTAATATGCTTTCTAAATGAGTCGTGTTTAGACTACCGTCATTGAATGAGTTTACACGTCCTCCCTTTCGGGTTCAACTTTTGAATTTCACGGAAACGTAAAAGTGTACATGTTTATTAATATTTTATAGTATTTAGGAATGTCTATCACTGTTGCAGCATACCAATTTTTTTTATGTCTACAGTTTTAACAATGTGAGATTTAGACACAAGGGATCAATATATACTTTTCCATAGCAACAGTGAGTTTGAAGTTTATTACAAATTTTATTCCAAAGATTTTCGTTTGTTATTTCATGAAAATGTACTAATTTTTTTTTACTGTCAATCGTTGAAATGTCGAATCGTTAATACTCCATATTATCCCATGAACATATCATAAGTTGTACTGAAATACATCCTGGTCCCTGTCACCTTTCGTATATACATGTTCCAAAATATAAGCCATTTAACAGATTTATCTGTGCTCAGAAATCTCTGCTATGATTTGCGTAAAAGGGATATTTTACAGACCATTTTCATGCCTCTTTTGGAACATGTAAACCTATAATTGTTTATCGTTGCTAATTTTGGTTGTAAATGTTTATAAAGGGGGAGGGGGTAAAGCCTGCAACATAGACGTACTTCTCGTTGAATTGTACAGGGTGCAAAATATGCTTATTTACTTTTACGGAAGAACTTAGACTAGGCGTTGAAAATAGACACCCATTTCATAAAATCGAATGGAAAGCAAAAAGATTATAAAGCTTTTAACATGAACCTATAGTTACTTCTATCAAAGGCCTTTTCTTTCTCTAAATACATAAATGCGTTTAAAAGGTATTTTTGCTCTATGTAATTACAAATGTATCATATCAAAATGACCGTTATCAAAAATATAACGACCGCGAACTATACTTTTGACCGATTTGTATAATTTTAGACGTTACAATACCTAGTCTATTTGTAATGATTTTTGGTAAAATTTTGTGGACTAAATTCAAATATGGGATGGGTCTCCAATTAGTCAATTTATTTGAAATTTGTGGATTCTTACATAATAGTGTAATATAAACTAATTATGGAGAATTATGTAAAGTGTTTGCTTTAGAAAATCAAATTATATAATTTAACAAGTGTCACTACGAGTAAAAAAGCACTATAGCATAGATCTTTTTTGTTGATCCATCAGGATCATTGGATTCATTGTCTTCCATCATACTTTTATTTTTCCAGATGCTTGGTAAGAAAACCAATAAGAAAGTGATTATCCTCTTCAGTTAAGAGAGGTAAACCACTTAAAAATTTGTTGTATAAATTATCATTTATTGGTTCGGATGTATATAAGTTGGAATCAAATTCTCTGAAGTACATTAAAATGTCGGCGCTAGTGTTATTCAGTTTCACTGATGATTTCGTTATTTTATTAAATTTCACTGATGATTTGTTTTGACTCTTTTTATTTTCCAATTGGATGAAGTATTGGCTGTACGTTCGTTGTTATCTACATTTTTAGCCTTTTTTTTCTAATCACAGTCTTCGTAATTTTCATTTTTGCTGATCTTTTATACGCATGCGTACTTCTTGTAATTGGAGGAAAAGTTCACTATTATTAAGAACATCTTTCTGTCTTAATACATTACAATCCATTTTAAATAATTTAATCTCAGATTTTTTGTTTGGAATGTTGTTAGGAATATTTATTATTTATTTTTAATAAATCCCAAAATTCAAGTGAATAATCATGATATTTTAATTCTTTATATCAAAATTCTGTGATCAGTGTTTTTATTATGGTATAATTTACATTCAAGATATTGTATTTCCAGCAACCCTTACCAAAAGATGTTGAAGATTTTCATAAAATAGATTTAATTACTGGATCGTTATTTGATTGAGCATAGTCTACAGTGGTAGAATTTATAAAGGAATCTGCTATATTTTTGGAGAATATAAACTATCAATTTTGCAAACTAGTACAGATGGGTCCTGTGTATTTCAATACCATGTGTACATTTTCAGGGAAGGGGCTAATTTATGAAAGAATTGTATTAAATTTAAAGTCGATACCAGAGTTTTTATTTCTTAATAGAAGTATCACTATCATTATTGAATACGCATATTCTATCAATTTGGAGTTGATAATACAAATGAAGTCTCCTGCAAGAATGAGGTTATGATGTCCTGTAAAGTACGGGTACATGGCAGTGAAAAGGTCTCTTATCTGAATCAAGTTTGGGGTTATAAATGTTTATTGTGCGGTAACGTATTGTTATGCATATTTAATTTGTATTGTTTATTGGCATTTGTCAATGATTATATATTATGTATATCTGTATTTTGTAACTGACCTTTGTCCAAAATGAAGCAAATGGTCTACCTGACTAGTAAGAGTGGCATTTATCTTGTAAACAACAAAATAATAGCTAATGTCTAATGTCTCTCTCTCTCTCTCTCTCTCTCTCTCTCTCTCTCTCTCTCTCTCTCTCTCTCTCTCTCTCTCTCTCTCTCTCTCTCTCTCTCTCTCTCTCTCTCTCTCTCTCTCTCTCTCTCTCTCTCATTGAACATATGCAAGGCGCATCAGCTCCATTCGCATATATCTGTCAGTTGATGCCACTGAAACACTTGTGTGTTCCTTAATACTTTCAAGAGTGGTCTATCGTAATTCAATTATGTCTGGTTCACCTCAATATCTACTTTAGAAACTCCAAAGAGTTCAAAACATTGCTGCCCGGATCATCCTTGGAGTACCACAATCAGAGCACGCCTCTCCGCTGCTCTGTACCCTACACTGGCTATCCATACGAATTAAACACAAAAGGTGTTCTCTGTGCTACGTTTCACTGACGGGCTCCAGTCCAACATACCTATCTGACCTCACCCATGTGTATACACCTGCAAGATGCTTACGCTCCTCTTCTGACACTCGTATTCTCACTATTTCCACTATTAAATTTAATAATAAAAATAATAAGATCAACGTACGTTAATTTGAAAATGTAATGCTATTATTAAAATTTATAATCGCCACTCCTGCAGAGTTACACGAGCCAAAACGTCAAATTCCACTAAAACATTATAAATGTTGTCGAATTTTTAAAGATAGGGTTTTGTTGTCGACATCAATTTCTTGCAGTTGAGGCAATATCAAAATTAAATGAGTCGTATTTAATTTTGATCAAATTTCCAATAAAATAAAATTTGAAAATATGTTGAAAATGCATTCTGCTAAACCCAACCAGTGTTTTGTCACACTTCTCGCATTTTTAGGGAAAAGCCATTGTTTATATTTTAAAGTTAAGAAACTCCTTACTAACAACAATTTCATTTTTTATGCATCATACAGGATAGAGATAAAACGGCTGTGTGAGAGCCATTTCCGTTAAACAGACAGACCTTATTTCCTTTTAATTTAGGAGGGGATTCGATCATGAAATGACCTTGGAATAATCGATAAGTTCCTCCCCCAGGAATGGAATTATTTTTTCTCAAATAAAGTATTTTTGATATTTATGTCCATAAAATGAAAACAATGTGCATATTTAATATTGTTAAATTAAATACTATATTATATTAAAGAAATATGAGTATTTTCTACCTGTTACTATTAAAATGTTAGTGGGGGATACTGTTTCTTTATAATAATGTTTTGACCAAACTGAGTGTTTCATTTCTGTTATCAAATGAAGATAAACTCTTTAATTGAGGTTCAGGTCAAGTAGAAGCATATGGCGTTTTTGCAAATTTCATACATATGTTATTATATTGATTTTATCAATTTACTTGTAAGATCGAGCGAGGAAGGATAATATTGCTTTACATTCCAAAAAGAAATGATAACTTGTTTTACTATTACTACAAAAAGCATGCAGTTTTTTTGTGCAAATTCCTATTTTTAAGTGTAATGGTTAGGATTTGGTCGATACGTGATAGTGGCCAATTAATCTTTAAAATTTTTAAACAGTTTTCGTACAATTTCTGTGCATGGAAAGTATGCATTTTATTTAGGTCAACATTTAAATATGTAATCTTAACTGTAATTCTATAAAATATCTGGCGAACAATTTCCATTTGACTTTATTATACTCTGGCTGTATTTATCACATTTGTGTCAATCAAAAGAATTGTAGCATACAACAAAGGTGAGGAATCTAATTTAGAATTCCATATAAACGTGAAGATATTTATATTATTCAAAGTAAGGCACTTTATGGGAAAATAGGCAAAGTAGCATGGCTTTAGACTTTTCTGTATGGACTTGTTAAATATAATTTATACAATAATAAGCAGTCCTTGAGCTCGCTTGTCAAATGTGAATAATGTATCGGTTACGCTGTATTGAATTACTGATTATTTTAGCTTTTCCTACCAGCTATTTCAGGGGCGAAAACCTACCTGTATTGAGCCAACAAGTACAAGATTGATTCATATCCTTTGAATGTACCTCTGAAACTAATTGTGCGCTGTAGAAGGAAAACACTTCATTACAAATAGAGTTTAAAAACATGTAGATACAATGCCGTTGTAGCTGCTCAAGGAATAGTCATATAAAATGTACCATCGTGACAACACATACGTATTTTCAAACAGAATTAAAGCTAAAGCGATCAATTTTCATTTCGTCTGGCATATAGATGTTTTGATGTTCAGATAAACGATAATATCACGTACATTGCCCGATAATTCCAATAACTTATTTATTATTCTTGTAATAAAGCTTTAATTCCTTGACTATTTTGACAAATGCAAGTTGATAATTAGTCAATCGACTATGTATTTATTGTTTCTGTTTATTTTTAGACAGTTTACGTTTACGTATGTCCGTTATAATCTTTGCAATGCTGTCGATGCCCTTGTGATATATATATATATATATATATATATATATATATATATATATATATATATATATATATATATATATATATATATATATATATATATATATATATATATATATATATATATATATACCATCCTCTAATGTTTGTTCACCAAAACCAAAATTGCTTTACAAGATGGCAGATAGTATCATACCATTCATTAATAGTATCATACCATTCATTAATAGTATCATACCATTCAATAGTATCATACCATTCATTAATAGTATCATACCATTCAAAACCAAAATTGCTTCACAAGATGGCAGATAGTATCATACCATTCATTAATCATATATGATATTTTACCACAAATAGTTATGTTACAATGAAAGTCAATGTCTCCCAAGCCAGATATTTAACCACGCATCCAGCCTCCAAAGTTTAATATTAAAACGATATTAATGTACAAATAAAAATCTCTTTAATCAGGTATTTGGTGAAATCAATGCATATTTGCCATTGTGATAATGCATCAAAGCAACTCGAAACTGACCATCTTTTATGCATTCACATGCATGAATTTCAAACGTATTATAACCCTTTATTTTAAATCAAGTATTGACTTTACGTGTTTGTATCTTTGTATCGAAATAGCACTTCAAAGAGATCCCACCATTTCAAATGGTTTTGTATCAATTTGTCATATTCTTTGCTCTTACAAATAAATTCATTGGAATGTTTATCTCCGAGTGCCATTAGTGTTTTAATATAATAACGATATTTTTCTAATGAATTTGTCTTTGATGATTTTCGCGACTTCTACTATATAAACTAATTTCATCTCTCTTTATCCACAGCGGGTGGTGTACTCAGCGTCAGAAACTTCATTTTTCCAGGCACAAAATTAAATAATGCTTTATCACGTTTTGTTTTTTTTTTCATCTTAAGACTAGCTAAATCTAAGATGTTGTTGTTCTAAGACAATTCCTAATTGATTAATTTATCAATAAGGTCCGGATAAGTGTTTGAAAGATCATACATATTTTGGGCAAGTTTGAAAAACCTGTATAATGCATTTAAATGAAACAGCGATTTATTTTTTACTGAAGTCTTAGAAATATTCCATAGATCTTGTAGTTTAGTCCAGGAATAATGTATACTCGTAAACTCTTTCAAAATACTGTATGTATCAATATGCTAAATGTACGTCATTTGTATATAATATACGCCGTGATAATTGCTTCATCTAATCAGTGCCGGATTTAGACAAAGCGGGGCCTTAAGCTATGGGAAGCTATGGAGGCCATATTTGGTATAAAATAAATTTGAGAGGCCCCTTCAGACTGAGTTCAGACTTTGGGGCCCTAAGCTGTAGCTTGTTTAGCTTATGCCTAAATCCGGTACTGCATCTAATATATTCTCAAACAGTCTCTACGAAAGATTTTGATGTCATCATATTCTTACTCCATATATTTTCTAATAAAATGTAGCCATACATAATGTAAGATATTCTCACACAAAGTAAATATTTTCTGGGAAATAAATAGAAAAAAAAAATGGTTTTTGTATAATAGATTGTATAAAATAGGGTGCGATCAATAATCCATTAGTAGGCACTTACTACAGTGACTTGAACTTGTATAGCAACATAACCTGAGGCTCACTACGGAAGGAGGCTCACCGCGGATTCACGAGTGTAATTTAAGGGTAAAGTCATCAGTTATAGAAGGCTTTAACCAATATCTGAACTACCGATAACGATAATACTCTAGTCCCTCCTCGGCTTTTCTTCCTTTTAAAGTGATTGAGTGCCAGGACTGCACTGCAAACCTCATAGAGTGGGATTTCTTTTAAAACATATACAACAGTGGAGCGTCTGTAAAGACCGGGACAGGAGTGTGTGTGTGTGTGTGTGTGTGTGTGTGTGTGTGTGTGTGTGTGTGTGTGTGTGTGCGTGTGTGTGTGTGGATACAATAGAATGGCTATCCAAATTTTTGTTTAGCCGTTGGTAGATATAGCGAGACGTTGTAAATAATAAAGCCTGGTCGTTTGATGGCGGGGGGTATCGAAATGGGTGTGGGGTTTGACTAGAGGATTGGAGGCAGCTGGCACAGCTTTCACTAACTTACCTTACTTCCCCAGCCCATCCCCACAGGCAGCTCAGCAAGAAACATTTTTAGATGAATCTGCAAAGTACTCTTCAGTGACATAAGTAAACAAAGCCACTGTCTGCACAGACTGTTTATCTGAGTGGCCATCCTCTTTCTTGAATTGTCATTTATTTATTTTTGCGTTGAATATTATTCAAAAGGGTGGATTTAAAAAAATGATAACAGTAGTACTTGAAATACCTGAATACTGCTTATCTGGGGTTAATAAAATCAAGTTTACAAAAAGCCACAAATTGTAATAAGGCCAAGAAGTGACACATATTTCCTTTGCAGACATTATTGAAGATAATACAAAGTTTGACTCCGTATTAGCCATTACCTTTGCCCTTTTGCCTTAATGGCACAGAAAGATATAATCATTCTCAATATTATCAATATGTTAAAATTACAGTATTCGTTTCTGTAAATGTGTCTGTCATTCAATATGAGCTTACTATTCATCTGACACTTAATGCTTTGCTCTGTCGTAAAGTCACCATTATATGATATCTTAATATATTGGACATAAGGCTGAAGGAATCGATGCTAATGTAAAACTATCATTATAATGATATCTTAATATATTAGGCATTAGGCTGTAGCAGTCGATGCTAATGCTATCTTAATATATTAGGCATTAGGCTGTAGCAGTCGGTTCTAATACAAAGCTATCATTATATATCTTAATATATATTAGCCAGAATACTGTCTCAGTCGACGCTACTAGTATAAAGGACAAACAGTCTAATTTCTAATTTATATAAAAAAATAAAAATGATGTCATTTTAAAATTGTACATTTTCATGCATGAAATCCCAACGTAATAACATATATAATATCACAACTGAAGGTACTATAAAATGCCACATTTTAATGAAGCGAGGAATGGAACTTTAATGAATAAAAATCGAATGCATTTTTATAATACGATAATTTAAAAGAAATGTAAATATTTAAAAAGTGGGGTGCATGGACTCTCCCACACATGGGCGGGCGGCATTTGCGCCCCCCCCCTTAACCTTTTAACATGAATTTACCCACATTAAAAATTTAATGGCTGGCACTGCATAGTTCCACCACACCAAACAAAATTCTGCGGGCATCCTTGCGGGAAGAGTGGTCCGTAGGGGATGCGCTGTTTTGCTTGTGAGTAACGATCTCAAGTCTATTGCTCAGAGACTTAGGCATTGTTTTGTTATAGTCCTAAGTTTTAATTTGTTATATTTGCATTTCAGTGCTGAAAGTATGAATTCCAATTCGACCTTTTTGAACCAGGCTTTAACTACTTGCAAGAGAGAAGTCTTGCTTTCGGCAAATTCTTCTCAGGTCCCGAAGTAGGGTGGAGTGGAGCAAAGGGTCACATATCTGAAAATTTCAATAAAATTAAAAAGTGTCATTTTCGAAAATAATTTACGCAAGTGTGTGGTATACCTTCCAAAACTCAAGTGGGGGGGGGCAAAAGAGGAAAAGAGGATAGAAATGATAAACAAATTGGGCCATGTGCGAATAGTGCGGTGAATTTTGATGGTACAGAAAGACAACGAAGTTTTGCTCATCTTATAAACAAAATATATATAGGAAACAAACTGATTCTTATACGAATCCACCGTAATTTTTCCATATGCAACAAGTAAGAGATTACGTGTGAAGTTGTTTGAGTCACTATTATTTCATGCTAACAACTGGTAAGATATTTGGGGCTGTAATATATTTTACGACACATCAGGTGTATACGTACCTGAATCTTTGCATACAAAAAGGGCATAGAAGAAAGAAAAGATCACAGCTCATATACCCAACTATATTCCTTGAACTCAATCAATATTTGTAAATCTTTTTACCTTCAAATGGTATGTCGGTATCACATGGAGTGCAAGGTTGTAAGTCGCCTTTATCTACTACTTCTAATTTTGTAATATCACATTTGAGACGACATCCATGAAACATTTCACCTGTTTCTGACCTAAGATTCATGTTTCAGCCCTAAATACAAATGGTATTTTTAATTTTGTAAACTCGACTTTTTTGTTTAAAATTCTCCCATGTTTACATAACCTTGTCGATTTCTCTTTAAATTTTACAAATTATTTGCAACAAACAGTCCCACAACAAACTTTATTATAATACATGTATAATCGAATGCACCTTTCATCATGGGATACTCAAATCATAAACACAATTCTTCTTGTTGTTTTATCTTTGTTTTGTAACATAACTACAAGAATTTTGGTAGAAAGCACCATGCCATTTAATCCCTACTTCAACCTCCAATTTATATTAGTTCCAAGAATCTTTGCCAGAAGAACAATCACTTATATATATATATATGTATATATATATATATATATATATATATATATATATATGTATATAAATATATATATATATATATATAGGTATATATGTATATATGTATATATATATATATATATATATATATATATATATATATATATAGAGAGAGAGAGAGAGAGAGAGAGAGAGAGAGAGAGAGAGAGAGAGAGAGAGAGAGAGAGAGAGAGAGAGAAAGAGAGAGAGAGAGTGAGTGAGAGAGAGATACACACATTTATATATATATATATATATATATATATATATATATATATATATATATATATATATATATATATATATATATATATATATATATATGAACCTAATACTACAATAATACTGAATAGTAAATAATAATTATATATGTGGCCGTGAGTAAATGTAGTAACACGTGTGATCCTTTATCCTGGTGCTAGTCATATAAGGGTACTCCATATAGGCATGATCACAATCCAAGTTTTCGGAAATAGTCTCCAAGTTTCATTATTTCTTCATTACACACTTCTGCCTTCACTCTCTCGTCGTGAATTCCAACTAAAAGAAGAGCGTAAGAACGACAGACAGTACAGCCACAAAGTCCATCGCGCGCATATATACCGTTCTTCCCGTCTGCCAATTTGACCTCGTAGTGGTGTCCATTAACGTAGATTCCATTCCTGTATGCCACGTCAGGATATGTGCACCCTTCTATCATCTCTTCTAATTCATTGTTCTTTACTATCATTCCCTCGCTGCAGACGATAAGTCTTTTGGTTTTAAGGTCAAATATTGCTAACCTACATGGTGTGGAATCCACTAAGTTGTCGCTGATGTAGTTGTCCCAGAGTTTCATCAGGTACTCCTCCCTGAGCGTTGTGTCGTGACGTATTGCGACGTCAGTCGTCATTTCTGACAATGTAAAAATGACAAATAACTTAAACAAGTTAAATATCTTTCTTAAAATATCTTATTCCAGATTATTTATATATTATAATATTTGTTTCCTGTTACACGTACATGATACTGTTCCACTAACTGTACGCTGCTCCACAAAGGTGTATGATTTATTCCTGCATGTAATTCTAACGATCACTTGGAAGATCGTACTATGTGGTTGGCGCTGATACAGTAATCAAGAATCACACCAACGGATATAGAAGAGGTCAAATAATTACACTTAACTGCTTTCTGTGATTTTTAACTCCGTCCAAAATATTTTTTTCCAATGGCTTACGAAAAGTCTCATACTCATAACTTGTCCACCTATTCCATGCTCTGTATGTCCTACGTTTAATTCAAACTTGCTTCTCTCAAATTCGAATAAATTTTATAGGCGATATGTCTATTCAGCTATTATAAATGAGTCAATAAACATGGGCCTTGTATCCAGGGAAGCCTGAATGTTTTTCAATCCTTCATTTTCACCGCCATTGTCGCTGGCCGATTCGAGCTATTACGGCGAACAAAACATACCCGCCTATCAATGGAATACATTACTTGTCATCAATTTAGGTGTATAAAATTCTATTTTGACTTTGGTTCAAAGATCATGTGTTGGCATGTTCCATTTTTGCGTTATCCAAACACAGCTAATCGTTTAAGTGGTTTTGTTATTGATATTTGAGAATGACTTCAAGTACATACGTGAAACATTACAAAAGTCAACCGGCGAGGATACCTGTCAAAGATTTTTAGATTTTTATTTTTTATTTTTAGATGAATTCGGTCAACATAAATACATACAATTCGAAACGTAACGAGTTCGTATGGTCTCCATTGTATTATATTTTGTAGGTAATTCATTTTCTTTTTACCACATTCTCCAAGTTGATTAACTAAGAACTAAAGTAGTATTTTCTTGTTGATCCAATACTAGTCGAATTACGGTCGAGGCAGTAGCGGTAATGTGTATTGAATGAATGTTTATTGAATAAGCTGTTTCAATTTTGTATTTGTAAATGATCATCATTGATTGGGAACTAATCAGTAGTTAAATATAATTAAAACTAATTAATATTTACCTTAACAATTCAAGATTAAATTTGTAGGTTAACTAGTGAATAAAGACAATTAAACACGGGGTACCAAATTGGACTACTCTTATAGTCATACAAACTTGTGTAAAAGAACTGGATGACGGGGGAAAAGGAAAAAGTCAATATTTTTAATGAGAAACAGTTATGTATGGATTTTAATCATTTAAGTGTCAAGAGCAAAATCTGCGAATATATGGAGACAATTTAATAGACGCACACTTTATTGACTCTAATGGCGACTTGGTTACACAGTGTGCATATTGCAAATGTGTTAATCGCAGAAATGTTGTTTAATTTTGATTACACGAAAATATCAGAAGTGACAGTCTATAGATAGAATCATGCCTGTCCGTCCATGTGGCTTATATGTATATCTCGACATATATATCATTTAATTTCTATGCTGGTCTACAGTATCAAACATGCCAAGAAACTACGTTATATTTTAGATATTAATGTTCAAAATTTTGTTTGACACTACATACAGCGAGGCAGCTGTTAGTATCATTTTTATGAGTATCTGGCATGACTTTCACAGGGTTCGAACCCGCGACCTCCCGCATCCAAGGCAGATACTCTAACGACTAGGCCACTGGAGCGATCTCAATAAATAGGTAATTACTAGTATATCATATTGGTATGATGATTATTTAAAATAATTGAAGATTGATCAGAAAGTCAAACGATCAAGTTATCATTTTTTGTTTCCATAATCGAATATAACCTAGTAGTTAGAGAGTCCGCCTCAGATGCGGGATGTCGTGGGTTCGAACCCCGGCTGAGTCATACCAAAGACTTACAAAAAATGGTGCTAACAGCTGCCTCCCTTGGCGCTCAGCATTAACAGGTTAGTGTTAGGACTGGTTGTCCTGGTGTCAGGATAATGTGATTAGGTTGGACATCATGCCATATGTCTGCGCATGATGCCAAAGTGCCAGACATCACTATAAAACTGTCACACTGCAGACATATTAGCGATATGACGGAAAAATTGTTAAAGCTACGTTAAAAATCTAAATCACACACACACACACACACACACACACACACACACACACACTTTGTAAAACGATGCATCTCAGCGAGTAATACACATTCATCACAAAACTAGGTAAACTTGGCCCATATTTTACGATTCATTTACTTCGGTTAATTTGTAAGTTTTCAAGTATATTTCTTATGTCATGTTCATGATAGAATCAGCAAAATAGATCGTAGTATGAGTCTCTAATAGCTTTACACCATTACAAGAAAAGAAAATTGAATTGATTTAACATTACATACTGTAATAAAATTAAGGTTTTATCGCTCCGTTTATGCAATTCTTAGGTTTGTGTGATTACTTGTTTGATTATTGGAATTCGGTGTAATGGGAAATATTCCTTAGCCCAGAATAATTAGCCAATTATTAAGAGCAAACGTCACAGACAGAAAGTGTTAGTGAATTTCCATGATGCCATGGTCAATGAATAGCGAATTCAGACCCAATCCGCATGATTGTCTCTGTCGTGATGTAATACTTTATAAAATCTAGTGGTGTACATTGGATTTGTGACTGCAGTGGCAGTATTTATGGCAGAGAACAGGTAAATTACACAATGGAATAAATGAGAAGGGACTCGGCAGATACCGTTTATGTCGCCATGGTGGCAAATGTGGTGTAGTTTTGCTGGTGTGATGTGCCTTGAAACCATAGATTGATTGGCCCAATGTAGCGTAGTCAAAATAGTCCCCTCTTTTAGGGATAGTTGTAGAGTTTCTACGGTGTGAACTACTGATGGAACGGAAAGTTGATGTCGAGAAACTATGCGGATGTGCGGTTGATAGTTATTTGACAATTTGTAAATAATTTGGTCTTGTTTTGGTAAGAGTAAAATTTACGTATAGAATGGACACGTCGGGCTTTCCAACCTACAAATGAAGTTGTATAGCAGTCTTTGGAAATTTGTGGTAAATTTATTACTTCCAGCGGGATTCGCGCCAAGGTTTTGACACCGCTTGGTCAAGCAAAGACCCCTGGCGTGTAACATTATTTTACTGGCTTATTTTACTTGCGGGGTTTTCTTTGCGTTTAACTCATGACCAAATAATCTATCCGTGTTCGGTATGCCTACTATTATATTTAGAATAATGAAAATGGTGGTAACAGGATGCGTCTTGATGAGTTCTCTACCCACTTCAAAAACTTGAGCATGTGTGACCCCAATTTAAGTTTAAAGTGGGTCATTATGACCCATACAGTGAAAACTCGAAAACTAAATAAATTATCTTCAGTTCGTATGTGAGTAGGAAGTATGCAAGTGTAGAGGTAGGAAGGGTATAACTTGTTTGCATATATGTATATATTTGTGTTTGAATATCTTCACCATACTTAAAATATAAAGACATATAGACAAATAACATCAAGACATATAGACTAAAATGATCAAGACCTATAAACTAAAACATCAAGACATATAGACTAAAACATCAAGACATATAGACTAAAACATCAATACATAAAAGCTAAAAATAAAGACATATAGACTAAAACATCAAGACCAATAAACCAAAACATCAAGACATATAGACTAAAACATCAAGACATATAGAGTTTTGTTGTTGGTGTTGTTGTTGTTGGGCTTAACGCCATTTCTCAGCACACGATAGGCTATTCATGGCCGCCAGTATTAACGGTGGAGGAAGAAACCGGGAAATAACCGGAAAGAACCACCGACCCACAAAAAGCTACTGGCAAGCTTTCTCACATATCAACATTCGCCGAATCCTAGACTCGAACACATGCAGACAGAGGTGAGATGGCAGTGATCCGTAAGGGACAGCGCTTTAGACCACTAGGCCACTCAGGGCCACTGACATATAGACTAAAACATCATTACATATAGACTAAAAATATATAAAAAAATCATATAGACTCTAATATCAAGACCTAGAAACTTAAACGGCAGGACATATATACTAAAAACATCAAGACATATAGACTAAAACGTCAGAATATATCGACTAAAAACATCAAGTCATAAAGACTAAAATATCAAGACAATTATACTAAAATATCAAGATATATTAAACTAAAATATTAAGACATATAGACTAAAACATGACGACATATGAAACTAAAAAATCAAGGCATATATACTAAAACATCAAGACATATAGACTAAAAACATCACGACACAGGGACTGAAAATATCAAGAACGTCAAAACATTGAGACAATTGTAGTTTGAGTATATTCTCGTAAATAAAAATCACAAAAATCGAGGTTTCTTTTTACTGCACAATGTTTTGACGTGTTCATAAGTTGCAACGTGTTTGCACAAGAGTTTTGTCTTAAAGCATAAAGGCATAAAGGAAATTATTCTACCTTAAGGTATCTTGTTCTGTCTTTTACAGCATTCAGATACCTTTCCTACATAATTGTGTCCCAGTGTATATAGTTAAATAGTTATTTGCATTTCACTGTGATCTGTACAAAGCTGATGTGAATTTGTTATACAGCTCATGAGGTAAACGCATCTCTTCTACATTATCCACGAGATTCATATTCTGGATCGACCAAAGGAAGGTAACTACACTACAGATACTATCTGGAATAATTGTTTATACTCCTTTCCTGAAATTGCACATCAAAACTGAGACACTGTACATTGCTTACCCTGAAAATTTGTGAGTGGTTCCCTTTAGATATTTTGGACTATGGCGATCAAATACACTATCTGCAACGGTCGACTAACAATTTTATGATCTGACCAATCTGGTTAAAATCAGACTTACAATGTTATATATGAAGATCTTACAACAACCGCTTAAGGGTCATGTTCTGGTAACCTATGTTATTAGCATAATCACTAATTTCATCAACCAATCTGATGAAGTCTCATATCTTCATGTTAGGAGGCTGAGCAGTGTGGATAAAGAGCATGAATGTATACCGAACGGTTTTGGAACCGTAGGCCACGCGTATATGTCCCCAGTTCTTTCATTTTTCGTCCATGATGTCTAGATGCAGACCACAGGCTTAAAAGAAAGCTATTTGGTCTCCTTATTTTCCTCTTGCATCTAGTCTGGATGATCCAATCTTCTAAATTTGTCCTGCGTTTTCATTAAGTTAGTATTGAGGCAGTAAAATTGCATCTCCCTCTTCTTCTGCTCCATTACACTTTTCTCCTCTGCCAAAGCAGCGTTTATATTTAAAAGTTCTTCTTCCGCCACCTCTCTAACGAACATCTTGGTTGTCGTAAGTGAGATCACATTTCCTCTGTCTTTTCAATGAGGTGTTCCATCTTCTCCATGAAACTGATGGCTTCTTTTAATTCTCTCACTTTACAAGGTTGGATAGTAGACATTCTTCTAGTTAATACGATCGGCGATGAATAGTATTACTTACTTATCTAAGTTTTCTTGGATTATATTCGCGTCCTACCAGTGACATATGCGACTGGTTACCGCGTACTATTAATTTTACACCAGTTGATGGAAGGGGGGGGAGCACCCATCTGTCATTTAACACAGATTTCGGTTAACAAATCCCAGTTAACACAACCCAAAAATATTTTTGTGTTCCTAATCGTGTGAAATATATGCTAGAGCGGGATTTAAGACCGGTTGTCCAGTGAATATTAAAAGAGTTCTTAGCGAATTAAGCGTTCCAAACCGAAAGGAATACCTTTAGGCAATTGTGTAATTATTTTAGCACTTTTAAGGGCTGAGATTGACCCATATCGGGGGGCACATGAATAGTCTCAGTCTGCTGGGCACCTTGGTGCTATCAGGGTCAATAAGGTCAGCTACTATTAAGGTGCTCATTGGAGGCCAGTGTGATGCGTCAGTTCGGTAATTAGTATATCTATATCAGAGAAATCGAGATCAGCACCTCGAGAGGAGGAGATACACTAGATTTCTCCAAGTTTTCGAATGTTGTCTGCTGAAATTCTGGCGCGGTCTCTTGTGTTTCTTAATATCCAGCCGTCACATTTTAGGTTTTTTTGACTGTTAATACTGTCCTCATGTACTACATGTGCCGCCCATCCTTGTCCCTGTCTTCCACTATGTTATTTATTCTCAGGTCACTTGCCTGGTCAAGTAGGTACTAGTTCCATGATAAAACAGATTATAGCAGCCAAGAAGTTCGTCACACTAAACTCCGACTGTGGATTCGGTGTTGTAAGATGTGGGTGAATTTTACGCGCAGCCACTTCTTGAGTTTTATGACTTATTTACCCTGACATTTGAGTGCTTGTTAATTTGCTATTATTGCTCGTAGTGGTTGGGGGTAATTATTTCAACGTTTTGAGTTCGGAAATCGTCTTGAAACTCTTGTTTATTTTTCCTTCCTCCTTCTTCTCTTCATCTCTTTCCTGCCTTGTCACCAAAAATGATGGAATTTATACAGGTATCATAGGATGTTGCTTTCTAGTTTCCAAATTCGTAGCTAGGGGTGGGGTATATGTTGGAATTGTCTGTGTTGTTTGTGCCTTATCTTCCTATTGGGTACCTTTGGAGTGGAGATTCAGCTGTTGGCCTGCATTGGTTTTTCTATCATTGATTGCAGTCTTCATCTGGTTGGTCCGGGGAGGGGGGCGGCTTTAGTTTAGTTTCTATTATCTCCCCATATTAGGAGAAAAGTGGTTCTCTTCTTCTGGGCTCTTAATATCCACCCTAAAGTTGTGCTCAGACCATGGTCTTTCAATGTGCGTCTGTGGCACCTTTCATTTCTTCCACTTCTTCTTGTCGTCGATCACATGTTTCCAGTCAAGAGAACAAGTTGATTGGAAAATATCTAAATGCATCATTGTCCCTCTATAACAGTTTCCTATCTCGATCTAGTTTCTTGAGTTCATCCAAGAAGCGACAAACAGAAGATTTTCATTGATTGCTAAGATTTCGCTAAGTTTTCCAGTCGTATTTCTGCTCATTCTTGTATTCTTTGTTGCCAATCTTGTCTTGACTAGGATTTAAGTTGCGTGGGACCATTAGGCCATGTGCGAATTTCTAGTTTGTTTTTTTTTAATTTCTCGTCCCGATATCGTCTCCTGCTGATCAAAGATTTAATTTGTGCGCAAGTAGATGGTGTCGTCATGAATTTTGAATATGCAGACTCTGTACTTTTGGCGGATTTATTATGCTAGTATAATTAAGGATGATGGAATTATATTGTTTATCGGATCTTGCCAAGGATTAATATCCTGGTAGTTGTAATCGCCATCACCGTTGTCTTGAGTTGTGGATTACATTGATTTGATCGATCAATTTATATTCCTAATCTTGGGGTCAGATTATTGGGTCTTACGTTTCTATGTTAGTGAATCTGTGGCTGAGTCCGATGGTATGGGCTTTGACAACCTTATATTTTTGTGATTATGGGATAAGTTTGTTGGGTCCTTTGCTTGGTATTAATATATCAATCAATGTCATCCTGTTCAGTGAAGCTAGATTGTCGCGGATTGGACCACCCAATATAATTTCATTATTCTTCAGGGTGTGAGATGTTACTTTTATTTGGTTTTCCTGGCAATTCTCCGATACCAATATCCTAGTACAAAAGAAAGAGAGTAGTGTAGAGAGTAGTTTAGTTTTTTTTCAGTTGGATGTTGTTGTTAGGGGTGTAGCATGTGTTAGAGGGGCAAATCAGGCCACATTCCTTACATTATACAGGACTCCCATCCGATCCAAAATTGACTCTTCTGTACAGTCTAGTGTACTTAAATAATTGGATCGGACCCAACACCAGGCTCTAGTTATCTAGACCCGTGCTCTCGGTAGCACATCCACGGATGAATGCAGAATCTTAATCAGGGTACTTCCTCTCTTAAAAGGCGAATATACGAACAAGTTATCAATACGTAATAAATCGCACCCAACAAGAGCTATAACAGAGAGGTGAAATAAGCTCTTCAGACACAAACTGTGCATGAATTAACTAGGATGTTTAAAAAAAACACCACAAAACAATACATGGCCTAAAAAGTGAATCAACCATCACGCATATACAGGCGGAGATTATAAACTAACAAAGTCCAGTCTCAGATATAAAAAAAGCAGAGACCTACTTGTTGGTCTCATAACAGTTATGATAGGTACATCTCAGAATGTACAAAATGGATCTAAATCCCAGACTCACGACGCACTGCATCAGCAACGGCGATTCCATGAGAACCCTACCAGCAGAGAAACATGATTCGAGAAGTCTATTTGAGACTTAAAAACCCGGACAATGCTGCAAAATTAATTTGAGTGCCCTCCCATATTAATATCCATGGAAATAAATGGCAAGTTAATAAATAAACAAACAAATAAATAAAAAAGGGGAAAAAAAGAAATAATTAACATGAAATACGCTAACTGGATTACATAAACCAGAAGATATATGGTATAAATGCACGGTTTGCACATTTAACCAAACTTACATTGCCGAATGGCCGCACATTTTCTAAATTTAAAATCAGTCAGTCAGTCTGGCCATTCGTGGGTACAGTAGACAAGAATGAAAAATATTAAACATTGTCAGATGAGAAAGTTAAAGGAAGCCATCGATTTAATAGAGTGGGGGGGAGTACCGCCTAGTACAAATAAAAGCACAGTTGTGTTACCTTTAAGATATGTTAGGGGTGGGTGTAATTATCTCATTTCAAACAACTAAAATCTTTGTAAGAGAAACAATGGTGAAAGAAGTGAAAAGATTAAGGCAGCCTGGATGGAGGAAAGAAAAGGAGCGTCAGGAAGAAAGGTAAAAGAAGCATCAAACTAAAGAACGCCTCGGTGCCAACTGAATAAATGTCCAGGAAAAAATATAGAAGACGGGATCATCCAGAATGGATCCTTGATGGGGATAAAGAAGCCAAAGAGCAGTTTACATTTTAGCTGATAGTCTCCATGAAGACGTCAATAAAGAAAATCGTTTTTTAACAAACACCTTTGTCTTTATGAAGAAAAGAGAGATACTAATCTAATTGCCATTTGCGTTTGATTGTATGTGCTAATTTGCTGATTATTTTATGTCTATATTGTCAACAACTAAAATGTATGTATGTATGTATGTATGTATGTATGTATGTATGTATGTATGTATGTATGTATGTATGTATGTATGTATGTATGTATGTATGTATGTATGTATGTATGTATGTATGTATGTATGTATGTATGTATGTATGTATGTATTGAAATCGATGTTTAACTTATTATGATGATAGCATCTAAGTCACTTAATATTTAAAAAAGTGAGTTCACCTCGTGGTAGGAAGGTAAGTAGGTAGGTAGACAGACAGACAGACAGATCATAGATAGATAGATAGATAGATAGATAGATAGATAGATAGATAGATAGATAGATAGATAGATAGATAGATAGATAGATAGATAGATAGATAGATAGATAGATAGATAGATGCGGGCAGTCAGGTACAGTATATATGTAGGTAGCTGGATGGTTAGGCGGATGCATGTATACAAAATAAAAAAGGAAAAAATAAAACACATTGTTATTATTTAATGTTGCAAGAAAATTTAGTGCTCATAAATAAATAATAAACATGGATATTTAGTATTTACCAAACCTAATTTGTTGTCATCATATTCTAGCTGATGACATTCTATAACAAACGATGGATGAGTCACATTCCTTCACGGTAAATTTATCTTATTTTCTTTTTTGTTAGCAACTTCAAAATAGACACATTGATCACTGTTACATATTCAACTATTAGTTAACTTCTAGCAAAGCTAGCAGAGGAACTTCGGCCTCTTCTTTTGTTATCATTGAGAAAACGATATTTTCACAGGAAAGACCGAGGGTAATCCAATTTTCAATTTAAGAAAAAAAAAAAAGAAAGAAAGTTTTAAACACTTCCGGTTTCTGTCAGGCTTCGGAAAATGAGAAATATTGTAAGACAGTAAGCAATCGCATGTTATTGTAACATTCTTGACTGCTGTCCGGTGTGAAATATGCATTATGAAAAAACTATATTGTTTCAGCGTAGCCAGTATTGAAGTTAAACAAAGACAGCCCATATACTGACCGTGGTATCGGTTTCGGATCTGGCTGATTCCACAGGAGTTTGCAGTTTTATCAATAAATCACGACGAATTTTCTGACAACATGAAATCACCTTAACGGTATTATAAATATCTCCTGTGCTGATTCGGACCAGGCTTATCGTTATCGGCCCAAATAGATTCGGGTCACAATTAATTTCCCTGTATAGTCTCCATATTTGTTTCTCAGTACTGAACTTTCCGATATGTCCATATCAAAGTAAAAATCATATGCTAATCTAAAATACCTTCAAAGAATTCAAGGTGAAGTTCTTGTCATTATTGGTTATTCGGCATTTGTTTGACAAACTATATAGACTGTAAATACAAAGAAACGTGCAGTTGATCACAGATTACACTTCCGTATAAGCATCATTGCCTCATTACTCACTGTACACTTTCGACGAAATAACAGACAACCACACCATAATACCTAAATTCTAAAGAATATACAATTACCTTTAAGTCAATACCAGGAATGCTTCATCTGAAAATAATAGATTTGGCCCATATTTAACAAAGCCAGTGTCCTCTTTAATAATGACATAAAGTTGCTTAAGTAATAAAATACAACCTTGTGGCTTTTTTAAATTTTAAATTCAGAACTCTTTTTTATATAGGAATGATTAAAATCTTGTTAAACTTGAAATTATTTTACTGCTGTAAACAATGCAAATTCATTTACTGAAAGCTACCAACAATGTAATTTTCTGTCGGTTGTGATTTTCTTTTTATTTCTTTTACCTCAGCATAATTTATGTTTCTCCAAGTATTGGTTATAATTGTGCTTTATTTTACTACAATATTTTCTTCAAATTATTTAAGAACCATAAATTTTGATTTAAAAAAAACCTTCCCTACATAAGTTTTAATGGCTGGTCCCTAATAATATTGTGGTATGGAATGTGTCATGGCATGTTCAGAGATACTAAGTACAGAATTTGTTGTGGTGCTCTATTCTGTTAACAAACATGTTGCTTAAAGTTAAATAATGTACGTTTAAAGAATTTTTGTCAGCAAGCTCAGTAAATATACCAAATGAATAAAGTTATGGTCATTTACCATGTCAGCTTAAATTTTCCTAGCAATGCCAAATTTAGTATGAAAATCATCCTTACTTTCAATAAAGAAATAACAAAAAAAAATATTGCTAATCACTTGTCTTGACATGCAGGTATATTTATTTGCACTTTTGCCACATTTGTAAATGTTTGCTAGTAGAAAACCAAAGTAAGTTATACATGTAAACATTGCAGACTTAGTGAGATTCTTTTTTAATGACATTTAGAAAAATTATATGCACTCAGCCACTTTTAATTATTTTCTTAGATTAAGAAAAATTGTCTTGAAGTATGAAGTCAACATGAACCTAAAGCAATTAAATTTTTCTTTTACCTCATATTAAAACTCTTGTGAATGAATAAGTTAAGGATACAGTGTAATCAAGTCCAGACATTTTCTTATGCTGCTATTTCCTTAGGAAGGTGATAGAAGTAACCCTTTAGCCTCAGAGTTTTATTATCTCTGACATCACATTTCACATCTACTGAATAGATGAAGGTAACACAAAAATCATCAATTTATACCACATTCTACCTGTAATTTATAGCCCTCAGGCTAATAGTTTTCATTTTTATCTTGAGGGTCTGAGACATTGAAGATGCTTTTGTTATACTTTTGAATGCAACTTGATAATTTATTGGAGTGCAAACCAGGGCAACAGCCTTGAGACTCCACTATTTTTCTATGTATCTTTATTTTCTGCAGTGTCTGTCTTTTATTTTGTTGAACAGCCTATTGGTCATGATCCCTTTGATAAAATGTTGTCATATCATTCAGCATTGATCACAGAGTCCAGCCTTGGCCCAAAGTATGTAAGCTCAGTCATAATTTTGAAACTATAATATTGAGATTCAGCCCATTCACCCTCTAAACTACCAGCTATTTATATACTCACAGGATATGAGAAGACAAATTTAGATAAGCTACTAAGGTTGGCCCAAGATGATGTAATTCTGTTCTTATCCTTGAGGCTTGACTATAGGGGTGGAGATTTTGATGTATGTAGGATAGAATAGGTTGTGCAAGTGTGTGTTTCATACCCTTCTCTTTTTTGGATAATCCCTTCCTGCTTTTTCTGGTAAGAATTAATTTCAGTGACTACTGGTAAATGAATTTAAAAGATAATATATAAATAAAATGAGTAATTGCAATAAGTGTACCATAGAGATGTACTGACTCTAAAGTTTATTTTTTTCACTTGCAGTAACCATATTAGTCTTCTGTCCAGGGTTTGTTTCCATTAAATATGTGCAGTTGATGCCAACTATCAACAATGGCCTCAGAAAGAATGAAATTACCAAAGACAGAGGCATCAGAAATCAGCAAGTTACCAAAGACCATGGCTTCAGAAAGCACCAAGTTACCAAAGGCAGTGGGATCAGAAGGCACCAAGTTACCAAATACAGTGATATCAGAAAGCACCAAGTTACCAAAGGCAATGGCATCAGAAATCACAAAGTCCAAGCCAACAGCAGACAAGAGCCCAACAGAGACAAATAAGGTAAGATCTGATTGAGAAATTTCAGGTTGGAAACTTTCCTTATGGATTTTAAAAATAGGTGAAACATAGCTATTTTTTGTGAGTTGATGGTCTTTTGGTGAAGGAAAATATATCATTTATAGAAACTGATAAACACTGGTCACAAGCTAAGTTGCTGCTAAAATTTTCCAAGTAGTCACAAATATTTCTTTGAAATATATTGGCGTATATGATTGTCAAGCATCCATTCAGATCAAATCCTGTTAAAGATATGTTATAATATTTTGGGGTAAGCTTTAGTCTCAGAACGGCAAGTTTCAGTTTTTCCAGTCAGTTTCCAAGATAAGCTTTATAAAATTTGTAAAGCCCCACATTGTTATGAAAAATTGTTACATAAATTATACAACCTCAAAAATATAGACAATTGCATTTGCTGTACACAACTGTGTGGTCAACATCACATGCCCCAAAATTTAGATTTACTAGATTTGTCTTTTTCTTCTAAGTATTTTGATCACCTTTTGAAATTTTGAACATTGATAGCATAGAAGTTGTAATTTTTCCAGGATGTCATTATAGCAAGTTTGATAGTAGTAGTAAAGTAAATTGGTATGGATTGTTATAAAACCTTTGTGTTAACAGCATAAGAATATGGATTAGTTGAAATCTTTTTGAGGACTAAGTTTCCATATTGATGATGCTTTTTATATTGATGATGCTTTTTTAATATTTTTTTCACCAATATCTAATGGGCATATAAGGATAATAATGATATTTCAAAGCATCTACATAAATCTCCTGTTGCATAATCTACCTGCAGATCTTGGATACACTGTTACCTTGTTATCAAAAGTTAAAAGGACAGTTAAGATTCTGATCTTCTGATGCATTAAGCAGTAGCAGAGTCTGAGTCTAAACTGTTTGCAGATGTGCAATTGTTATGTAACTGCAAATAACCTTATATACCTCAACCTCAGTAACTTTCACACGTCTGGATCCAAAAATATAGACCACACTAATCCGCTAAACATCCAGAGATCCGCTGGGTTTGAGCCGGGGGTTGTGGAACTCTGCTGTTTAATGATTGAATCCTCGTTTTATAATTGTATTAAGGATAATTGTCAATAAAGCATGCTTTCAGATGAAGTTTGCATTATTCTGTATAAATTATATTTATTTTCAAAATGTCCAACATCTGAAAGATTTATAACATGATTCCAACTGGTTTCAACAACCAACAAGGCTTGTGTAAACATTCATGTATTACATCATGGCTTTTTGTTTTGTTGACTAGTCTTGTTCCTGGAGTAGTGTGTGTAGTATTTTATGAAGCAAGGAGTCAGCAAAGCAGGGAACCAGACTAACTATTGATAAACTACTAAGCAAGTTCCTTTTTATAAAAACCCTCAACATTTCATGAGACAATTGTCTACCTTGAAACTCAAGTTTTGAATTGTTCATTTTGTAACATTGATGCCGTGATTTCATTGCTAGTAACAGCAAAAAACTTCTTATCATCCTTGAGAATATCTGTATGTGCAAATTCAGGAATTCTGTGAAACTCATTTTCCCCACAATGCTTAGTTTCTATGAAACAAAGCTCTTTATTTTACAAAGCACTCATTTCGCTTGGTTGCCTTAATATCTTAAATCACAGTCATCATTGAGTAGGTTCATTTTAGGTTCATTTAAGTTAGTTTAGTTAGTAACATACACTATAATATTTGTAACAGTCTTCGATTGATCAAATGAAATGAGTTGCCTGACATGCAGGCAGGGGTAGCTGGTTCTTCAGCATGTTAGATTTGTATGCCTTTTAACTCTTTTTTTTTTTTATTCCACCTTCTTTATTTGATTCAAACAGCATAATTAACCTGATAATAGAAAAGGAGGCCTACTATTTATTTAGTGCAACAATACAACAAATGCTTTGCTAGTCCTGTATCAAAACATGGTTGGCACTTTTAATTAGCTTCTCAGAGAAACGCTCGTGGACATAGCTGTTATGGTAGATTGACACATTTTATGATTAATTACAAGAGGGCACATTGCATTTTATGATGATTACACTTAAACTGGACTAAAAGATAGAACTAGAACACAAATTTCAGCTGATAAAAAAATTAATTAATTGGTATTTATTTATTAAAGTACTGTTTCCACTAGGCGTAAGTGACATTCTCATGATCAAAATTTCCTTAAATATTGTTTATTACAGTGTACTAAGAATGTCATTTGGAAAGAATATGTAGTAAATTTTATTACTTCTTTTTAAAAAAATTTTTCATAGTGTTAATTAAAATTTCCAGGTTCTATGTTCCATTTTTAATACAACGAGTGATATATCAAAGTTTCTGTTACTAATTTTGCTCACGATTTTCTTCAAGTTCAACAAATAGGGATCAGTTTTGGGGTATTTTCTGGTTTAAAAAATGGGATCCACACATGACCACGCATTATAAGTGGGTTTGCAGGTTATCAGGGCACGATAGAGGAAGTGGTGTATCATGTATAAAGCCATTTGAAACACTTTAGGATTTTCTTGATTGTAGGAATACCATATATACTCACTTATAAAAGTTGATTTAAACTGCAAAGAAAAAAGATCTTGATTTGCCAGTACAAGTTTATGCCTGCTGATCATGGTCATTCTTGTTTGTTTGGCTGATTACTACTAACAAAATGCACAGACCTAGATCTGTTACTGCATAATGTGACAGTAGATCCAGGTCTGTGTAGTTTAAAATTTTACTCATCTTGTAAGTGAGTATATACAGTATGAGTCAATGATAAATTAATACTTTAGCAATATTTTATAATAAAAGGAAAATTCTTTCAGTGTGTAATATTTTAGCAGTATGTTACTGAAGTAAAAACTTGAACAGGAAATTACATGTAGCTTTGATATTAGAAATCCAAACACTGGCTGTGCTGCTTCATATCTCAAGCACACATTTGTTGCATCATCTTACAGTGGTGTGCCAGGTACCTGTAAGTAACAGATATCTTTGTTTTAAACTGATAGTGGTCTGTATAAGCAGGATGAAATACGAAACATTCAGTGTATTAAAACTGAAATTAATGGACTCAACTTGTCTGAAACAATGAGGAGTTTGTTGTAATGTAGTGTTCAAGGAAGGGTATTTTAATATAAATTTGTAATGTGAAACTATTTTATTATTTGTTGAAATCTAACATTGACCACTTCAGTGGCCTAGTGGTTAGAGAGTCCGACTCAGATGCAGGTGGTCGTGGGTTATATCCACAGCCGAATCATACCAAAAACTTATAAAAATGGTACTAACAGTTGCCTCACTTTGTGCTCAACATTAAGAGGTTAATGTTAGGACTGGTTGGCCTGGTGTCATGATAATGTGACTGGGTGGGACATAATGCTACATGTCAGCGGCATGATGCTTCAGTTCTAGACATCACTATAAACTGTCCCACTGCAGATATCATAGCGATATGACTAAAAAATTGTTAAAGCTTTGTTAAAAATTGAAATCACACACCATTTTAAGGTCGCCTTGATAACTAAACATATCATTGTTGCAATATTCATGTGATAGGGGGATTAATGGATGCAGAAATTCTCATATTTACTCTAATTTATTTTACTATTTGTGCCAGGTATTTGCAGCATTTGTTTTGGAGGACTGTACAGAATATGTAAGCAAATTTTATTTTGAGTTTGATTTGCATTACATATTTACTGTGTAAATATGCTGTAGTTGTATAAAGTTCTGTCAGTTGAGAGACTGGTTTATGTCCATATTTTTTTTTTAACAGTGGTGAGTTTATTTACTTCTGTGAGTTAACATTTAAACTATGCATTTATATAGGTGGATTTTTTTCTTACCCCTCCACCCCCATCCTACACACCCACTATCAGCTGAGCAATACCCTTAGTTTTGCTTCTTTATTGTCCTTGTTTTCAGGTTTTATGCCATTTTTTTTATATGATATTGTTATACATGACAATAAACTCCTGTGTTTCTTAATTGTCCATATTCAGAAAGATTAGACCATTTTTCCCCAATTTCCTTTTGTGACTTAAGTTGAAAAATGGCCACCAATATGTTCATTGAAAACAAGATATTCCAGAAGATGTGGTTAAAAAGGCTTACCCACGATCACAGCCAGTCATTAAAAGGAATTTTACATAATAATTTTATGGGTTTATTTGGACCAATCAGAATCACATACAGTGATATGTAAAACATTGTGATATCAAAAATATGAAACTGCACATACTATAGGAAAACTGTACCAACTATGTGAAAATCACATACATGTATGTGTATATTGGACTTTGCTGGTGGACAAACAGTACATCAGGAGATTATGTCTGTCAAAGTGCAGAGTGCCATTCTGACTGAATTGAGCAGTACATAGGTTGTCCATGTAATTTAAGTTTTTAGTGTATTAGTGTGCTGTCACCAAGTTCAGTAGATCAGGGTGTAAATTTAAATTTAAAAAGATAAAATTGTTTACCTTCACATAGAGTAAATATACTGTACAAGATTTATCTATACATTAAAACATAAGTTTTGGGGGGGAGACAACCTGTCCATATTCTTAATACACAAATAAGTTTTGTTGAATAATACAACCTGTCTTCAGTTAAATGTTCATTGCTGGAAGAACTTGTGGTTTTACAAGACTGGTTTTACTCTTTCTCTTTTACAGCCAAAGTTAAAGGAGACACCCAGCACAGGGGGAAAGAAGCCAACCAGAAATAAAACAAAACCACTTCACTTTTGGGCAAGTACTGATGTCAATAAATGGTTAAAGAAACATGGAGGGCACTGCCATGATTTGTATGGCAACTTGCTATTAGAGCAGGAAGTGACAGGTAAATAGTTTTGTTTAATTTGGGGGGGGGTGCTCTTTAAAACATGAAGACTTATATTTATGTTAAGGCAGTTGGTGTAAAGTGTCATACACAGCAATACACCATTGTAGCAGGACTGACCTAGTCTTGGCAGGATTTGAACTCACATCTCCTGGTCACAAGTCTGGCATCCTAACCGCTAAATCATATTTAGTCCATCACTGGAGAAATTATGTTCATGGATGTAAGTTTTATACGTTTTAATTTTCCTACTCTTGGTATCCTATCTTATATTGAGCATTTTTAGTCCTGGTGGATATGAACACTGATAAATAAAGCAGGCATTAGTTTTGTTATTGTTTTGGGTTTAACACCATTTCTCAGTGCAAGATAGGCTATACATGGCTGTAAGCATAATTAGTAGAAGAAGAAAACCTCCAGTCAGAACCACTGACCCAAAGGAAGCTACTGGCAGTTTTCTCACACAACCACAGTTGCCAAGCCTGAGGCTCATGTTTACTGAGGTGAGATGGCAGTGATTTGGACTACTTGGCTACCCAGGGTCTCAAATAATTTTGATAATAGCAAGTGCTGTTTTAAAATTTTAATGCAATTAAAAAATTTGCCCTAAATTAACAAATATAGTTTGCTTGTATAAGCATTTTTGAATAATCAATTCTTGTTTAACTGGTACTTAAGAGTGTTTGGTAATAGAACTCCTGTGCCACTGGTACTTCTGTACCTCTTGTATTGAGAGTACTGGGGTAGAGATCCTCAGCTGGCTGGTTAATTTCATTGTGTGACATGCACAAAATCAGTTTTGTAACTTTGTCAATTTGCCATTGTTTAGAAAATATTCCATTAATGTAAAAAATGCTGTCATTGTCTAAAATTTGGCATGTAATTAAATGAGAGGAATTTATTTCATATTTAGAATCTGTACTATTAGATTGTTCATTGTCTTTTTTCTGTGTAAATGTTCATTAAATTACTGAATTTTGAGATGTTTTATTGTAGTCCTTATACTTTTTTTAAATCTTTTTTGATGCATTTCTTTTAGGAAGGACATTGATAAGAATCAATGAGTTTAAGTTGGAGAGAATGGGAATTTCCAATTCCAATCATAGGTAGATATAGCCAGATCCTTATATATCATCTCTTATTAAAGTTTATGTTTTGATTTCTTTTAAATGTTGCCATTGTAGATTTGTTGCTTGAGAAAGTTGCATTACAAAATTACTTAGCTTATGGTGGTTAATTGCAAAAATGAAGCTTAAGTGGTTGCTGTCTCAACAAATACATATAAGGACTCACATAATTTAGTTAGGATTACAGTCTAATCACTATACATAATTTTATTGGGATTACCTTGATTATATATGATTTTATTGGGATTACATGGAAAATACAAAATTTTATTGGGAGTATCTGAATTACCTCCCTGTAAAATGGGAGATAACCATAGTTTTTCAAACAGTTTGTAGCATTTGCATTGGTCCAATCCTAATTTACTTCTTTTATCTTTTTTTCCTCTCCAGGTTTTTTAATTTAAATGGATTCTTTTATTTTACATGTAATGTTATAGTGTTCATTAATGGGATGGTTGGTAATATCATGATCCATGAATAAACAAGCATGATATTTTTGTAACAGTCATTGCTTTGTTATTAAATTATTGAAGGATAACAGGCTATACAGAACATTGCTAATAAAACAACTTAATTGTAACAAAACTCTGTATTTTAGTGTCAGTTATTTTAATTATTATCATGAACTAGTTAATTTGTCAATAGTTGTGTTTTAGTAACAATGTTTTTAATATTTTTTAGAATTAGTTAATTTTACAATGACTGCATTTTAGTATCGTTGATTAATATTACCTTGAAATAGTTAATTTGTCCACATCTGTGTTTTAGTGTCAGTGATGCTATTTAATATTAGTGTGAAATAATCTTTATACAGGAAATGCCACATATCCTTTTGCCAATGTTTCTCTGTTTAGGTAAATTAGTTTGAAGTTTCACAAAGAATGTAAGTGCATGTCATTTGGAGATATTGTTTTCTTTTGACTCTTTTTTTTTTTTGAACAACTTGTTATAGGAATGAGTTGATGCAGCATATACTGAGACTGAGGTTGAAGCATGAAACTGTAGAGCTGAAAAATCTGGATCAGAAAGGTACTTAACCTTTATCCTGCATTTATAAATGTATAGTGCAGACTCAGCTATGAAAAACATTGACACAGATTGGCTGCCACATTAAGTTTAAATCTAGATGAAGATTGTAATGAGGGGAGCAATTTTCAATACACATGTTGCTAATAGCTGTAGTTTAATAGATATAAGTGGAATAAATATTTGGACATATTGCTATATTTAATATTGAAAATAATGTTGCTGAAATGGACAAATGTTTCAATTCTAGAATTTTGATAGTTTGAAAAAATATAAATGAATAAAAAACAATTATAAATGATAAGTAAGATGGAAAAATGATGGTTTGAAAAAAGCAGTTAATATTACTGTGAATATTTTAATATTAAGGATTTGATTTTTATAAGATGAAGTTCCTTTTAGTTTTAAATAGAGATAGTTTATTAAAGCTTTCTATAATGATTTGGCATCTCTTCTGACATATTATAGCACTGTATAATCAAAAAATCCTTGCATGGAAAACCTGGTCTTTAGGCAAGTGGACTCATGGCAGGCGTCTTATGAGACAGGTTTTTTTTTTAGTTTATTATGTTTTTAAAGGTCATGCAGCATTCATGATATAGTTATGCACAAGGTCTTTGCATTTTAAGCAAATTATCTACACCTGTAAATGTCAAGAAACAACTTAAATACTTATAACTAAATACACAAAACATTTATTTATTAACTCTATCATTTTTTATGTCTGTTTTAGGCTCAGGATTTGAGCTTCCTCTCCCTGATACAAAGCACCAGTCAATCAAAGAAAAGAAGCAGTTTGTGGAGAAAAGATAATAATGTGCAATATTAACCCAATGTAGTTTGGAAAATTGCTTAGCGCAAAACTCAAACTCACATTAGAACATTTGACTTTCAGTAATTTGAATTAAAATAGTTTGAATCATAGAACTTATGGAAAATATAAAACTTGCTACCTCGGCTTGGACACTAATTTTCTTTTTGTGGATTTACTCCAGGCTTCATTTTTGATAGTTTGAGCTTGAGCTACAAAAAACAAAAGTTTAGGATGCAGTGTCAAAAATCATCTGATTTTATTCTCCATATGAACCAAACTAGTCATCAGAGTTTCTTGTAGTGTACAATTTTATATATAAGTAACATTATCTGCAAATGAAATTTCAATAACTTTTTGTTTGTCGTGATATTAGGGAACCCATAGTATTTCAGCATAATTATTTATGCATATTACCAGTTTAAATGCATGTGTTCAATAACAACTCACTGCTTTTAGCTGTTCATCAGTATTTCATAGATAGAAGATAAGGCATCAGTAAACCAAAGTCAGTGAAAAATACGAAAAATATATACAAGTCATATATAATATGATTTATTTTTAAAATATATCTTAAGTCATTTGAAAATAAGATTTATTAAAAAATTTCAATAACTCATGTGAACTAAGATTTTATTTAAAATTATATGTAAGTCATTTAAAGTACATATGTGGTCTTTATGCTTTAACAGTCCTGGCAAAAAGATGGTTATGGCAGTATTTCTGTTTTTATTAAAAATCATAACTAAAGTTTTGAAACAAATTTTATAAACCTTATTTATGAATATTTTGAGAGAGCATATCCATAATTAAAATCAGTTGAAATGATTGGGAAGTACAGAGAATTTCCATTTTATTCAGACACAATAGTGGTAGCCATTTTAAAGAGTTGCAGTTTACTACTCTTGCTTTCTGTAGGAAAATAGGCCACATAAAAAAGCACTTAGATGACGATGATAATCAAATTGTACCTGGGAGTTCCTTTACTCATTACCAATTCAGCCAAATAATGTATGAGGACAGAAAGTTATTAGATATTTTAATGGGTTTATGTACATTATTTATTTGTATGTTTAGTCAGATTATATTTACATTGTAATTCTAACCTTTTTGTTGTTTTTAAAAGTTTAGTTGGGTGTTGATGTACTACATATTTTGCATTTCATATTTAAAGAAAATGAATATTTTTATTTTTCAGAATGTTATCTGTTATTTGTATCTGTCTGCTTTATGTTTTATGTTATGTGTCATATGACAAATTTGAAATAACATAAATTGGACTTTAATATATGTATTGTTTATGTTATGTGCCATTTGAGATAGATTTGGAAAGTCATACATTGAATTTATTATATATATATATATATATATATATATATATATATATATATATATATATATATATATATATATATATATATATTAGAGCTATGTTTTAAATGTATGGTGAAAATCAAGGGTTTTTTTTCATGTTAGTTTAATACATATTGTATATGTTTCTAGGGCTATAAGCTACTTGTCAGACTAATCGTTTTAATTGTATTTATGGTTTTCATTTTCTTGACAGTCATCAGAGCTCAAATTGGATACCTACAAATTTGAAAATAAGCCTAATGTTTTTTTTTATCATGTGTAATTTTTGGCATGGCTTTTTTTGAAAAAAAATTTAATTTGATGAGGTTCAAGTAGAAATGCTTGTAAAAAACATTTACCATTACTGATTATTGATTTTCCAGAATATATCTTTTCTTGGAAAACTCGTTTTGTGTTTAATAAGTGCTTGTATATAAGATGATTTAATCTATTTAAAAATTTTGGAGACATATAATTTAGGTTGGCTTACTTTCAAGAGCAAATGTTTTGAGACTTGTATAATGTATTTTAGAGATAGAAATATTTTCAAAGAGAACTTTAATAAAAAAAATTTTGGATTTATTACTATGTTTAGTCATTTAGAAATTTTCTGGTATTATATAGAATTGTTTCATTCTTGGACCTGCAAAATGTTTAAGGAAATGGAGTTTCAAAAAGAGTAATAGGAATTTAGCAGCATTTATATAAACTTTGATAAATGTCCTGATAAGTTAGCCAGCAATAAGGTTTGCAGGGGACACAGTGTCATGTTGTTCATTATTATTTCATTTGTTACACCACATTTTAAAGCAATACGAAAACAAGATAACTAGAACCTAAATTGTACTCAAGAGTAGCTTGTGTATTTTCATCTATTTGTTCCTGACATCCTCTTGTGTAACAGAGTCTGAATGCCTCTCAGTAAGAAAAACTCAGCCATTCCAAATCTAGGCAACTTTGACACTTGTGTGACTTGGAGTTTCACCCATTTTTTTGTTATGCCTTGAACCTTTTTGACACTTTTAACCATTTTCCTCATACAAGCGCCATTTGACCCTCTACCATAGTCATATACAGGCGCCTTTTGGCACTTTACCCGATTCCCATACAAGTGCCTTTTGACAGCTCTGTAAACAGCAGCCATTTTGAGTGGAATTTTGTAGCGCCATCTTCGGGGAAAAAACCCTTATTAGATACTACATTCATTAGTGAGAACGACCATTATGTCAGATCACATGATCACTTTTTATGCTCTTGTCAAAATATATTTTTTAAAGTATGTAGGTCATAACTGTCTCGTATTCTCCATTCGACAAAATGTCAGTCTCTGATATCGTTCAGTACTTGCTCAAGTAGAATCACAACTATGAAAGCTTCAATAACTTAGGTAAAGGCACTGAGACAGATGTAGGAAGCCATTAGTTTTTATAAATTTTCAAATTCATCTGATTTAGTGATGTAGACGCAGACATAGAACTTGTAAAGTTTGAGTATGAAAAATTGCTGCTACGGTTGATTACGCAGCTTCACTGATTTGATAGTGAACAAGTTCTCTCAAGATTTTAAAGCACATGCAAAATTCTATTGTGAAAAATAATTATACAGCTATAACTACCATATTTTACTCTTAAATCTTTCCATACATAATATATGTGTACCAAAAATGTAAAATGGTTAAAATTGCTGTTAAACGTAACATACACTTCACTGCTTAACAGGCCTATGAGTAGCAGACTGCAATGTGTAACTTTGCTACATGCGTATCAAAGGGCTGAACAGCCATTCACTCTATGAGGGTAATGGTTAACTGATAAAATTAGTCATACCAAAACTGTCACTGACTTAATTAGCAGAATTGATATTTTAGACTATATTTTACCTATGCTCATGAAAATTGATATTAAATGCATCTCATTGAGAGTAATTAATCTATTTCAAAACTAGATCACTTTGACTTAGTTTTTGCACGTAAGTGATATTTGTATTTTTAGCCATTTGTTACATTCTCTGTATCTTTAGCCTATGTACATCGAAACTAATCAAAATTTGCTTTGGTCTTACAGTAATCAAACTTTGCTTTGGTCTTACAATAATCAAACTTTGCTTTAGTCTTACAGTAATCAAACTTTGCTTTGGTCTTACAGTAATCAACCTTTGCTTTGGTCTTACAATAATCAAACTTTGCTTTAGTCTTAGGAATCAAACTTTGCTTTGGTCTTACAGTAAACAAACTTTGCTTTGGTCTTATGTAATCAAACTTTGCTTTGGTCTTACAATAATCAAACTGCTTTGGTCTTAAGTAATCAAACTTTGCTTTGGTCTTACATTAATCAAACTTTGCTTTGGTCTTACAGTAATCAAACCTTGCTTTGGTCTTACAGTAATCAAACTTTGCTTTGGTCTTAAGTAATCAAACTTTGCTTTGGTCTTAAGTAATCAAACTTTGCTTTGGTCTTACAATAATCAAACTTTGCTTTGGTCTTAAGTAATCAAACTTTGCTTTGGTCTTACAGTAATCAAACTTTGCTTTGGTCTTAGGAATCAAACTTTGCTTTGGTCTTACAGTAAACAAACTTTGCTTTGGTCTTATGTAATCAAACTTTGCTTTGGTCTTACAATAATCAAACTGCTTTGGTCTTAAGTAATCAAACTTTGCTTTGGTCTTACATTAATCAAACTTTGCTTTGGTCTTAAGTAATCAAACTTTGCTTTGGTCTTAAGTAATCAAACTTTGCTTTGGTTTTAAGTAATCAATCCTTGCTTTGGTTTTACAGTAATCAAACTTTGCTTTGGTCTTACAGTAATCAAATTTTGCTTTGGTCTTAAGTAATCAAACTTTGCTTTGGTCTTAAGTAATCAAACTTTGCTTTGGTCTTACAATAATCAAACTTTGCTTTGGTCTTAAGTAATCAAACTTTGCTTTGGTCTTACAATGATCAAACTTTGCTTTGGTCTTAAGTAATCAAACTTTGCTTTGGTCTTACAATAATCAAACTTTGCTTTGGTCTTAAGTAATCAAACTTTGCTTTGGTCTTACAGTAATCAAACTTTGCTTTGGTCTTAAGTAATCAAACTTTGCTTTAGTCTTAAGTAATCAAACTTTGCTTTGGTCTTACAATAATCAAACTTTGCTTTGGTCTTAAGTAATCAAACTTTGCTTTGGTCTTACAGTAATCAAACTTTTCTTTGGTCTTACAGTAATCAAACTGCTTTGGTTTTAAGTAATCAAACTTTGCTTTGGTCTTACAGTAATCAAACTTTGCTTTGGTCTTAAGTAATCAAACTTTGCTTTGGTCTTACAGTAATCAAACTTTGCTTTGGTTTTACAGTAATCAAACTTTGCTTTGGTCTTACAGTAATCAAACTTTGCTTTGGTTTTACAGTAATCAAACTTTGCTTTGGTTTTACAGTAATCAAACTTTGCTTTGGTCTTACAGTAATCAAACTTTGCTTTGGTTTTACAGTAATCAAACTTTGCTTTGGTCTTACAGTAATCAAACTTTGCTTTGGTTTTACAGTAATCAAACTTTGCTTTGGTCTTACAGTAATCAAACTTTGCTTTGGTCTTAAGTAATCAAACTTTGCTTTGGTCTTATTACAGTAATCAAACTTTGCTTTGGTCTTAAGTAATCAAACTTTGCTTTGGTCTTACAGTAATCAAACTTTGCTTTGGTCTTACAGTAATCAAACTTTGCTTTGGTCTTAAGTATTCAAACTTTGCTTTGGTCTTACAGTAATCAAACTTTGCTTTGGTTTTACAGTAATCAAACTTTGCTTTGGTCTTACAGTAATCAAACTTTGCTTTGGTTTTACAGTAATCAAACTTTGCTTTGGTCTTACAGTAATCAAACTTTGCTTTGGTTTTACAGTAATCAAACTTTGCTTTGGTCTTACAGTAATCAAACTTTGCTTTGGTCTTAAGTAATCAAACTTTGCTTTGGTCTTACAGTAATCAAACTTTGCTTTGGTTTTACAGTAATCAAACTTTGCTTTGGTCTTACAGTAATCAAACTTTGCTTTGGTTTTACAGTAATCAAACTTTGCTTTGGTTTTACAGTAATCAAACTTTGCTTTGGTTTTACAGTAATCAAACTTTGCTTTGGTCTTACAGTAATCAAACTTTGCTTTGGTTTTACAGTAATCAAACTTTGCTTTGGTCTTACAGTAATCAAACTTTGCTTTGGTTTTACAGTAATCAAACTTTGCTTTGGTTTTACAGTAATCAAACTTTGCTTTGGTCTTACGTAATCAAACTTTGCTTTGGTTTTACAGTAATGAAGCATCATAATGAATAGCAATATTCTTTACTTCCTTCACATCCAGTCAGTAATGGGTTTTGCCTTTAAAGCAGCTTAAATCAACTCATGTATCTCTTAAATCCTACTATATGTACTATGATATCAGTCCTCCGTATATTGTGCCTGGTGACAAGGAGATTCATGTTTATATGCATAAACACCTTGTTGGTTGCTAGATTTATTATACATTACATTCCTGGTATGGCAAAAAGGCTTAGTGGGTTTTTGGCTTCTCTTTTTAAGCATCACTGTAACAAGAGTTTGGATACTATAGGTCACAGTAAAGTGTGTATAATGCATTTTATTTGGGTTAGGTTATAAGATTTAATTAGACAGTGGTGTAATGTCAGTGAACTTGATTGAACAAAGATTTGATTAATAGTCTAGCCATGTAACACCAGGCTTTCTCTTGTACATCTTTTAATCAACAATAACAGCTAGAGATCTGATGGAGTTGCCATTTGGAAGTTATTTTAATTGTATTGCTTCATTACACTGTGTCTCAGAAATTGTTTATCTTTGTTTATAACTTGTTCAGTACACTAAATTATTCCCTTGAGATTAATTCTCTTAATGTGAACATTTATTTGTAAGAAAAATAAAAATTTGTTGTACTATAAAAAATAAAATTGGAAAAATCTCAATTTAACTTTTTGACGTCACTATCATACTGACAGAATAACTCATCATTTCTTGCTGGTTATGTTCTTTGCATGAAATGAATCACAAAATTAAAACTAACCGTTATTTAATTTCCAGCTTCAAGAAAAATCCTAGTTCTGATGTACTTGGTGAATCTTGCTAACATCTCCTTGTTGCATGCATAAGTCTCTTTTATGACATAGCCTTCTTTCAGAATGCTGAGGGTACACAGCACTATGTAAATTAGAAATATTTGTCAACTATGTCATTATCTTTCTCTTGTTGTGTCTGTTTCAGTGAGTGGAAATTGATTCTGTCCTGCTGAATTTGCATCACTGGAAATTATCTACATATTTTTTCACTTTTGTTGTTGTTCTTTTGTATTTTACTCCATCTAGAGCTTTTACAGAATTTCCATTTTTTTCAGCTAACATGAAAGGTTTATTTTCATTGTTAGTGCTTAACTTGTGTTGGTTGATGGAGCAAAGCTGGATTTTCAACTGAAAGATAAGAAACTTTGCCCTTTCTCTTGATATCTACATATTATTTCATTTTCTCTTGTTTCATTTCATAGTTGTGGTTCTTACTGGGGTTTTCCTGGGTTCTTCCTCCACCATTAATATTGGCTGCAATATATAGTCTATCATGTGCTAAAAAATGGTGTTAAACCCAACAACAACTACTACAGCATGTTTTATCCAATGTTCAGAGATGAGGTTTTAACACCTGACAATTAATTTTTAACACTTGGGATGCAATTTGCATTCCATTGTTCAGAAAGGTAAATTTTTAACACTTGGGATGCAATTTGCATTCAATTGTTTAGAGATAAATTTTTAACATCTGAGAAACCAAATTATGGTCAGTTGTCATTGGTTATTTATACAGACAATCCATTCTCTCAATCCTTTTCAAAATATTCTCTGAAAATGTGGTCTTCATAACATGATCTGTTAGTACATGTACTATAATAATCAACACTACAAATATATAATGACCTGAAGGAAGTTGTCCAAAAATATCAATGGCAAGGCTGTGACATGGTCAATTTGGCAACTTGGTGGATTTCATAGGTTCTGGTGCCCATGTTGTACAGTCCAATTGACATAATTTGCATGATCTTAGAAAAAATGTTCAGCTTCTTTCTCCATCCCTGGTCTATAAACATGTATGTAATTTTTATTTAGTGTTAACACCTCCTAAATGAACCACTCCGGTGGCTTAATGGTTAGAAAAATCAGCACTGGATGCGGGAGGTCGTGGTTCGACCCACGGTTGAGTCATGCCAAAGACATACAAAAATGGTACTAACAGCTGCCTCGCTTGATGCTCAGCATTAAGAGGCTAGTGTTAGAACTAACTAGCCAGTATTTTTTTAAAACATTAAAGTAGTTCATCAGCCTGTGTAAAGCTTCTACTGTTACTGTTACAGCTAAATCTGAAATAAATTTTTCTTGTGTGTGGAAATTAAGCAAATCCAGACAGTTGCTTACTTGTGATGCACTTGTGGTTTTCTAGGTTCTAGAAGGCTTTAACTTTGCCCTTATCTGTTCCAGTACTTGTTCCTGAGACAAGAAGATACATAAATGTAGTCTTGACATGTTGAGGATACACTTTTTATTATTAAAATATACACTTCTTTTACTTTCTTTGCCAATAACTGTCTTTAATCTTTCTGTTGTATTCCTCATGACTTGATCCATGTACATGTTATTTGAAGAGTTGCATGCCCATTTCAGTCTCGCTGGACATACTGAGCAATTTGCTGGCACTTTTCTGTTACTGATGTGATACCAACCATCATTCTTGTGAAATATAAACCTTTGTGGGTTATGAATGTTGTGATCTGCCAAGATTCTCATTTCAGGTCCAACAATACCTTCATAATGTTTTTTACATTTCATTGATTGCAGGAATTGTGTCTTTTCTTGCTACTGCTATGATTGCCTGATATGCATAAAAGTATCTCTCCATTACACAACCATGCTACCATTAATAGGATAACCAATTCATTTATTATCTTGCCATTACACTTTCATACCATCACTGCTAGACCAACCCATTTAATATCACTTACTTTACACTTCCCTACCACCACTACCAGGCTAACTCATTCAGTATCTCTCCATTGCACTTCCATGCCACTAGGCAAATCCATTCAGTATTACTAGGCTAATCCATAGGGTTACACTTCGATACCACTGCTACTAGACTAATTCATAGGGTTACACATCCATACCAACCACTCCAGTGACCTAAGAAGGTCTGCCTCTAATGCAGGCGGTCACAGATTCAAAGCTGGCCAAGTCATACCAAAGACTTGTCAAAATGATACTAGCATCTACCTCACTTGCACTCAGCATTAAGAGGTTAGTGTTAGGACTGGTTGGCCTGGTATCAGGATAATGTGACTGGGTGGGACATCATGCTACATGTTTGCGGCATAATGCCCCAGTGCTAGACATCACTCTAAACTGACACACTGCAGACATTGAGGCGATATTACTAAAATCACACGCACACATTTCCATACCACGACTATTTGACTAATAAACAGGGTTATACTTTTATGCCACCACTACTTTGCTAATAAACAGGGTTATACTTTTTGTGCCACAGTTTGAAAAATGCAATAACTTTTAGCTTCTGCATTCACTAGTGTTTTTATTTCACTCAGTATTCATTTTAATGTGAAGTTCTGATACCCCTTTTTACTAAAGAATTATAAATAGTAACTTAATATGAGATTCTTTTTTACTGCAAGTTTTGTATACATGTTTGACATTAACTTTGCATTGTCTGTCATTTTTTAAGTTTTTACAAATATAGTTTTAAAATATTTGTTGGTGTCTTATCTACAATATATATATATATATATATATATATATATATATATATATATATATATATATATATATATAGTTCCATTTATAGAGTGTATAATATTAAGGAATAAAATATATTCGCTTCAAAATTTACATTATTATACACTATTATTTTTTCATAATGTTGAGTCAGTGATTTGTCATAAGGTTAGGTTATTTATCATAAAGGTAGGTGTACAGTAAAAACTGAGCTCTCTTCAATGGCCATCTCTCTTAAATGATTATAAATATATTCTAAGTGGTCATCAAATAGGTGGCTTGATCATACAACATTGGATAATTTAAGACCATTAGGTGAAACATAATATGCTATATAAAACGAGTTCTTTTCCTATAGTAAGAACAAAACATGCATGAAGGTTTGTATTTATTACATAGCCCTTATTTTACTCTTTCCCATTTGTATCTATTGAGGGAGTATAGTTAAGCAACAAATTGAGTTCTAAAGAGGTTCAGTTTGATTCTCTGTTTGCAACATGCTTAAAAAAAACTGCTTTAGATGAACACTTGTCTTTAGAGAGCACATAAAGGTGTTCACCTAACACAGGTTCTACTATAATTTACATATGACTTGCAAGTTATCTTTTTTTTTCTAATTTGTGCCTTGATTGCTTGAGCATTGTGAGAGATATGTATCATTGTTTCTGTAGTGACAGTAACATTGGTGTCATCAGTACAATGGAGTGGGGTTGAGCTGGTTACAGTGACAGTAACAGTTGTGTCATCAGTACAATGGAGTGGGGTTGAGCTGGTTACAGTGACAGTAACAGTTGTGTCATCAGTACAGTGGAGTAGGGTTGAGTTGGTTACAGTGACAGTAACAGTTGTGTCATCAGTACAGTGGAGTAGGGTTGAGTTGGTTACAGTGACAGTAACAGTTGTGTCATCAGTACAGTGGAGTAGGGTTGAGTTGGTTACAGCGACAGTAACAGTTATCTCATCAGTACAGTGGAGTAGGGTTGAGTTGGTTACATTGACAGTAACAGTTGTGTCATCAGTACAGTGGAGTAGGGTTGAGTTGGTTACAGCGACAGTAACAGTTGTGTCATCAGTACAGTGGAGTAGGGTTGAGTTGGTTACAGTGACAGTAACAGTTGTGTCATCAGTACAGTGGAGTAGGGTTGAGTTGGTTACAGTGACAGTAACAGTTGTGTCATCAGTACAATGGAGTGGGGTTGAGCTGGTTACAGTGACAGTAACAGTTGTGTCATCAGTACAGTGGAGTAGGGTTGAGTTGGTTATAATGATAGTTAAAGCGAGGGAGAAGGAGTGGGGTGCAGTAAAGTAGGTTACAGTGACAGTAATAATGATGTCATCAGAATGATGGGTTAATGTTGCATTGGTTACTGTGATAGTAACAGTGGTATCATCAGGGAGATGGAGTGGAGTGTAGGTAAGGTGGTGCTCACCAGCTATTATGTACTTTTGAGAGAGTGATGTATGTAAGGTGAAGTTGTTTGCACTTAAAACATGCACAGTGGAGAGAATGTTGGCATACCTGTATGCTCTTTCATGTATTATGGCTGACATTTTTTGGATATTTTACTTTTGGAAATTGTAAATGATCTTAGAACATTGCTAACTAAAATGACTGCTCCCTTGTGCTCCAAAAATAAACCTGAATTTGTCTAAAGTACACTATCCTTAGCAGCTATTAAAATAGGGAAAATTAATTTTACCAGACTAGACAATACCAGCTTCTCAAAGTGTAATGAATGAATTACCAAATATATAAAATGTTAAAAAAAGTTATTGGCTCTTAATTTTACAATTTACCTCTGAAGTTTGGGAAGTGAAAATGAGCAAGTGAAGCTAGCACTTTTTTGAAACATGCACATCTGGAGTAAGGCCAAGTTGTATACTCTCTAACCCATATTACACCCATCAATCATGCACCAAAATAAAGGGAATTAAAAAGGTTCTTTAAACAATACCCAAGATATACAAAGTCTTTTCTAAAAAGCTAGTATAACTAGTGAGGAAACCCGGGGAAATTCTTTTTCTTTAATATTCTAAACCTATGCTAAATGTGAAACTGTAGAGCACCACCTAAGTTTGTTACAGTGGCAGTAACAGTTGTCAGTGAGATGGAGTGGGGTGGGGTTGAGTTGGTTAGTGGCAGTAACAATTGTGTCATCAGTAAAATGGGGTGGGTGGGGTTGAGTTAATTGCAGAGACAGTAACAGTGGTGACATCAATGAAATGGGGTGGGTTTGAGTTGGTGACAGTAACAGTAGTGTCATCAGTTGGGTGGGGTGGGGAGTGAGTTGGTTAGATCATTGCACAAATAAAATTTTACATCAGGGAACCATGGAGTACATGTGATAAATATTATTCATCTTCAAATATTAATATGTAGTGTTACTATGTGACCTTATGTTTTCAATGCCTTTCACAACAAAACATAATGCAACTTCATAATTGCCAAAATCTACTATATGACTTGTTGAACCCTACAAGATTTGCGAGAGACAGAACTTGATAAATGGTCTTTACTTCCATGTTTACTTTGTAGTCACATACTGAAAAACTTGTATACAATCATGTTAAGTAATTAAGAGAAAGAAGATGCTGTGCATTTTAATTTTACATGTTAACTTCAGCCATATTCTTTCGTTAATGTATTTGGGTTCTAGTCACCCTTTTCTCATTTTGATCATTAAATTCTTACTGCATTTATGACCAACACAGTTGGTTGAGACACTGTACTCTCCATAGCAAGAAAATAAAGGTGCAAGATTTGATTAATAATGTTGATTTTTCATCTCTAAATATTTATGATCAACAACAATATTATGAAAATCCCACTTTTTCATGTGGCCAAAATGAATTGTATCATATTCAGTATCTCCTAACAAGCTTAATAATAACACACTAATATTTTTGAAGCAAAAGAGGGCAACATAGTGAGGGAAATATTATTGCCGCTAACATTGTGAATCAAATGAGAACAATAAAGTGAGGGAAAGACTATTTACTTATGCAGATATTCTAAATCAGAGGAAAACAACACAGTGAAGTTAAGATTACTTTTGTGAATATTCAGAATCAAAAGAGAACAACACAGGAAAAGATTACATAGGCTAATCTGAGTGAAATGAGGACAACACAGTGTAGGAGAGATTACTGTTGCTAACTTTCTGAAGTAAAAGAGGACAACACACTGGGAAAGATTACTTTTGCTAATATTCTTAAGTGAAGGAGGACAAAACATTGGGAAATTTTACTTTTGCTAATATTCTGAAGCATAAGAGTACAGCAACTTGGGAAAGATTACTTTTGCTAATATTCTTAAGGAGGATAATACTGGGAAAGATTATTTTTGCTAACATTGTGAAGTAAATGAGGAAAACATCCTGTGGAAAAGATTACTTTTGATAACATTCTGAAGCAAAATAAAACAAGAAAGTTCAGGAAAGATTAATTTTTGTTAATATTCTGATGCAAAAAGAGGACAACACCGTGGGAAAGATTACATTTGCTAATATTCTTAAGTAAAAGAGGACAATACACTTTGGGAAAGAATATTTTTCCTAATACATGTATTCTGAAGCAAGAGGACAACACAGTGGGAAAGATTACCTTTTGCTATTATTTTGAAGCAAAAAGAGAACACAGTGGGAAAGATTACTTTTGCTAATATTCTGAAGCAAAAGAGGACAACACAGTGGGAAAAAAATACTTTAGCTAATATTCTGAAGCAAAAGAGGATGACACAGTGGGACAGATTACTTTTGCTAATACATGCATTCTAAAGCAAAAGAGGACAACACTGTGGGAAAGATTACTTTTGCTAATATTCAGAAGCAAAAGAGGACAACAGAGTGGGAAAGATTACTTACTGCTACTCTTAAGACTTAACAATTATTAATTAGAATTCTTAATACTGTTTAAGAGAAGGAAAAAAACCTAATTTCTATGAATGTGTTGGCTCTAGGATAATTAATAAATATCTGATTAAAAATGTTTTTTTTTTGTTCAAGGTCATAATAATTATATCATGAAACTTATGTGACTAACATCCGAAATACACAATAATCTTGTTGTTTGCATGTATGCTTTCATTTTAAGAAGGCAGGGGCCAGTTTTTATGTACAAATTTAATGCCGCAATCAGTGACCTAGTACAAAAATTCATAAAAAATCAAATACACAAGTGAGCTCAAGAATGTCCATATTTTAAGATACCTATATTAAAACAAAGCATAAATATATTATCCACTTGACCAGGGAAGTCGGTGGCAGTTCATAGCAGAAGTTTATGCACCCAACCCCAAATTTATACCAGCAATTTTCATGTCCAAAGGTCATTTGTGACACCATGTGGTGCTCACAGTGCAAACACAAGCCCTTTTCCTAAATGACAATTCTGTCAAACAGTGTGTACTAAACAGGCTGATGCAGTTGAAAATAGTTGTCATCCAAGCCCTTTTTGAGATATTTTCCTTGCCCCAAACCCACATGTTTACTGCTATGAGAGGCTAGCTCTTCTTCCTAACTATTGGTATTTCACTATCAACATATTGCAGAGTAACTATGGAAGGTGTACATGCCTGACATCAATTTCAAAAACACGAGCCTGACACACCTTGTTTACAAATTTATCCATATCTTTAATTAGTAAACAATCATTGTTGAAAAAGTCACACCATAGACTTAATTTGAAATTTAAGCCTTAATTTAAGAAATTTGCCAGGGGCCAAATTATGAAACTGTACCCTGCCACCTTTATGTGCCCTCCATCATGTGGAGCATATTATGTCATTATGTATTGTTGTTGTTGGGCTTAACGCCATTTTTCAGTACACGACACAGGATTACAGGTTCAAAAGTCAAGATCACTGTGACTAAAATAAAGATAATAGTTTCTGCACAAGATCTCAAATTCTCTGCCATCTACAATTACAAAATTTGTGGATAGCATGTACTTGGTAAAGAAAAAACCCTATCCTTTGCTGGGTTGAAAGGTCAATGTCATTTTGACTGAAAGAAGAAAAATGGATTATGCACTGTAATTAGAATTCTCCAATCCTTACAGTTTTTAAACTTTGTGGGTGGTTTGTACTTGGGATAAGGAAGAACCCTATTGATTTCAGACTCAAACAACAACTTATCTGCAATTAGCGAATTTTGTTAATGGTTTGCAAATGGTGTAAGTAAAAATCATATTCATTTTGAATCAAAAGATAAAAGTCAAGGTCACTGTGACTAAAAGAAATAAAATGTTTTCTGCATAATGTTATTAGTTTTAACCACAGACTTGGCTAAGTCTTTGTGGACAACTTGAAATTGGTCTTGGGAAGAACCCTATTAAGTTTTGAGTCAAAAAGTTAAAAGGTCAAGGTCAGTGTGATTGGAAGAAGTAGAATGGCTTTTCCATCATTTTACCTAATATCTTTAACATTAGGAATTACTTTCTGCTACTTGAAGAATTCATTCCTCCAGAAAGACAGTAGACCATATACACAAAGGGAAGTAGCTCATAAATTATGCCCCCTAATTTTAGGTACATATACGCCTGTATACTGGATGTTTTTGCAACTGTGCATAGTTTCTTTGAATAATCTATCATAATTTGTGTTTAATTTTCACCATTCACTATGGTGTCAATAGTATAATTCACATTTTCATCTTTCATGGTGAATTCACTGGTGAATCTGTTGAGGTGTGAGTGTGTCGAGAATAGTGAGTGTTGAGAATAGTGAGTGTTGAGAATAGGTCACTTTCTAACACTATTTGGTAACACATTGGTCACAAGTTCTCTCTCTCTTAGACATTTAATTAGGGAATACTTCTGCATTGCCATTATAGTTCATGTTATTGTTAATCTGATACTATTAATATATCTAAACTGTCGGACAGCTGTTAACTACTTGCAATTTTTCTTCACCATTTTGCTATAAACAAATGTAGCATGCAACAGCAATTGTGATTGGTTGTATTATTTTCAACTTTCCATATTCCTTTAGCTAAGGTTAGCCAAAAGAATCGACCCTCATATGCCATATTGCTAGTGGCCTTTTCTTAAACAAAGCAATAAGCAAACATATTACATGTACTAGATCATAGGCATTCAGTGTGTCTAACTGAAGATGAAGGAAACTGCTACAATATTTTGATGTGTTGACAGAAGACAAACATTCTTGTGTCATTATATATATATATATATATATATATATATATATATATATATATATATATATATATATATATATATATATATATATATTCAATTTTAACACATTCATTTTTTAATAATTTTTTTTTTACCCAACCAAGTTTTCACTTTGGAAAAAATGGTTGTCAGGCATAAATTTTTTGTTGTCATGGGCTCTTGAGAAGTAGTAGTATTATAAGGGTTTGAGACTTTTTCCTTGACATGAGTTCAAGCATGAAATGTTTTATCACTTGTGAGTGCAGTGTCATGGATTGCTTTAGGGACACAAATATGAGCCTGCTTGCATGTATGCCTGTGCATGACCACTTTCTGTGCAAGTTTTGCAAGAACCAGTGTTTTAATCAGTAGCACTTTAGAAGAGCAATAATACAGTATATTAAATATACTTGTCTTTCCTCAATTAAATACCAATCATTCTATGTGAGAATATTAAATAATTGCAGCAGGCATACATCATTGAAAGTACTGCCATTTGGTATATATAATATCGTGAACAAATTTTAGTCTCTCGCTGATGAGGGAATTTGAATGCCTGTGCATTGGTGTGATTATACAGTCATAGAAATGTTAAAATCATTGTTGAGCCCAATTTATCAAAGAAGCTCAATAGGTGCTATATGATTTTTCAAATATGTATCCAGAGTTTCTTGAAAAATTAGTCATTACGAATCATGTTAAATTTCCAAGATGGAAACTCAGTGAAGAGTATTATAAGAAGCATGAAACGATAAGTCATTCTCTGATATTGTGCAGGAAAACAAAGTCACTAACGTTGATTGAGGCACCCAGTGATAACACTGTAATGACTAACGTAGACTGATGGCACTAAAGACAGTGATTGCATCGAAATAACCAGTGAGGATCACAATGGGCAAATCAATTAGAAAAATACTTTGGTAACACATATACTCACTAACTTTTTGAGGCTGTACAAATGTATGTGCAATGCTTCAAACCTGGAGCACTGTAAATAACAGAAGAAATTCTCAGAACAATACAGATATATAAAAACTGGGAAGCATTAATGTTGTTCCACTAAGTGGAATAATGTTTCCCAACTAGTAGAGTCTGGTGTGCCGAGCAGAGGGATCATCTCAAATTTACCTCATAGTATACACACAGAGCAAGCAGAAATATATTTTGGAATCTCAATTTTTCCTGGCATTTTGTGCAAGGGGTTTAATATGGCCAAAAAAGCTTTTTAATTCCTCTCCCTTATATCTTTTTAGTCTGAGATCACTATCACATATAATAGATATATCAAAACATACAATTCTTTCAGAGAACAACTTGTGCATGAAAAGGACAAAACAGAAAATTTGAGAAAGTGTGGTTTTTCATATCAGCTGTAGCGATTGTATGAATGAATGGTGAAACACTGTTGAAAACAATGATGATAGTACTCTTCAGTAGAGTGTCATTGGTAATATGTGAACATTGCATGTAGCATTCCCCCCCCATCACACTATGACACCAAACTGACCAGTTCTAACACTAACCTAATAATGCTGAGTGCCAAGCATGGCATCTGTTGATACCATTTTCATGTCTTTAGCATGACTCAGACAGGGTTTGAACCTGCCACCTCTCACATCCGAGGCAGACACTATCTACTTAGGTCATTAAAGTGGTTGCCAAATCGTCTTTTTGAACAGTTGAGCTCTCTGCCTTCTGGAATTCAGGAAGTTGGCAACTGAGGCAGCATTAACAACAATACTCATTTGTATCTCATTATTTGGCAAAGATGGCTGCCCATAAAATATGACCAATGAGAGCACACAACACAAGTATGGCCTGATTTACACACCTTACAATCTGTACAGCCAGATTAAACTATTTAGACCCAATGTACTTATTCCTGCTATTTGTGCTGACACCTGTAAAAAATGTAACCTAAGCAATGTCATGCATATGTAGAATCAATCATCATGTTACAATTTACAATGAAGAGGATGCTAATATTTTTAGAATTGCCAATGGAAACTACATACATAACCTTACATGTAATAACTGCTTGACAGAATTCATTAACAAGGTTGAGTACCAAATTGAGTTGAAGTATTATTGAGCCCTGGGCAAGCAATTAAAGTGGACATTTCTATCATTAGATGAAGACAGGCATATGAAGTGCAAAATAGTGAAGACTGAGTTAGATATATTTAGAAATATAGCTGAAATATACTTCCCTGATGTAAGCAGACACCAAAGAATCACTGAATTGATGAAAAGGCAAAGTGGATTCAGTATCTGCAAGACCTCGTGAAAGTGTATGCTTTGCAGCATGCGTGGAAAAAGTAACTCCACTCAGGTTGCCAAGTAAGTCTAATGTATAGGTTACAGAATGGCAACCGGGCCCCGAGTGGCTGAGTGGTCTAAAGCGCTGTCTGTTACGGATCACTGCCATCTCACCTCTGTCTGCGTGTGTTCGAGTCTAGGATTTGGCTAATGTAGATATGTGAGAAAGCTTGCCAGTAGCTTCTCGTGGGTCGGTGGTTCTTTCCGGTGATTTCCCGGTTTCTTCCTCCACCATTAATACTGGCCGCCATGAATAGCCTATCGTGTGCTGAAAAATGGCGTTAAGCTCAACAACAAACAAACAAACAAACAGAATGGCAACCAACATAAAATATAGTCATCAATTGCAAAGATTTGGTCACCAAATTATGCTATGCAAAATGTAGCTTGAAATATAGAATCTGATTCTTAAATTGGTCACATGATAAGTGTTCTCCCTTGTAATTTGTATAGTTTATGTCATACTTGTACTATAAATAACTACAAGGGAGAATACTTCTAACAATCTTTTTAAGAATCAACTGTTGTAACAGTATATCTTATAGGTAAATTGTAAACGATAAAAGCCCCTGTGATTGATATAAATGACCTTCAGCCTTTTTTTGTTGCCTGCTGGTGACCATTTTGCTGAATTTGTTCACCAATTTGAACTTTTGGTAGATATTTTGAGTAATTTACTCACAACTTGGAGCCATGTGACAATTTAAACCTATCTCTCTATTCAAGTTGAGATCAATCTTGTTGGATTTGCACAATGGCAAGAAGAAAAATGTTTAGCACTTTCTGATGGGGTGGATTGGTTGTCCTCCTGAAGTATTATAACTGGTTAACTGGTTAATATATCTGATGAAGAAATGAAAGTGCAATGAATTGACTAAAAAGTCCAACATTATATTTCCATTTTCTATAAAAAGCAAATGAAAAGAGTCTCTTAAATGAAATGATGTTCTACTGGCCAAAAAACAATTTCCAGGAATTCAAAATGAGACTATGTCTTGCTTTTAATTGCTGAATGCATAAACCATCTCTGACATTCTTCTGCAATAACAAAAATTTCAAATTAGTCACTGTGCTTAACATACTGGATGTCAGATTTAAACCATTTTCACTTATGGCATGAAGATATCATTTAGGACCTAAATTGTTCATAACAACGTATGACTTTACATTTTTTTGAAGGAGTAACAATAGCAAGATTTTCAAGATGACCATTCAGGTGGCCTTACTGGAAGTCTGATAAGCACCATTTTCATTCATTGAAAACACAATGTTGATATAAACATCTATGCAGAAGCAGCAATAACAAGATTTTCAAGATTCCATCCTGGATGTGCAAGCAGTACAATTTTATTCGAGTCAAACAAGACATCATCAGTCTTCTGATGAAAACCATGTGATAATATGACTTTTCCTTCAGGACAGGTAGCAATAATAAGCTTTTCAAGAACATCACTGTTGCAGCCATATTGGACATCAGATAAGCACCAATTTCATTTAGGATCAACTAGAGATCATCAGAAGTCTTCTAGTGAAAACTCCACAATGACATAACCGTCCATTTAGAAAGCAGTAGCAATAACAAGATTTCCAAGATGGCCTCTGTGGCAGCCCTATTGGAAATCTAAGCGGAACAGTTTTCATTTGATACCATGTAGTCCATGGGATAGACATGTGTGTACAGTTTTACGCTAATCCTCTAAGCAGTTTAGAAGAAATTGCAACAACTTGTGCTAATGGATGACAGACAACAGCCTATTCCATAAGCTCTTCTAGTCATTGACCAATAGATCTAAAAACAAAGAACACAGCATGTGCAATTCAGTTAGAGTAAAAATGAAGCTTTCTATTAGAATCAGCATGCTAAAATATATTGGACATCACTTCATATTAAACTGTATTTTAAAAATTTCCTACACATAAATATCAGTACCTTAAATTGGTTCTAAAATTTTTTAATAAAATAAACAAACTAACAGTACAAATAGTGAATGTAGTGGTGAAATGCATTCATACATTTTTCAAAGCAATACATCATGCAGAATTCGAGTAAAAAGAAAAATCAATACCACCTGAGGACATGTAGTTAACTCCAAACAAGAGGTGACAGGTCCATGTGGGAATGCTATTGCTCACTTGGTTGACAACTGCCTAATACCCAGGTGCATGATGTGATTGCTAAGAAATCTAAGTCAGTGGGATTGTTTCTGTTGCAAGCTCCTTCAATGCAGTTGATTCTGTATGTTATGCAAAACAACTGTTTCAAGGTTACTCCAGGCTTGTATCTTAAGACGAAAGTTCTTTTCAGGTGTGTGTGTGTATGGAGCTATTAAAATTTTTCTATTTTACTGCACTCACATTTCAAAGCAGGCGGACATCTTTTGTATATAAACATAAAAGCCCTTCTTGCCTGAAAGCTCTCTGTCTAGTGGTAATAAAAAAATTGTTATTTAAATGACTTCCATTTTCAGTAACTGCAGCCTATGTGTTGGTGAATCAACATCATATATGTAAATAAAACCTTTAATATCAAAATGACTGTCCAGTTTGGTTTATATAAGTTGAACAGGTTTGAAAAGTTGTTTACAGTTTCTGTATTTTTGTTTGTAGTATTGGTAGCCATATTTGATTACAGACTGGTATCATTTTGTATACATCTACAAACTTATTCCAGCTGCTTTCTGTAAAGTTTATTAAAATTCTGTTGAAAATATCTCACAAAGAACTTTTTGTTATTCTAATTTTAGCAATGGTGACATCTGATATCAGATTCGTATCATATGTATAATATTTAAAACTCAAGATGCTTCCATCAAATTTGGTAAAATTCTGTTGAGCGGTCTTTGTTAAGAATTTGGGAAGTTTTTTATTTTTATTTTTTCTAATAGTGGAAACCATATTCTGATATGTCCAAGTATCGTGATGATTTCTGTAAAATTTTATCAACATGTTTTCAGTGATTTTTGGGGCATAATTTTAAGACTTTTCTTTTTATAGCAAAGGTGACCATATTTGATGGCAAATCAGCACAATTTATATAAATTTGAAAACCCTTAATTCCAGGATGCACTCTTCCAAATTTTGTTAAAATTGGTCCAGTTTTTAAAAATGTTTCACACAGCAAATGCTCATAGACATATGAAGCATAATGGATGTAGAGGGTGTAGGCATGTCAGTTACAAAAGTATTCAAAACATAAATATATTCAAAGACGGTTCTTGCTCAAGAAAGACTTATCCTCATTTTAGTACTTAAAATAACAAGGGCCCCTCTAAAAGAGTGATCCTCTACTGATCAAAATTGATTTCCAGAAATCCATTATAAATCCATTTCTTCTTTTTTAATGGTGAGAACTTCAAACAAGTCTGATATTCTTGATTAACTCTAACATACCAAATTTAGTTAAAAGACTAATTTCTTACATTTCAGGTAACATGTTCACAATACATTCAGTAAATTCTTTACAATCGACTATGAACCTGACATCATGGAACTTAATCGCATCCTCTGTTTGAAAAAATCTATTGATATTATTGCTTTCAGAATAAATAAAAGAAAGTACTGAAGTCTTCAGAGTGATATTAACTTGTTCATTGGAACAAATTTCAATGTCTAGTCAAAATTCAGTTGTATATTTAACTATGATCATATGTTCATTAAAGAAACAAAATATGCAAGCAAATATGACCACTGAACTGACACCAAGGTGAATTAAATATCGTTTTCAAAAATCGTTCATAAATTGTTAACAAATCATTCACAAAAGTGCAGACATGCTGGTTGTAATGGCTGCATTACAAGAATTTTTTTAATGAAATCCCCATTTCAATGCAATAAATCATACAGAAGTAAACATAATGCATTCGCTAACTAGAAATAATAAGTCTTTGGTAAAAACCCAATACAATACAACAATCTGCCCAGGAGGATATGAAATATGATGTTCAAACACAGTACATTTTTCATTTAGGACCAACTCAACATCACATAAAGTTTTTCAGTTAAAACTCCTTGTTGATACAATTATCCATTCAGAATGAGCAGTGATGCAATTTTCAAGATGGCCACATCGGTTGCCATATTTGCATGTTTGAGGGCTTGTACAATGGGCACCATTTTCAATAAGACCAACTAGACATCATTAGAAGTCTTAAAGTGAAAATCCATATCAAGATGATCATACCTTCATAAGGAGCAGTTATAAAAAAATTTTAAAGCGGACCACCATGGCAACTTTTGTACAGCAGATTGGCACCAGAGTGGCCATAAATAAGTTCCCAAATTATGTAATGTCAAAGTCAAGTTTAAAGTAATAGTAAATAGGTAAAACTATCAAGGCACATGTTAAGACCTACACTACTAGCAGTGAAATAGTAGTTAGTTTATATTTTATATGATTGTCTGCTAGCAAAAAGGTCAGAAGAGGGATTAACACCGAGGTTAAAGATATTACTGATCTCATATGAGGATTAGTGAGAACAATAATTGCAGATATATTGTGGAAGAACATGAAAGTATTGCAAAATTTCCAAAACAATGTCAGGAAATATATAATATGGAAAACTGGCCCAGAAGTGAGAGGTGAGAGAACAACTTTGCAAAAGTCAAGTTAATGATTTGTATGGTATAATGCAACAGATGGCAGACTGGCATTAGAATTTGTATAGTATAATGCAATAGATGGCAGACAGGCTAGTGATTTGTATGGTATAATGCAACAGATGGCAGCTAGGCTGATGATTTGTATGGTATGATGTAATAGAAGGCAGACAGGCCAATGATTTGTATAGTATAATGTAACAGATGGCAGACAGGCTGATGATTTGTATGGTATAATGCAACAGATGGCAGATACGCTGGTGATCTGTTTGATATAATGCAAAAAATGTCAGAGAGGCTGATGATTTGTATGATGTAATGCAACAGATGACATAAATTTCATGATTTAATCCCATGTATAATCCCAGTGTTAGGAGACTATCATTTTAAGACTATACAAGCTGTGGTCCTAGAAAAAAAGTTTAATTTCACCTGTAAAGAAAGAGAAAAGAAATATTTTGATGCTCAGAATTGCACTGGACAGTGATTTGACACTGGTCAAAAATCCTATCTTAAGTATGTACGAGTACAAATAAAAAGGTATTTAAACAAATGAAATCTATCAAAAGTTGAGACCTGAATGCTTCATACTCAAGGAGATCTAACGAACATAACGACCCAAATGCTTCATAATCATGGAAACCTAATGAACACCCGAGACCTGAATGCCTCATGCTCAAGGAGATCTAATGAACACTAGTGACCCAAATGCCTCATAATCATGAAAACCTATTGAACACTGGAGACCTGAATGCCTCATGCTCAAGGAGATCTAATGAACACTAGTGACCCAAATGCTTCATAATCATGAAAACCTATTGAACACCAGAGACTTGAATGCTTCATGCTCAAGGAGATCTAAATAACACTAGCGACCCAAATGCCTCATAATCATGAAAACCTATTGAACACTGGAGACCTGAATGCCTCATGCTCAAGGAGATCTAATGAACACTAGCGACCCAAATGCCTTACAATTATGGAAACCTAATGAACACCAGAGACCTAAATGCCTCATACTCAAGAAAATCTAATAAATACTCAAGATCTAAATGCCTCAGACTCAAGAGATTAAAACAAATGTGTGACCATGATGTATCACCAACAAAGATGTAGGAACCCTTGTGATGATTGATTAAAATATAAATAAAGGTGAATATAATAATGTTCTGTATCTGTGATTGCAAGACACTTCTAAACCAATAAATCCACCTTTCAAGATAGCAATACTAAAAGCTATGTTTCTTTAAAAGCTAGTCAATGGAAATACTTCATGATAAATCCTCCCATACTACCTGCCAGGTTTCCTTAAGAGCAAGTCAATGGAAATATTTCATGACAATGTCCTCAGTAGTTTTGGTGAAGTAGCAATAACAAACATGGGCTAGCCGACAATGGACACTATAATGGATGAAAGATCATCGCATAAGATCTTTTGGCTCCAGCCAGTGTAGCTAAAAATGAAGTCATAATTACATGAACTTTTGCAACTGAGAACACAAAATCACATTTCATCAAGAGAAGATAAGCTATAAAGAATTATTTGTGGCTTGAACTATGTATTAAGTGAAACATTTTCCAAATATTGACTTCACTGTGTGACACAGAAGATGCATGAAAAACCATATAAAAAATTAAAATCTGCTTGCCTGTTTGTTTGTTTTTATTTATATAAAAACTGGTCTAGTTACATAAAAGTTTACTTGACAATGATTTTTATTTGTCCAGGTTAATTAGACAAAGGCATCATCTCCTTTGTGTGGTCCTCATGATACACATTAACCTCCACGTCAAACTGCAAGTTACATTTCATCAGCTACATCCAGTACCAGCTCTCCATAGAAAGCCGTTATTGTCTTCAGTTTCTTATTCAGGAAGTTTTGTTCTATCTCCACCTTTCCTCCTGGGCCTGCAAGTGATACAAGCTGGAATGGAAGAAAAAAGTGGTAAATATGATTTTATCAACAAACTTTGTATGATTTTTAAAAAAACATGTCCCCTCGTTCAATTACAAAAAATGTCTGATACTAGAATATACCAATTTTAGCATGCCTATGGACCTTTTAGCTCTGATTAATGATAGCACATGTCAGATTCTAGAAAATTAAGATATTAAAACAAACTAGCAGAGCAGATTAATCATAGTACCAAAACCTACATAGAGGCACTTCCTATCAACTATACTATTTCAATCCAATCTAATTCTTGTCCATGGCTGGAAAGAGCAATTCTAAACAGGTTAATAATGATCGCAGTTACATTTCTAGATACTGACCAAAGGTAACTCTAAATATGAAACAATGCTTCCTAGTGCAAAGTAATGCTGCATCTGAGCAAACATATATGATCTACACCTGCATTTCTAGACACACATATCTTACCACCTGATCTACACCTGCATTTGGGACAAATATATCTTACCTGATCTACATCTGCATGACAGAAAAATATATCTTACCAGATCTACACTGTATTTCTGGGCAACATATCTTACCTGATCTACACCTGCCTTTCTAGGCAAACATATCTTGCCTGATCTACACCTATATTTCTAGAAAAATATATCTTACCTGATCTACACCTGCATTTCTAGGCAAACATATCTTACCTGATCTACACCTGTATTTCTAGGCAAACATATCTTACCTGATCTACACCTGCAGTTCCAGAAAAACATCTTACCTGATCTACACCTGCATTTCTTTAAAAGCATATCTTACCTGATCTACAAGTGCATATCAATGCAAACATATCTTACCTGATCAACATCTGCATTTCTAGGCACAAAGAGGGCAATGTTTTTGGAGACTGTTTTTGCAAGCTCAAATATCTGGCAAGTTTCATATTAAGGCAAACAAGACTTCACACCATACTGATCATATATAAATTGACTATATATTGCTACTTTTCCAAGCGCCACAAGTACAACACTGAGATTACAGTAAAAGTTTAACTTTGCATTAAAATATATTTCTATTTGGCAAAAATATATTTCATTTGCATTTACATATTTACTGATCAATCTACATGCAGCGTTTTCCCCGCAGCTTAAAGAATGCTAACTCTGGACTAAAGTTTATTCTCTTGATATCCTTTGCATTTACGATGAACTTTAAATCTTGGAAGGAAAACTCATTTTCTGACCTATTCCTTTACAATCAGGTTTAAATCCTAGGAACTCATTATCTACGCCATGCAGAATTATATATTGGCACACAATTATTCAAAACTTCCTGCTACAGATCCAATCCATATTATTTAAGTTTCTTAGTATTTATTTTTAAACCATAATAAAGTAAAACTTGCCAAGGGTAATCAAAGTTTCACAAAATATGAGCTCAGAACTGTCATGGAATTTTGAGGTATCATCTGCATATTGTAAAATCCATGCAAATATTTTTACAGTTAAATGTTCTAATTGTTAATTATTTTAATATCCAAAGAATTCTATAAAATGAAGAAACAGAAAAGAGGATAAAAGATCTACCTGCCTACAACCTCTACCTAATAAAATTATGATATGATCATTCTTAAACACATTTTTGTGCATTGTGTAAAATATTTAGTATTTCTTTTATAAGATCTAAAATTTAAATAATTGTAAAATAAATTCTAAGACCTCCCAACTGTCAATTTTTTGCTTTTTTAAAATCTATTATTATATTAATTTCAGTATTTGTAACAATAATTACAATATCTTTAATATATCACTTTCCAATGTAAGTAACAAATTCTTGTGTTTTCCTCAATCAAATATCCAGTAATAAATCCTTACTAATCTTCAAAAATATTATTTTATCCAGGACTGGCATCGTTCTCTCCTAAACGTAGGCCAAAGCAAATTTATAATACCGAAGAAAGTGATTGGTTGCCAGTTTTTCCAGATGATTTTTTTTTTCCAACTTAGGTGAACATTTATCAGTGAAATCTCTCAAGACATAAATCTCACTAAATTTAATTTATTTTTAAATTCATACATTATATTGGTCCCGAATTTTTCCCTCTTTAATTTCAATAAAAATTTATTGAGTAAATAGGAAAAACCCTAAAATTGAAACACATTTTTGTCCTAAATTTCATTTTAGTTCTCATAAAAGTGAAACTTACTCAAAACATGGCCAGGTAGCTACTAGCTCTGAATAGGAAGCCAGCCAATCATACAGAAATAACCTAAGGCCATATGTGAAGTAAATCAAAGCCTGGAAATATGCACTGGCACAGATTACAGCCAGTGGAAACAAATGGTTAATCAGTAGTCCTTTACACACTAGTGAAGTGACTCTTTCAAAGTAAATTGTTTTTATTTTTTGCTAGTCCATGAATTAGTGGATTTTCCAAGAGAAACAATTTTCATCAATTTTTTTTCAATCAAAAACTTTTCTTAACAGACATCAACATTATGATTAAAGAATTTGATCTCTGCTATGTTGGGAGTCACTTGGAACTTTGGTGTGTGTGATTTGAATTTATAATGTAGCATTAACAATTTTTTAGTCCCATCACTACGATGTCTGCAGTTTTGCAGTTTATAGTGCTCTCTAGCATGATGTCTAATCCAGTCATATTATCCTGACACCAGGCCAACCAGTCCTAACACCAGCCTCTTATTTCTAGTGGTGCTGTGTTAAAGTGTCACACTAAAGAAAATCTTACTAGGATCTTAATTTTGTTTTCTATTCCTAGTATTTAATACCTTGAATGTAAAGACCAAACAAAACATAACATTTCTCTAAGAAATCTGCTACTTCACTTTCTTATACATTTTAGCCAATACATCTAGCATTAAAAAGGAAGTTCCCTTGTTCTGTGTGAAAAATGGATATAATTTATCTTGTGGGAGAACAATTATGAAATATATGTACAAGCAAATATTCTAAATATCTTCAATACTTGTAGTTGTGCAAAAATAAAAGAATATTACATGGATATGGCAGAGTTTAAATGAGTGCAGTCAAAAAAGGTTTCAGATAATGAGCTAAAAATAAATTAGTTGCTTGAACATGACAATATTGCCACATTAATTTAGTTTTGTTTGGTTCATTTATTTTGTTGAGATGCATCAGATAACAAAGTATATGCAAAATAGGGTTCAAGAGAGTGTAAAGAACAAACAGGTGTTAAAGCTTAAAAGTCTCTAATGGATGGAAATTACGCTGTACCTATATGATTTGGTACGATCAAGTTACTCTTCAGAAGTCAAAGCAGCATACCAATTTTTATAAGTACAGTAGTCCCCCTCTTATACAGCCACCCCTTATAAGGCGGGTGGCCTTTCCAGAGGGGGACTAAATTTTTTGTGAGAAGTATATGTACGTAGTAAGAAAGCTTCATTTTTCAAAGCATTAAATATCTTCGTCGAAAAGCAACATTAAATATTAAACGGTTCTTGTGCTATAATAGTTGACTTATTTCATCTGAATATGCAATAATAGTTCTTATTCTTGGTGTAAGCGTGATATGCGAGCGGGTGTTGTCATGCACATTGCAGAACCATTCAAAAACGTCATTTGAATCTTGGTACATACGCAATTATCTTTCCATTTGCTCCATTTTCCCACTGCTGCTAAATAACTTATCGGTTACAATGTTATTTATTCGAGTCTTTTCAACATAAAATTGTTTTATTCAAGTCTTTTCTACCTAAATTTGTTTGACCAGTCCCCCTCCCCACCTGACCCAATATCGTAGACTATATTAACCGACGTTTTCTGAAATAATCATCTTTGTTTACGTGATGACATGTTAATGTATGTTAATGAGTTATTCCGATGTTGCTAACTGTATGCGATTTAATTATGCAGACAACACATTTGTGGAGCGGACGAAATGCTTTCTTCGTAAAGAAGTGACAAGTTGTGTTGTCACATGATTTTTCGGTCTTTGTCTAGTACCCTGTTTCTATTTTTAGCCAATGTTGACCGTGTGATCTTGACCTTATGTCCAGTTATAATCATCAAGGTTGCAACTACAAGACTGATGAAACAATTTGTTTTCTGCATTTAAACAAGATGCCGTATATTTTTAAAGGCAGCAATTGTCACGTGATTCATTAGTCGCAGTCTGAAACCCTATTGTTTTTATATATATATTTTTTTTTTACTCTAAGTGTGAAAAACGCCTTGGATATGTACGCAAATTTGATCTGAACAATAGCACATCGCGGCCGTTAAGATTTCTAAACTTTACAATTGTTGCGTAATAGCCTCTAATTACGTAAGATACCAAGCTCAACATCTTGCTAAGGGAAGCCACAAAGGCTATTGTACATCAATATTGCCCCTTCTCCAATGTTGCTACTATTAATAAGTGTAATCTTAACAATTATCAGTGGATAAACCAGATATCTATGATAACAGGCAGTAAGGATATATGGATTACCTTTATGTAGGGATTAAAATTTGAGTCTCTCTCAGCTTTATGAAATAAATGTGGCTTCTCCTGAGGTGTAAAGGATATAATATTAAACTTAGTGGTACATGTAAAACACTTTTTTGAAGAACGAAAACCTGACATCAGGAAACAGAAATCAGATTACTTAACACAATTAGAAAAAAAAATTGTTCTAGATACCTATTACAAAATAAAATGCGGCCGCTGATGAGGAGTAAATTTTATGTTTTTGCAAAAATATGCTGGCCGCTGGTCGCGTTAGCCGGGTGGCCTTTCGTGAGGGGTAATTTTGAACACAAATTCGTCAGTGCCTTCAGATTTTGGCCGTAAGGAGCGGGTGGCCGCTGGCAGACCTGTTTACCCATAAATTTTCCTGTCAGTATTTTAAGCAATGCCTGTCAGTATTTTCAGACCGCAGTCAGTATTTTCAGCACACAAATAGTAGATACTATCAATATACTATAATTATCATTATGTATTATTACACGACATAATGACTATACAATATTGTGTAAATAACTCTTAGTTTGCAAAGACGCTGGTATTCAGTTAATTCTGTGTTTCAAGGCACAAATATGCAGAAATTGAACACCACTGACTTAAACATCCTGTTCATATTATAGTGATAAAAACCACAAAAAAATACAACATAACCAAATTTATTGTTGTTTACCTCCGTTACTTTCTCTAAAAATTCTGTTTTCTCAGCTTCATACATATCCATAACATTTTAATTAAAGCCAATTCTCTATTTTACTTGGTTAAGGACGACTTGATATAAAACATTATGACAGACATTGTTACCACCCATCCACTTAGAAAATAATAAGTTTATCTAGATAGGTGAAGGCAATCTTATTTATCTGATAAAATCTAGTATCATCTTTGTCAATATTTACTAGAATGGAAATAAGGTAAATAAATTATTTTTCATTGCTTCCGTTAACTTGTCAGCTGTACTCAATGACAAATTCATATTTGCGATCAACTCACATAGAATCGCCTCAGCACGTGTTATTTGTTTTCGAAGTATGTTTTGATCACTGACTTCCTTTCCTTTCATCATTGACAAAATGTTTCTATTTCCATTCACTAATGATTTCAATTTTGTATGATTTCCCGATTCCACATGCCGTGAACAGTCATTCCTTCCACCATGTGCACAGGAAAAGTCTAAGTTGCAAACAGTGCAATGCACAAAATGTTCTCCTTTTGACGATGGTTTAAGGCATAGCCACAGAGTAGAATAAACTGGTAGAAAATGCTGCTTTCTGTGTTAGACTTTCCATTTTCATCATCAGTTTCGTGCTGAAACTTTCTTGTCGGCGGCATTTTCTTTTGTTTAAACGACCGGATGTTGAGAATCTCAAAAAAGTGACGTGGCACAAAATGCGGACACGGATGCGGACCGAAGAGACGATACAACGAAACAAAACGGAAAGAAAAATGGCTTAAAAAATTAATTTTAAAAAGTAATAAATAAATGCAACCTCAAATCGTATTTTCAGTTCAATGACCGTATGACCGTATGGATGGGCTTTATTCCGTACAAATACGGTCGGGTAAACAGGTCTGCGCTGGTGAGGAGGGGGGCCGTTCAAGAGGGAGACTACTGTAATGTTGAAATTGGGTTCAAAATATTGAGAGTATCATGAACAAATGAGCCAACACAAATATACAAACAAATTCACCAATGGCAGAACTCTGTATCCTTTCTTATCTTTGTTGGTGATTGGATAAGGGGATAAAAGAAATATCTACTGAAAAGTAGGATCTACTCGAAAATACCCAGAATTTGCAATTACTTTTAAATGCCGTGTCTTGCATCATGTCAATTTTGCCAAAGAGAAGACAACATACACTTCATATGCATGCATTCATAATGTAACAAGTCAAAGTCACACTGCAAACAAGCTTATTAATTCATATCAAATCTAACCACAGACAAGCTTATTAAATCATAATGTACCAGACAAACTTGCTAAATAATAATGTATCAAGTCAAACCACAGACAAGCTTATTAAAGGATATCAATTTGGCTGTATCATCGTATATATGTTGAACACTTCAGCATCAAGATACTGGGGGCCACCCCATGGGGGACTCAGAAACACAACATCAGCTTTCAATGTTGGGGCCAAGGCAAGAAAATCTCCAAGGATAAACTCTATGCGATCAGCAACTCCGTACACTTCAGCATTGTGTCGTGCATACTCTAGCTTCACGGGATCAATATCCACAGCAATCACTGGAAATAGTAAAAGTAGTTAATTTATATATATATATATATATATATATATATATATATATATATATATATATATATATATATATATATATATATATGTAGCTAATACTATTTAACTAATTTAAATATACAAATGAAATAGTAAAAGCAGCTAATGGTTGGATTAGTTTAAATATTAAATATACCACTTGAAAACTCAAGATCAACAATGAATTAGAAAGCAGGATATTGAAAGAACTCTATAACTGGTACATAAAGTCAGTAAGGAACTAAACTGTGACTGCAGTTCAACAAACCATTTTTTTTACAGAAAACTGAAGTTGTGTATGTAATTTATTACTTAATAAGTCTGTTTAATTTAAATCCTTGTATAATCAAACAGCAAACAGCAAGTAAGACATTTACTAGCAATCAGCAAGCAAGACACTTACTGGCAATCAGTAAACAAGACTGGCAATCAGCAAACATTGGTAACTAGCAAACAAGACTGGCAATCAGCAAACATTGGTAACTAGCAAACAAGACTGGCAATCAGCAAGCAAAACAATGGCAATCATCGAACAAGACTGTTATTGGCAATCAGCAAACAAGACACTGGCAATCAGACAAGACACTGGAAATCAGCAAACAAGACAGTTATTGACAATCAGCAAACAAGACACTTGCAATCAGTGAACAAGACAATTACAAGCAATCAGCAAACAGAACACTAGTAATATCAAACAAGACACTACACTTGCAATCAGCAAACAAGACATTTACTGGCAATCAGCAAACAAGACATTTACTGGCAATAAGCAAATGACACTGGAAATAAGCAAGACACTTAATGATAACTAACAAACAAGATGCAGGTAATCAGCAAACAGGATACTAGCTATAAGCAAGTAAGACTGCCAATCAGTAAACAAGACACTAGCAATCAGCAAACAAGACACCTATTGGCAATCAGCAAACAAGACACTGGTAATACACAAACAAAAGATTAGTAATAAGCAAACAAGAAACTTGCAATCAGCAAAAAAATATTTTACTGGCAATCATTGGTAACAAGACACTTAGATGCAATCAGAGAACAAAAGACTGACTCTAATATTCTTAAAACATTTTTAGCAAGACACTCAAGTTGCCAAAGCTTGGACAGTCAATAGTTTAATTAGAGCTGAGCTAGAACAACTTGGCCAGTCTATAATTTAATTAGAACAGAGCTATAATAACTTTGACAGTCTATAATTTTAATTAAACCAGAGCGAGAATAACATGGAAGTCTCATTTTACTTAGAAATGAGGTAGAATAATTTGGACAGTCTACAATATTAAAACAAATTGAGCAACAATAACTTGGACAGCCTATAATTTTGATTAGAAAAAAAACTAGAGTAATCTGACAGTCTTCAATTTTAATTAAAAGCTGGAACAACTTGAACAGTCCATAATTTGAATTAGACCAGAGCTACCTGGACAGTCTATACTTTTAATTAAAACTGAGCTAGAGCAATCTATAATTTTGATCAGAACAGACTTAGAATAATTTTGACAGTCTAAAATTTTAATATAACTGACCTAGAACAACTTTTCTTAACTACTTTCCTTACATTTGATCACCAAATTTCTATGACATGGGTGTATCCTATTCACTATATCTGCTTATCGGTTTTATTTTAGCTTGAGCTTTAATTTCTTGCTGAAAAAGACAATGTGGGCTTGACATACTTTTGATTCGAGTAAAGGCAGATTCTACTGCAACTCATGATCCTTTAGTTAAATGAATAATGTTATAAATAATTAAGAATGGAAAGTGCCAATCACCCCATGACACCATTTAAAATGTTCCATCACACATCTTCCCAAGACCCATCTTTTTCAAGTAATGTAATAATTTTTACTGAGCAAATAGCTACTGTATAAACACTATTGTGATTCACTTTAAATTCATGGGAATCAAATTTCATAGAATCTTTTAAAAATATATATTCACAGGGACTTAATTTTATGGATGCCAATTTTTAAAAAAAATCTTGACTAAATACTGAGTTTATGCACAACACAACAGAACTAACTTGTAGAAGAATATAAATTTAATATATGCATTGTAAGAAATATTGAATACATGAGTATTTGCATTTAATACATGCATTGTAAGAAATACAGGATACATGAGTATATACATTTCTCTCTCTCTCTCTCTCTCTCTCTCTCTCTCTCTCTCTCTCTCTCTCTCTCTCTCTCTCTCTCACTTGCTACTTTTATTATTGCCAATATTCTATAACATCAACTTGTAAATATTTTACATCCATACTTAATTAAAATATATAAACAATATTTGGCTTTCTCTGTGGGGGCTACTCATGGGCTAGAATCAGAATGTAACAAGAATAGTCCCAATCGTTGCTAGGCTTATCTCAGCATTACAGTGTATTCTGGGCTGATCCCAGAGTAAGTAAACTATGTGCTAGGCTGAATCCCAGCTTGCTAATGTACTATGGGTTGATCCCATAGTAACTAAATATATGCTAGGCAGATTCCTGCATAGAATGTATTCTGGGCAGATCCCAGATTTGTGGACTAGAGCTATTAGCTAGGCAGAATCCCAGCATCAAATGGATTATGGGCTAATCCCATCTTAACTAAATCTATGCTAGGCAGATTCCAGCATAGAATGTATTATGGGCTGATCCCAGTTTTGTGGACTAGAACTATGTGCTAGGCAGAATCCCAGCATGTTAAGGTAGTATGGGCTGATCACATCTTAACTAACTCTATGCTAGGCAGATTCCTGCACAGACTGTATTCTGAGCTGATCCCAGACAGATTTGTGGACTAGAGCTATGAGCTAGGCAGAATCCCAGCATACTAAGGTATTATGTGCTGATCCCATCTTAACTAAATCTATGCTAGGTGTGGGCTAGAGCTATGTGCTAGGCTGACTCCAAGCTTGCTAATGTATTACGGGCTGATCCCATCTTAACTAAAACTAGACTGAATTTACACTGTAAATGAAATATATATAAAGGGCATGCCTTTATATTATTAGTATATTTTAAGAGTGTCCGATTGGGGGAAAAAAAGCATATTTTAAGAGTGTCCAACTGTAAATGAACTGTATATAATGGGATTGCCTTTATATTATTAGTATATTTTAAGAGTGTCCGATTGGGGAAAGAAAAAAAAATGCAAAAGAGTGTCCGATTGGGGAAAAAAAATGATTCCAACCCACAGTAGCCCCATGCATATGACCAATGTCGAGACATAAAACATGAGGTGAAAGAAAAAGAAAAAACAACTGGATGGCGACAGAGGCAGTGGAGGGTTTTAACTTATAACTAAGAACTGTTTGATTCTGAGACTCTAAATCTCTTGTCTGTAGCTTTTACAAGCCAGCAAGTGAAGTGAAACTGTACATTCGTTCAATGTACCTTTGAAGCCAGAGAGAAGTGACTGGTCCCATGTACTCTATATAATCAGGCAAGGTAGTTTAAGGTTTCCTAATGTAATTGGGTCTTTGACTACTGCTGGCAACTCCAACCAATAGGAATATTTCTGCTCCTGCCACACAAGCCCATGTACTCTCCCAACAAGCTCCCAAGCAGACAGCCTAATTCCCTGTCTGCCTAATTTTTGAGGAACATGTACAACTCCCCTATCCCCTGGTTATCCACTGACTAAGCCTTATAATTGATTCTCATATCATATTACCACCACCAATACCTCCTTCCCTTGTCATTATGGGAGATCCCCCTTTCACACATCCAGCAATATATGTATCTAAAATAACTCAGGTTACCAAGTTGTGCATGAACTAACCCAGCAAGCCTCAAGCAGCCAGCTAGCATGAGGCTAATAATAGTCTTCAGCCTAATTCTCTCAAGGTACATGTACAACACCCCTATTCCCTTGTTAGCCACTGACTAAGCCTTATAATTGACATTGTATTCTATTGCCACACCAACAATTCCACCTTCCATTGTCATTATCAAAGAAACCCCCTTGCACAACCAACAATATATGATCTAGAATAAATCAAGAATATCAAGTTGTGCATAAACTAAAATTTTAATAAATTATCATTGATTTTTATCTATAAAAGATCATACTGACATTTCTGACCAATCAGGCTTAATCACTACTGCAATAAAATAAGGCTGACTAGGCAAGTTATATTTGCCAATATTTAGCATAAATTCAGAGATCTGAATCAAAGAAGATGCCAGAAAATCTGAATCAAAGAAGATGCCAGCAAATGTGAATCAAAGAAATATCCAGCATATCCAAATCAATGTAGATTGGGGCTGTCAAAAATCACGAAATAATCAACCTGGGTACTCGTTGCAAATTTTAATGGTTACCTATTAGCATATGAATGACAAGTACAACTGTATACCAACTGATTGTTATCTCCATTTCTTTAATATTTTTTAATGGCAATAGAGGCTAACTGTGTACTACTCGGTCTGATTCGTCCACACCGACGTAGCTGCGAATTGTTTGACCGTACACTGTTAATTAATAAATTTATTTAGAATGACCTTTGTACACAGATGGTAGGTACAATCCAACTTTTAATGATCACTGTGATCAGCCGCGTTAAAAGCTTTAGAACACTCAAATTTTTTAAAGTACGAGTCCTTGTTAGAACAGACCACGTTTATTCATCTGCTTTTGAGCGCAGATTTGAATTACCCATCCATGCATGCCCCAGTTATACCACGTGAGCACACAGTCGCATAAGTGTTACTATTTTGGAATTATAATTCTTAAAAGAGTTATGGTAAAATTGTAATATTGAAAATATAAATATCGGTATATGTATGATGGCTAATTTTCAAAATTCGTAGAGCTAGTCAACTAGAAAAACGAGCAAAGATTACTTTGAGGCATTACGAAGATTTCAAGGTGTCTAGCTAATGATTGTTCCTAAGATAAACTATTTCTTTGACATGCTTGTTCAGAAATCAAAGGTATCCATCTGGATTTCATTAAAAGAACACGTAATGTAATGATCATTAACACCCACATTCAATAATTATCATCTACAAAGAGGTTTATTACCTGTAGAACAAATGTTTTAACCTTGGTATATAATGCCTCGGGATAACGGTTCGTCCGGTTGCACAACGCCAATGAATTTTATTAATCCAAACCGACCGTCTGACTTATTGTTTATTTATATTAAGCGGAGATCTGGTTTAATATAATAGTCATAGCTGTCACACCTGTTTGAAGTGGTTGGCGAGTGTGGCGATTATTTTCTTTTAAAACGGGTACCCAAGTTTACGTTTCAATACCAGGGTTTTTCTATATGGTCGGGTACCCGATGACAGCCCTAATGAAGATGCCCTCATCTTATGCACATAAAACTCATCTTATGCACATAAAACTATGTAAAAACAAACTTAATTCAACTGCATAATTAATAATGCAGCTAGGTTTCTCAGCAATCCTGAAGACCACTATAAAAGATAAAGTTTTCATCAATTATGGATTAGGCACTAAAACAAAGACAATGACAGCAAAGTAGGCTTTTATAACACAAAGCTTCTATTATTTTTTTGTTTGTTGACTGAATTCTTAACTATGTACATGAGTCACTTCCCCTTAGTCTGTATAAACAAATACAAGTAAAGCTCTTTGAAGTTTTCAAAAAACATAGCAGGAAGACAATGCTGTTTTAAGGGAATTGGCATCAATCCAAGAAGGAACTTAAATCACACTTCCAGGAGTGGCAGCTTCCCAAAAGAATACTCTTTTTAAATGAGTAGGAGGACAGTGAAGATATCAGGTAAGTCAACTAACACCATGTGGACTGTCTCCACACATCATGAAGTATCATTCTGGATTGACATGATTAAATGGATTTTGCTACAGCTGGACTATATATTTGTTGTAACAATTCAAGAATTTGTGTGCATGCAAATGATGTGTGTGTATATATATATATATATATATATATATATATATATATATATATATATATATATATATATATATATATATATATATATAAATAATATAAATAATAATTCAAGGACTTGTGTAAAAATGGTATATATATATGTATGCTTCAAAATGGCATATACAGTAGTCTCCCTCTTATATGGCCACCCCTTCTGCACCGGAAAATTGGCCTTATAAGGCGGGTGGCCTTTCCTTTTGTGAAAAGTATATGTTTGTAGTAAGAAAGCTTCATTTTTCAAAGCATTAAATATCTTTGTTTAAAAGCAACATTAAATATTAAACGGTTCTTGTGTTATAATAGTTGACTTATTTCATCTGAATATGCATTAATAGTTCTTATTCTTGGCGTAAGCATGATATGCGAGCGGGTGTTGTCATGCACATTGCATAACCATTCAAAAACGTCATTTGAATCTTGGTACATACGCAATTATCTTTCCATTTGCTCCATTTTCCCACTGCTGCTAAATAACTTATCGGTTACTATGTTATTTATTCAAGTCTTTTCAACATAAAATTGTTTTATTCGAGTCTTTTCTACCTAAATTTGTTTGACCAGTCCCCCTCCCCACTTTACCCGATATCATAGACTATAATAACCGATGTTTTCTGAAATAATCATCTTCGTTTAAGTGATGACATGTTAATGTTTGGTAATGATTTATTCCGATGTGGCTAACTATATGCGATTTAATTATGCAGACGACACATTTATGGAGCGGACTAAATGCTTTCTTCGTAAAGAAGCGACAAGTTGTGTTGTCACATGATTTTTCGGTCTTTGTCTAGTACCCTGTTTCTATTTTTAGCCAATGCTGACCGTGTGATCTTGACCTTACGTCCAGTTATAATCATCAAGGTTGCAACTACAAGACTGATTAAACAATTTTTTATTTTTTTTTTGCATTTAAACAAGATGCCCTATATTTTTATGGCAGCGATTGTCACGTGATTCATTAGTCGCAGTCTGGTACCCTATTGTTTTTAATTTTTTTTTTTTACTCTGCTGATTTGATCAGAACAATAGCACATCACAGCTGTTAAGATTTATAAACTTTACCATTGTTGCGTAATAGCCACTAATTATGTAAGTTAACAAGCTCGACATCTTGCTAAGGAAAGCCACAAAGGCTATCAAACCATTTTCCGCGCAGAAGTTTGTATGGTACATCAATATTACCACTTCTCAGATGTTACTACTATTAATAAGTGTAATCTTAACAATTATCAGTGGATAAACCAGACCTCTAAGATAACCTGCAGTAAGGATATATGGATTACCTTTATGTAGGAATTAAAATTTGAGTCTTTCTCGGCTTTAGGAAATAAATGTGGCTTCTCATGAGGTGTAAAGGATATAATATTAACCTTAGCCGTACCTGTAGAACACTTTTTTGAAGAACGAAAACCTGACATCAGGAAACAGAAATCGGATTATTTAACACAATTAGAAAAAAAAATTGTTCTAGATACATATTACAAAATAAAATGCGGCCGCTGGTGAGGGGTAAATTTTATGTTTTTGCAAAAATATGCTAGCCGCTGGTCATGTTAGCCGGGTGGCCTTTTGTGAGGGGTAATTTTGAACACAAATTCATTGGTGCTTTCAGATTTTGGCCATAAGGAGCGGGTGGCCGCTGGTGAGGGGGGCCGTTCAAGAGGGGGATTACTGTATATATATATATATATATATATATGTGTGTATGTGTGTGTGTATGTGTGACTTAAAATTTGTGGTTTAGCTTGCACATAAAAAAAACCCACACACACTTGCAGCCAACAACTCTAACTTGATTCACAACATTCCCCATTTTTGAAAGCATTCCCAGTATTATTATGACAGGCTGCTTACCAATGTCAATCACAACTCCATAAATTTTTGACAAGAATTAAAATGTACTATGAGATAAAATCAACAAGTTATTATTTTATATATGACACGACACTTCAAACAGCCAACTATTACCTTTATGACTGAAACCAATTTATAGTTTTGAAACAGTCACAAAATGTGATTTATCTGAAGACAAGAAGATAACTCACAATCAATGAATTGCTTTAAAATCTGTGGCCTTGACCACAAGATCAAAATGTTTAGTGAGCATATTGGAGAATGAACTGTCTTAGATTCATAATGATTCAATCAAATATGAACAGAATAATTTTAAAGAACTGATAATGCAAATTTTCTATGTGTGTGACCTTAACCTGATGGTCAATGGGAGCAAGTGAAAGTTGCCGCAGAATGAACTGTCTAAGCTCTTAATGACTAATGCCAATTATGATGCAAGACCATCAAGTGTTTAGGAAATATTTGGCAAATATGTGTGTGATTTATTTTTAATGAAGCTTTAAAATTTTTAATCATATTGCTATGAACTCACCAGTGTGGCAGTTCAAATTGATGTCTTGCATTGAAATATCATGCAGCAGACATGTAACATCATGTAAAACCTGGTCACATTATCCTGACACCTGGCTGACCAGTCTTAACACTAACCTCTTAATGCTGAGTGCCAAGTGAGGCAGCAGCTAATACCATTTTTATAAGTCATGATCCTGCAACTTCCTGCATCCAAGGCAGATGCTCAAACCACTTAGTCCACATGTGTAGTTCTCTTCAAATGAAAACTTTTAATCAAAACTTTAACCAACTGTTGACTTTCCTGACAAAGCTACTGGCAGAAAAACAGGACTGCAGTGCTTCACTTTCGAGGTAATGTGTGCTCACAATGAAAATTACCATTCTTACTTATATAATGGGTAATGCTTATACTTATGGGTAATTCTTACTTATATAATGTTCCCATGGACATTTTACCTCTTTCACATGTGAATGCAAATTGTATAGCATTTCCACCTACTCCACAAAATGCATCAAGAACCACATCACACTGGCATCTCTCTGCAATATGCTCTGCAATCTTCTCAGGGGTCACTGAAAACCAGCCCTCTGAAATATACAGATACCAAACATATCTAAAGTTCAATGGTAACCATGTATTGTTATTAATTACAGGTATAATTCAAATTATGTTAATGAAAATGGTAAAAAAAAAAAATAACCAGTCTATGCTCTTACAGCTTTTTCATTTTGGGAATTTTTTAAAAAGTCCTTGAATATTAACGAGTCCATGTTTTGTTCTTTTCAGTTATAAATATTCATATTATAAAGAGTGTTCACTTATGTCATGCATTCAGCATGGCAGCCATCAATAAATTCATGCAAGGTAGCTGTCAGTCATGTCATACATTACAGCATGGAGGAAGTTAAAGTTATGCCAGTCCCAGTATCTCCATACCATAAATTACACACTTTAACAAACACTGGCAAGGAAATCAATATACACTAAAAGAACTTATGCCAAATCTATAAGAAACAGTCATTGTCAAAATCTGATTTCATGCACATGTAAAATTCAGTGTATATGTAAAAACGGAATTTTAAAACATTATGATTTATCAAGTATTTTAATAACACAATCAGTATTATGGTCTTTCAAGAGCAATAAAATTGTAAAGGTATTACATGTAATTTTATTTTTGACATAAAACTGATTTTTTTCCCCCACTGGCTTGATAAAATCTTTATGAGCAGTAAATTTAAATGATTTTTTTTTAAAAAACTGACACTATGCAGAACTCAAGATTGTTTTACATGTACAGTAAATGGCTCTGATCCGGACAATAATGCCCCAAGTTAAAGCAAAATGTAAACACTGTAAACTATTAAACTGACCAGTGTCCATCTTAATCCCATTTTCAAGCCCAATAATAGCCTAAACTTTGTGCAGCTTAATTCCTTTATTAAATACTGCTATATGTAGCCCTTCATCAGACTGACCTTTGTCCATCATAATCCCTTCATCAAACTTGGAGAAGAGTCTGTACCTCTGAGCCCAGTATTTTTTCAGCTCACTGTCAGCCTCTATCTCTGGAGGTATAGGCATTAGTTTCCTCCTTCTCTTTTTTTTCTTCTTCTTTCCATCTTTGGCTAATATACTTTGGTATTTGCTATCTATTTGCACTGAGGCATCAATATTCATATCAGATTCGTTCTCATAAAACTTGCTCATCTGAGATTCTTCTTCATTGATATGTTCTGGTTTTTTATCATTTTTGGAGGAAATTAAATGAATACATTCATGTTCTTCACTTAAGCATGGGGATTGCAAAACTTCACATATTTGGTTAGATCTAATGCATTCACTATTGCATACATTATCACCAGTCAATTTGCCATGATCTTCTGTATTATCTATATCTATTTGTTCATTTCCTTGGAGACAGTCCTCATCTGAAGATGACTCTTCTGAGATATTTATATCCTGTGTACTTTTCAAAACATTATCTAACCTAGATATTAAAGGACGATTATATTCCTCACTAACTGATTCACAAGAATCACTAGCTTTTATCTTCTGTAGGAAATGTTTTACTTTTCGTAAACTTTTACTTGGCTTTGCTTCTAAAGGATTTCCATCTTCATCAAATTTTATATGGATCGGACGTTTGCCCATATTAAGTTGCTTGCTGGATTTCTTAATATTCCTCTCCTTGTATATCACATGTCCACCCTGCAAGCTTGTCCTTTTAGAAGAGCTTAAATCGATAAAATATAATAAATCATTATTCATGTTACAAAAAATGTTTATGGAAAACTAATCTTTTTCACGTGAAAGAATAAAGAAAAACTAAAAAACTGAAACTTAAAAAAATTTGCATCCTATCAAGAAATACATGAACTACAATGAAGCTTCTTTAAATACCATAATATATTGTTTGGGAATAATTTAGGATATTTAAGAAATGATACGTATAAATCAAAAATAGTTTTTATAAATTGATAAGGCATAATATTAAAAAAAAATCCAGCCAACAATAAATAAATAACCAGCTGATTATTATATTTAACACATGAAGATTTCTATGTACATGTAAAACTAGAGATATTTTATTTAACCCAAAAATATTTCTATGTACATGCAAAACTAGAAATATTTTATTTAACCCTGGAAGAGTACATTCATAACTAGAAACATTCCTCAAATACAGCTAACCCACCACAGTGCCTGAAAACAGACCTAACTGCAAAGTTGAGCCAAGGTGTGATGGACAGACAGTTGGATGGTCACTACAGTCCACTCTGCCTTTTTGGTCTCCATTTTTCGAGCTATTAACTGTCTTATATACCCATTTTCAAAGACGCTTGCTCTAGATTATTGTAGAAATAAGCCCTTTATTTGACTAGTACATGCCAAATGGAAACTTCTCTCAATTTTCATTGGTGGTTTCCAACAACTGGTTTGCCTGTATATTCCCCACCTCTCTAGTGGTTCAGCATAAAAAAGCACAAAAGTTTAAAAATGCTTATAAAGATAACATATACACTCAAAGTGCAGTCCTTAAATGTTATCATAATTAATTGTAAAAAAGACCAGACAAACAGTTGGTCACCATCATCTTGCCCACAGAAATGTACCTGTTTTGTATGACACTGCCTGTTCCAATCTCTGTCTGGAAACAGTAGCCCATCATGTGAAGAGCATCTGTTGCATCTGTTTTCCTTTTCTTCTTCTCCTGAACATCTTCCCCAGTTTCATGACTAAGCCATAAAAGAATAAAACAGATGAAATTTAAATTGTCTGAAAACTATCAAATAAAATGATCATGTTCATTACAGTTTCCAGTTGCAATGGTAATATTACCTAAAAAAACAATGGGCAATCTTCAGTACAATTACTGTTGTGTAAGCTGGTAATCCATTTGCTATATATTGGAATATCACCTTAAAACAGAAATTTTTTCCCCAAAAAAGGCTAAGTTTAAAAAACTGACTTATCCAGTATAAGGAATTGAATGCTGAGAACCTGCACATTGTAATTTGATAAAAAATTTGACTGACCCTGATGTCTTGCCAATAAACTATTCTAACGAGGCCAGGTTTCATCACTGTACAGGTAACATGATGTGGCTATATATATAAAATATAACTTAATATTGTCAACTAAAAATGATCCTAATAACAGGTTCTTTTTAGTACAATGGCACGACTTCTGAAGCATATATACAAAGAAATACAGGTTTAATAATTGCACATATAATTAACATCTTTTACATGAAGAAAAAAAACAAAAACATAAACTGTTTTGAGAAAACTTTTTACTGCAAAGATAACATTGACTTAATCTGGAGTACAGTGTAAGCTTTTCTGCCCTTCTGAGCATTTATGCCATAATTCTTAAGTGGTTTTCAAGAATTTTGCCTGTAAATCCTAAGATGCAAATTCATGATCTTTCACCTGCTTGGTAAAGTTATGAGTCTTTCTTCTGGTGGATCTTCATCACCACCACCACCAATGGAAATAGACTGTTGCCCACCTGATGTTGAGCTCATCACTTCCTGTCCTGTGAAACATTAAATGGCAAATTTAGAATATATAAAACAGTTGCACTTAATATAAATGTTGTTCTGACCAAAATTTGACTTTGTGAACTTAAAGATCTCTCAAGGAAGACTTAACTGATCAACACTAATGAACACTGGTGTAAATTACAGGATGTCGCAACAAACAACTATAAAATGACTGCTTACTTCTTCCCACTTAATGTTTCATGAACTTGTGTCAAGTTTTGGACTCTCTGTGTTTTGTTGGCAACATTTTTGCACTTGTATCAAAATTTGTGCTCTCTGTGTTATATTGGTGATATTCATGCACTACTGTCAAGTTTTATGTGTTCTCAGCATTAAATCTGGGACATTCATGCACATCTGTAAAGTATTGTCTGCTCTCAGCAATATAATGGTGGCATTCATGCACTCCAGTCAATTTTTGTGTGCTCAGCATTTTACTAGTGAATGCTTCATGCACTCCAGTCCAGTTTTGTGTGCTTTCTGCATCATGTTTGTGACATTCATGCACTCCAATCAAGTTGTGTGCTCAGCATTTTACTAGTGAATGCTTCATGCACTACTGTCAAGTTTTATGTGTTTTCAGCATTAAATCTGGGACATTTGTGCACATCTGTAAAGTATTGTCTGCTCTCAGCAATATAATGGTGGCATTCATGCACTCCAGTCAATTTTTGTGTGCTCAGCATTTTAATAGTGAATGCTTCATGCACTCTGTCAAGTTTTGTGTGCTCTCTGCATTATGTTAGCATATGCTTCATGCACTCCAGTCAATTTTTGTGTGCTCAGCATTTTAATAGTGAATGCTTCATGCACTCTGTCAAGTTTTGTGTGCTCTCAGCATTATGTTAGCATATGCTTCATGCACTCCAGTCAATTTTTGTGTGCTCAGCATTTTAATAGTGAATGCTTCATGCACTCTGTCAAGTTTTGTGTGCTCTCAGCATTATGTTAGCATATGCTTCATGCACTCCAGTCAAGTTTTGTGTGCTCTCAGCATTATGTTAGCATATGCTTCATGCACTCTGTCAAGTTTTGTGTGCTCTCAGCATTATGTTAGCATATGCTTCATGCACTCTGTCAAGTTTTGTGTGCTCTCAGCATTATGTTAGCATATGCTTCATGCACTCTGTCAAGTTTTGTGTGCTCTCAGCATTATATTGGCATATGCTTCATGCACTCTGTCAAGTTTTGTGTGCTCTCAGCATTATGTTAGCATATGCTTCATGCACTCCAGTCAAGTTTTGTGTGCTCTCAGCATTATGTTAGCATATGCTTCATGCACTCCAGTCAAGTTTTGTGTGCTCTCAGCATTATATTGGCATATGCTTCACATACTTCTTTCAAGGTTTGTGTATTCTAAGTGTTGTACTAACATTGCTTCACACACTTCTGTCAACATGTTGCAACCTCAAGCAGATCTCTTTGTTGGATTTTAATATAGTCCTGGTCAATAATTTTTATAAAAATAGAGAGTTTGACATATAAATACTAGGAATAAAATTTTGAAAACTGAAAGTCCAGGACCAGAAGCTGGGACTTTTGCTATGGAGAACACTGAATATGATTCTTGATCAATAAAATTCATTCACTCTCTGATTTCAAAGTTCCTAGAAAAGGTCTTTGTAAAGTCCTTGGGCAACCAAATTCTACAACAAATGTGCCCAGATGACAATGTACAATGGAAAACTGCTATGTCAAACAGGGGATTATTACTCAATATATTAGGCAAGTTGCCATGTTCAAAAGGGATCAATACCACAAAAAATTCTAGAAAATGATCAAAATTGAACTTCACATCGATCTTATTGATATGAAGCATCAAACTATACTTGGTTTCAATTTATGTAATTTTTTTAAAATCAATTAACATATGTTATGATGGCGAGAACAAGGTGAAAATTAAACCTGAACTTGGTTCAGACCTACCAAATATATAATATATATAAACAAAAAACAAGTGCTGACCCCACCCCCTAAAAACCAACCATGATTAGATCAAGGAAGAAAAGTATTTTTCTTTGTTCTTGGTCTCATAAAATTTCTATTACAAATCAATGAAATTCTACACTCACATAATGTTTTTTCAGACAACTCCAAAAATGTGTCTTTGCTGAATTTAAAGAAATTTGGACCAGCATCTATACAGATGACATTTTAGTACCTGTCCCTGTTCTCAGAGGTATACTGTCTCCTTTATCATTCTCTGTGTTTGAACTCTGACCCTTAGATCTCTTCCTGCCAGGACCATCTTGTGGTTCAATGTCACCTTGTCCATTTCTATCATCCAAATAGATGCCCTCACAGACTGAATCTTCCAAATTGTCACTTGTCATCTCTAAGTATGTAAAGGTAAGAAAATATAAAAGTATTTGCAGATTTTTAAAGCATCAAAAGAAAAATATAAAAAATAACAATTATGCTTTCCTTTATATATTTTGATATCATCCATATCTTGTCACTGCTTATCCAAGTGTATTAGATCACTAGAAAATTGAAAAAGATTAGATATAAAATGACTACCCAGGTGTAATACAACACCATAACACTAGAAGAGATTATATATTAATGACTACCCAGGTGTGTTAAAACACTATAACACTGAGAGAGATTAGATATATATGACTACCCAGGTGTGTTATAACACTGTAACACTGGAAGAGATTAGATATATATGACTACCCAAGAGTATTATAACACAATAAGATAGAGGTTAGATATAAAATGACTAAACAGGTGTATTATAACACTATAACACAGAGATATAAAATGACTACCCATGTGTATTATAACACTGTGACACTGGAAGAGATTAGATATAAAATGACTACCCATGTGTATTATAACACTGTGACACTGGAAGAGATTAGATATAAAATGACTACCCATGTGTATTATAACACTGTGACACTGGAAGAGATTAGATATAAAATGATTACCCATGTGTATTATAACACTGTGACACTGGAAGAGATTAGATACAAAATGACTACCCATGTGTATTATAACACTGACACTGGAAGAGATTAGATATAAAATGATTACCCAGGTGTATTATAACACTGTGACACTGGAAGAGATTAGATATAAAATGATTACCCATGTGTATTATAACACTGTGACACTGGAAGAGATTACATACAAAATGACTACCCATGTGTATTATAACACTGTGACACTGGAAGAGATTAGATATAAAATGACTACCCATGTGTATTATAACACTGTGACACTGGAAGAGATTAGATATAAAATGATTACCCATGTGTAGTATAACACTGTGACACTGGAAGAGATTAGATACAAAATGACTACCCATGTGTATTATAACACTGTGACACTGGAAGAGATTAGATATAAAATGACTACCCATGTGTACTATAACACTGTGACACTGGAAGGGATTAGATATAAAATGACTACCCATGTGTAGTATAACACTGTGACACTGGAAGAGATTAGATATAAAATGATTACCCATGTGTATTATAACACTGTGACACTGGAAGAGATTAGATATAAAATGATTACTCATGTGTATTATAACACTGTGACACTGGAAAGGATTAGATATAAAATGATTACCCATGTGTATTATAACACTGTGACACTGGAAGAGATTAGATATAAAATGATTACTCATGTGTATTATAACACTGTGACACTGGAAGGGATTAGATATAAAATGATTACTCATGTGTATTATAACACTGTAACACTGGAAGGGATTAGATATAAAAAGACTACACAGGTGTATTATAACACTATGACACTAGAAGAGATTAGATATAAAATTACTTTTGTCTCTAATTAAATACAGTAAAACATGTTATGAGCAACCTCTGCTATAGGCAACCATCTGTCATTTCCAACTACAATCAAATTGCATGAATCTATTTTATTATATAAACATTCTGTTGTAAGTGACCAACTGCTGAATACAACCAGTGGTCATGATGTCTTGGCAAAATATGCATTTCAACACTGCCATAATGACCACATAATAAAAACGTGGATAAACTCCACTAACTTTTATTTAATCCAAAAACTAATGTGTATACTGACCTAAAAAAAATTAAAAATAGGACAAGAGTATCCAGTTCAATGAACATCTGTATCGAAAGAATAGAAACACACACATCTGACCTTTATGTAATCATTTGTAACAAGACCATGGACCAGTTAAGATTGTTCTGATAAAAAACATAAAAAGAACACACACAAAAAAATTAGTCTAGCTACCAGTCTGTAAAAGGTGACAGTACAGTTGGTAAATCAGGCTAGTGTGTGTGTTTGTGTGTGTGAGTGTGTAAGAGAGAAAGATTTAGATTTTTAATGTAGATTTAACAATTTTTCAGTTATATTGTTAAAATGTCTGCAGTGTGACAGTTTACAGTGATGTCTAGCACTGGAGCATCATGCCACAGACATGTAGCATGATCCTACCCAGTCACATTATCCTGACACCAGGCGACAAGTCCTAACACTAACCTCTTAACGCTGAGCGCCATGTGAGGCAGCTATTAGTACCATTTTTATAAGTCTTTGGTATGACTCAGCCAGGGTTTGAACCCATGACCTCACACATCTTTGGCGGATGCTCTAACTACTTGGCCACAAGAGCTGTCAATGTACATGTTTCGAATTGCCATTGCAGTGCCAAAATTAAGGTACTGGTATTGTTTTATCTTTAGAGCAAAACCATATTTTCTGGGGGTGAATAAGGTCTTTGTCTCTAATGCCAGCAAGTGAGAATCATTTGCTAGATTTGATTGACAGTGTTAAAGGTATGTGATGTTTGTTGTTTTTTCCCCCAATGTTACAGTGATTACATCCCAATCACCATGCTGTCATCCATTCAAGTTTGTGCAACTGGGTTACAGACTTTGTTTATACAGTTAATCCTTGTATGTCTACTTTGAATTAAGCCATTGCCTTTGTCTTTGAGTAAATGATTCTGTTTCTGGATGAGATAACTGTTTCTTTTTATTTCATTAACTGTGAGATATACAATGCATATGTATAGATTTTTCATATTTTCCCACAGCCTAGTAAAAACTGTCTATACAGTCGATATTACAACTAAGCACTCATAATCTTAACACCTAGTACCTTAATAACAAAAGAAGAGAAAAATTTAATGCTGGAGAAAATAATTACTGCAATGGAAAGAAGTGAAAAAGAGCAGACAGTGGGTTATACATTGGTAAAACAAATTTAGGGTGTTCTAAACAAAAAGGAGTAAATCAGAAATGATTTCATATACAAATTTGATTTCATGTTTAATGATAGAAGTATATCTTTATTGCTATATATAACTTTATTTTCAGATGAATGCATACAATATTTTAGCAAGAACTATCAATAAAAAATAAAATATATGTACAGTGATTGTGGTTATCTCTCTTTAAATTGTTCTGAAACTGGACCTTGGAAACTGGTCTATTCATACAAACCTGTTATGAGAGACCACTTGTCTTGATAGATCATATTTTGTTGGCGGAAGTGGCAATCTTTCATGACATGTTTTACAGTAATGACATAAGAGAGATGCTTATATGATTTTAATAAGTGTAATAAGAATCCTGTGAAAGTGAATAAAAACTACAAAAATAAAACCCACTTGGGAGATTACTAGCCATTTATGACATGTTATGAATTAGCTATGAATGCTTTGTGTAAATCTCAATAATAATGCCACATTAAAAAAAATTCACTCTCTTTTTCATAACTTTTTTGTATATCTTTAGTAAATTTTTACATGACTTTTAACCTGTACAAATCTGATTAAGATTTAATCACTCATTCAGCTATTAGTCTATTAGTACCAAAATATTTTTCCAACAGTTTTCTGTGTAATGACCCTTACTTGAAATTTGAAGCTAAAATAAAAGTAGTTTTAAAAAAAACCCCACAGATATTTGGAGCATCTTGAATTGCTTGCCTCTTTTTGTAAAAATGTACAAGCAAAAGTATATCTATTAAATAAAGATAAATGCTTCAACTTAGAACAAGCAGACATCCTTAAAACAATTTAAAGACAATATTGTTGGACATTGTGTTTTATGATCCTTAAAACAATTTAAAGACAATATGGTTGGACATTGTGTTTTATGATCCTTAAAACAATTTAAAGACAATATTGTTGGACATTGTGTTTTATGATCCTTAAAACAATTTAAAGACAATATTGTTGGACATTGTGTTTTATGATCCTTAAAACAATTTAAAGACAATATTGTTGGACATTGTGTTTTATGATCCTTAAAACAATTTAAAGACAATATTGTTGGACATTGTGTTTTATGATCCTTAAAACAATTTAAAGACAATATTGTTGGACATTGTGTTTTATGATCCTTAAAACAATTTAAAGACAATATTGTTGGACATTGTGTTTTATGATCCTTAAAACAATTTAAAGACAATATTGTTGGACATTGTGTTTTATGAACACACTCTAAGTCTTTAATAAAACATGAGTTTGGGGGATTCTAGCAATGACACTTTCTTAGCAACACCAAAAATAAACAAGCCACAATATTTAACATGACTTCCTGTCTGATAATACTTTCTGTAGTGTATCTGGTATTTGCATAGAATAAGTCATGTGTTATGGATACATTCAGGCCAACAACAACATAAGTAAAAAATGAATAATATATGATGCTCTATCTTTCATTATATACAGATTACAGCCAATTTCTTTTGGTTGGATACATTTTGGATTTGTATATGAAGATTCAAAGTTTCCCCTTTAAAATCTAAATCAAATTTCACAGTACATGTTGAAGTCATTTTGTGACTACTGGATCTGGTTTTACTTAATATCAAGCAAACTGATTTTTGGAGTGGTGAACTTTCGTAAATATTTACAGTCTATTATATTCGTGGTATTTTCAAAAGTGATCATGATTCATAATAAACTGAAAATACCCATTGTCAACCAAATCAGTGGTAATTTTCTGCATAAAGAAAGCAAAGCAGTCAGTATGCCATGATTTATAACCAATCACACATTCTCATGCAATCTACCACATTCATGATGTATTTTTGGAAAAATGCAAAAGTTACCTGTATTCCATTATTGATAACCAATCAAACATTCTCATAAAGTCTATCACATCCATGGTGTTTTTTCAAATAACAAAATGTAAAGAGATCTGTATGCATGACTGATGACTAATCAAACATTCTCATGGAGTCTACCATGTTCCTGATGGGTTAGTTTTGCATAAACAAATATAATAGATCTGTATGTATGACTGATGACCAACTTTCTCATGGAGTCTACCATATTCATAATGGGCTAGTTTTGAATAAGCAAATGCAAAAGAGATCTATATGCAATGACATGACCAATCAAACACTGTTATAGTCTGGACATTAAAATTTTTCCTCAAGATTAGAAATGGCTTCCATATCGATGAAATCAGCCCAAGCCATTCCACGAGTATTCTGGATTGCAGCACATGTTAGCGCTGAGTCAAATTCTTATATTACCTTTATAGGTTTGATAGCTTTTTGTTCACTACTCACCATGGCAAAATATAGAACTACCTTCTTACATTAGGCCATTTCATAAGCTAATTCTATGCAATTGGTAGAACATTTTTAATATCAAGATAATCAATGAAAGGATGTGCATGATTTTAAGATGTACTCACTTAATTTGAAGAAGGGAAGGGAAGACTCAAATTAATAGGGATACACACAAATGTGTCTCATGTGATAATGTTGGATAGGGGTTTTGTGAAATACAATCTCAACTGTAAAAATCTTTTGAAGATCTTCAGACACTAAACTGTAACATTATTGATGATCAGAGAACAGTTCATGTCTTCTTAAATGTGATACCAGTATTTATCTGCTAACACAAGTATGGATATTACCATTGGTTTGCTTTGGTTTTTGTTTGCTTTATGGCATAACAGCACAAGTAGCTTATTTAGTACTGAGACAATTGGAGTTAAGTACCTTGCAAACATCTGCTAATCTGGGCTGATCCAATGGAAGGATTTAAACCTGCATCCTTTCAGTTAAGAGTCCAGCACACTAACCACTGAGACACTATGACACCTACCTCTTTAGTCACCTCTTACCACATGCAGATGAGTTAATCAGGTAAACTCTACATAAACTCCCAGAAGCTATTTTACTCAGATATATTCTACATACCTGAACTCCCAGTGGCTACATTACTCGGGTATATGCTGCATCCCTGAACTCCTAGTGGCTACATTACTCGGGTATATTCTACATACCTAAACTTCCAGTGGCTACATTACTCAGGTATATTCTACATACCTGAACTCCTAGTGGCTATATTACTCAGGTATATTCTACCTACCTTAACACCCAGTGGCTACATTACTCAGGCATATTCCCATACAAAAACTCCCAGTGGCTACATTACTCAGGTATATTCTACATTCCTAAACTCCCAGTGGCTACATTACTCAGGTATATTCTACATACCTAAACTCCCAGTGGCTACATTACTCAGGCATATTCTACATACCTAAACTCCCAGTGGCTACATTACTCAGGTATATTCTACATACCTAAACTAACAGTGGCTACATTACTCAGGCATAGTCTACATACCTAAACTCCCAGTGGCTACATTACTCAGGTATATTCTACATACCTAAACTAACAGTGGCTACATTACTCAGGTATATTCTACATACCTAAACTCCCAGTGGCTACATTACCCAGGCATATTCTACATACCTAAACTCCCAGTGGCTACATTACTCAGGTATATTCTACATACCTAAACTAACAGTGGCTACATTACTCAGGTATATTCTACATACCTAAACTCCCAGTGGCTACATTACTCAGGCATATTCTACATACCTAAACTCCCAGTGGCTACATTACTCAGGTATATTCTACATACCTAAACTCCCAGTGGCTACATTACTCAGGCATATTCTACATACCTAAACTCCCAGTGGCTACATTACTCAGGTATATTCTACATACCTAAACTCCCAGTGGCTACATTACTCAGGCATATTCTACATACCTAAACTCCCAGTGGCTACATTACTCAGGTATATTCTACATACCTAAACTCTCAGTGGCTACTTTACTCAGTTATATTCTACATACCTGAACTCCTAGTGAGTACATTACCTTTGGACTCTCCATTAACAGCACGACTGAATTTGACATCTTCTTTCCCTCTGTTAAATTCCTGTTGTGATTCTAAAGGTTGTGTCACTGCTTTGTGTTCATACAACTCATTAGCCTCTTCTACCCTGAATATTTCCCCCTGGTATGCTCCAGACATCCCAGTATCCTCTTTTACTGCTAATGTGTCGCCTTGGTTTGCTCCAGTAGCTTCTGAGTCAGACTGCTGCCTCATTTTGTAAAACTTTTCTTTGAGCTGGTTGTAGTAATACCAGTATGTCTCTGTGTAATGCTCATTCCATAATGACTCCCAAACTCTGTCAAAATTTTCCCCTTCCTGTGGCGTGTCATGTTCTATAATTTCATTACTAATATGTCCATCAGGTGGACCCCCATCACCAAGGTCAACCGCTGTGGCAACAGGCCCACTTTCTCCATGACTAACAGTAACAGAAGCAGCATAAGTGTGCATCATATCTACCACATCTGTTTTATTCCCAGCATCGTCTTCTTTTTCTTTGTTTTCCCTGATAGTTCCAAAACTGTCTACACCTGCCTCAAGACGGTTTTGAAGTTGACCTATAATGTTTGCTTTGGAAATGCTCATGAAGTTTGGGGAGGAATAGTTTTTCTCAGAGATATTAGTCTTGCTTATATGAATTTGTTCATCAATGCAAAAGTATGAATTGGACACTAAACCATGACCTTTCTGTTTGTCATCACATAGGTGAATACCAGAAATTGGGGCTTTCTCAGAGCTGTCAGAACAGTGTGTGTAATCATAGCTAGGATCTGTAGAGGGAAGTTGATAAGCTTCACTGATCTGTCTCAAACTGTCTCCAGTACTGATGTCTGTTTGTGAAATGCTTGACTTAACATTACAAATATTCCTGGAGCAATTTTTATCAGTTTCATCACAATGTTTATGATCATAACAGTCATTTCTTATTTCTTCGTCATGACACTTTTTATCAACCTTTGATTCACCAGATTCATATCTGCATGAATTATTTATTCTTTCATTATTATAGTTCTCTAAAGTTCTAGAAAATGCTTCTCTTCCTACATTGGTCTCCACCTCTGATACACATTTATCATTGCTTTTTGTTCCCAATTCATTTCCAGATAAGTCATTAACATGAGCTTCAATTATCCCAGGGAGAGCAAAGTTCCTAATTGCCGAATCTGGGGAAGACTCATCAGGAATGCATGAATCCCTTGGTTCCTTGTTGACTGTGGATAATCCATCTGTATCGACATTATCTTTGACATCAGATTTTGGTGGACAAAGACCATCTTCTTCAGCTCCTGCCAGTGATACTCCATAATGCATACCATTGTCAATGATATCACTCTCTACCTCTACTTCCACAATAGCTGGAACAGCCTTAATTTTATCAAAATCAATTTGGTCAGGATACTTAGACACCCAGCCCTCCCACACTAGATACTCTCCATATTTTCCCCAGTAGTCTTCCCATACTACATCAAAATTCATCATGCTGAGGTGGTTAATTGCCAATCCTTCCTCTTCTTCTACAGAAAAGAATGTCTCAGATTGTTCACAATATATACTTTGTTCCCTTGCCAGACTGTATTCCTCTCCTTCAGCCTCTCCATCAATACAGTGATCTTGACTTGAGCTACCACCTGCCCCATAATCCTCTGTGGAATATTCATATTTTTCTCCATATATTTTTTCCCTCTTGTTTCTCTTATGAGTCCTTCCTCCATTATTCTTTGACATCTGTAAGAATAATTGTATGTATAATTATACAGATGAGAAAAAAAGACAAGTAACACCAATGTGTACTTGTACAAAAGAAAAAAAAGATAAGTAACACCAACATATAATTGTACATATGAGGAAGAAAAGACAACACCAATGTTTAATTATACTGATAAGACAGGTAACACTAATATGCAATTATACATATGAGGATGAAAAGACAAGTAATACCTATGTTTAAGTATAAAGATAAGGAAGAAAGGACAAGTAATACCAATGTGTAAATATACAGATAAAGAAGGACAAGTAACACTTATGTGTAAACATACACATAAGGAAGAAAAAACAAGTACCACAACATACAATTATACATATGAGGTAGAAAAGACAAGCAACATCAAGATTTGTGGTAGCATAATGGTGAAGGCCTCATCAGAATGTAAGTAAGCAGACCAGCCAATCACTCAAGCATCAGTCAGTCAGTCAGTTAGCAAAGTAAATTAACACATACCTAGTCCATCAGTACAGATGGATGGATCAATGAGAAGTATAAAGTCAAAGTGAGAGAAATTTAAAATTATGTTTAAATCATAATTGCAATCACAAGTTCAGCACTGACATTTATAGATGTCACAATTTACTTTTTATTTTAGCCATTTTTAAAAACAAAACAGTTTAAATAATCTGGAGATATATTCAATACACTACAGATATATATGAAAAATCCATGAATTCGAGTATAGGTCACATCCTATTTGAAAAACACAAATAGCATAAAAATGGTAGTCCTCATTTCAGCTACCAAATTTACTGCATGTTTTCAGACAGCAAAAAATAAGTACTTTTTTGTTGTCCGAATACATATAAAATTCTTTAATTTAGGTGTCCAAAAACAAACAGAGGAAGAATACTTTTGCCCCCCCCATCCGTAATCAAGTTACCATTAACTCACATGCTGATGTGCTGCCATGAAGTATAAAAGGTATTTTGTCTAACATGACAGAAAGAAAAACAAATAAAAGAACTGGCATTACATACCTATATTGTATATTTGATACATGTTCATCCACCAATAAACGCATACAACCATACATGTATTATAGCCACGATTATGCATGTATTTTCCAAAATAACCACCATATTAATAATTATGCCATGCCATTCAGTTTAACCCTCTACTAATCAGTGATCAACAAAATCTACCTTACAAATGCATGCAAGCTTTATGTCTGTGTAATTAAGATATTAATATAAACTAAATTTTAAAAAATGTAGAATTATCATTTGGAAAATATTTATGACAAACATTTTGGTATCTAGAATAGAAATACAGGTAACTGTACGATGGCTAATCTTAGAGCACCAAGGATGAGAGACTCCATATGGGGTGAGTGTTGTACACATGCGTAGGAAGGGTAAAAATAACAAGCAAGTTGCAATATACGAGTCGCGAATATGTTAGCATTTCTAAAAAAATAAAGTTGATCTATTTGTTTTGGTTCTCTCTTCCTTTTGTTTCCACACCTAGCAGAGGGTAGCTTCCAAATGAGAAGAGCCTGCTGACTCGAAGCAATTGACTGCTTAAAGATTGTTTCATTGCATGTTGGAGATTTCAGGGTGTCTAGGTGATAATAGTTCCTGCTACAATTTGTGGGATATCTTTGACAGGGCAGCCATCTGGATTTTGTTAAAAGAGCACAAGATGTACTGAACATGTTAAACCCACAATCAATATTTATCATTTACAAAAAGATTTATTACCTGTAGAACAATAACTACATTTAAACCAGTGGTACATAATGCCTCTGGGATAAGGGTTTGTTTTGTTGCAAGATGCCAATGAATTTACTAATCCATACTGACTCTCTGATGTATTGTTTAATGATAAAGCAGGGGCCACAGTTTCTAATCAAAGCCATAACTGTCACACCTTCGTGAAGTGGTATCATGTGCAACATGTCTACACTGACAACCAATTGATGGAAGTTTGTGATCACATTAAATAATTGGTGACCAAATGAAGCAAACTTTGTATTAGTTAAATTAATGACAAACACAGCGAATTTTACTTTAAAATGAAGCAGGAGATATTCTTAAATTCTGTCAGAAAACATAAATTGTATAAAAAAATTATAATGCAGCAACGTCTGAAAAAATACAAAACATTTAATAGTATATTTGCAAAAAAAATAACGTGTCCGAAAACATGCAATAAATACAGCATTTCCCAATGTCAATAAGCATGTGTTCATAAAAAATTTACTATGATAAACTTGTCACCACTAGCATGTGGCTGTTTAGTTTTTCTTTGCACAATGTCTTTATATATTGGTCTAGATTCAAATTTGCCTGTGACACCTATCACCTTGCTAAGGCTACTAAATGGATGAGGCTATTCATTAGGAAATCAAAACATGTGAGTAAAATATAAATTATTACAAATATCTTTGCAAGATGTCCCACCTTTAATTAACTTAATGGCAAGATATCTTGTTTTCAAAGACTGGACTTTAATTTATTGCTTAACAAACATGGTCCATTCACTTTAGAAAATGCAACAATCTTTCAGATTCAATTACTTTTATTTAAGTCTGGTGCTGACTTCTTTTGATGCCACATACATTACTATTGTTGAAGACTCTATCCAGCTACAATGATGCAGGAGGCATGTAATACTGAAGTTACTGTGAAGAGTCAGCTATGGAGGACCTAAAGAACTGCCCCTTTGTAACTGCAGTGGTAATATCAAATAGTTGAAGAAAACAAAGGAGTCAGAACTGACAGCTTGTCAAATAAATGATTACCAAAAAAAGGATTTGTTCAATTTGGAAACTTGGGGTTCTTTTGACATATACATTCACTTGTCCTAAATAAAAGATCAGTCACCTTACAGGTTTCCTTATAATTAAAATTCAAGACTTTTTCCATGATTTTTTAAAAAATTAGTTTAGACATTTTCAAGGCCTGGAAAAAGATTTCAAATTTTTCACCTTTTTCAGAATTCCAGATCTGCATGGAAACAATGTTTATCCATAAAAAATGCACTCAAGATGTTTTTTCAGTTGAAAACTATTTGATTGACCTACAAATATATACTTGTCTAACGCCCAGAAGAGTCCTATATTCAGTTAACAAAGTTTATTTGAATTTCATGTGATCATACTGCTAAATTGACACCTGTTCAGTTGTGGCATATAGTTTAAATGATTTCACAAAATGTATGCTCAATGTGTCACTTATGCAGCCCAGCTAAATCTCCGTACAAGTCTCCACCTATTGACAAAACAAGAAATTGGAGGTGGATGATTTTTGTGATGTCCTGGATGAATTCTTGGACTTTGTAAAAGACGACATTAGATAATGACATTTATCGATGCCATGATTCACAAAAGTATGGGCTTTATTTTCATTGCTTATCCAAGTGACATATGGAATTAACGTATTATGGTGAATCAGATCCATTATGGGATAAAATTCTTTTATACCAGTTAAGTGAATATTAACAGAATTTATGAAAATCAGATAGATTTAAAATGTCGGACACTTGGAATTTCTATGGATTTTATTACATAAAGATGGGCAAAATATAAATCTCTCTCTCTCTCTCTCTCCAAATACACACTAATGTTTCCCAAGTGCAACCTGAATCACTGACATGTGTAAAGAGAAATTATCATTCATGGCACATGCAAAATTTTCATTTTTCTTTTACAAAGATGATGAGGTCTGCAGTTCCACACTGTAAATCAGTTTTATCAAGTATAAAATTTAAGCACATTTTTTGATGGATAATATTAGCTTAAATATCATGTGTGAAAACATAAACAAATGACTAATATAGTGATAGTCAAATTCCATAAAGTTTAATTTAGCAATAAATATGGACCTAGACGTAACATTGACATCACTGATGACAAAAGGAAGTGATTGATATCTGCAAGTGTTAAGAAGACAATAGTATTTCTCTTGATAAATCAGCGACTCAAAAAAACTTTTACTATGTTGTTGGAAATAAAACAGTACATCTTATGTTGAAGTACTGTGATTAACTGGTACTGCATATAAACTGAATTCAGTTCTGGAAAACTTTACTGTCTAGCAGCCATGACAAGCTGGAAATTATGTAGGGAAAATAAAGCATTCTATAACTTTCCCAGCATTTGATGGAAAAATAAAACAAGACTTGTGTGCAATTCCATGAAATCTCAATTCTATGCAGACCCAGTGATAATTTGTTTTCAACCTCATTAATTATACCTTTTCTGCACTTTTAAATGCAGTAGGAAGCCCCATTTGTTTCATCATCTCCAATTCAGCTAGTTCTTCTTGTGTTAGTCCATCTTCTTCCTCCTCAGCATCTGCTTCTTCAGCCTCCTCTATATTTATATTCACAACACCAGGTTGTTCATCCACAACTTCAGGCAGTGTAATCTCAGCCTCATTCCTTTCCTCACTTGTTCCTTCTCCAACATCTAATGTGTTTTTCTCAACTGCTTCTGTTTGGTTCTGCAGCTTGTCATCTTCTTCATCTGCCTTTTAATTACAACAGATTAGAAGAGTTTTATTTTTATGCATGTGAAAATACAAAGAGATTTCATGAGTCAACATCCAAAGTGAAGTACCTTAGAAAAGTAACCAATCTGAGTTGAATGGATGATGAAACAAATGGGATTCTCTTCAAGCTGATTCAATAGCTGCTGCAAAAAGACAGACAGACAGACAAAGTGATTGATAATTGACTCTTATACCCAAGAAATCTCATTTCCTTCCTCTCCCATTCTGATAAAGGAATGTGCAATTTCCTACTGAAGTATAAAATTTCTGTCTTAAACTTTTTCATTTTTAAATATTTCACTTCTAATTCTTATTTCAAACAGGTAACAACTGTTAATAATAGCTGCATTGTTTTTCATATAATACCATGCATGTAACAAAGGATTTAATAAACATGCATAATTTAACACTACTTCTGAAATTAATATGAAAGTCAGAAAGACTAAAAAGCTGAAATGGATCAGAAAACTGAACTCAAAGTTGACTCTGGTGGACTGTTCTACTAAAAGATGAAATTGTTTAATTTTAATTAATTTAAATGTAGGCATTTATATTGACATAAAATCTTAAATCTGTTGATTAGTATTTTTGAGTATTTATACAAATTCATTCATTAAATATTTTTGTGACAAGAAAATGCTATTTTCAATGAGCAACTATATTTAACATTTTGTGTAATTTAGTGCAAAGTATAATCCAAAAAGTAAGTTTTTTGTGCAAATGCATTTTTCAAGTCTATTTTTGACGTAATTCTGTCAAAGTTCCTTTCAATGTTAAAACTAGCTACTCACCTGGAATGATCTCTAAACTAAGAATCAGTTCAGATCACAGTATTTTAATACCAGGTGGGGGTGAAAGGCGTAAACAAATGTCTTATAGACAGCTCAGCTAATTACAATCATAACATTGTACTTTCAATACTAAAGTAAAAACATTAAACTGCATTTAATTATCATATAGTTGTCAGTTCACTTTCATTTTGTCTACCATAAATATCTGACTTAGTTGCATTACCTGTTCATTTTTGTAATCTTCTGTGTTCACCAAAATTGTCTCAGACCCCTCCTTGGTCACTTCATCATCTGAGGAATCAACTGGTTTCCCATACACACCTAATTTGTAAAGCTCATTATCACTGTAAATAAAACAGGAAGAAAAAGTAACAATTCTAGTCTGAAATTGTATTCATTTAAAGTAACTAAAATCCATTGTTAATCACAAAACTAGACAAACAAGTTATTCATATTAATCCAATACAATCCAATGATATCCACAAATCCAGGCAGACAAGAGAATAATATGAATCCAAAACAATTCACTGCCATGCACAATTCCATACAGAGTCTATTTATATAAACAGAGGATCTGAGTAGATATACAGAAATATTTTACTTCTCTTTATATTCTATAAAAGTGAAGTAAAAAATTTGCATGGAGTTTCTCCGTTCTGTGCATACACTATATACACTGCATTGCTAAGTCAATAAAAAAAAATTAAGCTTGTACATATGAAGCCTTAAATTGCATATTTTGTTAAAATAATGACTGAATTTGTAATGAAAATGTAGAGATTATAATTTGTTTCACTAACACATTTAACTCAGAATGACTTTGAACTTTGACCTTAAAATCAACAGGACTCATTCATAAAGTTTGGACCAGATCTCTGATGTTAAAATGATGTTAATGTGTGTACCTTAAACTTTGAACTCAAAATCACTGACCTTCTTCCTTATCCCAAGTGCAAGCCATCCACGCAGTTTGGCTGATGCATGTCATATAGAACTAATGTTATTGGGTGGTAGCCTTTTTGACCTCTTAATTGATTCAGGCCAAGAATTGAGAATGAATTGTCTTCAAATTGACTGTGTGCCTGTGTGTGTGTGTGTGTGTGTGTGTGTGTGTGTGTGTGTGTGTGTGTGTAATTCGGAATTTTATTGTAGCTTTAACAATTTTTCAGGCATATCACTACCATATCTGCAGTGTGGCAGTTTATAGTGATGTCTAGCACTGAAACATCATGCTGCAGATATATAGCAGCATGTTCCACCGAGTCACATTATCCTAACACAAGGCCATCCAGACCAAACACTAACCTCTTAATGCTGAGTGCCAAAGTGAGGCAGCTGCCATTACCATTTTTAGAAGTCTTTGGTATGACTCGGTTGGGGTTTGAACCAGTGACCTTCCGCATCCTATGTGGACACTCAAACCACTTAACCACCAAAGCAATTGTCTTAACATTGATTCATACCATGTCTGATGAGAATCCATCAAGGAATTTAGGAAATACATTCAAATGAAAAACTTAAATCGACACCTTACCAAGCTGTTCACAATTTTAATAGCAGAAAAATGAATGTTCTTCCCAATAACTACAAAACAGTGTCATCTACATATTAATACCAATAAGCCAACAAAATTTAATTTCTTGACCTTATGTAGTTTTATTTAAGTGTGCTTAAAAGATTTTTTTATCAAAACTGTCCAAGTCAAAAATATGTTTAAAAAGAAATTGAAAAACTGTCCGAAACTTGAACCAGATCATCTACATATTAATACAAGTATATCTACTAAATTGTATTGGTTTATCTCTTGTAATATTTCCTTAAATGTGCACTCAAGGTTTATGTGAAAATAATAAAAATGCAAAAAGATCAAAAATGTGTTCATAAATGAAAAAACAAAATCGCTAAATCTAACTGGGTTTAGGGACAAAGACCGAGTACCTCAATAAAACATTTGGTCTGGCAAATCTGCTTACAATCCAGTGTAACCAACACACATATGGACAGTCAGCACAAGGCCAATGTCTCTCTCCTTAATGAAGAGTAGCAGGGACATAATGTGGTAAAGAGTTTAAACAATCAAAACCAGTTTAGTGAAATACAATAATTGTTTAATTCGGGTGCTCTTTGAAATATTCAAAATGTAAGAAAAATATTTATAGAAAGAAACAAATTATTCTTACTTTATCCATGTTTTCAACTGAGCCAAGACAACACAATTCTTTAAATGAATTATATGATTAAAAAAGACCAGGAAGAAAAGATGAAACAAACAGCCAGCCTAGGAAGTGAAAACTCTGGCTTTGAGATTAAGATTTTTTACCCTACAAGACCTTTCTATCTTGTAGTAATTTTGTTCAAGACTTTATAAAAAATCATATTTTTTCATGTTTTTTTTTAAAAAAAGACTGCATTAGCTGACATACTCAAGAAAAGCTCTTGTACAATGGCAATAAGTCACATCTGATTCCTCTTTGTCTTCAAGGAAAAGACTGATTTCTGCAAGATAACTCCAACGGAAGCACATGACTCAATTTTGGCACTTCATAATAAATCCATTCATCAAATCTTCTTTCTCTGAAAAAAAGAACATTCCTTTTATTAAAACATAACATTCAACAACATGATGATTTGATATGCACTCTCTGTATAGTATAGTTATCTGATACAACTTGACAAATCTGAACCCAACCAGAAATAGTGAAGAGCATGCAAACACATAATCAAGGTTTCTAACACAAGTGTCAAGTAGGCACTCAGAACATATTGGGTAAAATCATAATTATCTCAGTGAGTGTGCTGTCTACTAACATTACCTATGAATAAAATAAATTGGACTGGTCTCACCAATGAAAAACTGGGAATTCAATATTTTCAACTCTATTTTTTATGATACAACTGATTTCTAGGGTCAGCTGGTAAAAATGTAGGATTGGTTGGGAAACTGGAAACAAAACCATGTCTCTAATGCACAGATATACCATATTTTTTATGTTTTCATGCCTCTATTCCCGTAAGAAATATACACATGGTATGCACAGTGTTTATCTATTTCATGACAGCATTCATTACACAATATTTGTATTGATAGTTTTGTATTTTAAAAATTTTAAAATATTATGGGTAAATGAAACTGAAATACTACCTACTGTGAAGTGTCCATCAAAGTTGTTTACTGTGGGTGTTTACAAGTATACTGCTTCCATTTTTATGCAACATATATTTGTGTTCATACTTGTGTTTTGCTGTATAATAACCGTTTTAATTTAGGATGTATTTCCTTTTCCATAAGTTAGATTTAATTCCAAAGTGATATTTCCAAAGTTTTCTGCCTTTGTACATGGCTCAATAAGCTTTATCAAACAATGAAAACATTGCTGGATTCTGTATGTTAGGTCTGGTATATGATATCAGAGAATCACAAAAATATTGATTATATTTTCACTGTCAATCTGCAAGATGTATTGAATTAACTTATTAAGTAATATTGTGAATTAGATCATTCTGAACTATTTTTTTACCAGCATTTTACCTATAATTGAATTCATGGATTTATCATATAAAAGGATTTAAAATGTCAAACACTGTAGATTATAATGGATTTAATTGGAAAAAATTGTAATTTATTTTACACTGGTTATCATTATGTATCCAGATGGGCTTGTTTATTTTCCAAGGGCAACTCTTTTTCACTGACAAGTCACTTCTTCAGAATCTGATAGAATATTTGACTTGCATAATACACACTAATTCATAGAAGGGTCAAAGAGTACTTGCTTTTTTACTTAAGCCCTGAAAGGCAGGGTTCAACTTATAAGGGAGTATATATGTATTACATAATATTAAGCCATTCTCTTCTTAATATATTTGCTTTGTATTTTATTTCTGAAAATGCTTTAATATGGGACTTTTCGATGTGCTAGGACAGATTTTGATTTATGTCAAAAACTTTTTTATATAGAACAGATTTGTCCTGTTTTCAAAATTAGGTGATACCAGGAAGTGTACTGACATAAACTTTCTTTGTAGACCGGCTGCTGTACATAATTTTTTACCAATGCAAAGGCCCAGGAAAAATATTTATAAAAGAACAGACATACAACTGAATTTGTTTTCTTCCAATAACAATGCAGGGATGAAATAATGCAAATTAAAATTTTGTAACAGCAATCAAGCAAACATATACAGGCTTGGTTCACCAGAACCCATTGGTTTTATAATTGAAATGCCTATGTTTTTCAGACCTACATTTGTTCTTTTCAATGTCAATGAAAAGGAGATTATGACTGTACTTTTCAAGCCAGTGAATGGATGTGAAAACTGACCACCCTATATAGAAAGGAAAACTAAATAGTACCGTGATTTTAAACCTGCATATATTCTCAATATACAGGTGTTTTAAAAAGGATTCAAGCCAGTTGACAAAAAAACAATTAGAATTATATTTTTTTAAAATAAGAAAATGTCTTTTTATGTTGATATTATATTAACTACCTTTACTTCATATCCTACTCCTGCCTACTTGTAAGCTAGTCACTGATGTACTGAAAGGTCAACAGCTCATGCCACAAAATCTCAGCCCAAACAAATTAATAATAGTATGCTAAGTGTAAAACAATGGCTCAAAATATTTGGCTCATAATTTATCACTTTAAAGGTAAATGGAATGAAAACATTCAGGATTTTTCTTATCAAACAACATTATCATATTATGCTTTGTATAATTTACCATTTCTGAAAAAATGCTAGATGTTGAATATGTTATAAACTTTTTACATTTAACAAATTATCAATAATAAAATGAGTTTCTCTTGGAATAAACAGTATTTATTTTATAAGATAATTACTTCATCTGATTTTTCCTCATTTTCATCAATAGAAATAAATATTTTAGAAAAATGTACATTTGAATTCATTTTTGTTCTTTTGTACACTAGTCATTTTTATATATACCTAATTTTATCTGCTGTGAAAAAAAATTATATAAATTTTCTGAAGAAGATATAGTATAGTAATAAAAACTGTTCTTATTGTTATGTGTATTATGTCTATTTAACATTAGTGATGCTTAAGCAGAACATGTTTCTCTTAAAATTATGTCAACATAATTAGTTCATTGTCTTCTTTAATTGTTTTATCCATTTGTGCAAATCTGTTACTCAGGAAATTTTAAAAATCCATGGTAAATTCTGGTTGAAGTTTTAGCAATATGTGGTAATCTGGTTTGCTCCATATATATGTACAGTGGAACCCACTTATCTCAACCTCAGTTACCTAGCAAACCCTATTAAGTCGACGTTTTCGAAGTGGAACTGCCAAATTCTCTTTTTGTCTCAGCATTTTCTCATCGTTATGTCAATTCTTTTATGTCGCCGAACCCTAATATCTCAAGAACAAAAGAGGGACATATTTGCCATCGTCGTTATCTCGATCCCCATGACCAATCGCTGGCGATTTTTTTCCCCCTTATTGGGGACAAAATTGTCCCATCTGGCGAAATACTTTTTGGTTATTTAATTTGTACAAACAATCATGGCTTTCGACTGAATAAATAAAAGGGAGAACGAAAGGAAGCTACAAACTTAACTAAGTAATGCATCGTTGCTATAGTCCTACAATGTAAGACATCGACCCAGATATTAGAGTCGAGGTCTTACGTTGCACATGGGCTCGTATTGTTTCTTACAACTTACCTGTCATACATGCGCTGTACAATAAGTAGTTATTGTAAAGTGCATTTATAACAGGTAAATTGTAACAACGATACGACATCCTGTGTTACACTATGACAGTAAAGCTCGCAATAATTAGTTGGGGTATACTCTTGCAAATTATTAGGTCTAGAAAACAACTAAATTTAAATAATGATTAATATTAATTTTCTAAGTTGAATATGACCTGTATTCTACATTACTATCTGAAATATAAAACGCAATCATATCGTTCGAGATAAAGAAATGATGCGAAAATAAGTGACCTCCGTAAACAGGTGCCACTGAAAGACAAAATCGAAGAAGTATCAGAAGTAAATGTTTTCTTCTTTCCCTAGAAACACTAAGTAATAAAATGGAAGCATTTATACAAAAAAATCACTAATACTTAGGTGGTTTATAAATCGTCTAATTCAGTAACTGCAACCGCGCTTCGCTGTTTGTCGTGATCACAGCGTGTTGTTGATGGGTGACAACTTGGAATAACGACACATTTTAGAACGCAGTTATTGCTCTTTCTCTGGAAATTACAATCTCGATCTTGGGAAGATATATAATAGTTGTTAATTCAGTCTGTGTATTGAAGAGAAAAGATCTTGAAAATGTGATATTTTAAAAGTGCATTGACAAATATTCTGACAATAAAACTACGATTAAATTTATTACTCGGAATTATGTATTTATTTATTTATTTTTTTTTTAATTATTTAATATACTTGATGGAAAACATGAAATTATTTGTGCCAATTTCCAGATTTATAAATTAAAGTAAATGGTAATTTGCTATTCTGCTATAATTAATTTCATGTGAATTTATAACAGTTGTGAAAATAAATCTTTAAAAATTACCTGTAAGTTGTTTAATTTATTCATTTTGTACGCAACTATTTTCATGGAATCGATATAACTATAAAGAACATATAATACAAGAATAATTTAATTTAACGAAATAAATAAATATTTTTTTAAAGATAGACTTATAAGTTATGACAATAATATCTTATATTCCTGTCCCTTATGTATATGACATGAATGTTGATATTTGCATGCCTTATTAAGAAAGACAATGATTGAACCGCTCCGGTGGCCTAGTGGTTAAAGCAACCGCCTCGGATGCGGGATGTCGTGTGTTCGATCCCTGGTCGAGTCATACTAAAGACTTACAAAAATGGTACTAACAGCTGCCTCGCTTGACGCTCAGCATTAAGAGGTTAGTGTTAGGACTTGTTGACCTGGTGTCAGGATAAAGTGACAGGGTGGGGCATCATGTTACATGTCTGCGGCATGATGCCCCAGTTCTAGACATCACTATCAACTGCCACACTGAAGATTTCGTAGCGATATGACTGAAAAATTGTTAAAGCTATGTTAAAAATCATAATCACAACAACAACAAAGACAATGATTATCAAAACTGCTGAAATTTTTGTATTTATTACATTTTTAAACAAAAAAATAAATAATCTTGTATCAAATTCATTTTTATTTATACCCAAAAAGTAATAAAATGAATATTTTGTTTATCATTTGGGAGTTGACATCTGAGAATTTTACATTAAATATTACCTTACACCTAAATCTTTTTTGGAAAATGAAACCTTGCAAACGTTTTTTAAAGTAAATAAGATGACCTTATAGGTTCTATTTGGACTACACGTTTGTGATGTGTCGAATTTTGAAAACTCTTCGAAGCATTGGTTAAAGGAATTTTATCAAAGTCAACTTAATTAAAGTAGAAAAAACTGGAGATAGTTAAATGATTATTTTCATTTCATCTCTGAACGTCAAAAGGGAATTTGTTCCAACTGACGTAACTTGACCGAGTCATATGCTATGGTACAAGAGAATGACATAAGACCCTTTCCCAAAATCAACCGGTTATGGGGGAGAGCTTGCCATAAGTGGTTATTCAAAGGAATGTTAACTACGGCATGATTATTTGTTTAGTTGTCTTGTCAATCCGAAAATTCTACGGAAAAGATTTAGGAAACAGTCTATTCCGATTGGTTAATATGGGTTATGGGCGTAACTCTGTAAGAAATTAAAGGTTTTACTTTAGAAAAAATCTTCAGTCTTCAATCTTTCTTCTGAATAGTTAGACGGGACTCCGGGAGCGTGAAAGACGTTATCTCATGATTTTGCTGTAAAGCGTGAGAGTTGTCTCAGAAAGTAGACAAACTCTACACTTGAAGTTTGTGGAAACTTATAAAGAAACGGCAAAAAGTACCCAATCTTAGTTTCCCAATTTTAATATGTTATGTCATTTGTTGATCTATTTACAAATGTATTCATGATATGATGTATGTATATATGTATTGTTTCATTTTGCATGATTTTAATGAAATGCTAGTCATGATATTTTATTCTTTGATTTTTTAATTAACAATTCATCTGGAGAATTGACAAGATTGAATGTAATTAAATGATTGTTAAAAGATTGACAAGATTGCATGTAATTGAATCTTTAATACATAGGAGTGATTATGATTTTTCATGAAGTAAGCTTAATAAATGATGGGTAATGTTTCATAGTTTTATGGATTAAATCTGTCTAGTATAAGTATGACATAATATTAAGTGTATATCCATATACTAGTTTGTAATATTTAATTGATCACTTAAGGGTATATCTATATGCTAGTTTGTAATATTTAATTGATCGAGTAAACTATTTTAGAATAGTTAGATTTGAGGGTCTAGGCCATATGTAATTTAACACCGCTAGATAGATAGTAGAGTAAGAAGTCAAGGGGTGTTAAATACGGATTCATACGGCTGAGAGTTGAATTTAATTGACCATCCTTAGCGTGACCCGGATTAAGGTCAGGACAAGCATTGACCGACTATGTAAACATAGGGAGTTAACTTTGATGCGGCAGAATTTATGCCTTTTGTTTTCTGAGCCGAATTAATGTAAAAATATATATCTACTTGGGAATATGACCTATTGTCTATTGCGAGACATTTTATTTATTGAAGGAAACAGCTTTCCTGGATTCTCCTGAGAAATCCCTGAACCAATCACAGGACCAGAGCAAATTCTAAGCCGAAATCTAAGTCCGGAGACGATTGTTAAATCAGAGTTCGACTGACAAGAGTCCATGACCAAACAACTAGACAAGGATCGGCAGAGCAGGGACAAACGGAAGTCTCGATGTCCGCATGAAATAGGTGATGAAGTCTCTCATCGTTGCACTCAAAGGTCACATCTCGTAGGCTATGAGGAAGTGAATCAGTTCTGTCACTGACAAGTTATATAAAGAGAAATTGTATTGTTGTTTTTTATTGAAGTTCATATTAGTACAATTTTTCCTTCTTTTGTAACCAAGTAATTGATTTCTCTTCATTTTAAATTTTGTTGTCAAACTTATTAAATTTTATATTCGTTCATTAAAAGGGGGCTCGTTGTGTTTATTTTTTTTTAATATACTTGTTCAGAGATCTGCAGTCTTCTTTCTATCTATTCACACTGGGTAAATTACACCTCGGAAGGTCATTCCCTAGCAACGAACCGTAGTGAAAGAGGTTGGTGTGTTTTGAACGCCGCCAATTTATCACAACGTTGCAACTCCATGAGTCAACACCTGTTGTGACTAATCGGGACTTTTTGACTCACCAACACGTACACCTACAAACTAAAAAAACAAAAACAAACTACAAACGATAACATAAAAGCGGGTTTGGAGGTGGAGGTGGGTGGGATGAAGTGGGGTGTAGGGGTTAGGGAAGGAATCAATGGGATGAAATGTATTACATATTGAAAATGGAAACCGACTTCACTATGGTTTCTGAGCCACTATCACATACTTCTTAAACCTTAACTTATTTTTCAAAAACCAATGTCCAAATCCATCTCCAGAAAAAGAAAAAAAAAACAATAATTATAAGCTACATTTTTTTTATAAAAAGCAAACTACAGAAACAAACACCTTATAACATATTTGCTGCACTAATACGACATAACTACAGCAGTAGTTCATGTTCAAAACTTAACACCCTACCCCAGAACTCACCAGTTTAACCAATTTAACCTGTGATACTCTCTGTGGCAGCAATGAAAGTGGATTTTTCTCATGTATGGCCTCTCAGGGGTTCATCCTGTTTGGTTTTTCACCTACTGTGGAACAGAGTGATTTGAGTGATTTGATATCGATTACACCCTCATTGCCTGAGTTTTTTGCATATCATAATAATCGGTTGACATGTATCTGTTTTACCCATGTGGATCAAGCCGGGCACATTACAGATATACGCGGTAAAATAATGATGATACAAATGTACATTATGCACATTAGAGATTGATCTGATATTTAATGTAATGACTGTCGTACGTGTAATTCCAGTGCGTGTAGCTGACACAATAAAAACCCGTTTACGTTACATACTATGAAACTGGCCTCTGAATCAGATCTTGACAATGTTGGTGTTGCCACATCGATTCTAGATCCAGTGATGATTACACAAGAAAAGCTGATAAAATGATGATGTTTGTTAAAGATGTAAATGATTATACAGATTATAAAATGTATACAATGAGACGACGCACAGGTATTCCAATACAATATCTACTGCAAATATATAAAATGTCTTCATCAATGCCAACATAAAATTTAAAATGTGAATTTCAAGAGCGTCGATCACAACTCAATGTGGGTTTGTTGAAGTTTTCGTGTGCAATTTCCTTCAGTCACATATTTAGGTTTTGCAGAGACGTTGGCAAGGTTATATTTAGTGCCACCACCACCCCAGTCACATTATTTTGTAAGAAGAATGTCAAAGATGCAAGTTTGGCAGGTGTCACTGATGCTAAAGGCACCTCTGTGGAGGTGTGTTCTAACCACTTCTTTATCTAAGGAATCAAGTGTGTTTCGCTTTTGTGATCTGGAACCACTTCAACGCTCTCAATTATCTTGCACATTGAACAGATGAGCATTCAAGAAGTTATATGACGGTACAGTTTAAATGGCAAATAAGTACAAAACAAGTCTTACAGTACTACAGTACTACAAATTTTGTTTGATATTTCAAATCTTGAATCGAGAAAATAAACACAACAATATTATCCTGATATTTACGCCCTTTATCAGGAAAACTCTGAAGGAATTTCACCTTATTATGCAATCAAATCGCACGAGTCCAATTTGTGATTTTACATGAACCGATATCAAAATATTGATACTGGTTTGCAAACTTCCCAACACGACTTTCATATATTATACTAGATTAACTATTTTTTAATGTAACACATGAAGTCGTTCAGACAATTAGCTGTCCATATGTATTTTCATGCAAGTGTATGAGGGACTACAGGGCGCCGCTGTACCAGTCATAAATCGTTACAAATGTATTGTTGTAATTCTTTCTGACTCTGTTGTTGGCGTGTGCGGGTGACCGAATGAGGGTCATTAATGCGCTAATGGAAAATTCATAGTGTTAGAATTTTTGCAAATTTATAATTGGACCTGTCAGTCTTTAAATAATAATATTATTTCATGAAGTGAATGTCGGCTAAAAGTACAAAAAAAGTTTTAAACTTAAAAAAAGAACGCTATATAAAACATTTATGGGATAACGCTGAACCTTTCTTTAACAAAATTACTCGGAATTGTCACAGTCTGGTTGTCCCAAACACAACTCGATCAACTAACACGGCCAAACGAATAACACGTCAGTGGTATTAAAATTATCCAAAATTAGATGAGATGCAATTGCAAAAGACCATTGGAATATTCCTTGTAGCGACCAGCTCTGTTAGCAGCAGTGGCTCCAGCAATCATAAAGCAACCACGTTATGGGCTGTCGGAACTGCATCCGGGATAGCTTTGAAAAAGACAATGTAGGGTTATATACAAAAAAACTAGGACAAAGCCTTAGATAACCAGGAACATGTCCTCGAATTAAATTACACAGTATAACACACAGAAGGCCAATCAGTTATCAATCTTTATTTACTTGTGATTGAAAAATTAGTCAAGCATTTTCAGAGTGTCATTATGCGAAATGAACCTGCATCAGTAGTGACATGCACACATGAAACCTTTTTTGTTAACATGGATTTGACAACAGGACCTGATCCTCATGGTAACACATCGACATTGTTTGTAATGGACTCATATGGCCTTTTGCATCACCCGTTGAATCGTTAATTATTTAACTTGGGACAGTGGACGACAACGACTGTTTTATTAAACTTTGTCATTAAAAACTCGATTGGACGGACACATATGTGGTCATTTTCTTGTTAAAGCGTTGCATGCACAAGCAGAAGCAGGCCTACTTCGCAAACACTTATTGATTCCACATCAAAGTACATTCAATACTATACAGTATTTATATTAACATTTACTGACGTAACTCATCTGACGACGCAGCGTTGATGCATATCTGAGCAGGTTTGTCACTAAAGCGGATTTGACTGTTTACCAGCCGGGTTGTTGTTGTTGTTTTTGACCCCAGCAAGCTTGTAATTTTTTAACAAAATTTTGAAAAAGTACAATAATCTATAGTAGACACTGAAGATATTGCTCTCATGAAGAGTGGCGCTAATGCTAATAACTTTTTGCCGTCATTAGTTAAGTCGGAGGAATCAAAGACTGGCATGTCAAACGCGTTTATCAAAAACTATATCGATAATGTTGATGCTACAACAAAGCAATAATGAACAAAATCATAAATTTTCCTACCACCACTTATAGTTGTTAATTTATACAATACACAAAAATTCTTACCAATGTAGGAGGAATAAGATTTGAAGGTATAATAAATGGTAAAATTGTTTTCTCTGACTTGGATGGCTTGATAAACATGAAACTTATATCTTAATATTATTATAGTGGATGGGGTGAATTAATAATAGTAATCAACAATTAGTCTGATGAACGAGTAATACTACGCAACAAACTTGACACAGAACTTTCAAAATTGTCCACACACACACACACACACACACATACATATATATATATATATATATATATATATATATATATATATATATATATATATATATATATATATATATATGTGTGTGTGTGTATATATATATAGTGTGTATATATATGGTGTGTATATAGTATATATATATATATATATATATATATATATATATATATATATATATATATATATATATATATATATATATATATATAAAAAAAATATTTCGGATGACACTGTTTTAAAATCGTCCTTGACAGAGTTAGGTCAGCATTTTATAAATAGAAATTACCCTATTTTATTGCCATCATTAATACTGCTTTCCAAAAAGTATCAAAATCAAAAAGAGAAATGACGATATTATTCCCTTTGTTATTTAATATAATCCAAGTTTGCCTAATATAGGTAAGATTATCAATAAATATTGGGATTTATTACAATTATCATGCACAGCAAGAGTTAAATCACTAAACGAAAGCAAACCCACACTTGCTTATAAAAGGAATAAAATCTTAAAGTTTTCCTAATTAATTCTAAATTAGAAGAAAAAAATTATATAAAAAGGATCATCAAATAAATGTAATAGACCTAGATGTTCGCACTGTTCTTTTATTAATGAAAATACTTCTTTCAATAGTAATAATACGAAAGAAACTTTTAACATGCGTTGTGACACTAATTGTGCAACATCAAATATTATTTATTTGATCAAATGCAAAACGCGTATCATCTAAATATTGAACAAACCAGTCAACAAAAATCTAAACGTATGAACCAACATAGATCAGATATAAAAACATTGGGTCTAGGACCTTCCCCCGACATCCCCCCTCGGACATTTTCCCTCTGGACTCCCCTCCCCATCAAATAGGACTTCCCACCCCACAGTAATTCCCCCCATGATCTTAAAAGTTAATTAATTTAATAAACAAAGTTAACATTTTTTCACATATTAAAAATGTATTATTTAAATGTTAATGTTGTAAACAATTGTTTTTAAGTATTCTATGATGTCATGATTGTCGAAGTCAGGGACTGTTTGCTATTCTCGAAGAACAGTCTTTGTACTTCTTCTTTGGTTGTTACATCATAATCCGTTTATGTCAACATCTGGCCTGAGTACTGTACTGAAACAACTACAATTAATAGAAGGATGGTTAATCTATCTGTTGTTTATCTTAAATATACCAAAAATGCACTATAAATAAATGTTAGACTCAAGCTTAATCAACATAATTCAAAGAAACCCCCTGTTCTACATTCAGTAAAAGCACTAGTAATAGATCGACCAATAGACAATGCCCATTTTTGTTATAACAAGGCTTAAAAATATGTGTGAATCTATGTTCACTGCTCAAATGTGGTATCAAGCTATCCTTAAGATCCATGTGTGTGTGTGTGTGTGTGTGTGTGTGTGAGAGAGAGAGAGAGAGAGAGAGAGAGAGAGAGAGAGAGAGAGAGAGAGAGAGAGAGAGAGAGAGAGAGAGAGAGAGAGAGAGAGAGAGAGAGAGAGAGAGAGAGAGAGAGGTGGGTTGTTGTCGCACATTTTATCAAGAGTTCCCATACTTTGCAAGATTTCTCCTTTCAACCTATTGTTATAGTTGATTCTGAAATGGAACGTCTGTTAAAAGAAAACTAATGGATTCACCGTCTTAATACGGTATATCCAAAAGGTCTAAATTTCAAAACCTTATACGATTTTCATTAATTATTTTAAAAATTATGTCCCTGTTTACAATTAGTTAATAACTTAATTAGTGTTAGTATAATTAGTATCATAAGAATGTCTAATAATTCTTTGAAAACTAAAGGCATCTCAAAATTATGTCTGAATATATTATCATATAATAAATATGATTAATTATTTATAAATACTTATGCACATAATGCTTTTAATATTCTTTTATTTTATATTAGTTCTGATAAACTTAGGAACATTTATTATCAATATTTGAAAAATTGAATTATTTGTTTTTTTATATATGCTTATACAAAATAAAAATATAAATAAAACTATATTTATCCATAAATAAATATCAATTAGTTATAATATATATAAATATATATATATATATATATATATATATATATATATATATATATATATATATATATATATATATATATATATATATATATATATATATATATATATATATGGTGGCAGTAATATTGAATAGCTAAATGATGAAATTCAGTTTGAGGCATTTCACATCTTTCCATTAGAGTACTTAACAATTTTTAGTATTTGTGTTTAATATTAGATTTATCATTACATATAAGTAATGGATTCTGATCGTGGTGATGAAGTTAAGGAATTTACCAATGGGCTGTTGGATCAGTTGACTGGTGATGCCTACATTGAAAGTAGTTTTGTTCCACTTGTTGATGCATATCTGCGTGAAATAATGTTAATAAATCCTTGTATACACTGAACTTTAATTTTGCTTAAGACCAAATAGAAATCAACAATTGGGATAACCCTAAGGTTTCAAGGTCAAATCAAAGCCAGTTTGGAATCCCTGCATTAGCACATAAAAACATTTAATCATTAAATGCACCACCCAACAAGTGTAAAATCACTCAGGGATTGTTTCTACAACGACGGGCTAGAATTTACCGACACATTCACCCCGATTACGTTCACTAATAAATATGTTTTTTCAATATTGACTCAGCTAGAAAAAAAATATTACTGTTAGTCAGCAAGGATGCACATGTTCGGGTAACAGTTTTGGACGATGATGAGAACGATCGTTTCAGACAGTGTATTGGTGTAATCAGTATGGTTGTCATGGAAATAGTGTCACAGACCCACAGACCGCACAATCGCTGGATATTTAAATGTTTCCAAAGTAGATATTTTCGATGATTGTATGACAGTTGGGCAGTACAAAAAAAGGTTAATTGGGTAGAAGTGCGTGCAAGAGTTCAGAGTAGCACCTGATCAAAGTCGGCCTGTTGCACAATAGTAATAAGTAACTGTATTATTAATAGAAGAAATGTCTACCCTCAATATTACCGACGTGACAAAATAATAAAAAAACGGAACTGAAACTGTAAAATGAAATCACTAAGAGGACAGTTATATTTATAGAATACAAGCCCGCATCTCCGGTCGCTAATTCAATTTGTGGAATCTCCACTGATGCAACTGTTGGTCTGGGTGAGGCTGGAATCACTGCAACATCAACGATAATAGGTGCACTTATCAGATTTGTTGCTGGAGCTATATCAAAAATAACTGGTGTTACGGGTGGTGCTGGCAATATAATTTCGATGCTGTTACATTCGGGTAACAGTTTTGGACGATCGTTTCAGACATAGTGGATTATTATAATCAGTATGATTGTCAGTGAAATAAGATCACAGACCCACAGAATGCACAATCGCTGGATATTTAAATTTTTCCAAAGCTGATATTTTCGATGATTGTATGACAATTGGGCAGTAAAAAAAAGGTTAATTGGGTAGAAGTACATGCACAATCAGAACTGCTTATGTAAATATTAGCAAAAGTCATGGTGCATAAAAGACAAAGTATATGATTTCTTTCTATTATGTCATTATGTCATTAGACCTCCACATGTTCGTCAGATTGGAATCAACGTGTCGGGCAACTTTAATGTTGGGTGATGAGAATACATTAACGTTTCTACACCTAGAATGTGGCCAGTAAGATTTCACTGACACTGTTTTCGATCAGTGCCATAAAATGGTTAGGGGTCCGTGTTTTTCTTTTATTATCAAAGAGAACGTTCGCTAGTTTGGCTACATTGCTTCTCTATGACTGAAATTGTGATGTAATTATGATTTTTAACGTAGCTTTAACAATTTTTCAGTCATATCGCTACGATGTCTGCAGTGCGGCAGTTTATAGTGATGTATTGCACTGGGGTATCATGCCGCAGACATGTAGCATGATGCTCCACCCAGTCACATTATCTTGACACCAAGCCGACAAGTCCTAACCTCTTAATTCTGAGCGTCAAGCTGTTAGTACTATTTTTGTAAGTCCTTAGTATGACTCGACATGGGATCGAACTCAAGAACCCGTATCCGAGGCGGTTTCTCTAACCACTAGTATGACTGAAATTGTCAAGATCCTTCTAATGTGTGGTAGAAGGTTGCATTTAGTACCTAAATACCAGTAGGCCCTATTTGCAGTTGTGTCTCGATATATTCGGAGGAATTATCTAAATTAGTAGAATTAGTAGCTTAATTCCACTGCAAATCTTCCCAAATAAATGAAAATCCTTGTCTTCAAACATTTCAGTATTTTGTCGTTATCACCAATATTTTTAATCGGTTTGCTACGTTCTGTATTGGTTTTCGATTACCATTCTTCAACCTTATAATGCAACTTGTAAAACTCTTGAAAAGTGACATCTTTAAATATAATCTTTCCAATTAAATATGCAATAGAGAAATAGAAGTTAATTTCATATATCAATCAACTGTAACGGCCGCCATTCACATTTATTACCCTTTGCATGCTCTTTCTTGGATGTCATCTGTTACATTATTTTTCATTTGAAATTTTTGATTATTAGTGATAGCAACATCTTGTAAGTTTATGCTAAAATTCAGTCCCTTGTTATTAATTAAATCAAACAAATCTCTGCAATTGTTCTGGATGAGTGCGTCTTTTAGTGTTCATTTTTTTTTTATTAAAACAATTCTCTAGATCGTGTTCTAAAGGATCTCTTTCACAGATTGTCGTCCACTGTTCAATTATTAGTAAATACTGGTATATGCTAGTCATCTAATTTTTATTTGCCCTTTTGGTTGCTGCTGCTGCTGTTGTTGTGGGGCTTAACGCCATTTTTCAGCACACGATAGGTTATAAATGGCGGCCAGTATTGATGGTGGAGGAAGAAACCGGGAAATCCCCGGAAAGAACCACCGACCCACGAGAAGCCACTGGCAAGCTTTCACATATCCACATTCGCCGAATCCTTGACTCGAACCTACGCAGATAGGTGAGATGGCAGTGATCCGTAACGGACAGCGCTTTAGACCACTCGACACACCTCTTTTTGGTTTCGATATTTCAGTAGCAGTGATGTGTTGCTCTTTTGTCTTTAACTTTGATCCACGACTAGATTAGGAGTTATACTGAGATTTACTGGTGTTTGTATTCGATATAATAAAACAGTTTAGAGTAATTTCACATTGGACGATTAAGCCAGGTGAGTTGAATTGCAACGCAAGTTACATAAGAGGTATTGCAACAATCGTAACAGAGTCATGGAGATGCCTATAAAGGGTGGGAGGAGTTTGGAATCAGAATAATTTTTCAAACTTCTTAGAATTGTTCTTGTTTTACTATTAGTCTGCAGATGTATTTAATGTGTTTAGATTTAATCTGAGAGGAATCATTTGTCTGAATTATTCACTGGAATTACAAAATGCTCATATTACTGCTGGGACTAACCAGTTCTTGGATTATTGTAAATTCATTCAAAGGAGTTATGAAAAATGCTAGTATGCACATCAATACTGTTTGCACTTCAGCATAATCAAGAATATTAGTACATCAGTACATCTGAGACCTGGAATTCATTTGGAACACGATCCTTTTGGACATGTGATAAAACCTTCAGAATTATTTTGGATTTATTAAAAATGTTAAGTTCATCTTCAAATTTCATTTAATACCTTAGAGAATTAAATTGTTTGTTGTTTAACAGGTATTATATCTTTTTAAACAATTCACGTGCATCTAAAATCTGTTATCATCAATTTATGCAGCTGAGATTTTATTTGTGCTTTCATTACCACTCCGATTACAATTTCTCTCCACGTCTTAATATCCTTAAAAATATTCTCCATGTTTTTACATAATTGGATATTTTGTACTCAATTTCTACTAGCTGCATGAAGCTTTGTCAAATTATGTTCAACAGTTTTTGAGAAGGCTTTTCATGTTATGCAATGGTGGCCATTTGTGACGTTGAAGATCAGCAGCATTTATGTAAAACTTAAGTCACTTTTTATGCTTATATCAATATTGGTCAAATAAGTTCAACTGTTTTTCTCTTTTTAGTAACAACAACTATATTTGACTGTGGATTCAAGCATGGTGGGGGCAGATTGCAGAAAAGTTATTGTATAGAACAAAATTAAGGAAAAGACTATCGGATATATTACAGGTTTCATGGTGAGCAGAGAATATGCAAATATTAACACAAACATGTTATAAATATCAAGATGATTATGATACTGGTAGCATATTTGAAATTGATTACACTAGAATGACCATTTTAATGAAGACCATTGTTCTTCTGTCACTTTATACCAATAACCAGGTCAAGCCCTTGATCAAAGCGTTTTAGGACATGTGACATTAACTCCAGATTAATAGGTCGAGTTATCATTCACAGAATGTACCATCTCAGCTTCTTATCTCGTTCTCATATCAATTCCCATCAAAAGGTTTATATTACAAAGGCATATGAAAAAGCTTTAATCAACGTTTACACCTATTATCTGTAACATTACCCCATAGTCAAAGGGATGAGCAAACATGTTCAACAATGAATTGGCTCAGCTACATAATGATTTATCTCGAGAAGAAATCCACAATGTCTGAAGTTTAAGATATATAAACAAACAATAAGAAAACTAAAACCTTAATGCAAATTTTCTGTGACCTAGAGCTAAAGGTACAAGTCAACGTGTCACCCAACTATGACCAAAAAAAAAATCCATATGGAAAATATAACTTGGATCATAACCTCAACTGCTGATGCTACCACAGCCACTTAAGTGTCTACCATGTCTCAGTCCCCCCTAATATTGGCCCATCTGTGTTTTCCAATCATTAAAAACTGGCCCGACAGTTCCCAATCGATTTTTTTTTTTTTTAAATTTTTGCTCTTGACCGTATACTTTTAAAATGTAGAATTCATTGTTAGGGAAGTTTGCAGAATCATTATAAAAAGAACATTTCTGATGGTTGCAAAGATTCCAGTATAATACTGGTCAAGATTCATCTTCTACAGGAATGTTTGAAGGCAATATTCTGAAAGAAAATCTTCACAGATCCCAGATATTACAATATTCCATGTTTTCCCCAAATGTGTACTTAGTTGGGGATATTTTGTGCAATTGTTGATTTTATAATATTTGCAGCCATGATAGAAATTAAATGAATGGAATATTCGAGTCAACTCCAAATAAAAATATCACTTATATAAACTTTTAGTGCAATTTACTAAGAGGAACTTCAGCACTTGCAAGTGATATTCTAAAAAAAAAAAAAAAAAATACTTTTAAGGCAGCAATTGTTGTATTACGAATATTTTACCCACTAGATATTCCCATTTATTTGTGTTGAAATTTATTTGTATATAGTATGTAAATGTAATTCCCTTAATTATATTGCATCTAAAATTGCTTTGCTTCTCTGTCAAGAAGGTATTTAACTGTAGGTACAGCACAGTGGTACAACATCAGCTTTACATGCTTTTTCTGTTATGGATATGCCTGGGAAAATATTGTCAGTTTGAAGGAACAAAGAATTCATGGAATCAGAATTTGGATAATATATGCTCTACTTCTGATAAAAATGAAACATTTCAACTTGTAAATACTCTTTGGAAGTAGCAATTCAGTCACACACCTCATTATACCTTTGTTTGAATTAGAATAGAGATTCGTTAAACTAGCCTGTACACCTCCATTTGAAAGGAGCCTTTAAACCATGTAATACAATTTGTGCAGTTTGTAAAACAAACAGTAGTCCTAGACTTTTAATCTGTATTCCTTGGGGTGGAGTCAAACCCGGGGTTATGAATATCCAATAAGCTCGGCATAACACTTTTAAGCTCGGCATAACCCCCGCTTTGAGACTCGAGTTTTTTTTGATTTTTTGGGGGGCCCTGAAAATCTTTTACCACATGACATTTGTCAAAATGACACCTGACCTGAACTGTGCTTATTAATGTTTTTGGTCAATGAAAAGAACAATATAAGAATTAAGTGTACAGGCAAGACTTTGAAAGTAAGTCACAGTGATCTAAAAGTTACAAGATGATACATGTCAAGAAATACCGACTCAAATGTTTGGTGTATTAAGCAATTTCAGGATAATTACCTCAGTAACATGTCTGCATGCAGGCAGCATAAAAGTGCCATGGCAGTGGTGGAAAAACTGAGACCTACTGTTACCAAGTTGACATACATATAAAAAAACCCAAGCACTTAACATGAATGTTGACTATTTTATTTTCTTTCATCAGTAGATACAGTAGGGGAGGGCAGGGCAACTGAACTAGATGAACTCGTCACCTTCAGACATCATTACATCTTGTCTGCAACAGTTCAGAGCACAAATCGGTCCAATCAGCCATTCAAAGACACAGAAACCAAACAGTTAGTAATGTCATCATCATCATCTTTGAACTCAGAGGGACAAGTAACAACACATTGATATATTTAATGTAACTTGATGTCTTGTCTGAAACAGCATTTTTATATATTTCATGTAATTTAAAAATGACCACTTATAAAATGCAAGAGTATTAAACTTTTCTAAAATTAATATTCTGACCAAGCTAGGCTTCCAGTTAATCAACATGTCTTAAAAGTTTGAAGGTAGGTATTAATTTTTTTCAACCAATTTGCATTTGCTCAACATCGTAAACTCCTCTTGGCAAAATAAACAAAGAAAATACTATCCTTGCTTAATGAATTTAGCAGGACACAATTTTTGCATTCACATCAGTTTTCCACAAAAGGCAACCTTTGTAGCTTATCTGCAGCAATTCATGAATTGCTACAGGTATCATAAGGTCTTGCTAAAGGTTTCATAAGGTCTTGTATGTTTTGTTGCCTTTATCTTTTTCTTCCACATGTTATTGTGATTTTCTGACCAGTAAAACCAATATTCTTATTCATTATTTAGTAAGAGACAAGTTGCAACCACATCATTTTATGTCCAGTCTTTGCTATAGCTCACAGAACTCTTACACTCAGATAAAAGGCAGCACCATACCTGATGACATCACTTTACACTCACCACTCTTTGCCAGAGCTCATAACCCTCCTGATGACATTTTAATGCAGTCTGAGCTTATAGCACTGTGCTTACCTCACTAAAAAGTAGTATCAAATTCATGACATCATTTTACACTCTGTCTTGGCCAGAGGTCATAGCCATATGTAGCATTACACTGATGACAACACATTATTTTGATATGCACAATAGTCATTGATTTTGTTTTATAAAGCAGACTACTATAAGACTTGATATTTTTAAAGCTTCTGCACTACCATCACTGCTGTGAAGAAAGTGACAACTGTGTCTCAGTATTTGCTATTGCAAACAAAACACAGAAGCAGGAGAAAATTCATAAAATCAGTTAAATGAGAGAATTTTTTACATGGCAGAGCTGTTAACTGTGACATTTCTAAAGAAAGACTAGTGTAAAAGAAAACTAACATGTATCTACTTTAAGACATGTTATTTTCCACCAAAGATTAATACTACCAGATGTAAGCACTAAAAAGTAAATTGACAAATAACTTAATTTCTCTCCAAACATGTATTTAACAAATAGAATCATTTATGTATAGGTGCCATAATAGACTACATAAATACATACATGGAGGGCTTTAAGTTAAACTAATTTAATTATCACATTCTGATATCAGACCTACCTCCATGCTGATGTTGCTATGGAACTCAGCTCTTCATACTTTGATTATGTACAATGACATACAAAGGATACAGCATTTTTTTTGTCTAATCACAATTTGTTAGACTGAAGCTATTTGAAATTAAAACAAATTAAACACTAAAGGAATACTCTTGCATACTAAAGAACAAAAAGTTTAATTGTGTTGGAAACGTAAGAAAAATAGAAATAGCCTGGATAATTCAACTTTAAACTTGTTTTGTCTTTTTAAGTGTGGAAGAAATATACCAAAATGAAAAATAAATGGACCCTTATAAAAAGGAATCATCTCTATATTTAGGTGTCTTAGTAAAACATACTTGCAATCCATGGATACAATTTAAAATTCTGTATTATTTTCATATGAACTCCATGTAATCAGATCATCCTGGTTTTTAATTATACGAAACTGCCTTTCTTGGAAACCATGCATGATATATAAAATAATCCTTACTGTATAGTCATCATATTGTGTCATAGTGACTGCATAATATACTGTTGTCATCAATACATTACGTATAGACATTTACAAATTTAAATAATTGCAGAACATGGGATTCTTCAATATTACAGGGTGGATATTAGGATTCTAATATTTCTCTCATGAGTAGATTTCTGAACTTGCAAGAACCAAAGAGACTAAACCAATACATATAGTGTAATATGTAATCTGTGTGCAAGTTTTCTTATACTATTCTGCAAAAACTTTGTTCCTTTTCTGTTTAAAAAAAACACTATTCCAACAATAAAACAATAACAACAAGAGTCCAACTGCTTTCTCCAGAATTAGTAATGATATTTAGCATTTTTAATTGTTACTAATGGCAGCAATATTGGATAGCAGATCAGTATCAATGTGTGTAAATTTTAAGTCTTATGCCAACATATAAGGTGCCATTATTGACAGTTGAATATCATTTGTACAAACGGAAAAATTCTTTCATTTTTTAAAGTTTTCTGTTGATTTGGTCACGTTTTTTTTCAGTGATTTGTGATTAAGTCTTCTTTCTACATTTACTGATGATATTTAATAATGCATCATCATAATTTGCAAGAACCTGAAACCCTTCATGCCTGGATACTTTCTGCCAAATTTTGCTGCAGGATTTTTGAAAGAAAAGATTGTTATATATTTTGTATCAGCACACAGATCTAATGTTACATCTGCATCATTTGTACACATACATGTAAAACTGCTGTCAAATTTATGTTATATTCTGTTATATTTTCACAACAGTGGCCATATCTAACAGCAATTTGGCATCATCAAAATAAACCTGAAAGGCCTTCATGCTAGAATGCTTCCAAATCTGAATAAAATCTACTTGACAAGATTTCTTTAAAATGCTCCTTTTTCCCCCAATAATGGAAGCCTTATCTTGTGGGGGATCAGAATCATTTGTAAATACATAAGGTCTTCATGCCAGGATATTAGATGGTTAATCTGGTCAATTTCTGTTAAGCAATTTCAGAAATGTCATGTGAAGGTATTCTATTTTTACTATTAATAGCATCAATACTGATCGTGGATGAATATCATTTTCATAAATTTGAAAGAATTTCATGCCAGGATGCTCTATATCAAGTTTGGTTGAAACTAGTTCAAAGGATTTTTGGAAAAAGTTGAAAATAGTAATTGTTGACAGAAGACAAACAACTTAGGTCAAAGAGGCAAGCATGTTATAGAATGAACTTAGTTTTGTACAGACTCAGAAGAGTTTTGGAAAAAGCTGAAAATAGTAATTGTGGACAGAAGACAACTTGGATAAAAAGGCAAGCATGTTATAGAATGAACTGTCTTAAAATCATGCCCTGTATTAAAAAAAATATCCATAAACTGGTTGAGGAAATACATGCAAAAGAAAATACTTGAACTGAAACCTAAACAAAATATTTTAAAAGACTGAACTTCAGTGCAGGGTAACAATGAACTGTTGTGGCTTCATATTGAATCATGTCAAGTATGAAAAAAATCCATCAAGGAATTCTTGAATATATGCAAATAAAAACTTTTTAACCAAACCTTTCACAAATTGTTGAACCATCCCCAGTGAAAAACACGACAGCTATGTCTCACTTTCCCACTAATGTGAACTCAACAAAACACCACATATTCTGTCAAGGCTCAGCTGAATAATTTAAGTCAAATGGTACAGAAAAAAGGTACATTTTCAACATTAACATAATTATGCCTTCTTTGTTCCTTAATTTCCCTGCACTCTTTTTAAAATGACATCAAGATTTCAACAAATAACGATAAAATCTTGAAACTTTCCAATAGATCAAATAAAAAGCTGCAATGGAATGGCAAACTGACATATCTTTCTATTTCCTGTGAATATGACAATGTGACCAGCAACAAGCTATAGACACTTTTAAAAAAAATGCATACATTATACTTAAATGTAAATGAAAAGTATTTATTCAAATGAAGTCGAATTACTGTGTCCATACTGAAATCTGAATCATCACACATTTCTGTCCACATGTATTCACCAAGTAATTGGTGACAATAAAGTGGGAATGAAATCCTTGAAATTAGCTATACAAATCATCATCTCCGTCATCTGCAAAGTTGCCCTGATTGCCGCCTTGACTTGGGTTTTGGCCAGATCCTGAGGCACCACCTGGGAATCTGTACAGAAAAGAAGACCATTTTTGTACAATCTATTAAGTTTAAACTCACAAATTTACTTCTAACAATGTTAGTTTTACAAAGTTATGCAAACTCAATGTCTTACATGTAAACTGCACTATAATAGAAATTCCCTATTAGGACAAGCAGCAGACAAAATACAAGGCACTGAAGATCATATGTGTAAATAAATGGGTGCTCCACCTCCCTTTTCCTAAAATGGTGTGGGGTGAGGGTGGAAAGCAGCAAGAATTGAAGAGCAAAAGATTGGCAGAAATACAAACTTATTATGTTTCTGCATCAAATGCTATCTTTATTTACAGCCAGGACCTAACAAATAAATCAGTAATCTGCCTCAATGCAAATTCATAAATATACATAAATATAATATGGATGATAGATTTTCGAACTGCACTGAGATATCAATTGCAGAACCCCTCTTGACTATAGCAACAGAACACAAATGCAAAGCAACAACAAAATTTATAATAACTGATTTTGGCAATTATTCGTCTTGTTTTTTTAAAAACAGATATGCATTAACATAATTCAAGTGTGCAGCACCATTAATTTTGTGTGATATTTCCTATCCTTCATTCCATTTTCTTTGGGAGTAAAAGTGGGGGCTAAGGAGTGGTTTTAAGCACACAACTTTACAGATCACTCATACATCTCATATTTTTTCACACAAGTTCAAGTCTCAGCTTGACCAATGTGCATAAATCAGAAAGTTCACCTGTATCAACCTGTGGGTCAGTGAATGGTCCTCCACTAAAATATACTGGCCACAGTTTATAGCTTATCATATGGTGAAACTTGGTGTTGTACCAAGCAACAGTATTCATGTTTTTGCAGGAGCAAGAACAGAAATCATGAAAACTGATTTCATCAAAAATCTTTTCCCAATCTAATGAAGATTAATAAATTGCAATTAGAAGTTATTTCAAGAGATAACAAAAGTCCCTTGAAGGGACTGAACTCTACTTGTCAAAAAAGAACTTACTGGAATTCAATATACATTTTCTTCCAGGTAAGTGCAGAGCATTGAAACCATCTCTGATGTTCTTCAACAATAACAAGATCTTCAAATTTGCTGCTGTGGTGGATATATTGAAGGTCAGATTGACATGATTTTCATCAGGGCCAAAAATACATCATAAGAAAGTCATCTACTGGATAATGTGGATGGAACCTCTGTTTTGATGGAGTAACAAAAGAATTTAGGATGGCTGCTATGGTGGCAATACTAAATATCAAATTGGGACCATTTTGATTTAGGACCAACTAAGTATCATAAAAAGTCTTTTGGTGAAAGCAAGTTATCAATATAACATGACATCAATAAATAATGTTAAGACTTTTTTCAAGATTCCCATGCTACTTGAACTATACTGCATGAAGCAGTCATCACATTTCTAAACAAAGAAATTACCTGCCTCCCTCCCTCAAAGGAGAGGCAAGGACTACATGACCCCTTAACAGGGATCAACATCAAGTCGTCCAGTATCCATATAAGCATTTGAAAAATCTACTTTGAGATTAAAAGAGCCATTTGGTCTGAAGTTAATAATATTTTAAGCTTACAAGACATGTAAAACTTCTAGTTTCTTTTAACTCAAAAAACATCTCTTGGGCAGCCACTTAGCTTAATGCACTTTTTAACTATCTGAATAAATCTCTAAAACATAGTTATGTTATGGAAAACACATTCAAAAGGTTCAGATATATCTTGCTTTCCTCTGAATGCATTTTACTGCAACTCAGTTGAAATATGTTCACAGAACATGAATACCTGACAAGCCTTTCTTGTAATAAATGTATGTGCATGCATGTGATTTGGATTTTTAACATAGCCTGAACAATTTTTCAGTCTTATCGCTATGATGTCTGCAGTGTGGCAGTTTATAATGTCTAGCACTAGGGCATCATGCAAATAGCATGATGTCCCACCCAGTCACATTATCCTCACATAAGGCTGACCAATCCTAGTGACTGAATTTACAGCTAAACCATCTTTAAACCCAAATCAATGAAGCAAGAACTATAGCTAACAATGACCACCACTTGAAAGAAAAATGGCACCTTGGAGCCAACACTAAACAGGAAGCTAACTATTTAAATGAAAATCTAAAAGTTGCTGAAGTGTGAACTATAGATTATACTTTCTGCGGGACAGAGGTGTGCTAATCAAAAGGCATTAACACACACAGCTGTTATGACCTCCAGTCAAATTCTATGAGAAAATGACCAAAATGCAACCAAGGTGGGATGTTGAATGGACATTTAAGGAAAAAGTAAATATTTTATGGCTTTTCCACATAAAATCCTACAAACATACCTGAATGCACCACCAAATCCACGGCTCTGTTGTAATGTCTGAGCAAACATTTCATATTTGCGAATGTCATTGTCTGTGACAGACCTCCTGGCAAACTTCATGGCCTCTTCAAAATGAAGTCTCGTGATTTCTGGGACTGGGTCATAATCATCCATTTCCTGAAAGAACAAACACATCACAATACAGTATTGGAAACAAGTGTTACATGTGACAAAAGAAGGTATACCATGAAGAGGATCAACAGCCTGTGACAAGCAATGATGACAGAGACATAGCAAAAATGGCAGGGATATAGTTTAGTAGATCATGCTGTGAAATTATGATAATCCAATTGTGAAGTCAATTACAATAACAATACTGGATATCTGAAGCAATATTTAGTTTTTGTTGTTAAGCTGCCCCTTTATAACTTAGTTTCCTCTACTGTCTGGCCATGTATTTTGGTCCTAATAAGGCTGTTTCATGATACATCTTTCAACTAATCACCTGTTTTATGGCCAAAACTGTTGGTCCCAAGTTTGTACAGTTTAAGGATGTTTTACTGTATTTTCAAATGTATGACTAAGACAGGTTGCAGTTTGGAGCATAAGCAATCATGCAACTATCTCTTCTTAGCCCAACCAAATACTGCACATTTCTGGTTCCATAGCATTTAAAATTTGAGTAGGCTAGGCGAGTCAGTTTTCTTTTTTTTTTTAAAAACATACATATTTAATTTGAAATTTCTTTGTTACCATTGGGGAATGAGGTGCTAGAAATACTGACTGGAAATACAAATATTCTTTTGTCTGGCCTAATCAATAACTATTATTATCAGAATACATCTAAAAAAGCATGCAATGCTAAATCTACTCTTGCATAAGACTAAATGTACGGACAAGAGGTAACTAAACCCAAACCATTCTCTGAACCTACCATATCTTGATCTGGGTTCTGGGCTCGCTGCTTCTCCATCCTAATCTCTGCCTCAATAGACATTCTAATGGCCAGCTTGCAGGCTCGCTGGCAGATCTCAGTCAAATCAGCACCACTAAATCCATGGGTCACTTTGGCCAAATAATCGATATCAACATCCTTTGTTTAAGAAAGAACAAAAATTATGTAATTGTCAAAAATAAGGTGATTGGGGAAATATAGTGACATATTTCATTTGTAACTCGGGTATACTGCCTTTATTATTCCCAAGCTTCAGAGGATACTAAGAAACCCTACTTCTGTCCATCTGTCTTTCCTAATATAACATTCTTATCAAAAACTGGAAGGTAGAAATCCACCAGTGATAATCACTTCAATCAGGTGTAGTTTTGAGCCTGGGTTTCTTAGATGGAGTCAGATGTCAACATATTTCATATTTGTTTTAAAAAGGATGCTGCTGATGTGATGCTTTAAGTATTTTTTCAACAACATGAAAACACACCATCATTGTACCAGGATTTGCAAAATATATAATGGATTGTTAGTTATTTTTGTGTCGAGTTGCTGGCTTAATGGATTGTTTCCAAAGGCGATTACAGAACCAAAGTATGAATGACCTTTCTTTTCACAAGGATAAATACCATCCAGTTTTTGTAGAACATTCTATAAGACACACACACACACACACACCAGTGTTTCATACAGAAGAACCCATGGTAGACAGAAGTTGCAGGCCCTGGGAATGTCACCCCCTTTAATAAGAATGGAAGGAAAGCACTTCACTGATACAACAGTTAATCTGGAATGTTGTCACTAAAAGTTTGATGTTAGATCTGGTTTGAATAGCCATTCTCCAGCACATGAAAACAGCATATTCTCTCCCACCGTGGTACCCAATGGACGTACATGGGAGTCTGTCCCACTACTCAAACATGGCATGAGTAATAAATAGAGCAGCACAGCATATGATTTCCAAGGACCTGAAAGCAGCACTTAATTGACTCCTTGCTGAAAGAGCTGCATTTCTCCTCACTTGCCTTTTAAAAGGCACCACAAAGCCATTTTTGTCCAACCTCCTCTTAAAACCATTGAGAAAGTATGTAAGAAGATGGCTAAAGGAACAGATCCACCCATGACACATTAGAGACCAAGAAAGAACATATCAGACAGGGAAGCTGTCCTACTGACCCTTTACACATGCAGAGATTGGTATTTGCCACCAAATGTGGCCATAAAGCAGAGAAAATGGGATAGTTTTCAGCTCCATTTCTTTCCACACCAGTCTATTTTAACATTTAAGCTAATCATTTTATCACTGAGATTATTCTTTGGAGTGCATAGATCTTAGGTAAGGTATGGACATTAAAGTGATTGCTTTGCCAAGCTTCCACAAAGGTAGGCTTGACATAAACTCTGTAAAACTTATGAGTTTACAGTGTAGCTCAAGACCTGAAAAAAAAGCAATTTATTTGCTACAAAGGATGTCACAGGATTAAAGTTTTGTTTGGTCAAAGATTCAAATATTACTAATAAAATTATATACAATTATTCCAGTCAAACATATCTGGGACCAGAGGTAGGCACTTTTAACTCACCCATAGATGCAATTTTGAATTTTAATATGAACTCTGACATCAAAGTACCCTGGCATATATTTTTAAAGAACTGCCTTCCTTGCATACTATATGTTTAAATTGAACAGCTCTAACTATCCTGAAGTATAAAATGAATGTAACAAGCTTAAAATATAAGCACAAAGTCAAAGACTAATAAACAGATAAACTTTATAAGTATTTTTAAAAAAGAGATTATCATATGAGTTTGCTAAAGATTTAATCCTAAACTAGGTGATATTTTGTAGAATTATATTGTGAGAAGTCCTGGAATGAGTCTGAAATGAGTACTTCTGCTAGTCAGAAGGGGTATCAATACTTAATGATGCACTGTTAATGTTACTCACTTTGGCAATAGGGGATTTCCTGAGATTTGCCTTGAGGATCTGTATACGAGATTTCTCATCAGGAAGAGGGATGTAGATCAGCTGATCCAGACGTCCAGGTCGCAATATGGCTGGGTCAATTATATCTGGCCTGAAAGATAGTTCTGACATTTTAAACCAAAAAAATTGCAATGCAGCCCTCCAATTTCATCATTTAGTGAATTATTCTCTGTCAGCATAACAACAAAATGCAGTTTTAACAGACATCATTCTTCCAAATACTGAAAAGCCTTTGTATAATAAGTCAGTCAAATTCTTTGAGTGTTTTGTTTTCTTTTTATATAAAGCCATGTAGATGTTTCTAACAATGGCCACCATATCAAAGTCTTGCAATGTATTTTTTTCTCTCTTTTTTAATAAAGCTGTGAAGATGTTTCTAATAACTGCCACCATATCCAGACCTGTTTACCCATAAATTTTCCTGTCAGTATTTTAAGCAATGCCTGTATTTTCAGACCACAGTCAGTATTTTCAGCACACAAATAGTAGATACTATCAAATATACTATAATTATCATTATGTAGTATTACACGACATAATGACTATACAATAGTGTAAATAACTCTTAGTTTGCAAAGACGCTGGTATTCAGTTAATTCTTTGTTTCAAGGCACAAATATGCAGAAATTGAACACCACTGACTTAAACATCCTGTTCATATTATAGTGATAAAAACCACAGAAAAATACAACATAACCAAATTTATTGTTTTTTTTACCTCCGTTACTTTCTCTAGAAATTTTCTCAGCTTCACACATATCCATAACATTTTAATTAAAGCCAATTCTCTATTTTACATGGTTAAGGACGACTTGATATAAAACATTATGACAGACATTGTTACCACCAATCCACTTAGAAAATAATAAGTTTATCTAGATAGGTGAAGGCAATCTTATTTATCTGATAAAATCTATTATCATCTTTGTCAATATTTACTAGAATGGAAATAAGGTTAATAAATTTTTTTTCATTGCTTCCGTTAACTTGTCAGCTGTATTCAATGACAAATTCATATTTGTGATCAACTCACATAGAATCGCCTCAGCACGTGTTATTTGTTTTTGAAGTATGTTTTGATCACTGACTTCCTTTCCTTTCATCATTGACAAAATGTTTCTATTTCCATTCACTAATGATTTCAATTTTGTATGATTTTCTGATTCCACATGCCGTGAACAGTCATTCCTTCCACCATGTGCACAGGAAAAGTCAAAGTTGCAAACAGTGCAATGCACGAAATGTTCTCCTTTTGACGATGGTTTAAGGCATAGCCACAGAGTAGAATAAACTGGTAGAAAATGCTGCTTTCTGTGTTAGACTTTCCATTTTCATCATCAGTTTTGTGCTGAAACTTTCTTGTCGGCGGCATTTTTCTTTGTTTAAACAACCGGATGTTGAGAATGTCAAAATAAGTAATGTGGCACAAAATGCGGACGCAGATGTGGACTGAAGAGAAGATACAACGCAACGAAACGGAAAAAAACGGCTTAAAAAATTAATTTTAAAAAGTAATAAATAAATGCAACCTCAAATCGTATTTTCAGTTCAATGACCGTATGGATGGGCTTTATTCCATACAAATACGGTCAGGTAAACAGGTCTGCATATCTTATGGTGGGTCAGCATCATTTCTAAAATACATTTTTTGTTATGTTTGATTTCTAACAGAAAAAGTCAAACCATCTACATGTTACTGTTATTTTGGGGTTTAATGCCATTTTTCAGTTCTATACATGATGGCCAGTATAAATGTTGGAGGAAGAACCGACCAAAACCCTGAAAAGAACCACTGATCCATACAAAGTTACTGGCAAACTTTCCCACACTGGCAGAACTTGAGACTCAAACACACTCAGACAGAGGTGAGATGGCAGTGATCTGTAACAATGAGCATTTTAGACCACTTGTCCAGTCTGGGCCCCAAGCATTTACATAAAATAGTACCATGAATATTGATAAAGAAATATATAATGAATTTATAATGCAGTAAACTGAAATAACAACAACAATGCTTGATTCTAATCTCAACCTGCATGTTATACTACCATGGAAGAATTCATGTTTTTTATTTTGCGTGGCTCATAATAGTAAAGGTCAAATGCAAATTTATGAAAACTTCTTTGTTATTTCTGAAGATGCTATACGAGGTATATAAGTTTCTCACAGATTAAATACCTGTTTGTTGCACCAATGATGAAAACATTTTTCTTTGCACTCATGCCATCCATTTCTGTGAGAAGCTGGTTGATCACTCTGTCAGCAGCTCCACCTAACAAAAAAAGTTATATTCAACTTACCTTAAGTTACTTAACTACAAAAAAACTATATATTTCAAATACTTTTGATCCATATATCAGCGAAACAAATTAAACATGATGAACAATACTGCAACAGACACAGAAAATTATGGTTTTTGTGTGAATAACCAGTATAGTATAATGAAGAAATCCATTTCATAGCAAAGTAATAAAGAAGTGAAGTAATCAAACTGCCAAAGGATAGCACGAAGTAATCAAAATTTATAGGAACAACCAAAATAATGAAACAAGTTTGTGCTGAAAAATTTAATGCATTTATGACCAATAATTTTGAAGATCATGAATCCAAACGATTTTTTATATCTCAATATGTCTTGAAAGTTTGATGAATTTAAAACCAGACAAATTCAAAAGCATGAGTGGTCTCAAATTCTAAGTTTTGGTTGTATATCAATTAAGTGTACAGTTCTTACTAGAAATCTAAGTATTACCTCCATCACCAACACTCCCTCCTCTGGCCTTTGCAATAGAATCTAATTCATCAAAGAAAAGAACACATGGTGCTGCCTGGCGAGCCTGAAAGGAACAAATAAAAAAAATTTGCTCTTAATCATTATGCAAGACTTTTTGTATTGGAAATCCTATTTTCTATTAGGCAAAGGTAAATTATTTTTCAAATGCACAAACAAATACTCAAATGCATATCTAATGATGAGAGAGAACAAATATGATAACAATCCGGTAACTTACTTTCTCTCTTTGACATTGGCAATCGACAATCTCCATTAAACATACTGTGATGTTATATGAATGATCTTTTTCTCTCTTGATTTAAATATTGTAATCTTTGAAAAGATATGTTACTTTTGCAATGACACTTAGACTGGAAATGAATCAATCTAAGCAAACATGTAAAGATTTCAATTTTTTTTTACCATTAAGAATGTAAACCTTAAAGAAGTTCTGCATGACTAGTAAGGGAAAAACATTCCTAAAAATGTCTTATAATGAATGCTAACAATAAAAATTGGCATCAAATTGCTAACAAAGTTTTGACATGTACGGGCAACATTTAATGTTTTTGTTTCATTATCTACCCTCCATCACACTGACAGAATACTTTTAGTTTGCTGTGTTCATTCCAGAAATAGACAAAAATGGATGGTCCTAACAAGTCAAAAAGTGGGGTCAGAAACATCCTTGCATTTTCTTTTTAATTTGCAAAAAAACAAACATCATTATTAAAAAATCCTGCTACAGACCTTCAATATTGGAATTGTGCTTTTTGGGGAACAATTCCCTTCTAAATTGTATTCTCGACACTGGTCTAAATGTTCGTTCTCTGCATACTTTGGAAAAAATGCATCCATTGTTTAATACTTATTCCTTATTTCTATCCTTGATCATTGACCATAAGCTCAAAATTGGCATCCAAGCCATTTAAAATCAGCTTAAAATTTTGTTAGCCCATGAAGCTGATTGTAATATTCTTCTTGATCAATAAGCAAACTATATTTAGTAAGTCATTTTATGGGTGTGCTTAATTCAGTCTGAAATCAACTGTAAGGATCTTTTATCTCAATTTTATGATAAAATTGATGTTATGTGTCTTTTGGGAGCATAAAAAAAAACCTTGTACCAAAGATGAAACTATGGGTCAGCTGAAAATGAACACTATCTAGAGGGCATTTTGCAAATCAACATGTAAATAATCTTTCTCAGTAATATTTACCTTGTCAAATATATCGCGGACATTTGCTTCAGATTCACCAAACCACATAGTGAGCAGCTCTGGACCCTTGATAGAAATGAAGTTGGCCTGACACTCATTGGCAATGGCTTTAGCCAAAAGTGTCTTACCACATCCTGGGGGGCCATAGAACAGAACACCTTTTGATGGAGTCATACCAAACTTCAGAAACTTCTCTGGATGTTCCACTGGGTACTGAAAAATAACAATGACAACCTATTTATATCTGCATCTTTGCTGATATATTGTGACAGGTCATATTCATCTATACAGCCATGTATTCATCTGTCTGCCATTATCGTCCTTGTAAGCTGTACTCCATCAAAACTGGTTAAGGGAAAGGGATCACAGTGGGTATGTTTCACTAGGATGAGTAAATTTCAATAAAGTACACTAAAGGATCCCAGATGAAGTCCAAGCAGAATGAATTGCAGGGGTGTGTGTGTGGTGAAAGGCCAAATCTTATGTAATATAATCTACACTGACTGAGGGGGGGAATGATCAGATATATTTTTAACAAGGATCAGTAGACAACAGCAAAGATTTCAAATTCTGGATACCCCACTTCAGACAAGCCAACCCTGATGAGTTTGTCTCAGCAAGGCAGCTGATTTTTCCCCCACAAGTTTGACCAATTTTTGTGAGGTGTAACAAAATATAAACTGCTACTGTAAAGCTGGAAAACCTAATTAAAAGTTCAGTATTTGAATCATGCAGAGATGATAAACATTATGTTCAACTTTAAAGTTGGTAAAATACGCATAGACTTTATTATCGCTAGTACAGTTAAACAAACTTTAGTTCCAAAACCCTATGCAGCTCAATGGCTGGTTGCTGTCCCTCAACTTGAACATAATTCTTGGAAATTCTTTTTCCATTTCACATGACCATGGCTATTGTATCTCCCACCATGAGTCATACTCAAATTGGCATGTGATGTCCAATAAATATAATCATGTCCCGTCTGGGTTTTAATCACAAGAATCTGAATATTTTTATTCTTCTGTGTTGATTATTAACATTTTTAAGAGGCTTATTTTCCCTTTCATCTTAAACCTGCACTGCTTGCTGGACGTCATTTTAAAAAAAATCATATAATCAACAGTTTGATCATGCAGATGCTGTATATGAACAAATAGGTGCAGTTTAAAGTGCCCGAGGAAGTGCTGTAAAGTCAGTCAGTTCCCTGGCTAATTTCACTAATTCTAATATGAAACCTGGATCCAAATCAAACAGGGATAAGCAAATTTTCCGGATCTTTTGGCAATGATAATTTTTCTAGTTTTTGCTTTTGTTCCGTAAGTCTATATTTTAAGGGTAATTTTCGCGAGACTTATGACAAAAATGTAAGGGTTGGCAGGTCTGGCACTAAGTGGAGGCATGGGGAAGGACAAAAACTGACAAGCATTGTTAAGGCTTTTATCTCTAGTTTTTTACTCTTACAATGAAGAAAATTACTATTTAATTTTTCAGCCAAGAGAGAAAACTTTTCTTTCAACATTTATCCTTATTAACTTCCATTATTTATAAGTGTATGAGTTTCTCTTTTTATATGGCCTGATTTTGTTTTAAATGTAGGTTTAAAATGCTTTAGTCATTCAGCTATATTGTTTGCAGTGTGGCAGCTTATAGTGATATCTAGCACTGGGGCATCATGCAGCAGACAGTGACATTATCCTGACACCAGGACAATCAGTCTTAACACTAACCTCTTAATGCTGAGCACCAAGCGCAGCAGCTTCTAGTATCATTTTTAAAAGTCTTTGGCATGACTAAGCCATTCTGATATTACTTTCCAGCCATTCAAGATTTTTTAAATACTAAAAAGTAATATGGATTTTTGATAACTATCTCTGGTCATATGTGAAAGCAGTATGTATGCATTAGTATTTAATGACACTTCAGAACAACAATGACTACATGGTGGCATTTAAAAACAAAGTTATAATAATAAAAATGACAAAGTGCCCAAAAATATTTATGAAAATAGCTCTTCCAAAGACATGGCATCTTCCACTTGGAAACAGATCAATACAACAGAGCACTGTCAGCTTTATCTGCAATTTCACCATCCTTAATTCAACATGTCTATGTGGCCAACAGTACTAAATACTTTTAATCGATCTGTATGTACAAATCACAATTCCATAATATATCAGATATTTGAAGCAGGTGAGAAAAAGAGTTTAAACTGATGATAAGCCCATCACCATCATGTCAAGCCAATGATGAAAGCATTAGTGTAAAATGTATCAACTTAATCTGAACAGGGTTCCTGCAGACTTAACAAAAACAAATTCCATGACTATACCAAAACTTTTCCAGGGCCATTTCATAAAACTCAAGGACTGTGCTATCTTGCATTGTCAAGTAAATGAACATAAAGAATGACATCTTTCAGTCTAAAATAACAAAGTTAACAAGAAATATTTTTAATATGTACATTTTAAATTTACCTGGGCTAGCACATTTTGACTTTATGTAGTAATTTTTGTCATAATCCAATGTTTAATTTAATTTGTATTCAAAAGAAAAAAGGAAACAATCCTATGTAGTCTTTGTATGTGTTCCTATTTACAATATTAACAAAACACATTACTTTCCAGTTGCTTTTTTTATTTAGTGAACTACACCGGCAATCATGTAATTCTTCCATTAGGGGAACTTAATCTTGTTATATGAATTGAAAATATTTAGCAATAGTAATTTTATCATTTTATTTAATCGGTAATCAGTGCTCTATGAAATTTGATGTAATCAATTTCTTTAACTCCATTGTCACAAATTCCATGACCTTTCCAAAACTTTGCAAGGTTTTGACAAATTCCATAACATTTCAAGGCCCTTGAAATTTATTTTTTAAATTCCAAAACTTTTCCAGGATTCCATGACCTGCAGGAACCCTGTCTGAAAGGCAACTAGTTGGGTGCATCTCAGAATTATTTTAGCTTTATAATGATTCATGAAGAAAGTGAGTCAAGGGGTACTGAAAATATAAAGAAATGAAAAAACTTTAACCACAATCATTAACACAAATTTTCTATGGCCATGACTTCAACCATAATGTCAAAAGGGTCAAGCATATTGGAGAATGAAGCATCTTAGCTCCATAATTATTTGCCCCATGTAATTTTTTAAAATTTAAATAAAAATAAATCCCCAACTTTTATAAGAATCAATTAAAGGCTTTATCAAATATAACCAAGCGAAAAACTTTAAATGAAACCTTCATGTAAATTTTCTCTGGAAACTTGACACCAAGTTAAAATGGGCAAGCAAACATACTGCAGAAGGAATTATCTTTGCTTCAGAATGACTAATGCCAAGTATGAGGAAAATATAACCAAATCCTTTACAAGTGTGGATTTCATTACCACTGGTGACAACAAGTGACTGCTATGTCTTGCCTTCCATCATATGGGGTCAATAAAACCTGCTTTCAAGTGGTACATTATTCTGAAATCTTGGCAGCTAAAATCACAAAATCTCAAGTTGAAGTGGTTGGATTATAGTATTTTTACCTGCACCAATTCTTGTAGCTCTTTCTTGACATTTTCCAGGCCACCAACATCCTCCCAGGTGACTGTAGGCACCTCCACAGCTGTCTCCCTCAGGGCACTTGGATTGCTCTTGCTTAAAGCCCACTGTTGTAGAACATTGATCAATGAATGATGATTGCTTTCAAACATTAGAAAACGTTTAATTTTTCAGAAACAAATATTTTTTACATAGATCAGGATCCAAGCAATCCAACTATTCCCGATTAAGTATCATTACGAAGAAAATGTTTGGGAAAAAGTAATGTCATGATGTTCCCATGGAAAATTAGCCAAATAACTACATACAAATTATGTTTGCATAGGCTGAAAATCAGACTCCTCCCATCCATTGCACAAATAAAAGGGTATGCAGATTAATTTTTTCAACACAACATAACGACTGACATCACATTATTCTTTAATAATAAAAAGCTTGTAATATCCCATTTATAGAAGGTTGTAAATTGCAAAACATTTCCCATGGTCTCACATACTTTATGCTGGTTTTAAAATTTTCCATCACAATTAATAAACTGTGCAAGAAATTTTCTTTCCTATTATTTTTAATAATGCAAAATGCAACCATGTCATTTTACATACCATCCTTTTCAGAGCTCAAAATGCAGTAATACACACTGATAAAAAATGACATCGTCAAAGACAGCACATTGTCTTGATTAAATCATTTCTCACTCTGCAGTATGCACCAATTTTACAAAAGCAGAATAACATAATTTAACAACCTTCCTTACAAGATGGTGAATCTCCTCCCATCAATTTTCTAGCCGACATCAACTTTATGACAACAGCTATTATTGAGAACTTCTGTATCATGATACAAGTGCAGCCTTTAACAAAGGTCTCTCAAAGGCACTGATGCTTTACTGGAAATTTTTTTCTTTAATATTCTTTAGTGGTAATAAGATTTTCAAATCAGCTGCTGTGGTATAAAATCCTGAATGTCAGTTTGGCAACATTTCATTTAAGACAATACTGACATTATTAGAAGTCTTTTAGTGAAAAACCATGATGACATGGCCATCAATTAAAGGAGTAGTAGTAATAACAAGCTTTTCAGGATTTCCTCACAGCACCATTTTCATTCAAGACCACTTAGACTCTGGGGCATAAGTGCATGTACAATTTGAAGGCAAACTTCCAAGTAATTTAAAAGGACTAGTAATAACAATCTTCTGATATAGCATACACTTACACTTTCCTTTGTATAAACCTATTGATTTTAAAAACTAAAAGCATCAAGGATACAAAAAATATACAGAACTTAATGATTTCATTCATCAATTTGTAATTTTTAACCTGACTGTTGCCAAAACAGATTGATGACGGACAACAAAACATCCCATAAAATGTGGTGTACGACCGGTAGAATAAAAATCTTAATCTACATGGTGTACTTCTTAGGCTAAAAAATTAAAAGTTTTAGAAAAAGAAATAAAATGTGTCTTAAAAATAATCTGGAAATAACTTTGTTATTTAAATTGTTAACAAAATTAAAATAAAAAACTACAAAGTCTTTGTCCCATTAGAATAGTCATAGATGTAGGTCATATTTATGAATCTTGTTTCTAAGCCAGCTCTAACTGTAGCTTGGAGCTGCAAACTTTTGTATCTTACCAAACATAAATTTTGATATAGCATCTTACCAGGATTTTAATTTCAGCGGAGTCAGCATGTGACTGTTTCTTTACAAAATTAAGACTTTATTTCTTTAACAATGATCATAATACAAATCTATTAGGAATGTTGAGGTAGTTCAGTTTCATACAAAATGCAAGGATTACAGGTTCACAACCAGCCCAGGCTCTCAATTTGTTTCTGGGAAATGCACATACCACCCATTTCATCCACATAGTAAAGTCAAATGGAATAAGTGCCAATAAAAATGAATCATCAAGCCAGCTGCTAGGAATTCAAATAGACAATGTACATTTCATAACAGAAAACTGTACAACTTCCATTATAAATCTGAAATTAAGCTCAATTTTTCCAATGCTTTCTTCGTTATTACTTTCTTCTGGCTTCACCCCTTAAAACTGGCTTTAAATTTTAGGATCATCTTACTCTGAAGTTTTCCATGGTGACAGCCAGAGAATCCAAAACTTCGGCATCAATCTGTTCATCCTCCAGGTCAATCAGGTCCATCTTCTCACGTATCTGTTGCAAAGCAGCTTCAGAACAAAGTGCAGCCAAATCAGCTCCAACATGACCATGGGTTTCTGAAGCAATCTTTTTTTGGAAGGAGAATAAAACTAATTTTTTGAATAAAAACATGGGAACATGACCACATCAGATTTTTGGGTCATTTAGCAAGGATACTAAATAATACTGTTTGGTTTAACTTTCATTCACTAAATATCAATGAATCATGACTAAAGGCGTGAACTAAGGAAAACTATAGAAACAAGTGCAAATGTGATTTATCATCAAAATGTCTATTGTAAATTCAAATCATGAACCTAATTTCAATTACATTTACACAACAATGAATATACTTAAAAGAAAAATTAACACAATTATTTTTCTCATCAAAATATACAAATCTTTCATCTAGTCAAGAAAATAACCTTTTATAAAATTTCTGAAATGTAAATTCAAATAAATAAACAAACCAAAACAACTATTTCTTGCAGAAATTTTAAACAGGTAAATATACCCATGGTGGTATGTTTACTATTTAACCAAAAAAAAAAAAAGAAAGAATCTATCTTCAAAAATATGTCTAAATAGAATAAGAACAGATTACCTGCTCCAAGTCAACATCTTCAGCCAGTTTCATGTTCTTTGTGTGAATTCGGAGAATTTCAAGACGTCCTGTGGCATCTGGGATACCGATATCTACCTCTCTGTCAAAACGACCTGCAGGTTAAAGTCAATAATTGGTTTTGATTACTGCAAAAACAAATGGTCCTTTTTTCCATAGTGAAAGAGTAAAGTATGTTATGGGTCTTACAATTAGTCTACAACATTCACCTTTTAGCAATCAAAATGGATAGATTAGTATCAAATTTATTAAGTTTCAGTCTAAGTGCATCCGTTTCTGTATCTAATGTAAGATTTAGTCAACATAATAAAAGATATCTGGCACTTCAAACACAGATGCTGATATCAGGGCTCAAGATAAATGGTTCAAGCCTATAGATAGTAAATAGTTGTACTAATAGTTTTCTCAATTCTAGTAGTCTGATGGATAGTAATCTTCCAGTCATCATCATTCAGTCTTTTATTGAAAGGACTGGTAAAAAAATAGCAGTACCTGCTGGCTACAAATAAATTTATCTTAAATTCAATGCTTGGAATTGTATGAAAGAAAAAGTAAGATAAGACCAACTGTGGTTGTTTTAAGGGAAATTGTACTTTCCAAATCCTGGAATCAAGTTTATAAATCTATACTTCTTTTTAAAGTTTATAGACAAGAAAGAAACAGTGCAATAAGCCCTAAAATAGTATTTTTCGAAACTTCAGCTGTATATGTTTGGGTTAGAAAAACTGTAAATCTGATAGCATCTCTGCTGCCAGGATTTTATCTACATTGGGGATATCCCTCTTGGTCACCAACGTTGAGGAGATTAGAAAAGGGGTAGGGGAAAGATAGAAATCACCTTTGTTTATTACATGTGCAAACTTCCTCCAGTTCATGGGCCAGATAAGAGATTTTTAAAGATGATATAAACAGATAAAACCAGGTACTAGGCAGATCTGGCATACAGGTTGTAGTTTGCACATACCTGGTTCTTTATTTACCTATCATTTAAATATCCATTTCTCCTCTTCCTGCTTCACTTTTAGGGCTTTACTGAAATTAAAATCTTTATCAGATGCCCTCTCATGTTGTAAAAGCATTAATCTATTGACCATTTCTAAGGTTAATCTTTTCCTTATCCATGTATGCACAGTGTTTTGAACCGAGAATCCCCTTCCACAGTGTGCAGTCTGAAGGGGCATATGCACAGCTAGCTTAACAAATGGGTCATCTAAACCATTTTAAACATATCATCTGTTTTGCATTAAATTCCATTACATCTTTCACTCTGATCATTCTGCTGTTTACTATGCACACTCCTGCAATCAGAAACTTTCTACCCAGCTATGCTTAAGTATCATTTACTATTTCAACTTCTGGTTATGGACCATTGGTCTTTCATGTGCAAGGACATTAAATGCCAAACCATCTAGGACATAAGTGTTAATGTTTCAAATAATTTGCAGGATTTCTAAGCATCCTTTTGTATCAAGTTCAACATATATCTGCATACTTTGAACTGGGCAACAGTATTTTACAGATATAAGGATACTTAATTTTGTTCTTTTTTATATAAACAAATATATTAAGTACACATACCAAATCTTCGAAGAGCTGCATCAATGCTGTTTGGTCTGTTAGTAGCAGCCATGACTATCACATGGGACCTCTGTTTCAACCCATCCATCAAAGTGAGCAACTGAGAAACAATTCTCCTTTCTACTTCACCATGTGTCTGAAATTAATAACAGTGCTGACTATATTAACTTGTTAGGGTAAAGAATTTGATGCAAATATCATACCAAGTGAAGGTTTGTTCAATATTAACAACTTCAAGCTGGTGAGATTCAAGGACATAATGTAGCTTCTCCCAATAATATCTGATCCAAAATTTTTTAAATTGTAAAATCATGTATATTGTATCTTGGCAATTAAGCTTTACCAACTGTTGTTCTGTTAAAAGGTATATATCACTGCAGGAAGGCATTCTTTTTTAAAAAAAGGTATTCCTGTGTGGTTAGATTACTTGAAAGAATTCATCTCAATGAAATACCCCTCCATTGCCCTGGGATAGCAACCAATGGGTCAAAATAAAAAGAAAAACAGATAAATGATGTATCTTTCTACTGTGTCTGCATATATAAAGCTTGATGAGAAAATATTTTGGAAATGTCTTCATAATAGAAATTAATGAACATCTGAGTTTTAATTCCATCACAAAGGACACAGGTGTGGGATCCAAAGATATCCTCCTCTAATTGTTAATGGCAAAAAGAAAGGAAACATGAAACATAACAAGGTTCCATTGACTTTGACATAGCAGTTTATAAGGAAATGTGGTGACTGACAGACAGATGGAGATTATCAAAATATATTCCAACAAAGCATGGGGATTAAAAAGATGTTTGTTCAACAGTCAATAACATTTTAAAGTAGAGTTAAATACCTTTTCTCTCTTGGGTGCAATTGCATCCAATTCATCGATAAAGATAATGGCAGGTGCATTCTTTTCTGCCTCTTCAAAAGCTTTTCTGAGGTTACTTTCTGATTCTCCAGCTAATTTACTCATGATTTCAGGACCTGTAAAGAAAGCCATATTGAAGGACTCAACATAAAAGATATCTTTCATTTGTTTTCTATCAATGTCACAAAATCACAGAACATTTTTAAGCATACCTGAAACATTGTCTTAAGATTACAAAGAAATTACATGCTATGCCATTTCTATTTTAAGTCTGATGGCTAACTTAAGACATTTCCACTAACAGGGCAACAATCATGCCACAGCCAACTAAAACAAGCGTTATTTATAAATTTAGTCAGAGTAACTTATAAAAGACAATGATGAATAACTGGAGCAATTTAGTTTGTTTACTTTGAAAGTGGATACAACAATATTAAAGTGGATACAACAATTAAATGAAGCTAATGGCCAATCTTAAGTTGAGTCAAGAGAACAGAAAATAATAGTATATTCTACTCTTAAACTTCTGCTGTAACATATTTTTTATGGTACTGACATACTCATGAATGATACAAAGCTATATTTCTCGTAAGCAATAAGGAAAGCCTTTAGTATTGTTCATAATATGTTACCAATTCAACCAAAACTGTTCAATGACTAAAACATCCTTTTTGTGGCAGGGTTTAAAAAGTCTGAAACATGCTGGAACTGAATTTCTTTAATTAAAATTAATAATCTCCCCTTGGTGAAACACAAGATTTGTTTTTTTTTGCAAGACAAATATCAATCGAAAACTTCTGCAGTTTTTAGTTTGTTTACTTTGAAAGTGGATACAACAATATCCATGTGGAAAAATTTTCATACATGTTATTAAGTTGTTTTGTGACCAAGATAATAAATAAGAGGTTACCTATTCGACTCGATATCACTCATTTGGATGAATTTTGCCCAACAGATAAATGCTAAAACACCTGGTCAAGACATTTTGTTTAGTAGCCCCAGACAAAATTATTGTTAGAAATCGTGGAAGATTCAACACAAAAAGTAGAGGTAAACAAAGAAAAATTTTAATGGTTATATTTTTTAAATGGAAAATCACAACACTTTGTTTCCAACCAATCTTCAATTATTCTTACTATTAAATAACTAGTCAATATTTGTTGAAATTCTGTTCACTTATTCTACAGTTTGTTGAAGGATACTCATCTATATTTAAAAATGACCAAGTGAAATTTTATTAAATTCTGCAATTTGTTTTACCACAAGCAGTGGTAAATATTTGTTTATATTTAGTGAAAGTGGTTGTATTAGAAAGTAGATCAGCATAACTTTTAAATGGATTTTGAACTCCTGTTGAAAGATTTTTGAGAAAAGCTGTTTTATTACTTTTAATAAAAGTGATCATATTGGTGGTTGAATGGCATATCTTCTTAACCATTAAAGGTCTTCATACCAGTTCATTCAGTTGCAGAGCTGATTTTTCAGGAAGATCATAACAAACATTTTCAATCAGTATTTTATTCTTCCTAAGTTACTTTGTTTATCATTGCATATGTATGAACAAAAGTAGGCAAAGAAACATGCCACTACAGCAATGGCTGCAACTCCATCTGGAAACTATCCATGTCTGAGTTTTCAAGGCAACACCTCAAATTCAAGGATTGCGCACACTTGCACGATCCATACAATATGCTTCCTGTTTAATCTGGTTGAATTCAGCTGAATAATTTTGGAAAAGTCACAAAGTTCTATATTTAATAAGAGTAGCCATATTTGAAGGTAAAATTGCATTATTTTTTACAATTGTGAAAATCCTTAACATCGAGATAATTTTTGTCAAATAGTTAAATTAGGTTAAATTCTGTTGAGAAGCTATTGTGAAGTTGTTGAAAGTAGAATATCAAACTCAAATTTAAGTATCACATGTTCAACACGTATCCAGATTAGCCAAGTTGGCTTTCTGCTGCCTCTGTGATTTTGGAATTGTTACTTTGCTGGAGCCATTTCCTCAGAAATACAGAAAAATAAACCGTTGAATGTGCCATTTAAAACCAACAACTAAAATTTTATGGGTGGGAGGGAGAGTGTGGCATGGGCTGAGTGGTCTAAAGCGCTCTCGGTTAATGGATCACTGCCATCTCAACTCTGCATGGGTTTGAGTCTCGGGTTCAGACAATGTGGGTATGTGACAAAGCTTGCTAGTAGCTTCTCGTGGGTTGGTGGTTCTTTCTGGGGTTTTGACCAGTTCTTCCTTCACCATTTATGCTGGCTGCCATGTATAGCCAAACATATGATCAAAAAAATGGCATTAAACCTACAAGTTTGTTTTAAATGTGGCCATTTTTTAAAATAATGGATCAGCATAATATCATGTCTCTGAAAGACCATCAAACCATTATTTTCTTCTCACTTTGGGCATATTTTTGTGGACTAGAGGAAATATATGAAATAGTGTTATTTATATTTATTCCATCTCACTTTACTAATGTAAAGCATGCAGTACATACCATTGATGAGGAAGAAGAAGGCTCCTGTTTCATTAGCCACAGCTCTTGCTATCAGAGTTTTTCCTGTACCTGGTGGACCATACAGTAGGATACCTCTTGGTGGCTGCATATAAACACAATATATTAAGCCTGTTTTTGTTTAAGTGACACCTTTTTTCAACTTATTGTGGGGGGTTTGGATGGTCGGATTGGATGAATACCAAAAGTGTCAAGATCATGAACATATGTATTAGAGTTGAATAGCGTGTCTGCTTCCTACTAGCTATATTGTGCTGAATAAAAATCTAAAGAAAATAAAAACTTGCTATTCATTGTTCTTACAAAATTACACTGCATTTAAAATGTTACCCTCACATACATTGGAGCATGCATTATCTGGTTTGTGTTCTCTGAAGTGACTAACCCAGCTTTGTTTGTAAAGCATTTATAAATTGGTGCAGATTTTGAGTGATTTCATTTATCAGATGCAATAAAGTGAGCTGTATACAGTAATCTTGTGTGGAGCACAAGTTGGATAACAAACATATATGCACAATGTAATACTAAAAATAATGAAATTCAGTCTGTGATATTTGTTCAAAAACCAATTTTAAAAGGTGAACCTAAATACAGTGGTCACATGTGTGAAACATCCAGTTCTGTAGTTTCCCAAGAGTGGCCACTAGTGACAAGTTTGACGGTACATTAAAAATATATTTATCATTTCTACTTGTTCTGCTCTTAAATATGTAAAATCTTGACAAAATGTTAATATTTACCTAGTTATTGATATAAAGTCAAATGTATCATAATCAGACCTGTTTAATCCAGATGTTCTACATCAGAAAAAAATTAATTCATCTAGACTGATTATCAATCAAATCTGTGTCTGTAATTATATTAGATGAATGAGAAAAAAAACCTGCTTTTATCCCCTTCTTTCCACACATTCAATGTTTACGTTATTGCTATAAAGACCATTTTAAATGAAACTTTCATGATGACCATGACCACCACTGGTCATGCTTGATGCCAAACAATGTTAAATTGCAAATACAGCAAACTACATATGATTACAATCTGATTTTTACTTTTTTTTTTACTATGTCCTGAAACAAACTTGTTGTGAACAATAATGATATAATTCATATACATTGTCTCTTGCTCATAAATCAAAATCACAGAAGACCTGGATGATATCAACCCATTTACCATGTCTAACAAACAGGATGAGAAATATAATTTCTAGATTTAGAGAGATACAAAGCTTAGCTAATCATATGCAAGGAATCACATTAATATAGCATACATTTGAAGATTTATGAAAATCAGATCAAAAACATGCCTTAATAGCAACAAGCTCAGAAAATCAGATGCAAGATCACCTCATTAATATGCAAAGATCTGGATTTGCTTTTAATATTGGTTAAAAGCCTGATGCTTAAAGCCTATATGGTCATGTGAGCTAAAGTGGACTTAAACATTGATCATTACCTTCACACCTATGGCTTTGAAGAGTTGTGGATGTCTCAGAGGAAGCTCCACCATTTCCTTGATCTGGGCCAGCTGTTTCCTGCAGCCTCCAATATCATCATACCCAACTTCATTCAGTGCTTCCTCTTCTTCCTAATGATTTAAGGTTATTTTGACTCCAACATAAATAAATGCATCATGTGATCTTATAGGTAAAGATGTTATACATGAGGTATCCAAAAATAAACTTAAAAATCATATCACCACACAATTATTCATTTAAATAAATCATAAACTGATAAATATAAGCTTAGAGATTTTTAAATCTTACATTTAATATTTAAAAAAAAATAGGCAATAAAGTATTCATGTGAAATTCTCATTTAGTTCTATATTCACCAGTAATTAGTAACCATTTATGAAAAGTTTTCAATAGCTATGGTGGTACTTAAGGTAGTCATTAAAATAGAAAGATCAGGAAAAACAACAAAATTGGCAATGGTTTGGCAGCCACTGACCAATACAAGTGCTAACTCCAATGCCAATGCATGAACAATGCTCAATGCAAATCTGTGAAGTTTTAAATAAATATAGATCTTGCAAATAATTATAAATAACAATTTGTATTATTTAATACAGCTACTTTATTTTTTATTAGAATGTCAATCATCTTTACAAACACCCTAAACTTTAAAGGCTTTTCCTAATACTTTTCTACATGCATACAAAATTATCAACAGTAGCAAGTATTTTTTTCTTATCTGCTGTAACAAAAATTATCAAATTAATAAGTGTACTAAAACAAATCCCATCCTACATTTGGAAAAGACAAGGGTACAAATGGTCACATGTGCACATTTACAACAGACTGCAAATATCAAACTCCAAACTCTGACTGAACAACTCAAATGGACTTTTTAACCAAGCAAGGATAACCATTATGTAGTTGTCTTTACCCACCTCTCTCTTTGCAGGTTCTCCTTCACAGTGAATCACAGTGTCAGGTGCCACAATACAGTATGGGGAAGGATCTGTTTCTATGACCTTAAACTCCACTGCTCGCATACCACCTCGAACCAGGAATATATCTCCTTTCTTTATTGGTCTGTAAGCCTCCAGGAAGTAGGGCTTCAGGTAGACTTCAAAGAGATTCCTGTAAAGAAAGATTTAAAAAATTTTTATGTACTGGTTGTTGTTGCTGATATCGGGTTTAACAACATTTTTTTGGCATAAAATAGGCTATATGTGGCAGTCAGTATAAAAGGTGAAGGAAGAACTGGGAAATCCCCAGAAAGAACCACTGACCCATAAAAGTTACTTATGTAACCACATTGGTCGAGCATGAGACTCATAACCCATGCAGACAGAAGTGAAATGGCAGTGAGCACTTTAGTCCACATCACAGCCCCTTCATGTACTGGTATCAAAAGTACTAAAGAGCATGTCATACTTTGTTGTTGTTGTTGTATAACTTTACAATATTTTAAGTATAATCTTTCACTAAAAATCTTCAAGTTTAAAATGTTTCTACCTCTGCAGTTGGGAGAGATGCCTATGTCTCACTAACAGCTAATGTGTGTTTTGGAAATGCATTTATTAATACTTTCTTAGTGACATTCAGGGGATATGGAATTTCTCAAGTTTTTGAATCACACTTTACAAATTATATAAACTAAATGAAATATCTGTCATATAGAACCAATCAGGAAGATTACCAAATCTGAACAAATCATTTTGTGAGACACTCCCAAAATTGTTCAAAACTAAATTGTGTAGCGCAAGAATTATATTAGTTATACAATGTTGTACCCTGGCAAATTTCAGTTATGGCATAACTTTTACTTTCTGTCTTCTCTTTTCTAAAGTTTCAACAAGTTTAAACTTTTTTTATTAATTGTTTTCTTACAAATTACTCACCCAGTGATCCCTTCAACTGTGTCATCAATAGGCAGAACATGAATTCTTTTACCATATTTAACATCTGGGCATGGGTGAATACTGAAAATAAGTAATCATATTGTGCAAAATGCATGGCTCAATTAGAATGCATAGGATTTTAACTGTATTTAAATTCAACTCAAAAGAAGTTGATTATATATGTATTACAATCACAAAAAGATATTCTGTCTATGGATTAAATTTAAAAACAGCAATAACATCAGTGAACAGCTATCTGTACATCTGATGAAGGCAAAGAGGAAATTATGTATAGGAAATTATTATCCTTAAGAACTAAAATATCTGCACATCTTCATCACATTTTAAAGCATTCTTAATGGCTAAAGCAACAGATCCACCATAATTACATGCATAATCTGAGACTGATATCACATTTACACAACAAAATAGACCAAACAAATGGCAGATTAAAATAATGAAACATGTCTACCATGACAAATGAATTTAAAAAGTCATAACTATTTTTTGTTGGTGAATATATAGTACTTACCTGACAATATCTCCCAGCCTAACTCGCAAGTTGTTCCTGACACATCTGTTAATTCTTATTTTCTCATCAGAAACTGTGTCATCAGAAAGGACAATGCAAACAGTTTCTCTTCGCCTTTTTCCCTTTAATAACACAGTATCTCCTCGAAACAACTGCAGTTCATCCATCTTTTTCTGCAAATCAAAATGGGAAGACACTTGAATCAACTGACATTCAACAAGGCAAAAATGTTTACAGAATCATGCCCTCTATTTCCCAGTAGGCATAATTGCATTTAAAATTGGATTTAAGCAATACTTTATTTTCAAGTCAAAATTTATCTGAGTTATTTTGGTCATATTGCTCTAAATGAAAATAGAAACTACACTGTAACAAAATTTTAACTGAATAACCAGATTATAGATTGTAAATGCACGCTAATAAAAAATGTTTAATCACATACCCATTATCAATTGTTTTAAAATTTTCTTTATTTTTTAAAGATATTTTCTCAATAATGATCATTTTCAGAGATTTCTAAATGCATTTGAAACAATCCATGTACATGAGGGCTAATGCACATGTGTCTTCAAATCATACTGTTCTTCAACATTTCTTTGTTGCGGATAAAATATTACCGTAACTTTTCATTCACAACACACTAAAAATGCACAAAATTACAGACATGGCTCTGTTACAGTCAGCATATCAAAACCTTTTTTTTCCAACCGAATCAACAAAGATGTGAGTGCATCTAGGTTTTAGAAGGAGGGGTTTTCAAAATGTGTAATCACTCACTTTGCTTCATTACAATGGTCCAATGATAGGATTGCAAATATTTGCCTTATTTGTCCACTTGTAATTTTCGGCATTGGTTAAATAGTATCTACTTTGCTGCTTTTTTCTGCATATTCACAAATATGAGTTTAGTCAAAAAAACAACTTTGACCTTACGTTCTCGAAAATTCCACAACATAGCATTGTCCCATATATTTCTGACCTAAATAATTGCATTTTAACGTTAAATCTTAAATATCATAATATCTAGACTTTGCTTTTTATGAATTGTATATTTTTCTGAACATATCCGCTCAGTGATGTACGAAAAACTGACAATTTAATAAACTGGTACTTCCCAGACATAGCTATGTCTGTCATTATTTCCATTACTGGTTCACTTATGGTTTTAAAACTAATTTTAAGATGAAATAGTGTACAAGAGGTAGTTAAAATATCAGATCACCAATTCTGATCTTAAAACACAAATTGCTATTTACATACCATTGTTAAAGCTTCAAAACAAGTTTGTATGTTTTATCATTGAGGGATAACATGCAGAAATTGGGTAGTGATACCGCAGCTTACTCAGGGAAAAGGTAAATAGTGAATCGGCCATCAAAACACATGCCTGTGCATGTGCAAAAGTTTGTCAGCATAACTGATATCAAAACCAGGCTTAGCTACTGATGGCTTGATGAAAACATTTTGCTACAATATAATACTAGAACTAATCTGGCTAAGGTGAGAGGGCATCTCAAAAGGCATGCTCGGTCAATCTACCTCAATAAAAGTAAACACAGAGCGAAGTCATTTTCGTTTTCCAAGCTGAACAAAACAAAGTTTACAATTTTTAGGTGACTTAGTCACCCAATTTGACAGGTAGTGTGACTACCTGGACCAAGATATCAAGCAGATGGAAAATGATACATGTCACTGAAATGCGTTTTCAGGCAGAAAGAATGCATCCTTTAAGAATTTGATCCGTATTTTACCTGGAAGCTCAGGTCCTTGAAAACCCTGCAGCATCAGGTAGTATCTCTGATGTTCTTTGTCAATAAATGGTGTTTCATAAAAATGCTTGTTGTAGTGGTTAAAAAGGTTTTAAGAGTTTCCCTTTAATTTCCATGATACTTCCAAGGCCTCCATTGAACAAAATGTTGAAAGTAGTATACAAATAAATAAGCCATATCTAATCACAAAAGCACAAGTCATCAATGTAAGATAAATATATTTACCATTTATTGCATTTGTTCTTTAGGTTTGATTGTAAACAATGATGTATGCTTAAATAAGATTTTTTGGAAAATGAAGATAAATGCCAACACTGATTGAGATTATAAACCAAAGGTACTATTATACTGCACATACACATATATGATGAAGTACACTGGGGATATAATGACAGGTCACAATTTTCTCGTACAAGTTTATTAAAAAAAAATAAAATGGCATCAAATAGTAAAATACTTAAAAGATGCAAATGTTCTTCAGTAACTTAATCTGTTACAACTTAGAAAATTATTATAGATTATTAAAAAGTATGACAATCTTTGCTTGTGTGGAATTTGTATCCTTTGTATTAACAGATGTGTTCTATCAATAGTCATTCATGTCATTAACAAAGGGTTACTTTGTTCATCAATCTTATCATGAAGCAAAGGTCAAAACATGACATTTTTGCCTTAGAGTCAGCCATAGTGCACATTAGCTTTCCCAGAGGTCTTGCTAGGATTTTAAAACTAGAGTCTTAAGTTGGTAAAAATAGGAGTCCCACCAGCAAGTTGCAGTCCCCAATAAGCCAGGCAACTTTCTTACACTTGGCTACTGTCACATTTGAACTATCACTTCTAGCAACTTTAGCACAGTTCTGAATCTTATTGAAATCTTCATTTTACCATTTAACCGCAAAACAACAGGAAGCCGCAAACTTGGATATAAAAATGCACTGGAATCTATTGTTTCATAAACAAATCCTTATTTCATATTAACAAACCACCCTAACAGTGCATTGTTATATTATAAACCGCTTATGCTGATATCTGGCTTTGATACTGTATTCTATAATACGCTGTATAATCAAAACAGCCATACAACTGACTAGCTACAGTTGACCACATCTGTGTTGAAAGGTGAAATGACTACAGTAGACCATATGACAGCAATTTACGAAAAAAAAAAACAGAAAAAGTAGTTCTGCTGCAAATTCAGTGAAAACTGATTACTTCTGAAGCAACGATAAATACCAAGTAAATTTGTTTAAAAAACTGTCTCAATGTGCTACAATTATTTGATGTTGCCTCAGCAATAATAAATGGATATTTGTTTAATCTTTCAAAGGGAACCTTTAGTGGTGCCTTCAATAACACATGCACCTTCACCAAAGCAAGCCAATGACCTTTGATCAAAGAAGTCAGCAACAAACTAAAATAAAAGCACTGAATCAGTTTTCAAGGTGATTAAAACATTTTTTCTGTCGCAAAACTTAGCGGACTCCTGTGTGGGTGGATTTTCTGTGTCTCAAATAAAAGAATGGCCAATATTTTGGTCAGTCTGTTCCCATCTTAATGAGGCTACCAAGGCAATAGGGCTTTTCAAGGGGAAATGAAAACATGTCAACAAGTTGATTTAAACAGTACTTGTATTTACAGAAGTCATCATGAAAAATACATAAAAGCGAACAAGAGATATATGACTAGTATGATTAATGAAGGCATGATATTTTATACATTGACATGTAGTAATGATGTATTAAAAGAAAATGATTCTTACATTACAATACTGTAGCAATGTCAGCGCAATACATTTACAATTTTTCACAGACATCTTTGTGAGATGCCCCACCCGTAACTTCCCTTAGCAGCCAGATGTTTCCAGAGACTCTAAATTTAAATCTGCGTTTTAATGAGATAGGCGGCTTGTCGACATAAGTGGGTAGGACTGTATTCTGGATAAACTGGAGATATCTGGTGTTTAATACACTGAAATGTTTGTTATTGGTTAATATTCAAGCAAAATAAATCTTAAGGCTATGATCTGTTGTGCTTATAATTACATGAACAAGTTCAACAAAAAAACTTAGAAATATTAAATATTTATCACAATGTCTGGTTATTCCATGAATACTGACAAAAAGAATAATATATGCCATATTACCTGAGACAAGGAAACGACTGAGTTGTCTTCATTGATTGCCTCTTCAACAAGGAGACGATTTGGTCTCTCCTTCCTACGAAGGATTGCTGTAGAAAGATCATCACTGAAAGAAAAGAAAACACCATCTATAATAACTTGCAAAGCAATTTTCGCACTTTTTATAGGAGTTTGGAAACCTTTCCTTTAATTTTCTGACAGTGACACTGATGATCAAAGAGAAAAATCTATCACATACATCATGCATCTGCCTGCTATTTTTGACAAATTGATAACAAAAAATTTTCTGAAAAAAATTTAACGACAATGTGATGGTAGCTTAAGCATGCCTTAAACATCAGTTCTGCATAACATTAGCATGAAAATAGAAATATTTATTTCATGGCATTTAAAGAACAAATTTCCTTCTGGTCTTGTTATTGTTACATATATGGCATTAAATTATTTGTGTTAGTTTTAAATTTCTTTTTGTTGTTGTTCATATGGATTTATTTGACATTTTGTTTCTTCTGAAAATCCAGTTCACTTCTAGGAAATAATATTGTTGCTACATTTTTATATTTAGCTGACCTTGGTTCGCAAATTCATAAACACTAGTCCTTTTTCACATTTTTCCTTTCTTTTCTTCAGAGAAATAAATTTTGTCAAAATTTACAAAGTTTGTTAGCTTCACTTTCTTTTGTTACTTCTGAACAAGCCTACAGGTAACATTATACATATAATAATAAATTACCTGCTGTAGTATTTACTTTTATCACAAATGGAACATGATAAATAAAAATGACTTGCAATTATAATTATAAATTTGTAACATCTCCCTCCAGTTATCAATATTATTAATAAAAAATATATGAAAAATAATCTTTCCTCATATAGTAAAAAAAAGTCATAAAAAAGAAAACACACCTTTCCATTTGGTATTTATGTTCAATGTGAGTGAAAATGTCTTGGATCAATTCTCTTCCGATTTATAAACCCATGTGTTATAACTATGACTTCACAGATCTGAATGAAGCTATGATGACTGTGATACTTATATAGCTCCCCTTCTCATACATGACACGTGTATAAAGACGGTAAACAAACGACACCTACGTGGATGACAAAGCAACCTATTTTTAGAAATAAGGAATCCCCTTCATTAAAAGTTAGCTTATTCCAAGACAATTCAAGAACAAATATTTTATATGGTAAAGTTAACAGTAATTGTACGTGTGTTCAAACTATATTATTCGGTGATAAAAAAAATTATGTTTTAAAACCAACAGATCAGCTGATCCCAAACATGCTTGCACCGGTCCACAAAACAAAGGCCAATTTTTAATATTAAAAATATAAAAAAGATACACAAAAGAAACACAATTAAGTCTACGTACTTACTGAGACACATACATATATTCTCGTTCTGTAATAAGTAGTTCTCTTTTCATCCTTTTATATAATGAAAGTATATTCTTTATGAAATGGTGATAATGATACCGTCCATCATGAGAATGACAAAGTGAAATTGATCTGTACTGTATATATTCATATTCCACATCAGACCTCCAAATTCAAAATTTATTATGGTGAATCAAAACGGTTAATATTAACTTACCCAGAACCTTCTGCCATACTGTTTTAAATTATGTACTGTGAATGTTGTTCAAATTTACAAAATAGAGATCTGGATATCGTCGTGTCTGCTCTGTTGCGTCGAAAATGGTCGGTGTTTAAGTCTCGCTGATTGACGTGACTGCGATTGCATGAAAACTCAAACCAATTCTAGATTATCATCTATTTCGCACAATTTGAAATTTATTATATATATATTTAGAAAATTAAGTATCAAACGAATGAATTAAAATAAGTTTTATTTTTGTTCAAAACGTCTCTATTAAGTTGGACGAGATTATTTTATATTCACTTTTGTAAGATATCTATAATGTTGCGTACCAGTCTCATCCTGTTAGACATGGTACTCGGAACAGTCTTCATTCCTATAGTATGCTCGGTTTATAGAAACAATGCACCAGTCAAGATCATGTTAAGGTGGCGCTCACCAGTTATTATGTACTTTTGAGAGAGTGATGTAAGGTGAAGTTGTTTGCATTTTAAACATGCACAGTGGAGAGAATGTTGGCATACCTATATGCTACTTTCATGTAATATGGATGAAATTTCTTTGGATATTGTACTTTTGGAAATTTTAAATGATCTTAGGACACTGCTAACTAAAATGACTGCTCCCTTGAGCTCCAAAAATCAACCTAAATTTGTCTAAAGTACACTATTCTTGGCAGCTATTAAAATATGGAAAATGAATTTTGCCAAACTAGATAATACCAGCTTCTAAAAGTGCAATGACTGAATTACCAAATACATAAAATGTAAGAAAAGTTATCGGCTCTTTTTTTTTTTTTTTTTTTTTTTTTTACAATTTACGTCTGAAGTTCGAGAAGTGAAAATGAGCAAGTAGAGTTAGCATTTGTTTTGAAAGTTGCACATCTGGAGTAAGGCCAAGCTGTATACTCTCTAACCCATATTACATCCATCAATCATACATCAAAATAAAGGGAATTAAAGGTTCTTTGAACAATACCTAAGATACACAAAGTCTCTTTTAAATAACCAGTATAACTAGTGAGGAAACCCGGGGAAACTCTTTTTCTTTAAAATACGAAACTATAAAGCGCCACTTAAATGACATCACAACCAAAATAAAGATGGCAGGTATTCGAGGTAAGAAGTCGTCTTTATGATTGTTTTGTCTTTCTGTCCCTTGATGCAGTCAAATTAGACAATTAAACAACACTTGGTGCTTGGTCAAGATAATATAAAATGCAGGTCCAATTTCCCAATTTTTTCTTTTAAATTACCCTCAATATCTACATCTACATACAATATTTTAAGCACTGTACTGTACTAGGCATGGATAGAAAATTGACAAAGGTTTCAGTATCTTGTTTCCTTAAAATGTTTGAATTTCCTGCCAGGAAAGTTTTGGATTTAGTCACAGTCTTAATATAATTTGTCCAAATCGTGGCCAACTTCCTATGCCTATATTGATTTGATTTATCTTTAGATGGCATTTATTTAATGCCTGGTGCATCAAAATTCCATGGAAAAATGTGATATAAATACCTTGAAAAATGCTTTATGGCAAAATCAGTGATAATATATGTTGACAGACATATTTAGACACTGTTTCCCATGTGGGGTGATCCTGTTTAACCCATTTTTGTTGCGCTCTATGATGTAAGACTGAAAGCACATGCTATTGGAAAGAAATTGTAGTTCAAATACAAACAGATATGTGACTGTGACATTACCATAAACAAATCCTAGGGAAACACCATCAGGGTAAAAAACATGGCATACAAGTTCAGTGATTGTAACTTTGTATATATCTTATGTATAGCATGTGATGTCTTATATTTAATTCATGGTGGCACTCTAGAGTTTTGTAGTTTGCTAGGGTGAGAATTTTGAAGAAAACGAATTTCCTGGGGTTTCCTCACTGGTTATTCTGGTTATTTAAAAAAGACCTTGTACATCTTAGGTATTGTTCAAATAACCTTTATTTCCCTTTATTCTGGTGTTTGATTTATGGGTGTGATACAGGTTATAGAGTTTACAGCTTGGCCTTACTCCAGATGTGCACCTTTCAAACAAGTGCTAGCTCCACTTGCTCATTTTCACTTCTTCAACTCAAGACATAAATTGTATGAAAAGAGCTGATATCTCTTTTACATTTGATATATTTGTAATTCATTCATTGCACTTTATAAAGCTAGTATTGTCTAGTCTGTCAAAATTCATTTTCCCTATTTTAATAGCTGCTAAGGATAGTGTACTTTAGACAAATTCAGGTTGATTTTTGGAGCACAAGGGAGCAGTCATTTTAATTAACAGTGTGTTAAGATCATTTACAATTTCCAAAAGTACAATATCCAAATGCTATGTGTCAAGGCTTGTATAAAAGTAACAAAGAAAAGAGTGAATCCATAAAGCTTTGTAAATTTAAGAAAATAATTTATTTCCCTGAAAAATGAGGTAAAAATGTAAAAAAAGGACTTGCAGTTAATAAATCCAATCGAAAAATTAACCCTAGAATAAAAAAATATAAGTCCTATTAGTAAAAAGTTCAAAGTGAATCAAAGCTTGAATCCCAATGAAGTTCCAAGATGGAGGGTGATGATGTCTTCTATAAACTGTTTTGTGTTGTTGTGTAGACAGTTCCATGTTGAATCATCAGGTACATGTATAATACTCTGGCTTTAGAATTCTGAATAATTTTAAGTAAATGTCTTTGTCCAAGAATTCTGATGAGCACATGACATTCCCAGGGAAAATAAATTCTTTTAAATAAAAAATTCAACTCAAACTGGCAACAACAAAAATGTGAGCTTCAAAGGTATGAATTAAGAATTACTAAAAATCACAAGAAATGTCAGTTTTAACCCTAACTGAAATGCAATTTAGTTCCAGTGATGAGTCACATGATCCTCTAATTCATATGTTGTAGTAAAACCACATGCTGGCTATCACATCTACCATGGACAAATTTTATTCTACTGAACAAATCTTATTATAAGATTCAATAATTTAAAAAAAATAAAAAGAGTTGTTTACGACAAAGCTGAAACTGGCTCTGAATCTAGATCAGCAAAAGATACAAAGTTTCTGAATACTGACTGTTGAATTATTTGTCTACCTACTGGTATTAATGATATAAATCAGTTAAATACTATTTGCTTCACTACTATATATCTCTTTTGTAATTTCACGAAAATTTATTACAATAGGTCAGGAAACAACCTTGACCTTGCAGCATTGTTTCGAATTTTGACCTACATTATTAAATATTTTGGCTAAATCTACTATGACATAGTATTTAAACTTTGTTTTCATTATACTGTATATTTTTCAGAATCTATTTGCCCAATTATTTACGAATACAGACAGTTTAATGATGTGGTATATCATATATGTAGCAATGTCCACCATTACAAGTTCATTTATGGTTTCCAACTGATTTTATTAAGAAAATATGCAAATATGGCCATTAGAATCTCCATTTATAAAAACAAGAAATACATTAGAAAACACTCATTACCGATCACATTTTTTAAAAGCAAATTATTTATATATTGATGCAATTCACCTTGGATTACAAGTGCCAGAACTTACTGGCTATTGCTAGGGGCATCTCAAAAGTCATAATCTGCACCCATTTCACAAAATTTTACAAAATCGAGGGCGAAGTCATTTTTGCTTTCCTAACAAAAAAAGGCAAATTTTACAGTTTTCAGGTGACTTTTTTGCCTACTTTGCTTGGTAGCGTGACCCCTGCACAGAAATACATATTTATTTGTATGCATGTATGTATATATTGTGAACATGCGGTATTATGACTTGTAATTCCTTCAGTAATAATAATGATTATAATAGTAAGAAAGAAAATAAACTTAAAGTGATTTTGATATGAATCATTTATGTTTAACCAATTTGTGGCATAATTTATGTAATGATGTCAGTTGGTTTTACTTGAGATTCCTTTTTTAGACATGAAGGATAAAATGATGAATTGGTCAGAACTTTAAAATATATGAGTGAGATTATGATTCTAAGAATCCTGAATATGTATTTATATTTTCGGTAGAAATATATATTTATTGATTTAAAGTAAATAAAAATCTAGTAGACTTACAAAATGAGGTTAAACCTGTCCTATGAAGTACAACTGAATAACTTCATTACACAAGTGGAGCTATAAATAGAAAAGTGTAAATAATTCCTAAAAAAAATTAAAAAATTTTTATTTTATTTTTTTTGTCATTATTATATCACAAACAAATCATAATACCTTTATCTTCATGAGTATTATGGTAAAAATATGTGTATTCATTTTTTCCATGTTTCTAGTAACCAAAATAGCTCTTCACAGTTCTTCTGTGAAACATTTTCAATGTTCACAGTGAATGAGCATGTAGCAGCTGATTGTCTGGCATGCATGATGGATGCCCATTTGTTTAAGAACAAATTAAAGTTAAAATTCATTATATAAGTTCTGGATAGACACCTATGCACAATTGCAGCTGTAATGAAATTATTTTGTCAGTGCCAACAGTCACACCATTTACTATTGATTGAACTCCAACAATTGTAATTGGTATGCCTGTAATAGTTTCCATAGTTGTCATTTTCACCATACCAAGGTTAATGTTTGATGCTGGCGTGAGTCAACAAATTGCAGCACATGTTTGTTTTTCATAAATAGCATGGTTTTCTTGGTGAGTTTTTCTTAAAGCTGTTGTTCTGCTTTGATTATTTTTTTTGTCTGTAACTTTGAGGGTCAATCATAGTTTTTCTGTTTCTGGTACAACTGTCATATGATAATAGAAAATATTGTTGTGGAGAATAATTAAATTTCCAGCAATTATACATTATTGGGGCCTGGCATTAAATTCATATAAAACCATACTGATTATGCTATTTAATACTTTATATGATGATTTTTCTATTCTTTGCCCAAAAGTTGTTGCACAGACAAGTGAGTCTATGCTAAATAACAGTTGATATTGAATATTGTTTGTTAACAGAAAAAAATTTACTACTGGAGTGAATAACCAGCTTTTTTCTTTTCTTTCATATTCCTGTGGATCTGTTGACTGGTGTTATGAATATCAGCGTGAGTATTATGCGTAATCATTTATCAGTATATCCAGACCATAGTGTTTCCTTGCCACTATAGCATACTAACTTACTACATGTATTTTATATAACTCAGATAATCTGTTACCAGAACATTGCTATAGCTATAATAACTAGGTATTATGTGTAACTTGGCATAATCTGTTACCAGAGTATTGCTATAGCTATAATAACTAGTATTGTGTATAATTTAGCATAATCTGTTACCTGATCATTGCTATAGTTATATTAACTAGTATTGTGTATAGGTAACTAGTATTGTGTATAGCTGAGCATAATATGTTATGTGAGCATTGTTATAGCTATAGTAACTTAGTATTGTGTATAGCTCAGCATTATCTATTACCTGAGCATTGCTATAGCTGTACATGTAGTAACTTAGCATTGCTATAACAGTAACTAGTATTGTGTATAGCTTAGCATAATATGTTATGTGAGCATTGCTATAGTGATAGTAACTAAGATTGTATATAGCTCAGCATAAATTTTTACCTGAGTATTGTTATAGCTATAGTAACTTAGTATTGTATATAGCTCGGCATACAGTAAAACCTGTCTTGAAAGACCACTGCTATGTGAGACAACCTGTCTTGAGAGACCATGTTCTCAATGATTGATTATATAACATTACTTGCTATGAGAGAACACATATCTTGAAAGAACATAATTTTTTCGCAAAAAGGGTGGTCTTTCAAAACAGGTTCTACTGTAATCTATTACTCGAGATAAACCATTTAATAGGTTATAGCATAATGCTCTAATTGTTCTTATGTGTTGTGCCCCACCACAAATGTACAAGAGACATATAAAGAGATTCTGTCAGGGTATGTAATTGTGCAAATTTTGAAAAACTGGTATGTGTAACAGAATTGAAACCGAGTGGGATTTCTCTGTTTGGACTAAATGAATAACAACACAAAGTGAGGAATGATTGAATTTATAAAATGCGTTACTAGATATATATGTTTATAGATATGGATATAAAACAAATTCAAGGACTCTTACACATACACTACTATCATATGACTAATACAATATAATACATACACTCATGAAATGAAACGAAAATATGATTTAACCTAACAAATGTTATCACATGCTATGAGAAAAAAAAATGAAAAGTAAGAAAAATGAAATATGAGATCCACTTAATCTCGTATAAGTATTTAACTGAGATTCACAAACATCTCTTGAATAAAAATGAGCAATACTCAAGTGTTATTTCTGACACTTCCTGCGTTCAACGCAAATGAATGAACACAAACATACGTCCTTCAACTGGATTCCACTTCCTAAACTGACTACAGTTTATGCAATATATGAATTCAAATCTGTGGTTGATTCCCATTAGATAACGAATCTCCTGCTAGGCTTCGGCCGTTCCACTGAGGCTTCGTTAGTCCATTAATGTCCAGTGATATCTGATAATGTTCATTAAGCTTTCTTAATGTCCGCTATCCTATGGGCTACAACAATTGGATCCAACAGACTCCAATGGCTCCCACAATTCACAACAGTCTCCCACAATCACAATAGACTCCCGGTAATCACAATAGACTCCTGGGATCTATATTAATATCGAACTGTCTTCAATGGTATCCAACCACCTTCAAAAGTATCAAACAGGCTACTATAGTACCCAACGGCTACTATAGCATCTGACGGGATCACTCGTATCCAAAAAGAAAATAAAAGCTACAATAAAACAAAACTATTTGTTAATAAAATGGTAATAAGAACAAACACTAAAAATGAAACGTCACCCGACAGGACACAAAACCGAGAAATAGTTTCACAAATCAATTAAGACGAAATTTCGACACTTACCCCTATGGCCTGAGACGATGGTAGAAAGTTCGCCTACCACTGACAAACTCCAAATGACTTGTCTCTTAGTTTACAATGCATCAAGCTTAAGACCATAGGCGTTATTGATAGTCATAGCCAAATGTCCACGTAATCCATGCTTTTCAATAGCTCTCCGCCTGCATGTAATTTCGAATCACTCTACCCGTTAGTCAGTGATTCACCCCAGGTAACATTGTACGCCAGTACAACAAATAAAGTAAAAAATTGATTAAAGGCAAAACCAAGTTATTTTTAGCCCTATTTTGTGACAGTATGAAGTTGTGCACTCAGACAGTAGTGATATGAGATAACTACCTAAAATTAGTTTAAGATCATGGATATGAAAATGTACTCTGTGCACTATATAATATTTATTTAACTGTTCACCTTGAAGGTGCATGTTGAGATATGTCATACCAGGAGAGGTATTTGTAGCATTTGGTGCGACGTCTTTTTTCAGGTAGGCAACTGTTCATACATTTGGATTTTTCAGCTTGACATGAATGGTTGTTACACAAAATTTGATTGGTACATTTTTTTGGGACTTGAAACAAGCGTTTTGTCATAGTTTGAATCCTGGATGAAGGAAGTTTTACAAATATGTGTTTAAAATACAGGCCACCTAGAAAACACCAACTTTCTGAGTCCCAGGATTTTTCATCTTCAAATGACAATTTCACTTGGTGAGTAATGGCTGCTACTGATGATGATGATGACTTTGAAAGTTTTAAAATATATTATCGGAGCTGGAAAGACCATAATGGAGATGCCAGTGAGGGATTTTGAGCCCAAAACTATTATTAAATGCAAGTCTGATGTACATGCTGGATGGACAAATATAGATGCTATGTTAGTCAACCCAGCTTTCAGTGGTATTTCAAAATTAAATGTAGAAAAGGTATAATAAAAAGCATAACTCGAATGTGGACAGTTCAAAAATAGAGTTCAATTTTCATTTCTTTTCTGAAACAATTAAGCCTTGTGAAAAATGTGTGCTACAACTATATAGTTCTATACTAAGGGTTAAGATAAACTTAATAAATAAGAATAAAACAATAAAATTAAGATTTGTTTTTTATCATAATACCTCAGTCTGAACAATCAGACAATGGCTTGGACTAAAAACCCTAATACAGCAATATGACAGCAGATAACAGATAACATAGCAGTCAGTAAATCACTAATTCAGGAAACTGAAACATTGGCAGAGCTTATGTTTGTGAAAAGGTTTTTTTTTTCTTCAGAATTATCCAAATGATAATATCTGTGAGCTATAGGAAAATTGTACATAACAACGATAAAGAAGAGTTTCCCAACTTGGCTGGCAAAGCTAGATTTGTATATGCCCCTTCAGATAGATGACTCTGAAATGAGGGTTCTCAGACAGATCAACATACATTCATATAAGAAATAGATTAAGCTCAGAAACAATCAACATATTGATGTTTATTCATTTAGAAGCACCATCTTTTAAATATTTTGATTTCACTAGAGCTCTACCAGTAGAGCAGGAAGAAAGAGACAGATATTGAAGTAATAGGTCAATATTATTCTTTGGCCATTTCCTCCTTTTTTTTTTTACTCTACCTAAGATTGGTGACAAGGAGGAGGTCCTCACTTTACCTAAATCCTGGCAGCATATCTGATATAATCCTACATATATCCCTCCCTCTTTCTAAATTTGTCTTAGCTTAGATTTTCAGCAATTTTTAACTTCAAAACCACTGCTCCAGTGGCCTAATTGGTTAAAGAATAAATAATAATAAAAATTAGGACTGTACTAGTTTCTTTTTGTTGGTGTGTAGTGCCCAGTTAATTGATTTGGTGATTGTTATCTAGGGTAAGATTCTCCCTTGATGTTATTGCCTAGTGTGAGTAGAGAGAATATATTGACAGAGAACTAAGCGAGACTATTGAGAAGAAATAAACAACTATAATGCCACATAAATAATAAAATAAAATAAATTTTAATTGATTAATACATAAATTAAAACAAATTGCAATTACAATCCAACAGATTTGCATTAATGAAATTCAATAGCAGTGTTCAATTTATGGATTTGTTCATCAGAGTAACAAGTGGTGTAAAGTACAATGTCTATGCTGCCTTGTACACCTGACTTTGTTCTTCTTTAGGCTTGGTATATTCCATGCCTAGTGTGTACATTTGGTCTTTCTCTGACCCTTACTATCCTGAGCCCTCAATTTGCATACCTTCCTCTTTGATTGTCCTCATCATATTCTCAGGAATGGATATAGAAATCTGTTCCCTTAATGTTGTTTGTTTTCCACACAATTGTGTGTCCTCGCACTATAGCCTGTTTTTCCTTTCAAGACAGCTATCTGGCCTCTTTACTTGTTTACAAGGGAAACTATTCTTTTAGGTTTTTCAAGGAGCTGGACCTTTTGTCTTCTCACAAGGGAAAATTGAACTAAAGAATTCCGAGTTAAGTTGCTACCTTAAATTTCCCGTTATTTCTAAAGTGTATGCCTTAATTTAACTGACCAATCAAAAGCAACTATTTCTAAATTTATCCCAAATAACCATTTCTTTCATCCGTTTTTGACAGCTTATAATACAATGCAATTAACTTTACTTTGAAGATCAGTTATATGACATAAGGTCTCCAGCTGTTACAGTCAGTAATTCTGACGTACTGTCTGCCATTATACCATTACACTGACTGGGTCAATTCCACTGAAGCTTAAACATAGACCCTTTTATGTTTCAGAGATGAAATAGAGAAATATCAGAGTGAACTTTCACAAAGGCCTTTTTGGCTTGACTATGATAACTTTAATACACAATTTATTCAACTTTAGGATTCAGCACTTCTTAAAAATTTGACACCTTACAAGGACTTTGTATAATGCCTGATCTTTAGAAGCTCTAAGCGCTTTACAACATTAAACAACACCTAAAACACAAAAGACATATCTAATGATATGATTGCAAAAATCAAACACAATGAAATTAGAAAACAAAAAACATGCAGAAAATATTTAAAGTAGGACACATTAGATCTTTAAGTTTGTTCATGCAGTCAGAATAGGTGAGTTTTAAGAGTGTTCTTGAATGAGATCGCTGTCACTTTGCTGGGCCCTAGTATGCAAAAGAATGTCAATATGATTTTGTTTTCATAGTGGGAATAGTGAGTTCATGATTGTTAGAAGAGGAGTGAAAGTATCTTGCTGGTGTGTACTCATGGGTGAGGTTGGATAGGTATGTTGGACTGGAGAATCTGCCTTTTATGCAGGTCATTGGTTCAAGTTCCAACTGAGTCATACCAAAGACTTATAAAAATGCTACTGACAGTTGCTTGTGCTGTGCTCGGCATTAAGAGGTTAACAAATCTTAACCCAAGATTTGTGATTGATGTTTAGGTGACATCTTTTATTTCATTATTGATGTCTAGATTTTAGTGATTATTCAGATAGAGATTGGATTGGTGGATGGCTGAACCAAAACTCCAGCAAAAATAAATTTACTTGTAAGTGTTAAGTACGGAAATGTAATCACTATAAGGAAACCAAACCATCACTTCAAATCTAAATCCCCCTTGGAAAAAAGTTTTGTTCTACCCATGCTAATTTAACTGCAGTAAATTTCTAAAGTGATTTACAGATACACAAGACTCAGAATTCAGGAATACATGTAATTTTCTATTCTTTTTCAGATTGGTTGGATTAGCATTTTCTTGTGCCATTGGAATTACGTTCCTGATTCTCGGCTGTGCACTGCCACATTTTAAGTAAGTAGCCACATTGAACTGATGGGAAAAATAAATCTTATCAAAATCAGACCTCAACTGTCTTATGTGAAGACCTGAAAGTGACCACTTAGGGGTCATGTTCTGGTGACCTTTGAATTAGCCATTGGAAAAAAAGCTTGCAGAAATTTGAAAGTTAGATCATTTGGTACAGGTTGATACTCTTCAGGCATACTGCTTCATCTACCAAATGTGAATGTATAAGACTTACCTGATTGGCTGATAAAACAGCAATAATGGTAATGGCATAAGTCACCAGAACATGACCCCTAAGCAGTCAGATCTTCACATATGATGGTGGAGATCTGATTTTAATAATCATTTCTTTGCTATTTTCCATTGGACAAACTTTTTGGTGCTATTTACAATCAAGCCTGCCAGCCTTCATGGTTGATATTGATAAAGAATTTATCTCCATATAAAGATTGCTTGGGCTGGAGAAATTGACTTATAGACTAAATATGTTTTGTATACTAGTAAATATATATTAAGCCATGTTTAATTGAACTTTTATTGCACTTGGGTGTTCTGACTTATTGTCTTAAACTAAGTGACAGAAAATAGTGAAAATCAACAAATTTGGTAAAATTAAAAAAAATAAAATAATTTATTTCCCTAGAATACAAAGTGAAAATTTAATATTGTGAACTAAATCCTAAAAAGTCCTAGATGTTTTGTCACAAGTCCAAAAGCATAGAGTATTATGAATGAATTTCAGTGGTTCTCTAATTGAATTCCAGTTTTAAAGTCCTGATGTACCAGATGCCTGGAAAAGTGTTGATGTGCTGACAGTCTTGATATATGACAGTAATATAGTGCAAAATATCTAAAATTTATCTCACAATCATCAATTCAGTTTGATACAAGTCAAAATGTTTTTAAATAAATTCACAATAATACAAAAGTAGTGATTTCGTCACGAAGTATTGTTGAGCACTTTTTAATTCCTGTGAAAAATTTATATAAATAAATAAATTCTACAAATTTAAAACTAGACACAACTAAAAGGCTGATTCCACTTTGGATGTCAATATAGGAATGAGTAATTAATATAAAAACCTATGACACAATTAAAGAACCAAGATACTTTGAACAGAATTTGTTTCTGGAATCTTCTGTTTTTAATAATAAACCTGTTCATGATGTTGGAGTTATTGCTGGTTGGATATAGTCCGGTGGTTGAATACTGTGATGTAGGTCTCATGGCTAGGTATTGTGAAATGCTGGATTAAGTAGCGAGGATTGTTATGTGGTGTTCTTGCGACACAATCGTAATAGATTCATGGAGATGTATATGAAGAGAGAACTGGGTAATTTATTCATTCCTAATTCAGATTCATTCCCAGTTCTTATTTCTTATGTTCTTTCATTAACATCTGTCTGCAGATTTTTTAAAATATGTTGATTATAATTTGAGAAGAGAGATTTGTTTGGATTATTTATTGGCATTACAAAGTGCTCATTGGATTAAAATAGTATTCTAGAATTATTTGGGAATTTATTCAAAAGAGTTCTGGACAATGCCATTGTCAGGGCCTTCAATGAGATTTTAAGTTGGAGGTTTTCTTTGCCAAAGTAGAGAGAGGATTTTAGCCCATCTCCCTTGAGCATACATGGTATTTTTCTTTAAATAGCCAGATGTAAAGTAAAAGTAGCCAGGTAAAACACTTGGCTTCAAGCTGATAAGAAAAACTTTGCATCATGATTCATGAAGACTTTTGACTCTTCAGTACATTTGAGGACCTGGAATTCATTCAGAACACTAGATTCTTTTTGACTTCTGTATAACTTTTTAGAATTATTTTGGATTTAATTCATAATATTGTAAGTTCCTCTCAAAGTTTAATTTATAATTTAGAGAATTAAATTTTTTGTTTTGCAAAACTTTGAAGTCTGTCATAACTATAAAAATTTCCAATGGTGTGAATTAAGTCACTTATAAATATTGACCTTACATTACAATACAGTATTTGTTTGAAGTTACTGTGTTCAGTTTTTCTTGATTTTTATTTTTCAGTAACTGGTGGCCTTTATTTGTGTTAATATTCTATTTTCTGTCCCCGATTCCGACTGTAGTGTCTCGACGCATCTCTAGCAGTTTTGATTCAGCAAGCAGTGCCTGTATTGAGTTGTGTATTTTTCTTACAACTGGCATTGTAGTTTCAGCTATTGGGTTGCCCGTCATCTTAGCTCGCACTGGTGTGGTAAGTAATGGTGCACGAGTAAGTAATGGAGTGTGTTTCTTTTTACAATCATCATTGTGGTATCAATCATTGGATTGCCAAAGTGATAAGTACTAGTGCATGAATCATTAATGGAGGGCATGTGTTTTTAAAATCGGATATTGCGGCATCAGTCATTAGATTGATCATCATTAGGTACCAGCGTATGAGTCAGTGATGGAGAGCCTTATTTTACAATTGGAATTGCGGTACTGGCCATCAGATTTATTATCTTCCCATTACTTCATCTCCTGAATGAATTAAGTGGAATTTCATTAAAATCAGCAGTTATGTTGCCCTTGGGGTAACCATCTACACAGTCGGTTGGAAACATTTTTGGTTCCCACTTCTTGGATCACTAAGAGTCGGAGGTCAATTATACATGAGTGGCAACTTAAGCTTTCAAATATTTTCCAACCAAACTTTATTTTATACAATCATAGAAGAAAAATCTCTGACCAGTAAATATAATGCTTTAAAATTTGGTTGTCTCAGTTACTGTATATTTCCGCCCCCTGATTGCACCCAATTGGCTGAGATTATCACCACTGAGGAGACCATAGTCGCTGCATGTTTTACATGCAGTGGAAGCTAATTCCACAGAATTGTACCAGAATATTGGAAGTGTTTCTTAAATGACTTGGATCTTGATTTGATGGCTGAAGGTTTCCATATTATGTTGACCTTAATCAAGTCTGAATAAATCATGTTGGGACTGGTAATGCTAACTGTATGTAAACATTTATGTGATAAAACTACCTTGTGAACAATAATTGAGAGTTAGAAGAATATATGCATTGTAGTACAGAATGTCAGTTTCCATAGGTAAATTTTGATTATACTGGGTGGGGCAATTTTGTGGCAACAGAGCTTTACAAATATTGCCAGTTATGATCATCCCATTGTAAATTATGATCTTCAGATATACCTAAAAACTTTTTATCTTTATTTTTACTGACTATTATTGTCTGTAAGAAATAATTTTGGTTTTCATAATTTGTGTAGTTTTTTTGTGATGCCACCAAAATCATGCATTCTGTTTTACCTTTATTTATTACCATCAATTTTGTTTTGCCAGACTTTGATCTTCAGCTGGAAATAATGTGTCATATATGATTGGATGAGTATGTCAGCACTTAAGCAACTAATAATGATCCAATTTTTTTTTCTGGATCAATTTAGTAAATAGACGTGAGTTTTATTATGAGCAAAATCTGTGCATAGTAATGACGTAACCTTGCATCCAATTGACTGAGCTTTTTATACATTCATCAGATGTTTCTGACCTGATTGTATTGAAATTTATGGTAAATAGGCTAATATTATCAAGCTGTTGAGAGGGTTAGTTATGAATCAATGAATATTTATGATGTGATGTTGCATCTGATTGGCCAAGCTTTTACCATGCTAGAGACATATTTTTGACAGCATTTTGATCAAGCTTGGTAAGTAGGTCTATGTCATCAAATTCTTTGTTGAGTATGATTATGAGCATGATCAACAGATACTAATGATGTGATCTTGCATTTGATTGGCAGGACTTGTAAGTACTCTATCAGTTATATTTCTGGTCAGATTTTGATAGACTTGTTAAATATATGTAGTCTTTTCTTTATGAAAATGTTGGACAAGTTTAATTGTGAGCAAAGTCTATGCGCATTTATTAATTATTCTTATATGTGATATGCTGAGCTTGTTACTGAATTTCAATTGGATTTTGCTCAAACTTTTGAAATAAGCTTTCTTTTCCTTGCTTTTATCAGAAAATGGGTGGACATTAAATTTGGTCTGTCCATTTCTCCTTCTATCCCACTTCAACTTTAATTATTATTGAATTTCAATTAAATTTGGTAGGCAGTTATATTGTTGATATCTTAAGTATTTAGTAAAGTTATTGCCCCGGACACTCATATTTGTTTATGCAGAATAAATTTCTAAATTATGATTAGATTTGAACCATATTTGGCATGCAGATTTATTTTGATGACAGTGCAGCTTAGTGTCTCTACATTTTTTTGCAGTTTATTTTGTTTGCTATGGTGGACTGTTGATGGGAGAAGTGCTTACTTGTTATAACGCTGTTTATGGGAGAAATTCTACCTCTATGACATGGTTGATGGGAGAAATGCACCTTCTTTATAGCACTGTTGATTGAAAGAGAAATGATTCCTCTTTATAATGCTGTTGACAGTAAAAATGCATCCTCTTTATAATGCTATTGATAGGAGAAATGTTTCCTCTTTATTGCATGGTTGATGGGATAAATGTTCCCTCATTATATTACAGTTGATGGGAGAAATTCTCATTCATTATAACATGGTTGATGGGAGAAATGGACCCACTTTATAACAATGTTTGTGGGAAAAATGCTCTTACAGTTGATATGAAAAGTGTGCCCTCTTTTTAACACCACTGACGGGTGAAATGCTTCCTCTTATTATCATCATTCTTGGAGTGGGGAAGAGAAAAGTGAACTGTCTTATGTGTTTAGCAATCTGATACATTTAATGAGGCACATTCCAGTTTCATTGAGGATGAGTCATATAAGTGTAAAAAAAACCCCTGTAACAAATGAACTATTTCATAATTTGAAACCACATTATAATTTCTAGACAGCCAAATAATGAAATAGATTGAATACATTGTGTAGCAATTGCAGTTTTCTAACATTGTACCAGATTTATAGATGCATGACCATATTTAGCATTATCAGCAGAGGCAGCAGTATAGGGCATTTCACGATTATTATCTCCCCTTGAAAACACCCGAGGCCGTCTCGGTGTAAACAACTTCCGGATAGTTCAATCAATAAAGATGGCAGATGTAGATCAAGTAACTTGCGCTGTTAATATAGTTCAAATAAAAGTTCTGCCAATTTCAAAAATTCATTATCTTTTCATTACTACCTCATGCTCTAGTTTGTATTATTTGATTGTGCGAAAGTGTATCGCTGCTTAAAATGATTTTTACTGCAATTTATCTTGCTTGAAGAATAATGAAAATATGTTTATTACAGCTTTAATCATTGCAGTTAATGGAGGTTGAACGAGAAAAAATTCTAACTTTTTAAAGGTGACCAAAAATAATTCGACTGTAATGTTTATAAATTACAAATTGTAGGCGGTTAGTGATTATATTGCGCGAAAATACCATGATTCCGTAAATTCCCAGCAGTAATATAGAAAAAAAAAACAAATAAACTTGTCACCAATTAGCTTAAATACCATGAATGATCACTGTAAATGCTCTAAGTTTCTCAACAAACAAAATCGCAACTCCATTTCCACCAAAGAACTCGGCCAGTTAACACCTGACATTTCTCTACCGTATATGTAAAGTTTTATTACTCGGCCAGTTAACACCTGACATTTCTCTACCGTATATGTAAAGTTTTATTACCATGATTAAATTAAAAGAAGAAATAAAACAATAATACTAATCAATATATATATATATATATATATATATATATATATATATATATATATATATATATATATATATATATATATATATATATATATATATATATATAATCGATTTACACTATTGGATTTCTATTAATGTTCATTTTATTATACATGAAATAACTTGAGTTATATCTAGGAAGGATATATTTTTTTCAAAATGCACAAATGTTATCCACGGTTGAATAGACAGGCGCACGTACGAGTCTCCTTGATGATTATTTTAATATTATTTCCTTGAACGGTTGTAATTTTTAGAGTATACAATTTGAAGAAATATTGACATTATATACACTATGTATGTATATGACATTTGTGGCTCTCACCTCTCTGCCTGTCTGTCAATACGTCTGTCTGTCTGTCTCATTTCATCTGGTGCATGGGTATGTATATGTACGTATATGAATGAATGAATGTGTTCAAATACTTCTGTAAACATACCTCTGGTTAAAAACGGGCATATAATGGTGCTAAGATAGAAAGATAGATAAAGACAACAAATATGAATATTTTTGACTATCCATTTATTATTGACTTGAATAGCATGTTATTACAAACAGTCTCTTTTAAATCATCCTTTCTGCAATTTAAAATCCAGTCACGTGGATCAATACTGATTTAAAAGGCGAACCAAAGTAATAAGATTAAATCTGTCTAATAATTGTATCTTTTAAACTTATATATTTGATGCATGGAAAGTCAAATGGAATTAAACAAAATTTAAAAAAACTTTTAGATAAATTTGCTGGTGGCAATCAGAAATGTTGTCTAAAGACTCCAGTAAATTTGAGAGTTATTACAACATGTCAGCATAGGCAAGAAAAATCATGCTGAAAGTTATAGCATGCACCGTCCAAAGCTTGATGTTTCAAGTTCTGAGAAAACTAGCTAGAATGTAAATAATTAAATATTAGGTTGAATGAATGCATGGCTATATTTTACTGGACAAGGCAAGAAAAAAAAAATGCATGTGTGAGGAAATACTTTTTTGATTGTTTAAAGATGTCAGAACCCTTCCCACCACCACCACCACCAAAAAGAAAATGAAACAAAAATAACGTCATTGGGCATGTTAATTAATCTGAATATTGTTCGATATTTACAACCAAATATGAATAAATATTCCATCTGCATTAATTACTTTCCTTTATCTGTATAATAGCTAATGTAATTATTGCTTTGTTAGGTTCCTCTGAATACATTAATATACTGTGTTCCATTTATAAAAAAAAAATTATGGTGTAAAATAATCAGCATTATAAATTAGCTGACGTATCGATCTTGTGTTATAATTTTCTTATCGAACTCGTGTTATAGCTTTGTTAACTAGGGTTATAAAGGAAATTATATGCAAATTATTGAGATGATTCCTATAAATGTATCTGAAATTATGGATTATGAATATATATTATATGGTATAATATAAATATGGACAGTATATTTAAAACAATTATTTCATATCATTTAAGTATGGACAGTACATTTTATTTAATTATCGGATACAATGAAAGAATGGACACCGAATCTAATTATCTGATGTAATGTCTATAATTATTCTCCTCGAATGAACAAAATGTTAGATATAATTTATTCATTGGTTTAACCATAATGAAGTGCAGTACAGCTAAGATTCTGAACTATCCGATACTGAAAATTTTTTGTGGGCATGCGCATTGTTGCTAAGGGAGGTAATTTTAAGCACTACGATCAGTAAATCCGTTGCAACCGTGAAATGCCCTATACTCAGGGGCTTTCAGGGGAGGAAATCGGGTCTTTAGTTTTCATAACAGTTAACATCTTGATGGAAAATGTTTTTTTTTTTTTCACTGCAAATTTTGATATGCCTAAAACACTTGATAAATATGAATGCATTGTTAGAAATTGACTATGTCCTTCACAGCAATGTATTTTGGCCTATATCAGGTTTACAACTGATATCATGCTGTAGATTAGCAATCATTTTCAATGGTGTGAAATGGAGTCTCTTATCAATTTCTTTCTTTCTGTTTTCAGATTCAGTGGGGAGCTTGTGGCTTAGTCTTGGCTGGCAATGTTGTAGTGTTTCTAACAATTATGGGATATTTCATCGTCTTTGGAAATGAAGATGTGGACTATTCCATGTGGTGATAAAGTACTGATGATTTTCTTATCCGGTCAATAATGAAGGAAAACTTCTTGACTATTATTTAGATGGGAGTTTACAGCAAGAGTGATTTAGAAAGATGATGGAATCATTCTTTGAGTTCTTCTTTGTATAGCTGATATTGATATACACAGCATTTCATACTGTTGTCATCTTTGAACATTTGCAGAGTAGATGGCTGCACTGATCTGGATTAAAATCTCTGAAGAAACATTTTTAAAAGTGCATATTTCATGAATTTAGGTAAAAATAACTTGATATTGAAGTTTATCAAAACTTTATTGTTTAAATTTATTTCATACATCTCCATCTTCAAATCAAAGATTTTGATTATCCATTTATATATTTTTATGACAGTAAACTCTGATATGCTTTATATTTATGCATATCTATTTTTGTGGTTTTGCCCAAAATCACTTTTATTGGCACATACATGTGCCTTTAACAAAGACAGCAATGTAACCATGACAAAGCATAACTTGGAACATATTTCTTTGTCAAAAAAAACCTCCAAAGTAAATAGTGCCCATCTTGAACTGGGATAATGCCATGGTTGTTGTCATGTCCTGATAACTTTGTCAAAGTGACTGGATGAGGTGCCATCGCCTTATGTAGCTTGATGGTATTAGAAAACTATTTCATTTCTTCAATTTATTTTATTAAAGGAGAGCAAGAATTACTGTCTACACTAATTTAAGTCAGGTACAACTGAATACAACATAGATCCTAATTTGCTGTTGTTGCATAATGTGCTGGCAGATCTGGGTCTATGCATTTTGAAGTTGGACTTGCCATTTAGGCTAGTATATATGGTATACAAAATCTGATTGTGTTTTATTGCCTTATTTTTTATATGCATTAACTCAAACCTGCTGGGTCTGTGTTCAGGCATTTCATTGCTCTTTGAAATGTCATCAGATATTTCCAAATACTGTCTTACAGTAAGTACAAGGATCAAGCACATCTGCCGACATTTACCATTTTGAGAAGTGTCACTGATTACCTTAGAGACTCTTTCAGAGTCAAAGTTATTTAACTCTCCATCAAAGAGATCAGGATATTCAATTTGAAATTTGTATGTGAAAACCTGGTTATTGGGTTAAAAGCTGGTGGTAAATAATCATATAGTGGCATTTTCCCATGATAATTATATATGTCATTTTTAATAAAAAAACAGCATACCAGTACATGAATAGTAATAGCCATATAATATGCAGGTAACCACCAATTTATGCAATAGTTGCATTCCCAACTCATAACTCAAAATTTTTAGTTTGATTGCATCAAATTTTTATTGAAATAGTTTGATTGCATTGAAATATGTGTAATTTAATTAACTTTAATACCAGTCACTTTAGCCATTTGCAGATCCCAATTAGTTTGTTTTTAACAAATAATTACATTATTTTCACATTAAGGCAAAATAAGCAGGGTCTCTATAAAACTAATATTTCTGTTCTTTTCATCATTTTTATTTTTTCTTATGTTACTTTTTTTTTTGATTTGGTGGCATGTAATTTACTTAAAACAATTTTGCTGAATAAAAGAAAAATATTTGCATGAAGTTCAATGGATATTTTGGTTGTTTTTAAATTATTTGGCTCAAATGTCAAGTAAAACAGTTGTTTTAATTGACAGTTTTTAATGATCTAAATTTGACTTCTGCACACTTGTTTCTATTTTACCAGCACTTCTCTATTCTGATGAACTTGTAAAATAGTGACATTCCACCATGCCAAGAAAATACTCAAAAATACTCAGATGGACAGCCTACTGTCTTATCATGAAATTGTAAAATGTCACTTCATCAAAAGTAAAACTGAATTGAATATAATTTTTTTTCTCTTCATTTATACCAGAAGTAGTTTTATGTTCAGTTTACTCAGTAGTGAATGTTAGATAATTGAAACTGCATAAGAATTATAACAAACAAGGGCACTGTTTATATATATCTTGTGTTTATGGAATGAACACTAATCTGTGAACAATGTGGAAACAGAGCTGCTATCTGGATCTCTACCATGCACATTATAAATGGGCAGATACAGTACCTTTAAGGATTAATTTCTACATGTTGAAGTCAGAGATGTGCTTCTCTATGAAGCTTTGTATTATTCATACTCTGACACCATTCTGTACAAGGTAGATAACAACCAACTTAAATCTATACATGTCAATTTCTTTCATATTTTTCCCCAAAAATATGTAATGTGCTTGTGTCTCAAACTATCATTATGACAAGGAGGTTATTAAAACTTTTGATTTGATGGGAAGCAAAATGAATAACATTAATTCTGTAGTTATCCAGTTTGAAATTGGTACTTTACAAAAATTTTGTTAGATTCTTTCTTTGTTGACAGATTGACAAGTGTATTTTTACATATAAATTTCTTGCAAGTGCTTTTTAGGATCATACTTGGGATTGAATCCCAGGTATCTCAGTTGCTAATCATTTTGATGTCCTTTTTATGATGATGAACTAGCATTTTTGCATGCCTTTTTTTTCTTGAGTAATTCTCAGTCTTAGAGGTTTCATGCATATATTTTCAACCATTTTCCTTTCAAGTGTCATATCAGAAGGTGGGTGTGCACTTTTTTTAATATGGATCTTCAATAGTGCTGTACTTTTCCCCCCTTGAGTGCCACATCAGAAAGAGCTGTGTGCACATGTTTTGCCCTCTCTGGAGCCATATCATGCTCTATGTATCTTCATGACAGCACTATTTTAAATTTGAGACCCAGATGTCAGGTTTTGACTTTGAGGTTATTGTGTCTACAGATTTATCTTTTATCCATTTGTACTTAGAGTTCATAATAGTTTAGTTTATAATGTTTATTATGTACATTTTTGTATATTGGTAACACTCTTGCATAAGTTTAGTCCAACTGCAAACAACATAGACCTTGATACGCTTGCACATAATCTGCTGTTAGATCAGGGTCTGTATGGATTGTTTTACTGATTACTTCTAACAAACTGCTGACAGTGCATTATACGATAGTAAATCTTGGTCTCTGCAGTTTGCAGTTGGACTTGACTTGGAAGTATAGACTGTTTATATAAATTGTATGACCCACCTCAACAGTGGTAGGAGTATATAAAGTTACCTTTGTCTATCTACCTGCCACCTTGGTCACAGTTTGTGTTTATGCCATTTCAGGCTTTGTGGTGAATCATCAGTGTTTCAAGAACATATTTTAGTTTGTGATAAAATACACATTATTCTGTATGTTGCTATTTATAAATAGCTATTATACATTTTGTATTTAGTGATACTAATTACAGTAAACAATTTGTGCTGAAGAGTCCTGTGTTTTAAATTTTTAATATTTAAATTTTGTTTAAATCCTTTTAATAGAACAAAACAGTGATGTTGGACATGAATTAAACTTTATGACCATTCTCTAAAATTTGACATTAAATATTTGATCTTTCTTTCAAAGCTTTTGCTTCAAAACATTCCCAAAACAATTGACCCATTAAGGTTTATGTGCAGTAATTTTTGGTGGTCATTACTCCATGTATTTTGGCCCTTTGGCCTCAATTAAGCTTAGCAGACTGTACATTATAAATAATTCTACATCATATTAGTAGTAAGATTACATTGTAATTACAAACATGTAAACCTGACAATCTGTTAATGTCCAAGCTTATACAAAAACATAATTTGCACATACAAATTGGAAAAAGCATTTTGTACTTTGTACACCTTACGATAAGCATACTGAAAAATCAATGTTCTCCCACACACTAAGCTCTAGTGTCAGTTTTTACTCTTCTGGTCAAAAATCAGAAGAGCTTATGGATCTGCATTTTGTCCTTGTGTCATCAGGCCATGTGTCGGCTGTTATTTCTTGCTATGTTTCGTGCTCCTCCTGAATTACTTGGAGAAAAGCAATGAAACTTGGCACAGTTTTACCTTGAGATTTATAGGTTGTAATTGAAAATGGTGCCAATCTGAAATCTAATATGACTGTTATGAATGCCATCTTCAAAATATTATTTCTTCTCCTCCTGAAGGGTTAGTCATATCAACATGGAGATCTTCACTGGAAGACTTATTAAATATAGTGTCCAAAATGAAAATTTGCCAAATTAACATCTAATATATTTTCCATGGTAGCCATCTTGTTACTGCTGCTAATCCTGCATGGATGGCTATTCTGCACAGAATTTTCACTACAAGACCTTGTCATCTGTAGATGGTCCAAAATGAAAATGATATTGATCTGATGTTTACCATAGTCATTATGTTGGCTTGAAAACTGTTTTATTGTCACTTCTCCTGAACAGCTGATTCTTTCCCTGGGTAAAGTATTGGCTAGTCGATTCTTTTCCCATCTAGTTATTTCTCTACCCCCATCAGTTAATTTCCTCTAGTTATTTCTAGCTCCCCTCTGCACAATAAATTAGTTTCTTTTCATTCTCACTCATTATTGACCCATCCAAGATCCCCCTCAATGAAACCGTCCAAAATTTTTGAATATTTTTAAGATGGGACAAAATCATAAGTCTGGCCTTTACAGTATTAACGGCTCTGTAACAAAAGCATGTGAGACAAAACCACACAAGCATAAATTAAGTTAAAATAAACAATGTGTGGTATTCAATAATCCAAAGCGAAGATCATTATTCTCATTCCAATTCTAATTAACTGTAACTCTGATATAAAAATTTACTTTCATGTTTTCAGATGAAATAATTATAATTAACTTTGACTGCCAACGACATCAATCAAAAGTTGATCAGCAGAGCACGCTAAGTTCTGTAGTGTGTGTGTGTATATATATATATATATATATATATATATATATATATATATATAATCTACAAATGAATACCATATCATTTCTGTCTTTCATTTCTTATATTATTAAATCTTTGCTAAAATATTTGGGATCATGGAGAAAACAGTATCACAGAAGCAAAAAGATCATCTTGTATAATGGTTATCGCTTACATAGATACAAAGGTTTAGGTGATGGGAGAACTGCATGGCGATGTTCAAAGAAAAGATTGTTCTGGTCATGTTAAAGTTAGTGAAAGTGGTAATGTGGTTGTAATTATTGAACAGATCTGGATCGAAATGAAGCTTCAAAAATTGTAGCTGACTTTCATTGATGAGTGTTAACCTTACTGTGGAGAAACCTCGACAGATTATCCAACAAACAGCGCCTGCAGTTTCTTGGGAGGTCGCCAGTCATTTACCTGAATACATGGCTTCCGTTGGTTGAATTCTTGCGAGGGATCGCATACAACATTAGCATTTAGAGTAATAAGCTCTGTAAATGTTAGTTGAAACATTTTAATATGTTATAATTACAATTATTTCTTATTTTTGGTAATATTTGGTCTTGCATAGAAAAACTATAGGCTAAGTACTCGGAAAACTATTTTATAAGTGATGTTCTTATATTAAATCAGTTTTAATTTTTCAAGCTGTATGAATAAACTAATATTATACTAAACAAATAAAATATATAAATGTTAAAATAAATAGTATTTGCAATGTTTCAAGATGTATGTTTAAACTTAGGAGAGCATCATACCAATATTATAATAAACAAATTAGATAACTTTAAAAAAAATGGTAGTTGCTTTTATTTTATGTCTGAACAGTATTAGTTTTATTTTGTTATTTATATCTTTTGCAGAGTGCATGTCTGTGCGCTTTTGTCAGGTCACCGGATTCACAAATTAGCAGATGCAAGATTACCTTATTAAAATTTAAATTTCACTAAAATCTTGCTGGTACCCCAACATTTACTTTCAATATTATCTGACTATGGACAGCATTTTCAATAATATGGTCATTGTCAAGGACAAGTAGAGCATGGGATTCTGCACTGAAAATAGCATCAGTAGTCAGCAGGTTCTAAATTCAAGGATGATTTTGTTGTATTAATTAGAACCTGGTAGTACCAGAATTTTTACTTTTAAATATCCCAATTAAATGTTAGAAATCTTGTCTGCATGAACCTTTACCTCATTCCCTTCAGACCTCTGCATTGGTTCGAGTCTAGGATTCGGCGAATGTGGATATGTGAGAGAGCTTGCCAGTAGTTTCTCGTGGGTCGGTGGTTCTTTCCGGTGATTTCCTGGTTTCTTCCTCCATCATTAATACTGGCCGCCATGAATAGCCTATCGTGTGCTGAAAAATGGCGTTAAGCCCAACAACAACAACATTCCTTTCAGCTTAGCATTGCTTTTAAGTACATTTAATCACAAGTCAGGATCCAAGCTGTACTACAATATTTGGGGAAAACATGTCTAGCCACAATGAGGTTCAAGTTATAAAATGCAAAGTTGAAAAAATAGGGAAAAGCAGGTGTCCATCTTCAAAATAGTCGCATGAAACTATTTCTTTTGTATATTGTAATATCAGATTATGCAGATGAAATAATATTAAAATTTTATTTTAAAAAATAGTAACACTTTTGTTATATTGTTCCACCATGGATGTTCTATAGCAGAAAATGGCAACCTTGAAAACAGGTTACAGATGAAAATCTGCAACTGTTTCCATACCAGAAGGCCTCTTTTTATTTCAGTTTGAAGAAATATTGGATACAATGGTTAGTTTTATTTGTAATCGACCCAGATACACCCAGTCAAAATTTGCTTTAGAGTTTTGCACTTCTATTGCATGGATCATGTGCAGATCTTTGGCAGGAATTCCACAGAAAGCAATGTAATTTCTACTCTTTACAATCATCAAATCAGCACCAAAATTGACAACAGAACATAGTATTTCATTTTTTATATTTCTACATTCCTCTCTGATGGGAAAATAATTTCTTTTCATGGCGATGGATAATAATTTCATAGACTAGCTTATACATAGTAATAACTGATACACATTTTGTGCTTTGAATTATATCAATTCTGCATGCAGCCTGATATCTGTTTGCAAACATATGCTTGGAGTCAGCTGGTCTTGAGAAAAACACTAATGACTCTTTTGATTAACTTTCTTTTGGAGAATTATTTTTGATTTTTATGGTTCTCTATTTTATCTCTTCCACTGTAAATTAAATTTGGTTTTTAAGGGTTTTCAGTATTCTAGTTTATTAAGGTATATCTTGGTAAAAGTGCTGCAATTATTCCTATCATTTAAAAATTCTGAACTGTATTGTAGGAAACTTTCTTAAAGCACTTGGCTAGATACAAGTGAAGTTCATGACAAAGTCAAGCTGGGGAAGCTGAAAGTTGATGATAATGCTGAATACCAAGCTCCAAGTGCAAACTACCAAATAACAGCATTAAGATTTATAACAGTACATTTTTGTTAACTTTAGATATGGAAAACTGGGAGGAAAACTTTATTATTTTTCTCTTGCACTCACCACGATCACACCTTGTAGCCATGTTGATACATTGTGATGCTAGACCCGTTTTCCATAACATCTGCATGATAAAAATGATGCCTGTATGGTCTGCACTAAAAGGTATCAGAGGTCTCACTAGGATTCTAAAACTAGGAGTCCAGGACTCCTAATTTGATAAAAATAGGATTCCCACCAGCAAAAGTTGCAGTCCCCACTAAGCCAGAAATCATGTACTTTCTTACACTTGGCTATGGGCGCATCCAAACTATCAGTTATTGCAACTTTACCACAGTTATGAATCTCATTGAAATCATTTTTCCATTTAACTACAAAACACTTGTCTAAATTTGCAAACAGCATTTTGTCTAAGTCTCTTGATTTCGAGCTCACAGGCAATATTTATACGGCAATGACTGGAAATAAAATCAATAACAGTAATTGCACTGGGCTTCACCAATGTTGCAAATTGCAATTATGTTTTGCATATTGGCAACAAAATATGCCATCTGGCGATATTTTTGGCTGATAAAAACAGTATAGAAGTGGAAAAATTTAAAGGCACTATGACAGGAAAGCCACAAACTTGGATATATAAATGCACTGGAATCAATTGTTACATAAATAAATCCTTATTTCATATTGACAAACCACCCAAAAAGATAATTATGTCATAATCCGCTTATGCTGATATCTGGTCTTGATACTGTATGCTGTAATATAATCAAACTAGCCATGCAAATGACTAGCTACAATCAATCACCTCTGAGGGCAGAAACTTGAATGACTACAGTCGACCACATGACGACAATTTAAAAAAAAACAACCTAGAAAAATAGTTTTGCTGCAACTTCAATGAAAATTTATTACCTCTGAAGCACCGATATATATATTTAGGAAATTTTTTAAAAATTGTGTCAATATTCTACAATTTATTTGATGTTGCTGCAGCATTAACACTTGTATTTGTTTTGTCATTCAAAGGGAGCCTTTAGTGGCGCCTTGAATAACACATGCACCTTCATCAAAGCAAGCCGGTTACCTTTGATCAAAGAAGTCTGTAACAAATTAAAATAAAAGCATTGCTTCAGTTTTCATAGTGATTAGAACATATTTTTTTTGCCACAAAAGTTTCCTCCTTGCAACAAAAAGTGCGTACAGAGGACTCCTGTGTGGGTAATATTCTGCATCACAAATAAAAAATTTGCATCCAAATACGCATAATTAAGCACTTACGAGATTACTGGGTATGTAGTCTACTTCACCAATCCACTTGCCTTAGATTGACTATAAAAATATGTTTAGTGAAAGTAATTAAACAATCTATATAGCAAAACTACTGACTGAAGACTGCTTCTACCTTCAAAAATTCCAGGAAGAACTCAAATAAGTTTAACTCTCATTCTGTTCAGTAATGACTCAATTCCATATTCTTTTATGCAATCAAGAGCAACTGAAAATTCCCCTTTTATCCTTTGATTAATATTTGCAAATTTTAAAAGCTTTTCATAGCTGGAAACAAACATATTCCTTCTCCTGACATTTTCCCCAATTTCCCAGTAGCATGGGAAGCAATTTCATTAGTATTTGTGGATTTCACTCATCAAACTTGTCCCAGATTTGAGTGACATGAACATATATTCCCAAGAGCAGAAAGATGGTTTCCTGTGTGGTGATGTAAATTTAGTAAATCTGATTTAAGATCACCACATTAATATTCAGATCTTACTAATTATGTAAGATTTTTTTTATATCAACCCATATGACAAATCTGACTGAAATCAGCTCAGAAATAACTAGATTTTGTACCAAGCAACTGTTTCCACAATTGCAATGGTGATTAACCACAAATGCTGTTAAGTTTTCATTGAAAAAGTAATTCTCAAGAAATCTTTATGAAAAACTAAATTGCTATAAAGGACTTCCTAGATCTCACAGGTCTGTCATATTTATATTTTGTTATTTTTTACTTATTAAAACTAAAACATCACATTAGATCCATACTAAAACAAACTAGATCATTTTCCATGAAACATTTGTAGGGTTAGAAAAGTATACACTAAATGATATTAAACAGCTTTTATTGCACTATATTATTCATTAACACTGTTTTCATTTCATTTGCTTCAAAATATCTAGCAACTTATGGTTTTAATTCTCTACTTTATTGTGGATACAAACTCGAGGAACATCATCTCTCTTAAACAGTGCTCTCAAATTTTGCAAGAAAATATTTCCTACACTATAAGCAACAATATTTATATCTGTCATGGTGACTACATTGCTACAGAATTACTGTGAATGTATCCACATTTCTTCAACCACAGTGCCTCTTTATGGGAATCTTGAAATTTCCTCTCTGGGACCTCTTTTTATTCATGTAAATAATTGGTAATGTCATCCTTCATCTGACATAGGTGGTCCCAGTCTGTAAAAGACATTTTTCTGTATGGGCCTCTGCAGGGGATGTGCAAGGCATTGAGCCATGTGATCATATATCTTGGTAATGTTTCTACATACACTTAGTATAAATGATAAACCTTTCGAATCAAAGTCGCATATCTTGTCAAAGTTTTCCTGGAAAATAAATGAATATACACATTTTCATATCTTTCTGAAGTAAAATGATGGCATTTATCAATAAGAAAATTAGGATGGACTTATTGCAAGCTCTACTATGCCTTTGGTCTTTTACATTCCCAAGCCAGTGCAGATCAGCTGCCTTGGTGTGTTCTTGGAAAGACACTTAGTCCCCTTTGCTTGCAAAGATAAAGCCATTAATGTGTTTAAGGTATAATAAAACACCCAAAAAGTTAAATATTAATATATAATTAACACTTATTTCTCTATAAATGCTTATACCTTCTAATTGTGACGATTGATATATTCTGTATTCCAATATTTTTTTCAAAAGCTGATGCATGAAATATTGTAACTTATAGTAATATGCTGATTTTCATCAGTTTACATAGCCTTCATCCAAATAATTAGCTGTCCATATTAATTTATATGTGAGTATGGGTGATACTTGATTGACCTAATGCCTGAAATATGTGTCAGTTTAATGAATGCTTTACTGTATTGATTAACATATTCAAACACAGCAAAAACAAATCAAAGTTTTACTGAATTATTAAAAGATTAAAAAAGGGAGAAAATCCTCCCATTATTGACTGGTAAAGCTACCATCATTCATACAAGCAATGTTTACCATCTATACTCAGCTTATAAGTTGATTCAAACAAAATTGACCTTGATCTGCCATCACATAATATGACTGCAGATCAGAGTAAATTTTGTCTGTTCCACTGGTTACTCCTAATAATCTGCAGCGCCCCAGATCTGCCGGTGCATCATGTAATGGCAGATCTGGGTCTATGCAATCTGCAGTTGGATCCAAGCTACAAGTGGGTATTTGCATCCACACAATGTTCCTGTTCTAGTAATGTTACTTATTTCCTATCACAACTTTACATTTCCACCCCAAAATTAGTCTTATATATATATATATATATATATATATATATATATATATATATATATATATATATATATATATATATATATATATATATATATATATATATATATAATCTCTGAAATCTTTTAAGTCCACATAAAGTTACTGATGGTAGTGCAAATCATTCAAAAACATAATCACCTGACATTTATTTTCTGCTGATGGTGGTTCATGGATATATATGGCATCCAGAAAGAAGTAGGGTGATGAATACAGCATGTTGAGATTCTGGACAAATGAAATAGATCATTGATTAAAGGCAGAAAAATATTACAGGAACACAATCTATAAGGCTATTACTGGGTAATGTTATCAGCTATTTTTCAACATAAACACCAAATAAACAATGTTGGCTTACTTTTGTAAAGGAAAGTTTAAACTTTTACAAATTTGGACTAAATGGCTAAAGTTGTCTTTAAAAAAATCTGCAAAAATGTAGCTACTTTGGTCCAAATTTATAACATTTAAAATTTTGCTAATAGGTACTTTATTTAAAAACGCCCACTATAATGAATGCCTGTAACAGGTACTTGCTTGAAAAGCATGGCCATGATGCATGTAGTGCCTGTAAGAGGTGCTTGGATTGAAAACCATAGCTATGATGTATGTAATGCCTGTAACAGATACTTGGCTTGAAAACCACATAATGTATGTAATATCTGTAAGAGGTACTTGAATTGAAAGCCATGGCCATAATGCATGTAATGTCTGTAATAGGTACATGAATTAAAAACCATGGCCATAATGCATGTAATGCCTGTAACAGGTGCTTGGATTGAAAGCCATGGCCATAATGTATGTAATGTCTGTAACAGGAACTTGAATTGAAAGCCATGGCCATAATGCATGTAATGCCTGTAACAGGTACTTGAATTAAAAACCATGGCCATGATGCATGTAATGCCTGTAACAGATACTTGGCTTGAAAACCATAGCTATAATGTATGTAATGTCTGTAACAGGAACTTGAATTGAAAGCCATGGCCATGATGCATGTAATGTCTGTAACAGGAACTTGAATTGAAAGCCATGGCCATGATGCATGTAATGCCTGAAACAGGAACTTGAATTGAAAGCCATGTCATTAATGCATGTAATGTCTGTAACATGTATTTGAATTGAAAGCCATGGCCATGATGCATGTAATGTCTGTAATAGGTACATGAATTAAAAACCATGGCCATAATGCATGTAATGCCTGTAACAGGTACTTGAATTGAAAGCCATGTCATTAATGCATGTAATGTCTGTAACATGTATTTGAATTGAAAGCCATGGCCATGATGCATGTAATGTCTGTAACAGGTACATGAATTAAAAACCATGGCCATGATGCATGTAATGCCTGTAACAGATACTTGGCTTGAAAACCATAGCTATAATGTATGTAATGTCTGTAACAGGAACTTGAATTGAAAGCCATGGCCATGATGCATGTAATGTCTGTAATAGATTCTTGGCTTGAAAACCATAGCTATAATGTATGGAATGTCTGTAACAGGAACTTGAATTGAAAGTCATGGCCATGATGCATGTAATGCCTGTAACAGGAACTTGAATTGAAAGCCATGGCATTAATGCATGTAATGTCTGTAATATGTATTTGAATTGAAAGCCATGGCCATGATGCATGTAATGTCTGTAACAGGCACTTGAATTGAAAGCCATCACCATGATGCATGTAATGTCTGTAACAGGCACTTGAATTGAAAGCCATGGTCATGATGCATGTAATGTCTGTAACATGTATTTGAATTGAAAGCCATGGCCATGATGCATGTAATGTCTGTAACAGGTACTTGAATTGAAAGCCATGGCATTAATGCATGTAATGTCTGTAACATGTATTTGAATTGAAAGCCATGGCATTAATGCATGTAATGTCTGTAACAGGTACTTGAATTGAAAGCCATGGCCATGATGCATGTAATGTCTGTAACAGGAACCTGAATTGAAAGCCATGGCCATGATGCATGTAATGTCTGTAACATGTATTTGAATTGAAAGCCATGGCCATGATGCATGTAATGTCTGTAACAGGAACTTGAATTGAAAGCCATGGCATTAATACATGTAATGTCTGTAACAGGTACTTGAATTGAAAGCCATGGCATTAATGCATGTAATGTCTGTAACATGTATTTGAATTGAAAGCCATGGCATTAATGCATGTAATGTCTGTAACATGTATTTGAATTGAAAGCCATGGCATTAATACATGTAATGTCTGTAACAGGTACTTAAAATGAAAGCCATGGCCATGATGCATGTAATGTCTGTAACAGGAACTTGAATTGAAAGCCATGGCCATGATGCATGTAATGCCTGTAACAGGTACTTGAATTGAAAGCCATGGCCATGATGCATGTAATGCCTGTAACAGGTACTTGAAATGAAAGCCATGGCATTAATGCATGTAATGTCTGTAACAGGAACTTGAATTGAAAGCCATGGCCATGATGCATGTAATGTCTGTAACAGGTACTTGGTTTGAAAACTATCACATATTTGTAACAGGTACTTGAACTGAAAACCATAACCATAATACATGTACATGGCATTAATATTGGTTGAGACTGAACCAAAGTTAGTCATTTGTAAAATATAGATCACAATTATCTTTTTGTAATGAGGATGCAGTACTAATAATTTTTTAATGCACCCTCTCACCAAAATTTATGAATCTAGATACAACAACAATCTATCTGTCATTATATATATATATATATATATATATATATATATATATATATAAAGAATACAAATCATATGGCGAATAACAACCCTCTCAAGCGTACTGGATCCACCAAGGGATCACGTCTGTCAGGGATTAATTAAAATAGATGCAATAAACTGACGACGAACAGTACGAAACTAGTAACTAACTAGCCTAAGCGCTTTCGACTCTTAATGAGTCTTTTTCAAAGGCAAATACAAAACATAGTTACGACAAACAAATAAACACAAAAACGTTGCGTTTGTAAACCTCTACATTTCTATCTTCACATGTGTTAAAACTAGAGGTTTACAAACGCAACGTTTTTGTGTTTATTTGTTTGTCGTAACTATGTTTTGTATTTGCCTTTGAAAAAGACTCATTAAGAGTCGAAAGCGCTTAGGCTAGTTAGTTACTAGTTTCGTACTGTTCGTCGTCAGTTTATTGCATCTATATATATATATATATATATATATATATATATATATATATATATATATATATATATATATATATATATATATATATATATATATATATATAAATCTTAGAAATAATCAAAGGGTCAAAACATAATGAACCAATCAAAAGTTAAAAGAAATATAGTGAAACATTTAACCACAACTTGTCACATAACTATTCTATGATATAACCTTGACCTAATTGTCAAATTAGCATGTTACCTGTCACAGGATGAGCTACATTGATTCACTATGAAAGATCTCATGAAGAATGCTGACATTAGTCAAAGCCTCATATCCAGACATCTTGTTTACATTGCCTTCACATCTGTTAACATGAAAACTAAGAAGTACATTCTTGACATATAATTACTATGCTCTAAGCTCACTTGGCAAAACCTGGAACAATTAAATATATCTCAGATCATTTAGGCATAACATTGTCAGAGTTCGATATCTGAACCATTTCATTAATGCCATAAATCTGCTTAAACATTTGAGGATTACTATATCATTTTTACCTCTGAAACACAAAATTTCAAACACTTTATTCATAATTTCTCATTTCTGAGTTACCAGTATGAGTTCCATTAGTTGTCTGCCTAAAAGGTTTAGAGGTATATAACCAACTGTATCCTCAAATGTGCTGGCAGTATGAAATAAAAACTTGACGAACCTCCTTTGATTCTACTTTCATGCTGGTGTCCGATCTACCAAACAGGAAAATCAGCCGTACAATGTAAGGTGGTGGTAGTACAGCCTGGTCACCATCTACATGTGGCATTGGGACCCTCTCACGGCTGAAAAGAAGGATAACATGAACTCTTACTGATCCATTTGAAAAATTACCCCCCCCAACAAACTGAATTTTGCTCACTGAACTCTGATGCCCCACCACATTATGACCTGAAAACAAACCTTAACTAATGTGTGATGAATGCTAAGATGGAATGATTCAGGTAGACACCATATTCTCCTACCAGCATAAATCAAGGAAAGTGTATAATGCAATCATAACAACTAGTCAAACATGTATTAACAGTCAATTATATAATCATGTTCAAAGGAGTCATTTTCATGTTGTTCTATCATTTTACTATACAGGTGTCCTATAAACTCATGTGGTCAGTGGTTACCTTATGTGGTCCCAACTTCACCTGCTTAACAAGAAATGTGGTCCCAACTTCACCTGTTTAATATGGTCAGTGGTTACTTTATGTGGTCCCAACTTCACCTGTTTAATATGGTCAGTGGTCTCAATATGTGGTCCCAACTTCATAAAATTTAAGCATAAAATACTAATACTGAGACAGATGCAAGTTCTTAAATTTTTAATACCTGTAATATTGATCAATCAGTTTAATTTGCTGGTTTAGGCAAAATTATCAACCAGAGTTGCCAAAACTAAGCTTGCATATATAATAGTGTTGTCTGATGCTGGGGATAACCTCAGAACACAAATTAATTTGAATGAGAAAAGAAATCACTGTGACCTGCTTTCTTTCTATGGAAGAGAGACAATAGTGTGATGAACATTTTGACCAAGTTCCACATAGATAACAAAATTGTTAATGAAAAGAAGGCCAATGTGACCTACTTTAACCAGGTAGATTTTGCATTATGTAAGGAACTGCCTGACCAAATTTCATAAATGCAGCAAAATACCATGAGCTCAATTATTTCAAGTTAAGAAAAAAATTATACTGTAGTTAACCTTTAACTAATGAAGTCCTTTTTAATAAAGTAGGTCCCCTTGACCAAGATTCACTGGGTTTTGAATGATACAAGGAACACCCTGATAAAGTTTCTTGAACAGAACATACCTACAGCTGTAGATGTACCAGTAAGACAAAACACTTACACTATATATAACCCATAAATAACAGTCATATGTGTAAGAAAAGCAAGCAGGTTGCTCTGCTGGAATTAACTAATAAACCACTGTAATAAAAAAGGTATTTATGACAAATTTTAAATGGGGTGGTTTAGAATGGTTTAAAGAACACCCTGACCAAGTTCCATGAATAGAGCATACCTAGCTGAAGATCTGCCAATAAAATACAAGTAAAGTCTGGGATTAACCTGTAGACAAAATTAGTTTATGTAGCATACGAAAAAGAAACTGACTATGACCTAGTTTGGCAGATAATGTGCCTGCAGATCTGGGACTGTGCAGTTTGTTAAAAGTAATCAGTAAAACACACAGCATAGACCCTGATCTGCAGGCATATCATGCTAAAGCAGATCAGGATCTTTGTTATTTGCAGTCTGTATCAACTTATAAGTGGGTATCTACAGTATTGTCTGGATGACCAATGATCAACACACACAGATTTATCATTTTCTTGTTATCTCTGGGCTTAGATGCTAGTATGTAGTACTTTATTAAATTAATTATTTCAAACCCAGGGATCAAGCATTTTTTGTTTATAGCAAAGCAAAACATTGTCTACAAGTATCTTATAATTCTATTACATGACATTCATTGCCTCACTTTGCAAGCTATGACTTTACATAAATTAAATTTAGACTTTACGTAAATTAAATTCAGTTACTTCTGTGAACACAGACTAGAGTATTCCAGTTTCCCATTGACAAATTATAGTACATATGTGAAAGAATATAATATTGACAAATTACAGTGTATGTGTGAAAGAATAACATAATCAAGATTTATCTGCCTTGGTACTTGTCAAAAAAAAGGAATAACTTTCAAACTTCAAAACAGGATGAGGTCAAAACATTTTGATTTTACTACTGAAAAAGGATTTTTTTTCCCTCATTTTATTGAACTCTAAATATTTGATCACTGTTGCCATGTTCTTATTCACTGCTTGGCTTTTACCTATGTATTTTTGTGTGGCAAAAAAATATGATGTATATTGCATATATCCAATATGTGCAATGCATTCATAATGGGTCTACCAAGTTGTCTGCATAAAGACTAATGCATGCTTGCAACACAAACATCTTGTACTTCAACATCCATTATAACAAATGTTTGAAATCTGTAAATTATGGCAAATTAATTACTTTAAATCACTGGGTTATAGTGTCATTAAAGATTAGAAAATCTTAATCACATCATATAAGCAACACTTAATACTACCAAATTGGCTATTCAAAAGTGCAAATTGAAGGTGAAATAGATGTATTTATGAAAATAGTCAATAATAAACATGATGGGGCTATTGAAATAAAATTACATGTAAATTGCTCCCAAAGTGAAGAATGTTAAAATTAATTTACAAACATTACTTTACTGACAGTAATTCCTTTAAATAATGCTAATAATTTCATTATTCTCGCTGAAAAAGATCACTTCCGTTGTATTACAATGCATAATGTATTTACAAAATGTGGCTAATAAAATCTAATGAAGGTGACAAACATCCAGAAATATTCTACCAGAATGTCCTTTATATAGAGTCCATAGAGAAAATCATTCACATAGATATATACACAATATAATATCATTTTTATCACATAATTTTTGCAATAATAGTACTTTTTGCAAAACTGTGACTTTGTTTTATTTAAATAAGATTTTAACATGTTGATGTGCTAACATAGCTTCAACAGTATTTCAGTCACATTGCTATGATGTCTGCAGTATGGCAGTTTATAGTGATGCCTTACACTGGGGCATCATGCTACAGGCATGTAGCATCATGTTCCACCCAGTCACATTATCCTGACACCAGGCAGACCAGTCCTAACAATAACCTCTTAATGCTGATCACCAAGCTGCAAGTACCATTTTCATAAGACTTTGCTATGCCTTGGCCAGGGTTTGAACCCACTACCTCCTGCATCTAAGGTGGATGCTCTAACCACTAGACTACTGGAGCCATCTTATAAATGATGTTAATTTGTGACTGACAGTAGTAACTAGCTAGTTCTAACCACTGCTGTATTGATTGCAATCAAAAACCAACTCTAAATACTGCTGTATGACAGTAATCATGAGCAGTTCTAAAATATACTGTATTAACAATATTAATGAGCCAATTTTATACTCTGCTGTGTTGACAGTAATCATGAACCTGAGCTAAGTACTGCTGTGTTGAGAGTAATCATGAACCCGAGCTAAGTACTGCTGTGTTGAGAGTAATCATGAACCTGAGCTAAGTACTGCTGTGTTGAGAGTAATCATTAACCTGAGCTAAGTACTGCTGTGTTGAGAGTAATCATTAACCTGAGCTAAGTACTGCTGTGTTGAGAGTAATCATGAACCTGAGCTAAGTACTGCTGTGTTGAGAGTAATCATTAACCTGAGCTAAGTACTGCTGTGTTGAGAGTAATCATTAACCTGAGCTAAGTACTGCTGTGTTGAGAGTAATCATGAACCCGAGCTAAGTACTGCTGTATTGAGAGTAATCATTAACCTGAGCTAAGTACTGCTGTGTTGAGAGTAATCATGAACCTGAGCTAAGTACTGCTGTGTTGAGAGTAATCATTAACCTGAGCTAAGTACTGCTGTGTTGAGAGTAATCATTAACCTGAGCTAAGTACTGCTGTGTTGAGAGTAATCATGAACCTGAGCTAAGTACTGCTGTGTTGAGAGTAATCATTAACCTGAGCTAAGTACTGCTGTGTTGAGAGTAATCATGAACCTGAGCTAAGTACTGCTGTGTTGAGAGTAATCATGAACCTGAGCTAAGTACTGCTGTGTTGAGAGTAATCATTAACCTGAGCTAAGTACTGCTGTGTTGAGAGTAATCATTAACCTGAGCTAAGTACTGCTGTGTTGAGAGTAATCATGAACCTGAGCTAAGTACTGCTGTGTTGAGAGTAATCATTAACCTGAGCTAAGTACTGCTCTGTTGAGAGTAATCATGAACCCGAGCTAAGTACTGCTGTTTTGAGAGTAATCATGAACCCGAGCTAAGTACTGCTCTGTTGAGAGTAATCATGAACCTGAGCTAAGTACTGCTCTGTTGAGAGTAATCATTAACCCGAGCTAAGTACTGCTGTATTGACATCAATCATGAGCCTGAGCTAAGTACTGCTGTATTGACATCAATCATTAACCTGAGCTAAGTACTGCTGTGTTGACATCAATCATGAGCCAGTTCTAGGAATTACTGTATTAACAATATTAATGAGTCAGTTCTAAGAACTTCTTTATTGATTTTCAGTAGTTTATATGGACAGCAGTAGCAATTGTGCTTAAAACTATGGGTCTATATCGCATGCATTACAGCTGCAATTACAAATTAACCAGCAGAGACAATAGTACTAAATGGCAAACACTTCAAAGGGAGGGATGGGGGACAAGTGTCATTAATTTTAGTGGAAATTTGCACCATCAAGTGTCCTGGAAAAAAGTGGCTACAATGCATTTTGATTTGCATTCAAATGTATTTCTAATAAACAAAAATAATTTATGTATAGAAACTAAATTACTTTGGATATCATGAATTTTAAATGTCCATGGGAATTTAAATAAGATTTTTATGACCATCAAATTAATGTAAATTAAGCAAAGAAACTATTAAAAAAACCTTACAAAATCATTATAATGGAAAATATCAGATACTGCATATTGTAATATTAAAAAATTAATTGCAAAATACATCATAAATTTTCAAAATTTAATGAATTCACAAAAATGCACTAAGTAGGACATCTCATACAGGAGTGCTGTCCAACATACAGCCCGTAGGCTGATTTTAAATGGCTTACTAGGGCTCAAGCAATTTTTTGTGCATTTATGTGAAAAAAAAGTCAATGGCCTACTTTCATAATATATCTTCTTAACCAGGTAATCATGTGAGCTGGGATCAACAAATTCAAACATAGCAAATTACAGCTAACACAATCTATTGAATGACAATGACAAATAACCAGTAAATTAGTTTGAAGTTTTCTGCTGCGGTACTCAGCTTCAAGAAAAAATTTTCAGTGGCCCATGGTGTCAAAAAGGTTGGACAGCACTGTCATACAGTATTAAACTGCACAGTATATATTTATACTATCTATCACATTGTAATATTAAAATCCACTGAATCATTCAAAATGGACAACTGGAAAAAATGAAGTTCCACAATAAACTCATGATTTTTCTTCTAATTACTGTATATCACTGCATATTCACATCATTAAATCTGACAGTTTTTATTTCTAAACAGTATCAACCTTCAAGTATAGTAAATATCCAATGTGCCTAAAATGTTAACTTTTGGTTGTAGTTTTAATAAACTTAATGAAGCATTGTATGTGTTCGCATAGTTATTTCAATACTGACACAATGTGCTTGCATAGTTATTTCAACACAGACAAAATGTACTTGAATAGTTATGTCAAAACTTAATGTACATTAAGACTGACACAATGTGCTTGCTAGCTTTGTCAACACAGACACAATGTGCTTGCATGGCTATGTCAACACAGACACAATGTGCTTGCATAGCTATGTCAACACAGATACAATGTGCTTGCATAGCTATGTCAACACAAACACAATGTGCTTGCATAGCTATGTCAACACAAACACAATGTGCTTGCATAGCTATGTCAACACAGACACAATGTACTTGCATAGCTATGTCAACACTGACAAAATGTTCTTGTATAGCTATGTCAACACAGACACAATGTTCTTGTAAAGCTGTGTCAACAAAGACAATATACTCACATAATAATGAAAACAGAATGTGCTTTCATAGCTATGTCAACACTAACAAAATATGACTGCATGTCAACAATGACAAAATATACTTCCATAGTACAATGCTGACACAATGTGCTTCCATAGTATGTCAACACAGAGAACATGAAGTTTGATCTTTTAATTTCATCACAAAGTATTCTCACACAATATGTAACAAGACCTGCTACCAACAGTTTGGGACATCAAAATGAAATCATACACAAAACATCGTCTGGCTGATCTGTTCACTCACTGTTATTACAGCTACAGTATAACATGTCATTAACAAAATAAGTTAGAAGCACTATCCAAGTACAATGCCTAGATACACTTATACAATGGATACCAGGTACTATCAAAGTACTATTTCTGGTTACTTATAAATTGGGTACATGATACTATCCAAGTACTAATGTTGGTTACAAACTTTAACTGTTTATCTGCATTTCTATCACACATATACACACTGACCCCTTCAATGTAGTGAGATGCAATATTTGTGTAAATTACTTTGTTAGTGAAATTAAGTAAAATTGTATACTAACATTTTTTGAGTGAACATACTTACATTAGATCAAAAAGTGAATCCACATCAAAGGTTTCACATGTATATGTAGCACTTAAATCATCCAGACAGTTGATGATATCTTTTGGATTGGAGGTGAAATCCTTGATCTACAAAATGCAAAAACAAGAGCCCTCAGAAAATAACATGGCATTCACTTGCAAATAATACAAGAGTGTCTTATTTAGAAAAAAATCAGTCACAATGACCTATAGCTGTGAGGAAGGTACCCCCTCCCTAGTTTTATAAATCTGCCTTGAAGGAGTCTACATTGATTAGCGCCTGAAGGACAGACTTTAACAAAACAAGATGCCCATGTGGGCCTGATAACTCTCATGTGGCATACACAGTAATAAGACTTATGACATGGGTTCATTGACACCCATGTTAGAATAATTTCCAGCAATCTGGTAGAAAATGGCAGTATCTGGCAATTGTTTTTAAGTGTGTTTCTAATTTAAATAACTTCAGCTAGACAAAATGGTGCATTGGTATTTTCAGTACAAATGTATAAGGTCTTCATAGAAGGACTATAGCACATATTAGTGTTACTGTCAAAGGTGTTCATGGTAGGACTTGAACACATTTCAGTACAAATGTCAAAGGTGCTTATGGTAGGACTTGAACACATTTCAGTACAAATGTAAAAGGTGTTCATGGTAGGACTCTAACACATTTCAGTACAAATGTACAAGGTGTTCATGGTAGGACTCAAACACATTTCAGTACAAATGTAAAAGGTGCTTATGGTAGGACTCAAACACATTTCAGTACAAATGTAAAAGGTGTTCATGGTAGGACTCGAACTCATTTCAGTACAAATGCAAAAGGTGCTTATGGTAGGACTCGAACACATTTCAGTACAAATGTAAAAGGTGTTCATGATAGGACTCTTAACACATTTCAGTACAAATGTAAAAGGTGCTTATGGTAGGACTCAAACACATTTCAGTACAAATGTAAAAGGTGTTCATGGTAGGACTCAAACTCATTTCGGTACAAATGTAAAAGGTGCTTATGGTAGGACTCGAACACATTTCAGTACAAATGTAAAAGGTGTTCATGATAGGACTCTTAACACATTTCAGTACAAATGTAAAAGGTGTTCATGGTAGGACATTTCAGTGCAAATGTTAAAGGTGTTCATTGTAGTACTACTTAACACACTTCATACCTGAGGGAGCTGTGGCAGCTTAGCTGGTCTACATTATTAGATACACTTTTGCTTGTTGCATTTAACAGCACTTATAACACATTGCAAGTTATATCATGCCAAGGAAATATGAATTAAGCACCTTCATAAGGAAAGAGAGGTAGCCAAACTGGGCTGGCCTGTGCAGGTATCAAACCTGTGACTCTTTAATTACAAGTCAGGCACTTGACCAACTGAGATAGTACAACTCCTTTCAGACACCTAATCCAATGGTTGCGGGTTTCATACCCATCCAGGTCAGACCATGTGTCCATAGGTAAGGCATTTGGAGCCCATGTCAATAATATCTTGACAGTGCCTTTCAAACTAACCAACTAATCAACTGATATGGAATCACAGATTTGCAGACAATATCATTCACTTATAGCTTCTATGAATTAATACCACTGACCACCATACCTGGTAGAGTATCTTTTGTAGGTTTTTCGTCTGGTTGCAATGGAAGCCATTATTATTACTAAGAGAGCACCTGGACATAACTTTGATACAATATATCTTGAGACACATCCATACTAAAAAAAGTATTATAAAAAGAAGTTATAGATGTCATGACCCTAGAACAATTTTGATAAAATATATGCTAAGAAACATTCTTTCCAAACTGTATAAGTAAACTTTTATGGAGATTTTCAATATGTCTGCAATGGAAGCCACAACACTTTTTGAGAAGCCATGCTGGAAAAAAATTCTAAAGGAAAAATAGCATTGACTTGGTACATCAAACAATTCCATAATAAGTGCACTATGTGTCCGTGTTGGAAAAATACCACTTAGTTGGTACACCTAATGATTCAATGATAGGTACATTGTGTTAATGTTTCAAAAAAAGCACTGACTTTGTGCATCTAAAAATTCCCTAACTGGTTCATTTTGATGCTTTTGGGAAAAATAGCAATATGGGTGGGAAAAACAGAATAGACATGACCCAACTTAAATGCTATTAAAATGTCTAGGACCTGGGGATCAAGAATAAAATGTTCAACCAACCCCCAGCTATTGCAATGTTGGTTTAAAGCATAAAATTACTGTATTCAATAAAATAAAAACTAAAGGTATTATCATTCTTTGACTTGTATTCAGATTATGTTATAAAAAAGCGCTGGTCTCCAGGAGAAATGGAGATATTTTACTTATATTAAAATGCTACTTTTGCCTGTACCATATAGTCAAGAACTCTCAGTTTATATACTATAGTGTGACCCCACTATAACATGCTATTTATTTTTAAAAAATTGTAGTCCTTTTTCTGATTTAAATCTGATTCTTACAAAGGTAATTAGTTTTCTCTGAAGTGTCAGCAAAGCTTTTCTTCTAGGTACAGTTTAAAAACAAAAGGAATTAGACCAAATCAACTGTAGCAGTTACTTTTCTTGCCTTAAAGCCAAACATTTTAATGCAAGTCAGAGTGACTAGTTTTGGCGTGGATAAGATACATTTCTTTTCTCAGATTCATTGGTTAGAGGATCATTAATGTGAAATATGCAAAACAAATACTCTCATTTACTTTCTGTAACCCTATAAGAATTTATAAATGAGAAATCTCAATTGTATGCCCAATTTTATGTCACTGATGTACCTAGGCAAACATCAATTTCAAACATCAACCATTTATGCATGAGTGTTTTAGAAACGGCCAAATGTTAAAGTTACCTCAATAAGGTCAAGGCAAAATTTAAATATTAGCAACATCCAACTTATATGTATCATCCAATATTTAAGACTGGAAAATATGAAAATTATCGACTAGTCCAAATTTAGATTTTAATTAAATTGCCTCTATATGAAAAATGTCCTTCCCACTGTATAACAGACTTGGGAGCTAGTATCACAGATAGTTTAACTTGCTCTTCAAAATTTTAATAATGTTGATTATGTTATGACAGTGGCACTCTGCTGTATGCTATGACATTAGCACTATCTTGTATGCAATGATAGTGGAATTCTGTTGTATATTATGACAGTGGCACTATGTTGCAGGTTATGTCAGTGGCAGTCTTTGCATGTTATGATAGTGGTACTCTCTTATATGTCATGACAGTGGTTCAATGTTGTATTTTATGACTGGTACTTTGTTATGTGTTATGTCAGTGGCACTATGATGTGTTTTATGATACTGTAATTAGCTGCAGTGTTTGCATGCTAGTGGCACAATATTGTATAATGTGACTGTAGTAATATGTTGTATGTTATGATGGTGGCAATATGTTATATGTTGTGATTATCATGACCACACTGATGGCCTAAGTGGTTAGAGCACCTACCTCAAAGGTGGGAGGTTGTGGGTTTGAACCCCTGCAGAGTCATACCAAAGACTTATTAAAATAACAGCTGCCTCACTTGGTACTCAGCAATAAGAGGTTAGTATTATGACTGGTTAGCCCGGTGTCAGGACAATGTTATTGGGTGGAACATGATGCTCCAGTGATCCAGACATCACTATAAACTGCCACAATGCAGACATCTTATTGATACAACTGAAAAACTGTTAAAGCCATGTTGAAAACTGAAACACACACACACATTAATATCACTATGTTGTGGTGCTATGATAGTGGCATTAACTGTAGTGTTTGTATGCCATAGTAGCTGCAATGTTTTATAATGTGTTTGTAGCACTATGTTGTATGTAACAACAATGACATTATCATGAATATAATTAGTGGCACTATGTTGTTTTTAACAACAGTGGCATTGTCATGTATATAATTACAGTGTTACTATTTTCTATGTAACAAGTGGCAATGTTGTATGTATTAGCACTGCATGTAACAGCAATGATATTACCAATGCATACTGAAAATGACATGACAGCCATTACATAACTTTGCCCAGTGCAATTGGTAAAGTTTTTTAATAACTTGATAGTTAAGGTCTGAACTACTCTATTAGCAAATTCACATCATGTAAATGACTGATTTTGGCACTTAATCTAGAAATCAAGTGCTCACATGATTAGCTTTTTAATAGTAATGAAGGTGATAGGTTTTGTTAGACTATTGAAAAATTATTGGTGAGCAGTTTTCATGTGCTTTCTCATTTTATTGATGGGGGAGGTAATTAAATTTAGCAGAGATTAGAATCATATGTAATGGAGAAAACACTGGCTTATGGGGGTGGGGTGGAGAACACAATCCCTCTCAAGTACAAAAATATTTTCAGTAACAGAATTATGGGATGGTAACAAAAGCGTTCCTTTTTAACAGTTAGCATTAATTATGTACGAAAATTTAACTAAAAGTAAACATTAACAGTGTGAGAATGTTAAGCTAAAAGTAAGCAAGAATAGTTATAAAGTTTAACTAAAAGAATACAAGCCAACTTTTATATTCATCAGACACGAAATTTACAAAAACTGTCAAATAACGATGACACTTGCTGTATGCAGCTTACATTATTCTATTCATCAACTGACTGCATACATTTAACATAGGATGAAAACCTAAAAAACAACTTCAATTCTATAAAGTCACTATATTTCAGTTCCTCTACTTACCCAGACTGCTGACTCTTGTAACAGCACAACAGCAAATTCATGTCTCTTGTCACATTGTATCTTACTGTAGACAAACAAATGTAACGCTCTTGTGATGATCATCATTGGGGACAGCTTATCACTGCAATGAAGATGCAAAACAGTTGGTAAATCAACATTTTGAAGAATTCTACATCACATATGCCTTATCCCATTTTATCCCACCAATGTAACATAACCTAGAAAGTGAATAAAAATAGTAAGAAGTAATATAAAGTTTCCATCTGTGCCTGAAAACAGACAAATGCATAACCTAACTGAACTGAAAACTGATCTAAATAAACATCATAATTGAACTGACCTACATGAAAAATCAGTGACCTAAATGAAGTCTAACTGAAATGAAAACAAACCTAAATACACAACCCAATTCAACTGAAAACTGAAATAAATGCACAATCACTAACTTAAATGCAATGTCCAACATGTCTGAAAAATGGCCTAATTGCCTCATATCTCAGTCCTCATAATGAACTACCACATACATGTACAAACTGAACAGACTACCCAATATCTCATATCACTGTCTGCATTGAGAACTACCAAAGAAATATACTTACTGAAAACATATACCAAATATTTGATGAGCTGGAAAACTCCATTTTCTAGCACCTCAGGACAAATAAAATAGATCTAATTTTGTTTCACTTCCCAAAAATTTAATGTACACAAAATGTATTTAACATTGTAATCTCAAGTACATGAGCTTTGTTAATTTTAATGCAATTTTTAAAATGTTTTTAAACACCCATATCACCCCCACACTCCAATCATCCTTCAGTAATCAACAATACACATCAATCCTACTTAAATGTACACCAAAAATTCCAATAAAGTTACCAAGGCAAAAACTGTTGGCCACAGATATTAATTTTTATTAACAAGAACTCGATATGGGATTGAGATCACTAATCCTAACCAGCAATCCTAAGGTGACACTCTACAGTTTCATATTTAGCATAGGGTTAGAAAATTAAAGAAAAAGAATTTCCTAGGCTTTCCTCACTGGTTATACTGGCTATATAATAAAGACGTATATCTTAAGTGTTGTTAAAAGAACTTTTAATTCACTTTATTTAGGTGTGTGATTGATGGATGTAATTTGGGTTATAGAGTATACAGCATGGGTTCACTTCTGGTATGCTTATATAAAAAAAACCCTGCTAGCTCCCCTTGGTCATTTTCACTTCCTAGCCTTCACAGGTAAGTTGTAGAAAAAAGAGCTCATAAGCTTTTTTGTTTATCAGATATTTTGTAATTTGTTAATTGAACTTTCCGAAGCTGCTATTGCCTATTTTAGGAAAATTTGTTTTCCTTATTTTAATAACTGCTAAAATTAGTGTACTTTTCACCAATTCAGGTTAATTTCTCAAGCACATGGGCGCATCCATTTTGTTATACTGTGCGCTTAGATCATGTACAATTTCCACAAGTATAGTATCCAAAGAAATGTCAGCCACATTACATCAACGTATCATAGAGGTATGGCAACATTCTCTCCATTGTGCATGTTACAAATGCAAACAACTTCACCTTACATACCTCTCTCTCTCTCAAAAGTACATAATAACTGGGGGGCTCCAAGTGGCCAAGTGGTCTAAAGTGCTGACCATTATGGATCACTGAATTCTCACCTCTGTCTGCTTGAGTTCAAGTCTAGACTCAGCAAACTTGGGTAAGTGAGAAAGCCTGCCAGTAGCTTCTCATGGGTCGGTGGTTCTTCCCGGGTTTTTCAGGGTTCTTCCTCCACCATTAATACTGGCTGCCATATATAGCCTATCTTGTGCTGAAAAATGGCATTAAACCTTACAACAACAAAAAATACATAATAATAATAACCGGTGTCAAATATACCTGCAACTGATCGAGAAATTCAGGTCAGCTAGAAGCTTTCTATTGAAATTCCTCCAATGTTGTTGATTGCATGTTGTGAAAACAATTGTTTCAAGGATATTTATTTTATGTATCATCATCTATTTCTACACATCAACATCATTTGTCCAATACTGAATATCTCCTATGCCAGGATGCTGTGTGTCAAACTTAGTCCAATTCTCATTACCTCTTTCTTAAAATAGATTAAATTGTGAAAATGTCTAATTTTAATAATGGCAGCCATATTTTATGGCAGAATAACATCATTTACATAAATTTAAAAAATTTTCAATCAAATTTATGCAAGTTTATTTCTGCTTTTTATTTAGAAAAAGCTGTTAAACTTTTCTAATTTTAGTAACAACAGCTGTATTTTATGGCAGGCTGGCAACACTCGCATAAAATTAAAAACACTTCATGCCAGCAAGTTTGTGTAAAATTTGATCAACTTTTGTTGACAGATTTTTGCAAAGAAGTAGATTAAAAGATTTTCAATTTTTACTAATGAGTCATTTTTAATGGCAAATTGACACTTGTATATTAATTTAAAAGCCATTAATACCAGAATGTGTCTATCAAATTTGGCAAAATTCTGCAGAACTTTCTTGGACATAAGTTCTTTCTATTTTCAATTATGGTGGCCATATCTGATTGTGGGTTGCCATAATTTGTATAAAACTGAAAGCTCTTCCTGTCCGGAGCTTTTGAAGAAAGCTGTTTAGAGTCTTCTGTTTGTAGCAAGTGTGGTCATTTCCAAGGCAACTCAACAATCATTTTCATATATTTGAAATGTTTTCATTCCAGGATGCATTCTGCTAAGTTACCATTAGGTCAAATTCTATGTGATGGCGCTGGAGAATAAGTTGTTTAAAGTTTATTTTCTAGTTTAGTACAGGTTATCATATTTGTTTCCAAATGTCTCCAGGAGGATTTCTTTAAAATCAGGTCAATTTTTTTCTGGTTTCAGAGAAACTTTTGTTTAAATGTTTTTCTACTTTTAGCAATTGTGGCTAAAGTTTATGGCAGAACTGAATGTGTTCAAATCTGAATGGGCTTCATACCATGATGTCTGTCAAAAATGATCAATTTCTATTTAGCAGTTCTAGAAAAAAGACGATAAAATTATATACACTGTATATAGATATCTTTTAGTAACAGTCGTCATATTTATTGGCAAATAAGCATCATTTTCACAAATTTGAAAGTCCTTCATGCCAGAATGCTTTCTGCAAAATTTGGTCAAACTGATGCAGTGTTTTTAGCATTTTTTCAAAACATTTTGAAATTAACTATTGTTAAAAGATGCACTGCATGTGACAGGCACAAAGACACACCATAAACTCACTCTCTTGGTTTAATGAACTAAAGATGGTGGATAAACATTTTACCATTTACATTAGAAATCAATCTAAGAGGCAGAAGCCACTTGTAATTTGGCACTTAAGGGTAAAGTGTAGGAAACAATGATATGATAGTTTGGGGTGGGGGATTAAAAAGAGGCATCATGCTGTATAAGTCACTAATATACATTAATTAACACAGAGACTAATGGATGAAAGAAAATTGAATTCAAAATCTAACAAGAATGGATATATGAGCAAGGTATCAATACACTTTGTGTCTGCTAACATTTGTGGCAGGACACCCCCAAATGCCCATAAGCATCACAAAAGAAACAGTATTTGTACATGAAGAACACAATATAAGCTTTTTGTTTGAGAATCTAATGTCATTTTGCTGAATCACAAGTTGGTTCACAGTTTAAAGTCACCTGTCCAAGATGTACTACTGACAATAATTTACTTACTATGAAATAGATGCTTTTCTGACTTGAGTGATGCCATTAAAATGTTTTATACTTTCTCATGAGCAGTTTAAATTCAAAACAAAATCTCACCCTGATCTTGATCGAAGACTTAATCTGTCCATTTCTTTGCTCAGATCAATGCATATGACCTAAAATGACATAAGAGCCAATTGTAAATTTTATATGCTGTCACTTTGCACTACTAAAACTGGAAGTATTTTTAAAAAAATCAGCAAATATACTATATATGTAAATGTTACAATATTAAATCACAATAAAACAAGATTTCCAAATGGCTTCATACTACTCTCTTGGCCAATATTTGTACTAAGACTTATCCAGATGACATAAAAAAGAATTATCTGGTAAAACAATTGAAACCACTGGAAACACTTCATTAATTTAAATAACTACAGGTAGTCAACAGGCAAGGGTCTGCAGGTACAGAATACACTGATGACAATATCTGATACACTGATGACCTAAACAATGTCACTGAATGAATTGTTTTATCTTTCTAAGGATATCTATGAAGTATGAAGAAAATCCATCATACCCCTACCCCCAACTCTTTTATGTAATACCTCTAGCAGGTATATGGGAGAATAACAAAGTTTTGTCTCCATGGATACTTGTAATTTAATCAGACGTAATGATGACTAAATGAATCACCTGAAGAAGACCTAAAATATATACACATGAAATATATAAATAATTAAATATAAACTAATCTATCACACATGGACAATTCACAAAATGAAACTATCACAATGGAATTTCTAAAAACTTAACAATGCAGTGTAGTATTCTGATATACAAAAGTTATTTTCTTCAATACCATTTATAATGTATTGAGTAACTTACTGCACCCAGAAATGGTGAAGTTGACTCCTGGAGAATCCTTGGAGGAGTGAACAATGGAACAGGGAGCTTGTTAATGAAATTGACAGTTGCATGATAGACATGTGACATGCAAGCAACTCACTACTCACTCACTATATATACCAAAAAACTTGTATATGGATATCAGACATCACTGTACTGAATAAATAAAACCAAATACTAAATGCACACAAACAATAATAATATTAAACAGTAGCTTACATTTATAATTAGAAATGCATATCCGGAAACGATCTCACAAATGTTATTTTTTTTTAATTTCACATCAATAAAAATGAATACAAGTATTTATTATTTTGTTTTCCACTTATTAGCCCCAGGCTAATGACGTTAAAAAAAAATCACAATACCTGATTGAAAATCCATGAGCTGCTATGACTCCAATTTCCACATGCCAAAATTTTCCTCCATTTTTAATATTTTCACACAATATTGAAATAGCTCTAATTTGATTATAAATTCAATAGGGGACAAAGAGGTTTGAAAGTAATGCAAGTAACATTAGTGACCATTATTATACTCACTTGGAACTGGATGGTCCTGGCATTCAAACTTCTCCGCAAGAATTTCTGAGCAAATCATGGTCAGAACTGTGTTGAAGTATATCGATGTGTTGTTTGCAGTATGTGCAAAGAATTAATAGCCCCTCCCCTTATACTTTTTTTTTTGTGCTGGTGTAAAGCTCCATCAACCAAGTGTTCTGAAATTTATTTTTGTTGGACTTTGCTAATAGCTTCTTGCTTCCTAAATCAGCTTCAAAAATGAATCTCACTTGAATAATATTCTGACAACTGAAATGATTATGCTTTGCATTCTATATAAGTAGCATAATCTGACTTTGAAAGAAACATTGCTGCTGCTAAAAAAACTTGCCAAAATATAATACATATGGCTTAAACATTCTCATTCAAGGCAATGATATGTAATAATTTTGTCCTCTTACATGCATCTAGCATCTCTTTGATTTACCTATATTAGGTTGTTCCACTTTCTTTTATTTCCTATGCAAATTAGTACAATGGGCTCACCTGCTAGTCTTCAAACACATTTCACTAACTACTGTCTGCCAATAGGTACATATATCTATATTTTTGAAACTCCTGGTACATGATTTTATTTAATTTTCATAATTTTTATTCATGGTCGTAACTGTAGAATATATTTTCTTATAAATTGCATACATCATTTGAATCTGCTAAGAACACAAATCTATATTTAGATGTTTACGTATGTGTTGATAAATAGTAATTATAATCGTGATAAGAAGAATTAAAATGGTGCCTGTGGTGTAGTTTCTCAGTGGCTGAAGGGATATGGAAGTTTTTAGAATAATTCTATGGTTTTCCATTGATTGCATAAGGTCACAGTGTATGCTGTCACATGAGGTCCATTGTATAAAAGGAGAAAATTAAGCATTCAGTTTCATTCTGATTTTTGTAGTCATTCACACCTTTTGTGTTCCTGATGTAAGTTTGCAGATGTGTTTTATGTTGTACTTAAATATTTTTCATGAGAAAAACATTTGTCTGGACAGTTCTGTGGTAATAAAAAGTGTTTTTTATATGGACAATAATATTCTGCAACTACTATAAATTATTCTATAGAATTCTGGACAATGCCATCTTGATAATATCATGGTTCTTGGAGGACCAGAACATTTTCTGCATTGAAATTTATGAGGGACTTCTCATTCATTTAATACTTTCGAAGGCCTTTATAAGAACTACCGGTAGTTTGGATTTACTTCATTATACTATAAGTTGTTTTTGCATTTTTCATTTATCATTTTAATAAATAAATTGTTTGTTAAGTTTTACTAAACTTGTTGGTTTTTCTTCTTTTCTGTTACTTTAGTTTGTGACTATATAGTTATAACACAATTATGTAATATGTAAAATGGTTTATACCTGACCTCTATTTCTTTAATTGCCACTATTTAAAATGCCCATGGGACAGTAGTTTTACCTCCAATCATGACTTTTTACTGTTTAAATTGCTACATGTAACAGGCATATACTGAAAGTGGTAGGTTTTTCCTTTCTAGTTTGAAGATTACTGGAAATTGTGTTTTCTTGAAACAACCGTGTCAGGGGTTTGGGAGTACAAAATCGTATTTTAGCATTACTTGCCATGCTTCAATTTGCTTATAATCAGAGCTCAACTTCACGTAGGAAGGTGGTGATCTAATTTAGATTGTGCCATGTTAAGTGTTACATTTTGGCTCTTTCAAAGTAACAGAAGAAAATAGTGGAGACAATAAGCTTTGTAAGTTTTAACAGAAAATTTTATTTACATTAAAAACACTGGGGGAAAATGTGAAAATGTAAAACAGGACTTATAGTTTATGAATAAATATCCAAATATTTATCCTAGAATTGTAAATGTAAAATGTAAAACAGGACTTATGGTTTATGAATAAATATCCAAACATTTATCCTAGAATTGTGAATATGAGTCCTTTTAATAAAAAGTTCTGAGTCTTGTTTGAATGTTACATTGTTTCCAAGATGGATGATGATGACGTCAGATGAAGTCTTTACACAAATTTTCATAATTTCATGTTGAACCACAATTTGTACTGTACTGTTCCATTTTGGAATGAATTGCATTGAATGTTTTTGTCGTAAACCACCTTCATAGTTCTCCAGGGAATAAATTATTATTCAAAAGGTAGATGAACTCCTATAGCTATCAAAGCACATCATAGCTGTATTGATGTAATGAAGAAAAATATACCATTCTTGATCAAGGCATATTAGACTATTCACTCCAGCACAAGAAATGATACCTTTTTCTTAAGGCATAATTAATATACAATTGATGACACAGCTGAGAGATATTATTTGAATGCTTTTTTCACAGGGTCCTAAGTCTATTTCAACTAAACTGAGACTGTCATTACATGCTGCATGCACACAGATAAAACCTATTCTTCATCTGATGATGCATAGTACATGACACAAAGACATACTCAGAAAAGACCTTGGCTGCAGCCAATCATTTATGACGTTTGTTTTTCAAAACTGGCTATCTAAATAACTCTTTACAAAAGCCTAGATTCATTTACATTCTAAATAAACAACTCTTACAAAAGCTGAGAAATATTTACGTTCTAATTAAACTCTTATGATAATATCAGTTCCTGTGAACAATAACCATCATCACAATAAAAACATAATGATACAAAAATTAAATAAAAACAATTCAAATTTTATACACAAGTAATTAAAATACAGGGTCATAACATATGACAGGTGGTATGGCTTGACAATCCACTTATACATTTCACCAGTACTATCAAAGTTTCTCAGGCAAATAAAATTTTTGTTTTAAAAGTCAAATGGGCACCTCACTTAGAATACAGGATGGGCCATTCTTAAAATTAGATGGGGGGAGTGGAGATTTTTTTGAGCACTGAAACAGCAAGATAAATTTACACTGTTCAAGAAAAAATCAATACATTGTGCCTCTCATAGAGTTAGTGTGTAAGTCTGTTCAGATTTCTTTGAATAAAGCAAAATTATCAACATATTGCAAAAGAAGTCACTCAACCTTCTCTAAATGTACAGAATATATAAAGCTCTTTTTTAGCTTTTTATTGTCCCAATATATTTGGAGCTTTTTATTGGCCCAATATATTTGATATAATATTAAATTGGTCAATCCCTTACAGTACATATGCATTCAGAATTGAACTAGTTGATAGTTGTGTACATGAATATTCAGTCTTGTAACTGGTGGGCCATTTTACTGCTTAAGGACCAGACATGTGGTTTGCATTTAAGTGTAAATTCAGTATTTTCATTTTTGTTGTTTGTGTTTTTAAACAGAAGCTGCTGCTATCTGAAATTTAACTGTACATACCAAAGAGGATTATTTTTCATGTTTAAACTGTTAATATAAATTGATACAACATGGTGGGCCTCTCATCAAGTCAGTGCATAAGTTTTCTAAATGTATGAAATATATAAGACTTTTAAATTATTTTCTACTGTCCATATATATGATCAAAATAAAGATCACTGATTGCTGAAATGGTATTTGAGTGTTAACCACTCATTATGTCTATGTGTTCCATGCTTGATCTTCATTGATTGGCTGTTCAAATGTCAATCAATAACTCCACTGTGGAGATGCCATTGGCATGCTGTTCAAGGCAAGGTGATGTTCTGTTAGCAGTTTATTGCTCAGTCACAGAGCAAAGTAAAGGGGATTAAGCCCTCCACCATGATGCATGGGGCTTTGAAAATACATGTGAGCTGTACTGTAAGTTAAGTCCATATAAAGCAAAATAGCTTAAATTTGTAGAAAAACAACAATATGGGCTGCCAAGTGTGTGAAAATTTGACTTCTCATTCCAAAGTAAGTCGACCTTGAAAGACACTATAAAGCACCATTATTTAGGTATCAAAAAGGCAACCCCAAAAACAAAAACAACAGAGGAAATGTCTTACATCATAGGACTAGTAAATCATGAAGCATGTATTAAGTTTCTTTAAGTAAATATTCCTATTGCCATTGCTGTTACTCTGCAATATCGTTTTATTTTAAAGGAGCATATGTATAATGGTGCCACAGAAAGAAGTAGACTCTTGTCAGAGTAAAGTGCACCAAAACAAGTGACATAATATACAAACTATCCTACAAATGGTTGTCTGAAAACCGTGCCAATAACAGTATGAGAAATTATGTCACAGTCATTTGATATGCATGCTTTACTTAATAGTTTCAAATAAAATGAGAGCTATCAAAAAGAAACTAAAAAATTTCTAAGAAGGTGAAAGTAATATTATTTCAAGTGCATCAAACCTGACTAGCCCTATGCGTAAGACCTCAACGCTGATATTTGTTTTAGGATCTAGGTCTTACTGCTCAAATAATGGCGATGTATAGAGTATTCTGATGTTTAAAAATTGGAACAAGAATTCAAATTTTCAGGAATATTCACACTCTTGAAAGCTCATATTGGCACTTTTCTACAGTCAAAGTTATAATGTTTTAGTCAGACTTTACTTACTCTGAATATCTTTTTCCTACTAAACTCAAATTCCCACACAAATAAATGGACATATTTTCAAGTTCTGTTGGCCTATATTTTGCTTGACTGGAATGCAGTGGTAGCGGGAATACTGAAATTGGTTAAAAGAATGATAAGAATTTTGAACAAAATGAATCTATCTAAACAATTTTTTCAATATCAATATATTTTTTACTCATTTCGTTGAAACATATACTTCAACTTAAAATCGATTTCGGCTATCCCGGCTTCCATCACATTCCAGACAACTGAAATGTAGTCTAATGAAACTTGAAAATGAGTCCGTTTCTTTTGCAAAACATTGAAAGTATAAAAAAACCCATTAAAGTACAGCCTGACTAAAACATCATGACTTTAATTTGTAGAAAAGCATTCTTTATTGACTGTCAGTTGTATAAGATATTCCTGAAAAATTGACTTTCATTACTACATTACGCAACATCAAAACAACCTACACAGCACTGTTACTTAGACAACAAGACCTAGACTCCCAAAACATAAATATCAGAATTGAAGTCTTACATGTAGGACTAAAAACCTGAGGACTCCATGATACCTAGTCCTACAATGTAAGACATTTTACCCATAATTTAGTTTGGGGATGGTGGTGGTTGATGGGTCTGTGCTGTGTAGCATGTTTTAATGTCAACTAACAGTGTAACAAAAGTCAAATTTTCAGGATTATCACATTCAACTGGCCACCAATAATGATGCTTTTCTACAAAGTAAAGTTACAATGTTTTTGTCAGAATTTACTTACCCTGATGTCTTTTCTCTAAAAGATTCAAATTCTTACAAAAGTAATATACCTGTTTTCAAGTTTCATTGGCCGACATTTCAGTTGGCTGGAAAGCGGTGAAAGCTGAGAATGCTGAAATTGGGTCAAGTTGAAATATTATTCTTTAACGAATAAAATAATATATTATGTCTTTTGGAACTGTAAACAAAGTTTTGTTCATTCAAAAAACATATCCCCCACCTGAACCTACTTCTGCGTACTTTTGAGTACCATCACATTATAACAAATTCAAATGTATATCAACAGAACATGAAAATGCGTCCATTTGCTAGTGCCATATTTTGATTCCACCAAGATAAAGACAGCATAGTAAGTAAGTTAATTACACATATATTTGTGGAAGAGTGTCAATATCGGCTGCCAAGTATGTCAGATATTCGTGAAACTTTGACTACTCGTTGGTCCGAATTTCTTCTGACCCTTGACACCCCATTTTTTGATTATTTTTTTTTTAAAATAAAAAATCAAATATCAAATAAGGGGTGTCGAGGGTCAGAGGAAACTCGGACTAACTACTCGTGACATCGGAACACGTTTTATAAGACCGTTATTTGGGTAGTAAGAAATAGCACTAAAACAAAAACAAGTGTCATATCTACACGATACCATAAAGTTTGGGCTTACTATTTTTTCCGGACAATTCACTCGAGGGCATGTTATTTCAGGAATGTAATCCTCTTGAATAGAATTACTTCTTTCTGAGCTAGAAAGTCTGTTTCGGCTATATTCTTCTCGTTCGGAACGGCGTTCCTCCCGTTCGGAACGACGTTCCTCCAATTCTGCAGTTGAGTTCAATGGAATAGGTATACTTCTGATCTGTATCTTATCATCATTATCTGATTTAAAGTGAGTAGTGTTAGTTTCGCTGCATTTGATCACATCTTCTGTATCTATTACATCATATTCATGAATAACACTTGAAGCAATCATGGCAGCATTGTCTGGAACTCCGTCAGACGACTGCATAATGGTCATTTCCTCGTCGATGTCCGCCATGCTGGATACATTTTAGACTGGTTTGAATATAGTTAATAACCCAAAACACGATTATCCAATCCATCACATTAAACAAGACAAAGATGTCGACAAAATTCATGGTGTGAACATTTTTTTTCCTTAAAGTTGGTTTTGACACATTTAGGTTCTGATAAATATTTTATTTTAATTTTCTTTAAATATTAAGATGTCGAGATTGTTTAAATTTTAATAATAATAATAATAATAATAATAATAATAATAATAATAATAATAATAATAATAATAATAATAAGAAGAAGAAGAAGAAGAAGAAGAAGAAGAAGAAGAAGAAGAAGAAGAAGAAGAAATACATGGTTACAAGCCTCCTATTATGTCTCAGAAATACCAAAGTTCAAGCATATCCTATTCCTGTGTGATATCTCCTCGAAAATGTGGCAGCTACCTATATATATATTTTTTTTAAAAGTTAATAATACTACTACAAACAACCTAGGGGGATTACTACTGAGCAAATGAAATAACTTCTGCTTCAGCCTGGCTTAAGGTTTAGGATTCCCCTATTTCTAAGGACCCCAAGAAACAAATATTGTCAACTGAATGCACAGATATTACAGGAATGTTTGAATTTCACAGCAAAAATGGTTCTCTGTTTTTTTGGAGGGGTGAGGTGGAGTGCGAGTGGGGTGGATTTCAAACATACATGCATATAATTTAAGGCATGGGTACAATTTTGTGACTAAACATAAGTTGGAATATAACCTAGGGTATGTGCTATTTGTATTTATAATCTCTGTTTCTAGCTCTGTTAAATCTGAGTGATTATTTAAGATAATTATGGGGAGTTTGTATTAGGAAGATTTTTTTCAACATGAGTGATTAGCCAATTTGTAGGAGAACATGCCACAACATTCATACAGCATTCATGAGACTCCATGACAGCATTGATTATTTAAAAAAAAAAAATGGAACCTCAAGTATTTCTTAACACATGTAATTCTCTGGATATTTTCCTGATATTTGAAAAAGGAATAATTCTTTGTATTGGGTGCATCTTGTTTGGATTGCATGGCATGAAGTACTAGTATTTGTATTGAAAATGTTTACTAATAAGTCATACGTGTAACAAGAGAAAAAGTTACATGAAATTGTGAAATTAGTTTTTAATCTATGGTCATTAGGAGATAAAGGGAATAATACTTGTAAATTTTAAAGCTTTAGAACTTTTCAGTTGAGAACAACAGTTGTCTTAAGTTCCTTAGAAATAAGGGAAAATATGGACTGTGAAGTCAGTGTCACTTATGTAGGTATTTCATTCACTCAGTATGAGACACAATTTTGCTTCTAGGAATGTAATCACTAAGTTTCACTTTCCTAATATCTACAATTCGTAATGAAAAATATCTTGTCTACTAAAGGGAAATTTTGGCTGCATAAAAATATCACTAGAAGATTATAAAAAGAGCTCATTTGTGAGGGGTGTCTACAAATCAGGAATTTTAATGAGTCTGTATAATTTAGGACACTTGAGAAATTTAGTGACTAAATAAATGTAACCGCTAAATATTCTCCAATAAGCTATGCTGTTGTTGGTCCCAAGCAATACTAGGGTAAGAGTAGGGCAGTACATAGCAAACAACCACATAAAAAAGCCATGTAAGTAGAAACACCTTAAATTTAGGGTCGTCTTATGTCATCTGTTTCCTGGACATGTTCTCCTTTTAAGACATTATGTCTTTATAATCAGGCCATTTAAAAAAAAAAAAACTAAAAATTTAAATGATGGGCAATATAAATGCAAACGTGGGCTGTGTCACTACATCAGACAGGAACACATCATAGATAAATGAGGCTCGGTAGAGATTAGTGACAATGAAAAGCTATTTACTGACCCTTGTAGCATGAATGTCCTTATGATTGGTGGTCATTTTTTTCCCCATCATAGGATCTAGGTGATTGCATAGAAGTCCCTGATTTCAGCAATAGCGGATTAAATCGACCACATGGTATCTGGAGAAGGACTCATATGTAGAAGATCAGACAGGTGATAGAACAAATAAAGACAAGAATCAGCAACGTAAAAAAAATTGGACTGCAAAAGAACCTATGATATGACTGTCTTTGAAGACACAACCTGCTATGTCATGCACAAACAGACTTGTCTCCTTCTTTATTCAAACTGGTGTCAGGCAAGGGTATTGCATGACACTAAGGATAGACTGGGTGATGAACAATGGACTAACAATGAGGTATACAGTGGACCTTGATCCAGAAACTGGAAGATCTGGACTTTTCCAGATGATACTAGACTGCTTTCACACACACCCTCCACTATATTCAATTAAACACAAAGAACCCATGTAACAAAGCCCATTAAACTACCAGCCTGGAGATTAATGCTGGCAAGAAAATTCTCAAAAGTAAATACAAAGAATGATGTACCAATTATCTTAGAGGAACAGGCCATTCAGAGTACCAGTAATTTTACAGACCTTGGCACCACTGTGAACAAGTTAGCAGAAAAAAAAGATGACATCAAAGTCAGGATTGTTGAGGCATGCCCTGCTTTTACAAGTCTCAGACCAGTACGGAGGTTTACCTGAGGGACTAGACCAGTATGTAGGGATGCTAACATCTACCTGATGGATGGAGGGACCAGACCAGTATGTAGGTCTACCTGAGGGACCAGACCAGTATGGAGGTTTATCTGAGGGACCAGACCAGTATGGAGGGATGCTAATACATACCTGATGAATGGATACCAGACCAGTATGGAGGGATGATAACATCTACCTGAAAACAGAACTTAGACTGCTTAATTCCAACATTAATTCAGTGTCACTTTATTCATGGTAGAGACTTGGAGACACACAAATAACTTTAATAATACCCCCAACAAATCATGTGCATCAGATGGCTGCAGACCAAATATCCAACCAGGAGTTATGGCTGAGGACACAACTCAAACCAATATCCAATACCATTAAGAAATACAAGTGAAGAATGATTGGACATAGCCTGCACAGAGATTATGAGCCTAATAGCACTCGCAATGCCATGGATTGGAACCCTCAAGGCAAATGTAGAAGAGGATGACCAGCCATGAACCTTGGACACTGAATTTAAGACCATTCATATGTCCTGGAGGGAGGTGAAACAGATAGCCAAAGACCGAGATAAATGGAGAGCTGCATTGAAGACTTAGTGAGGAGAAGTGGAAAGAGAAAGAGGAGTAGGATCACCATTATCCTCATCCTCATTATAAAACATTCCTCAGTGGAAAATAAACAGATTGTTTGGAAGACATTGTGCATTTTTCCTGTACTTGTTCATTGGATTTCATACATTTGATACTAGAGAGCTTACTTTCGGCACATACATGTAACTGTCATTGAAAACACAATTTAAATATGGATAAGGAGAGCAGATAAGGAAGATTTATCTTAGATTATGGCCTAAACAATTCCATTTGTCATTTCCATTGAATTTGTTCCATATAACTAAAAAAAAGATAATTATGTCATTTTCAGTTATTTATGTTATCGAGATTCAATACATTCAATTATTATGATAGCAATAAACAGCCTCAGATGAATTACAGCGAGTTTTGATTGAAGAAACATCTATTTCTATTACTATTTCTACTACTACTACTACTATTAACAATCTTTATTCTTTTTTAACCCAGATTACATACTCATATGAAACAAATGGAGCAACCACAAACATAACAGCAACACAATGACTCAAACTTTTATAGATTTTGCTAGATAAAGATCAAATATATATAGGATATTAATATTATTATTGATTATTTGCATAAAGTTCTAAAACTTCATGTGATATGCATTACAACGAATATACCAAGATAAATATACATATCATGCAGGGGCATTAACAGCAAAATGAAACTCATCTTCTATATTTACACAAAAATGGCAGCCTTTCAACATAGGGAATATTTGTATGCATATACAAAAAAAAAGCAAACACCATGAAGAGTCAAACAGAACTGACAACCCAAATCATTTCTGATGTTCTTACAGAACTGGAATCTATCCATTGAGTTTAACTCTCCACAAAGCTCTTAATGTAGACAAAATGTTTACATCATTGTTTAAATGTAGAAAGAAGATCTCATACATTGATTAACCTAAATTCGCCATATGACACAATAAGAGTGTTTGACAATGTTCACATTAGGTAACAGCTTTGCTTTGGGAATATATTATCAGTCATCTTTAATAATTTGAACTAGTACTTAAGCATACCTGACTACTTGCAATTGCATTCTACTAAACTCTAGATAAATGCATTTGGTGTGTGTTTTGTAATGCCAATAATATATTTACAAAATAATGTCTCTTCTGATTGTGCTTAAGTAGCTCTCTTTCTATAACACAGTGATAGCATCACTGTTTGGAAGAGAATACACAACAAAGATTTTTATAGTGGTTTTGAAAAAGTAAGCACATGTTAACACAGTCAAATCCTTTATTATTATTATAATCAATAAAAGAAGCACTAAACCTACCTCTTTGTTTTCTCAGAAATGTACAAATTAATAAGCTTACGTTATAAAAACCATATAAACTTGCTTAAACTGTCAAACTGTAAACATCAAAGATCCTGATCTGCCATGGGCAGAAAAAGCACCTGCAAATCAGGGTCGATGTTCTTTGTTCTACTGATTTATCCTAAAAGACTGCACAGAACCAGATCTGCCAGCAAATTAGTTTCTGATAGATTTGGGTCAGTGCAGTTTGCAGTTAGATTCATTTTATATGTGAGTACATATGGTACCTTTTCTACAGTGGAACAGCCATTTCAAAAACCAGCTTGCTCTTCACTTAAATATAATAATAATAATAATAATAATAATAATAATAATAATAATAATAATAATAATAATAATAATAATAATAATAATAATAATAGTTATTATTATTATTATTATTATAATATATTATTATTTTTATTTGTTATTATTATTAATATTAATATTATTATTATTATTATTATTATTATTATTATTATTATTATTATTATTATTATTATTATTTTTATTTTTATAGAAGTTGGATCATATGCATACTTTATGTTTCTGCTTTGTTTTTTAAAGTAGCATTAAAACTATATCTTTCTGTACATGGGGACAACTTTCAATGTCAAAATATTTCATGGTGGAATATGATTATCAGTAACTTACATGTAAAATAACTCCAATTTTTATTAGCTTTTTCTAATTGGGTTTGAACTGGAATGTTTTGTGGACATTCATACATTGAAGGGAGAAGGGGTTGGTGTGGATATAATATGGATGCTCATAGAGAGATCAGCTTTTTTTTGCTGTGTCAGTCATTTTACTTTAATTTGGTTATCTCTACCTTCTGAGGCTGTTCTCTCTCTCTTTGTACGTTTTGTACATGCCATTCAAAAAGCAGACATCCACATGACGAGAGGTCGCGAGAGAGAGAGAGAGAGAGAGAGAGAGAGAGAGAGAGATCAACAGTTTGGAAAATTTGTGATGATCTTAGAAATGTATACCATTTATTAATGACTTAACTGGACTCTTTGGCGTAGCAGCTTATTCTTGTAGTTCGGCGTAGGTACTTGATATGCTTAATATTTTATTACTCATAACTTTCTGAAAACCAGTCTACCATATAATCGTGACTTTAAAATAATTATATCGAGTCTCACTTCACAGACAATAATTTTATCATTCGTATCTAAAACTTTCTTAAGTAATTATTTTCATATGTGTGAGTCATTAAATTTTGACAATTCAAGCTTTTTCGATTCGTTGAAAGACCGAGAGTACAACATGTTTCATGGCTGCGTGTTTTGACGGATTGGTGTGTGATGATCTGTCCAAAAAAATCAAGATTTAATCGTGTCTAGCTGATATTTTAAAGAAACGCTGAAAACAAACCTACCGTGAAGTTTCACGCTGTCTTCAGCTGATTAGATAGTTATATGAGATTATTGGCAGATTGTAGATAAAGGTTTGTTATTAGACCTATTAGACCAAGTTGTTCTCGGCCTTTTTTGTAATCTTCTGTCATGACTGGTGTGGTGGCGGAGAATAATTGTATAAGACACGTTTATTTGTTATACAGGCTTATTATTGGGACACTCGCTACTAATTAATACATTTGTATGAAGATGTTAAGTATAATCTCACTTCTGTGAATCGATGGCATTCAGTATTTTTTTTTAGAACACTCACTAAAGAACATGAGCAACGTGTCTTAACCGTCCAACGCATTAGTTCCTGTGTTTGCAACCTATGGTACTCGTGTCAACTGGCACACCACTCTTTGGAAAGGGTGTGCAGTGGAAGTTATTGTTCTATAATGGAGGTACTAAAAACAATAAAGGGAAGAATACAGTTTTTAACGACTCCCACTCAACACTGTTTTATGTTGTTGCGATAGAGTTTAATGCCATTTTTTTTCTAGCACAAGATGGGCTATACATGGTGGCCAGTAATAATGGTGGAGGAAGAACCTGGGAAAACCCTGGAAAGTACCACTGACCCATGAGAAGCTACCAGCAAGCTTTCTCACATACCCAAACACTGCTAACGTGGGTAAGTGAGAAAGCCTGCCAGTAGCTTCTTGTGGGTCGGTGGTTCTTCCTGGGGTTTTCCAGGGTTCTCCTCCACCATTAACCCTTTCAAAACTGCAAACCGGTAAAACGGATCAGGAAAAACAACTCCCACTCAACACTGTAAACCAGTATTCGGGTTTCACATACCTGTCTCGTCTAGGCGATAAATTCTATGATTGGTCAATGTCTGGGATTCCTCTTTAGTAAATATTTTTTTCATACATTGTTTCATTTGCATAATATTTGGATACATTCAGATTTTAAGGTATGTTCTTTACAAGAAAGGGGGGTTTTCCGATGGAAATCTTCAAAGTTGCCTAAGTACATCCAAAATGGCAGACTCGTATGATGAGTCAGAATTATCTGGGAATGAAATAATTGAAAATATTGGCGATTTTGAATTTGTAAAGATGAATAAGGAAGAGAGGAAACATACAGCAAGAGTGGTGTGATATTGTTGGTGACAGTGATAACAACGAGGAATTTTAATGTTTTGAACTCTATGTGTATGAGGCCTGAATTTTGTCAGTGGACAAAGTCTTTCCATCAGAACGTAATATTAACACGTTTTCTGAATGTGTAGGTCCAACACAAGTATTTGATGGATCAAGAACACCTTTTGAATATTTTTAGCTATTTTATAGAGATAGTGTTTTCATAAATAGCAAGACTTAAAATACCAACGCACACACCTGCAGCGAGAGACTGACCCAAATCAACACAAAGGTGTTTGAACTGATGTCAGGTTATCTAAGTAAAAGGCATTTTATGGCCTGTTGATATTGATGGAAATTAGGAATTTAGATATAGATGGACTGTATTGGTATAGGAGTGAGAAATTCTGGCTTGTTGGATTAAATTTTGGAAAAATTATGGCACATGACATGTTTGTCCAGGTAAAACGCTACCTGCATTTCAGTGATGATACCAGTCAAAATCTTCAAGGTGACAAATTGCACAAAATATTGCTAGGATGTTTGCTATATTAATTTGGTTGAGTCAATATGTGTATTTTATTTTATCTTTATTTTCATTTAAATGATCTTAAGACCTTGTATACTTCAGGATTTAAATACCTGTAGAAATATCGTTAAATATCGTTAACACACCTTTGGATTTGCTTGAATTTTGAGTCAACATTGCATTTATTCAAGCCATGATTTGTAACAATACCACACTGGATAAAAAAACAGACCACATATTATTCTTTCAACATTTTATTCAACATTTTATAGAGAATACAGTGAAAATTTCTTTAACTTACCTTTTGATTTACCTGTATAATCATCTCTGTGAGAATAAAAGAGCTTATGAGAATATTTTCAGAAACCTGAATATGTCTTCTTTACAATGGTACCAAATATGTATACCTATCACAAGAAATAAAATTTATACAAGTCACTGAAAATATGTTGCCTACATTTTTTTAAGAGCATAAAAGTTACTTAGTGTTGAATGGTAGTATTCCCATGTAGTTACTTAGTGGTGAAAGGGTTAATACTGGCTGCCATGTATAGCTATCTTGTGCTTAAAATGGCATTAAACCCTACAACAACAAAACAACATACCCACATTGGCCTAGCCAGAGACTCAGAGGTGAGATGGCAGTGATCCATAACGGTGAGTGCTTTAGACAACAAAAGAACTGTAAATGTGATCCACCATTTAGGTTTGTCTTGTATGTATTCTGATTGTACTGTAAGATTGTAAAATATTGGTAGGGATATAAGATGTGCAGTATGAAAATGGATAATAATAGCAATTTTACTGCCTGATTTTTTAAATTTGAGTGTAGACAAGTTTTATTTGCTACCACTTACATGTAAAGGAAGACAGAAAATGAATTGAATGAGCAAGGAAGTCTTTCATTTATAAAATATAGAGATTTATCAGTGTCATAGACTACCAGTTGCTACATGATATTATTCTTGATACCAATGGATATATTGTTGATGATAACAGATTGAAAGAAGAAAGAAAAATCAAATGCTATACATGTAAGATCTTGTTTACTTCCATCACAAATACTATTTAAAATAGTGATAAGTTGATAGTAATATAATTGTATGGTAGCTGATTTTTTGCAGTAGAATTGATGCTGAGGATACAACTATAGTTTCAGGTTTTTCACTTTCCCCACTTCCAGAAATGATTGAGAGAGGAGAGCCAGATGGAAATAATTAACTGGGCAAAGGAATGGCATCAGGTTAAGGTCACCATCAAAGGTTTCTAGTGTGTGCAGTGATACCTTTTGTAGATTGTGAAGCAATGTGGCAGAATCCACTACCAGCGCTGAAGCTTGGAGATAAGATAAGGGATTGGAAGAATGAGACTGGAGAATTAATTTCTATAACACCATACCAGTTCATCCAGTAGGTTACACAAGATACTAACATCAACATCAAGAAAGAAAAGGAACAACAAAAGACACTCCCATAGAAGCTTCAGAGAGAAGAACATGCACTGAACTGCTGTGGTGTATATGGTTCATTTGTTTACTCCTGTGTTTGCAGAAAGTGCTTACTGAATATCAGCAGAAAATTTGTCGCTTGACAATAGAAGTTGACACATTTAAAGCAGAAGTACAGAAGAAGTAGTATGTAGAGTAGCTGTTGAAAACAGATGATATAAATTTTGATGCTGGACTAAAGTCATAAGACACATTTGACAAGCTATACTGTGTGAACTTGTCATGTGAATGATTGTATTTATTTGTTAATGACTGTGTTTATTTGTTTAAAAATGCATATTCAACATCTTAATAGATATTTATATTGTTACAGTCAAACCCGATTATCTTGATATCGTCAGGAGTGTAAAAAATAATTGTTGACTTAACCGGGTCCAGAGATATCCAGGTTTATAAAAAAACGGTAGAATAATAATTTATAGGATATCCTTGACCATTACTCCTGTTAATAGCTTTTGTCTAACTGGAATCCCCTCCCACTGCAGGTTTTAATAAAATACACAAAATGCTTAATTGATAATAAAATGAAAAAAAAATTAACCCGGCCAGAAGTCAGTTTTATCAATAAAACACAACAAAATTTCTGACAACATGAAATCACCTTAATGGTATTTTAAATTAACTTATTGTGCAAGTTTGTATCAATTATGATTCCAGATGACAAACAAATAGATGCCTAGGTGGTGAATAAACATATCCCGTAGCTAGCATTAAACTCATTCTTTGAACTTACTGGCAGGATATCAAAAACAAAGCTTATTTTATTGCAAAGTAAACCAGCCCTGGAAACTGACTTTGGATTCTTTTAAGTGTACCGAATCTTTAATTATTTTTTTTTCAGCCAACTGTGGTTCTCTTTTACATGTATTCACAGGAATTTTGAAAATAAATTAAAACAATGGAAGTCAGATTTTCTGCCAGACCAAAAGAAGAGATACTACAAATAAGAAAACTAAACAAAATTAAAGAGAGCTCAAATCTGAAAACTAAATTATGGAGCCTCAACTTCCATTGTATAGAAGACAAGTGCCTGATATTATTCATTCCTGTGCATATATATGAGCTTGTATAGGGTGATATTCTGCCTAGTAATAAATTTCTTCAGTTTATTTTCTGTTGACAAGTACATGTATATGCTGTTTCATGAAATGGCAGAATGCATTTAAAAATGAATTTGCTTGTAGGGTAGGTGTCACCGATGCTGAATATATGTAAGAAAACAAGTCCTTTTGAATCAATCGTTACAAATCAGTGTCGGATTAAACAAAAGCAGACTGACATTACTTCATATTTACTAAAAATTATAATGCAGTGCAGATTATGTTTATAATTCCTACATATTTTTAAAATATTGCTGACATGTTTGGCTATTTTGTCATAAAATGCTGTAAAAAAATTGTCATGATATTACGTGTATATGGAACAATTTCATTACTTTTGAATATTCAGGCAATCAGCTATCTGCACATTTATTAATAATTTAATTACTTGTATCTCCTTTATCGTTGTTTCTTTTATACACTTATTTCCAAATATAATTGAGATCTGAAATGTTCTTTAAGAAATAAAAGGGAAATAATAAAATACACATGTAGCTGACATCTACGATTCTGTGTTTTCGTTAAATAAAGTTATATTGTAATTTGTCCATACTCTTGTCTCTGTAAACTAATCGATTAGGCTACTCTTAGGAACCAAATATAGAATACTAAATAAACATGTGACTATCGCAATAATTTACCAAAATTGTGCGTCAAAATAGATCTTTTTGCTGACCATTTCTTGTATAAATTCAGCGATATTAACGTTAAAAAGTTGCATTTTGTCGAATTAAGCAAGTCCACGTGTCACTTCGGACCAAAAATTATGCCTGTCATAAACAGGTTATCAACTTAAGCAGGCAAAAAAATAGCATAATAAAGAAGGATTTTTTTGGGACCGGCTCAAAACGCTTGACAATTGCTGGTTGTCAAAATTAAAACTAGGTCTAGATAAGTGGGTTTGACTGAATATGTAGTTGATGTATCTTTAAAATGTACAGAAAATTCATTCAGGTGACCGAAATTGTCATTCAAGCAACAAAGCCATCTAAATAGTCATTCAAAAAACAAAACTGTCCAAATAGTGGTTGAATTAACAAAGATGCAAAAGAAACTTTTGAGTGAATAAATCATACATCTTCTGCACGAGTTTGTTGCTAACATTTTTTCTGTAGTGTTTCCCACATAATTTATAATTCTCCTATCCAGAGGGAAACTTCACGCATTTAGCATTTTGAAGAGTAGACTTTTTATCTCAAAGTAGCATTTAGTTAATAATAATAATAATAATAATAATAAATACTGATAACATTTCTATAATTATTATTTATATATTTATAGCATTGATTATATTTGTAAATGTATAAATTGTCACAAAACTACTTTGTGCATATTTTAAAGTTATGGACTTTCATTGATACAGAGCATTTACACTTCATTTAGTTAGAAACACTATGTCAATTATTTTCCAATCAAAAACACAATTTTTGTTAAGACAAGTTTCATAGCTTTTCTTGAAAGTATTTAAAATGAATGAAAAATGATGTTCATATATGATACAGTTGTATTCATTTTGAAATTCAAAATCACTAATTAACAAATTTTTCTACTGGTGTTTTATACACAGTCACTCATCATTTTCTGTTGGCTGATTATCTGTATTTATTCTGTCAAGCCTCGAATGCACCCAGATTCAATACATTTAGATCTATGCTTTAAGCAGGCTGACACCTGCTGTTGCATGTCTGATACCTGCATGTTGTTTTCTTTGTATTTTAATGAGGTCATGAGCTTTTGCACAAGGAATATTTTTTAAAACCATGCAAGTGAACCAGAAGTGTTCTTCAGATTTTATCTGAATGGTAAGGCTACCATGGTGAAACAAACAAGTCACAATACTCTCTTTCACAGTACTCTCTTCTCATTGTCTTGCCTGGCCTTGTACATAAAAAAATAAGGCAGAGAATGCTTTAGATTATGTTGCCTATTTTTATCTAGCTGTTACATTATCAAGTGATGTTATCTGGTCTTTATCTTGGGGCATTTTACCTCACATAAACTAGACCCACAACTATAAGAATCGAGGTCTGAACTTGCAAAAAATATGATGTTTGTGACACATATTATACATTTCTTGGCAAAAGGGCTCTACTGAAATTCCATGTATCATGGTCTTAGTTGGGAAATTTGTTTACTTCCCAAAAGTGTATGTATGAGTGGTTTCACATCAGCATTTATGTCATTTATCAAAGTATGGACCCTACTTCAAATTCAATCAAATACACTTGCTGATGAGATGACCATTGTCCAGTTGTTTCCAAGTATGAAATTGACAATGTTCACTAGTAGTGTTCTTGAGTTTTGTTATTTGCTTATAGGTCATATTTTCCCAAGCAACATTTCTTTGCATTGATCTTCGTTAACTTCAATTCTTATTCTTTTATCAATGTCCAGCAGTGTTAATGAACATAAAACTTTCTCAATTTTGTGCCTTCATTTTTTCTAATATTGAAAAACAAGAATTTGGCACATCATTCCTTAGGAGTGTGTGTATCAGTCCTGAATCTTGAACATCTCGATTCTACTATGTGTCTTTTATCATAACAATTTTTATGTCATGTGGTTATCTATGCACAACCAGACATGGGCATACTTTAGACTTGATAATACTGTTGGGCCTTACGTAACAAAATTTCCTTAACCCAGATGCATGCCAATTATCAGTACGCTTTACCTTCCTCATATTCGTTCATCAATCTGCATAGTTTCGGTTTCATGACTTGCTGTTCAGGTATGTAGCTATGTCTGCCATGTAAACAGAAAGCCATTCTATCATAGCAGTTTTTCACCTTTTCATTCTTCCTTAATTAGAAATGCATTTGGTATAAATTCATCATTAATTGTCTGCTTCTGATGGTATTAATCCATCAATTGGCATTCTGCTTTTTCCGCATTTGCATCAGCTGGTACAAAAAGCCCTATACCTTACATAAATCATAATAAAGATTGAGTTACTGAGATATATACATTATATTCAGCGAATATTCAGTATATGTATATGCCTTTACACAACTAAGATATTTTTTGGAATGGCTTCCTTATTTATTTCTACAGATATAAACTTTGGTGGATATAAATGAGCATAGTAAAATGATGAAAGCAATTATCATACAAATAGAACATCCATTGCATACACATGTATTACAGTGTCATAAATTAATAGTAAAATAATGTTTGGCTTTAGATCAATAAAGGAGGATTATACTTAATGTCTGCATACAAAGATCAGTCCTAATAAATATATGCCAAATTTAATGGCCATGTTCGCACAAAGTTTCTATGCATTACTTTTGTATCTGTTTGGATTAAGCTTGGATGCCAGTACATCTAATGTACCATGTTGAGAACATTTAATTCTGATTGGTGGTTATTATTTTACTCTGGACTTTAACAAACAACAACCACCAATCAGAATTGATTATACTGTTAACATATTTTACTGTGTGACACACCAGAAGCGTTTACAAATTCAATCCAAGTAGACCAGATAGAAAGTAACAGATAAATTTTGCATGATGTGATTATTGAACAGAGATCAGTAAAGTACTTAAATCTGATTTGGGAAAAACAAATCTGGAATGTCTTCTTTACATTGATATATATTATCAATGGCTGAATATGCTGGCAGGATAAAATAATTAGCATGGAATTGGTGTGTGGGGTGTTAGATTTTGACCCATATGAGCTGTATAGTCCCTCTTTGTTAACATTTAGAAGGCGAGAGGGTATTGTCAATAGTTTTTCTTTTTTACTTACAGAAATGAGTGCATGTTCCTGCTACAGCTATCATAGATGTATTTGCATTTGAATAAAGAAGCAAACAACTACTAATTTTTCACAGCTACTGAACATCCAAGTAACTTGTATAGGGTAATTATAAGTTTGTATTGATACATTGATTAATCGTTTCAGTGCTGTTATTTAGGACTTATTGTGAGGAGTTCAGAAAGATTGACTAATATTAAGAATTTCAATTACTTGCTATGATTGATGCAGTGCAGGCTAATCCTTCTTTCCTGATATTGATTTACATCCTTGGTGAAGCATGCTTTTGATTCAAAAGATTCATCCATTGTAGATCAATCATTCTGCTTTACAGGCAAGGCTTAATTGTGTTAGCAAAATGGCATTATCCATTGATGATTGCATTGCATAGCATCCACTCTTTAACAAAAGAATCAGAACATTTTAGAAGTGCATACATGCCAACCATTACGCTTTTGGCGTAATCATTATGCTTTTTTCACTAAATTATGCCTTACGCATTAAATGTACTTGGATTACGCTTTTTTTGGTATATTCTCCTCCCTAAAAATTCATAATTTGTTTTCTCATTTTTATTAACATCCCACTAATCGCACTACACGTTTTCTGGAAAAGATGGCTTTTTAGTAACTATGACATAAAAGTACACTTGTCTGTAGACTAGCTGTGACTTTCCTTAGTGTTATGTTCTATTTATAGCAGCTGCCCTATTTCCAAGAAAACTTCTGTTTCTATTTATAGCAGCTGTCTGGCTTAGGACATAACAGACTGGTTTTTAATTTTGAATCTTTACTCACATATTCTTTGGTTCTTTGGTTCTGTACCTCACATTATTTTTAACAATTTGGCAGTAAAAGTTGTCCTATTTATTCTTGTCGATGCATATGTCACAGTAAAAATGTTTCTCAAATGATTTCATAGATGGATTTGAAAGAAAAAAAATGGAAAAAAATAACTACGAGATGATCTAGGTTAGTCACGCCCATTGCAGGCTCTGTCGAAAGGATTTTAATATTGGACAGCATAAAACTAGAAAGCCTTGAATTAGCTCATTTTCCTAACTCCAGTACTAAGGTAACTTCTTTTTTACAGCAGAACTAAATTGTGGAAATTAATTTTATAAATGCAGAGGCGCTATTTACCAAGCTCATAATAAAATACTGACTAAAAGTAGTGGTTTAACGTAGCTTTGGTCCTTTGTTCGAACGAATGCTTCCTGATGCCAAAATGGTGGAAAATATGCATGTGTTTAGTACATATGCACATTGAATTTTATTATGTTATATGTGGATTATGCTTTTTCTGCTCAGATTACTCTTTTTCTCCACTTGGATTACGCTTTTTCCTCGCCAGGGGTTGGCATGTATGGAAATGTTGAAAAGTCAGTTATTAACAGGAATGTTGCACCTAAATACTGTGGTCATTTGTTAACAGAACATTTTATGAAATGTCCTGATATTTGAGCAAACTTGGAAACAGTTGACCAAAGTTGAACCTTCTGAAACACTGTCATAAGCTCAGAAATCTGGGATTCTGTTCAAGCCTGTTTAAATGTTCTGTATAGCAAAAATCACTTTGAGGATTCACTATTTCTTCATCATTACATATATACAAACTTTCTTGTGGGAGGAATATATGAGACAGTCAAAAGAAACCATGTGCGTAAAAGATGAGGCAGTCAAAAGACACAGGGTACAGTGTGCAGTCAAAAGATAGTGTGCAGTCAGCGGTGTCTCAAAATGACTTTATATAATTCTTATAAGCACATACAAACATCCGGTGATTATTTGCTTGTTAAGTCAAATGTACATAAAATACAAAGTTAAAGTTTATTTTCATTTACCTTACTGATGTCTGGTTGTTTTTTAATGTCAGCAATCTTTAAAATCTTGTTATCTTTAACACAGAAAGTCTGCATGCATTTTGCAATTAAAGATTTCTTATGATGTCTTGTTGGTCATAAACAGGAATTGTTCCGATATGAAATGTAACATTTCCAAAACAGCAGCTAATTTTACTCTCAATATTGGTGAACAATATCTGAGATGGTTTCAACACTTGACAGTTTAAAGGAAGAAGTGATCATATCTTGAGTTCATGGAAATTCTTTTCACCAGTAGATTGTCAGTCATTTGAAGGTTCTTTTCTTATATTTTAAACTAATGCAGATTCCAATAGTGAAAACAATTTACTAAATTTCAGAATGTTTTTCTCTTTTCAGATTTAACATTTAGGCACACTATTTTCAAATTGAACCTTGACAAGAGGATACATTTACAGTGGATTATGAACAACAATATCGAGAACAATAATAATAATAATAATGATCCACAGCCAAGGAACATTATCCGGGGTCATGGTCAGCAGAACAATCCACTACTCAATGTTCGAGACCGGCTCTTTCATGCGCTTTTCTACCGGATAGCACTGGCGTATGCTAAAGCCTTCCCAAAACCAGTTAGGAGGCTTCTGGAATGTGCATTGCTTCTAAAGGTAAGTTGTTAATAATAATAATAATAATAATAATAATAATAATAATAATAATAATAATAATAATAATAATAATAAACTTTATCTCTTTACACTATTTATCAATCCAATTGTATTCTTTGCCTTTTAAATTTGGATTTGATCATTTTCAATTATGACATTTGAAATAAACTAAAATATGCCTACACAGTAATTTACTGTATGGTCTAAAACTATGTTACAGAAAGAAGCCAAACCCAATAAGTTTTGTAAAAGTCAACATAGTTTATTTCCCTGGAATACAAAGTTAAAATTTAAAAGGAACTTACAATAATTTATACAAAATCCCAAATAATCCTAAATATTCTGTTACAAATCAAAAGTACAGTGTTTTGAATAAATTCTAATATTGAATGTGCTGATGCACAAAGTCTTGAACTGATTGATATACCAACAGTCTTGATGTATCACAGTGATATAATCCAGAACATCTTTTAGTGAATTCACAATAATCCCCAAAGAGTGCTTTAGTCCAGTAAGTCAGCGATTGCTTTGTAAAGCTAATGAATAATTTAAATAAATGACTTCTCTCAAATTATATATGAACACTACTAAAAGTGATTCCATAGACTGATATTAAACTAGGAATGAATGATTTTGCTTACCATAACCTTATATAAAAGCCAAAGACAATAAAATGACCAGGATAAGGGTCACAAGTTTACTTTCAAAACATAAGTTTGTAAATAAGGCTAGACATTGAACTCAGATACCAGTGAATGACTTATTTATATCTTAGAGACATTACAAAAATCAGAAACACACACACACACACCTCAATCATGGACAAAGATCGGGCATACAGTACAGTTAAATATACATATGAGTACTTTTAGCCCATAGTTTTTATCTTGAAGTGTAGAATAGGTCACACTCTATTTATGGATACTACTGCTGTCAACATTGGTATAGGTACCATCATATAGTTTTTACATTTAGAACAGTTTCTCAGAACTGCATTATGTACAGCGATACCATTGTTGTCATTATTGGGATAGGTGTCAACATTTAGTTTTGCATTTAGAACTGTTTCTCATATACATCTGTATGTACAAAGATACTATTGTCATTATTTGCACAGGTGGAACCATTTATTTTTTGCATTTAGAATGTAGAGTGATGACACTAGATGGGTGTATTCATTGTAGAATTGCTGCTCATTATTTGGTCATAGTAACATACTTTGTTTCAGTCATTGCATTAATTTGTTAAATTAGTGTTACAATAACCTCAGTTTCTCAGAATGTATAGGAATCAAACTTCACTGGTTTCTTATCTTGATGAGTATTACTGACCATACAAAAAGTAGGTATAAGTGACTTATTTTCTTGTTCCAGTGATTATGTTAAATTTATGCATTTGTCTGCACTTTAAAACTGTTGTATGTAATCTGAAAATTTATAGGGGGCATCCACAGGTGACTGCCATTTTCTGCTTCACTGCTTTTTTTGTTGCAGTGAACTCCATTTTTTAAAATTTGCATTTATAGTTTCCACCATGAAACACAAATTCATTTTTGATGACCTAATGTACACTCATATAGAAAGTGCAGTGGTCCATATTTTATAGTTATTTCACATGGTGAGATATAGTTGTTTTGCAGCAACCATGGTGACTGATTGTCAACTATGTAGACATTGTGCATTTATGGTTATGAAAGTCAGAAAGTGTGGTTATAATGACAATCATATTGACACAGGTGACACACAGGGCTCTGCAGAACTTGCCTTGCTCAAATAACTTTATTGCTAGTTTTTTAAGCATATTTTGGCCAAGAATGCCAGACATATTTTTTACATTTCTTGGCCAAGCAGATCAGACATAGCATAGCTGGGTTATTGCAACTAACATATCAGCCTTTCTTCTTTTTTTCAGGCAATTATAGTGCTGGGTATACTAGCCTACATACATATTGTATTTGCCCGCTCTCCAATTAATTGCCTTCAGCATGTACAGAAAACATGGCCACGGCATGGTATACTCCGAGTGGAGATAGTGCGGAACGCTTCAGAGAATTATAGCATCGTAAACTCCTATGAAAAAGAATACTCTGATTTCAATGTACATTTCCTGGAAAGTTTGCTTGATGGAGAGTATTTGCAGTCTGAGGACCCAAATGGGGAGCCTGGGCAAAGCACTGAGGACCCAGATGGTGTGGACACAGATACAACAGAGGAAGATGAGATGGTGAATGGGTCTTTTAGAAACAGCTCTACCACAGATTCTCATTCAGTGGGACATTTGGATCCAGAAATAGCTGGTTGGTTAATTTTCTTTAGTTTTGGTTTTGGTGTTTTAAGGCACATCAGCACTTGAGGTATTAACACAATTTGCCAGGTTAAGTAAAGTGCCTTGCCAAAGCATACAGCAGCAGCCACTTTGGGCTGATCAGTGTTGGGAATCAAACCTGTGCTCTTAAGTTATGAGACAAATGTTTTATCCACTTGGCCTCCATGGCTTGCTGGTTAGAATATTTATAGTATTTAGTATCATACAACAATAGAATTAGATACGAGTTAAATACAGTTTGTAGTCAGATATAACAATACACAGTTTAAAAAAATGCAAGGAACAAAATACCTCTTTGTGTGAGAGAGAATGTTTGATTTCATTAGTTAAGCTAGGAAGTGAAAAAAGTACAGTTGAAAAAGCAATTTTTGTATGTTTTCATATATAGTAAATTCATTGATTTTTACTGTTTATTTAAATGTGGAAACATAGAGTCTTACCGTTTTTACGACATTCATTGTATATATAATTTTGTAGTGTGTAACATCCTTGAAACCTACAAAAATGGGTACCACATGAAAGTTAATGAACTCAGAACATTTGTTTACACTATGTGGAAGAAATGGATGAAAGTCCACAATTGTAGTCAATTTTTTAGATCCATAACATTGTTTTTAAAAAAATGTACATGTAGTCTCATGTACATATTATGGGGCTTAAAGGGCGTGTATACCATATTCAAGGTTTTTTTCATAGCAAAAGCCACATGTAATAATATTGTACATCACCCTCGATCACATATGCACATTGGGGTCCAAAAACACAGACTCCACTATAAGCAAGGATGCAAGTTACCAAAGGACCTAAAAAAAACCCTACTAGGGTGGGAGAACTGGATTGTTTAATGGTTGAAACCTTGTTGTATAATGGAGTCAAGAAAAATTGTCAATTAATCACTTTTTCTGATAAGTTGTTCATTATTCTCTATAAATTACATTTATTTTCAAAATGTCTAACATATGGAAGATTGATAATATGATTCCAACTGGTTTCAACAACCAAAAACAGTACATGAAAACATCTGTGTATTGCATTATGGCTTCTTTTCTTGTTGAACAGTCTGGTTTCCAGAGTGATGTATAATAGTTAGTATTTTGCAAAACTAGGAGTCTGTAAAGCAGGGAACCAGACTAACTGTTGATGCACTATCAAACAAGATTCTTTTTTTATATATTTTGCGAGACAATCATCTAAGTTGAAACTCAATTTTTATATTTTTCAATTAGTTAAATATTGATACCATGATTTTATTGCAAGTAATAGTGAAACTTCTTATCATCCTTGAGGATATCTCTACATGTTAATTCAGGAATTATCTGAAACTCATTTTTCCCACAATGGTCTGTATCTGTTAATCATAACTATTTATTTTATGAAGTACTCATTTCACTTTGTTGCTTTGGTATCTTTAATCACAGTTCTTATTGATTAGGTTACTTTGAAGGTAGTTAAAATTGGTTATGAACACAATAAAATATATAGCAGTGTTTGATTTTGATCAACTGAAATGTGTTACTCGACATATGACTGGGGCCATTGGATCTTAAATATGTATGATTTGTATGTCTTTTTAACTTTTCTAATTTCACCTCCTTCATTTGATTCAAAATATGCAATTAACATTATAATAGAAAAGGTAGCCCACATTTTATTTAGTGCACCAATGCAACAAGTACTGACGCTAGTCTGACATCAAACACGGTAGGCACTTAATTAGGTTCTCAGAGAAATGTTCATGGACATAGCTGTTACAGTAGATTAAGACAATTTGTTTTATTAAAAGAGAAAACATTGCATTTATGATTATTATACTTGAAAGGAATGAAAAAATAAAACTAGAACACAAATTTTAATTGATAATAAAATGATTTAATTGATATTTATTTATGAAAGGAGAGCCTCCACTAGGAGTAAGTGACATTTTCATTGATCAAAATGTCCTTGAATATCATTAATTGTGGTGTACTAATAATGTTGTTTGAAAAGAAAATGTAACAGACTATGTGACTTCTTATTAAAAGTTGATATTTCATAATGCTGATTAAAATTTTCAGGTCCTATCTACTGTTTTTGACAATAAAATGAGCTTCCATTACCAATTTTGATTGTGATTTTCTTCAAGTTCAACGGAAAGGGATCAATATTTATGGTTTAAAATATGGGATCCACACCTAACCCTTCATCATTTGTGAATTATCAAGGGGTGGTGTATTATGCTAATAATAATAATAAAAATAATAATAATAATAATGATGATGATACTACTACTACTACTAATAATAATAATTATAATAAACAGCAGAAGACATTGACAATCATGGTGCTGGATTGGAAGGAGTGGGTGTGAACGACACAATGGGGGCGGAGTCTGGTAATGCAGATTCAGGATCAAGACCCGTTGAACCCCTGAGAGATACCCTTACTGAGCTAGAAATGCTAGCCAAAGTTGGTAAGTCAGTGATGGTAAAATAATAGCATGGTCACCATGGCTGGTAAAACTGCAGTTTTAAAAAAAATATATCTAAATGAATCTGTAGTACTGTTGTACTGTTGCAGTTTTATATTAAATCCACCCGAAAAAAAATCAAAGATGAGACTATATGAAATCCAGTCCAAAAATTCAAGATTGATTTGGCTTTAGAAAATACACTCCCAAAAATCACAGATTGATTATGCTTTATGAAATCCAACCCCAAAAACCCAAGATTTATTAGACTTGATGAAATCAACCCCGAAAAATCAAAGAGTGATTTGGCTATCTGAAATTATTACCCAAATATCAGTGAATGATGAGGCTTTATGACCCCCCCCCCGAAAATCAAAAAATGATTAAGCTATATTAATTCCACCCCATTAAAATCAAAGATTGATTAAGCTATATGAAATCAACATCTCCCCCAAATCAAAGACTGATTAACCTCTATGAAATCCACTCCATAAAATCAAAGATTGCTTAGGTTTTATGAAATCTCCCCCACCCCAGTAATCAAAGAATGATTAGGCTTTGTTAATTCCACCACAGTAAAATCAATGATTGATTAGACTATATGAAAGCTAAACAAAAAGTTCTATGCTATATAATGGTCTGTAAGGTTGACAGGAAGTTTTGTACCATGTAATTATCTGTAAGGTTGTTGCTGTTATAGGGTTTAATGCCATTTTGCAGCACAAGATAGGCTATACATAGTGGCCAGTACAAATGGTGGAGGAAGAAGCTGGGAAAATTCAGGAAAGAACCAGTGACCCATAGAAAGCAACTGGCAAGCTTTCTGACATACCCACATTGGCCAAGTCTGAGACTCAAACTCATGCAGAGGTGAGATGGTAGTGATCCGTAACAATGAGTGCTTTAGACCACTCAGGGCCACTATCTGTAAGGTAGACAAGGAGTTTTGTACTCTGTAATTATCTGTAATCTAGACAAGGAGTTTTTTTTACTATTTAATTATCTGTAAGGTAGACAAGGAGTTTTTTTTTTACTATGTAATTATCTGTAAGGTGGACAAGGAGTTATTTTTACTATGTAATTATCTGTAAGGTAGACAAGGAGTTTTTTTACTATGTTATTATCTGTAAGGTAGACAAGGAGTTTTTTTACTATGTAATTATCTGTAAGGTAGACAAAGAGTTTTGTACTATGAAATTATCTGTAAGGTAGACAAGAAGTTTTGTACTATGTAATTATCTGTAAGGTAGACAAGGAGTTTTGTACTATGTAATTATCTGTAAGGTAGACAATGTTTTTAACAATTGGGCCCATATAAATACAGTTGCCTTGAAAGGAAAATCAAAAAGTCTGCTTTCAAAGTTATTCAATTTTTATGGCATGGTTTTATATGCCCATCAATCACAGATGAGCATATCCTTCATATAAGATGGTTGCATTTTATTCTTTGGGAGGGAGGTTGTGTGTTTGGGGGCTGGTATTATGAGCATATCTAAATTGCTTGCATTTTATTCATGATGTTTTCTTGTTTGTGTTTGTATTGTGCCACACAGATGAGCATATCCTACATTTAAGCAGCTTGCATTTTATTCTCAGGATTTTTTGGCTGTGGGTATTGTGCCAAACATGAGCATATTATACATGTAAGCAGCTTGCATTTTGCTTGTATTGTGCCATTTTGTGTGGGTATTGTACCACACTTATGAGCATATCTTACATATAAGCTGGTTGCATTTTATTCTTTGGGGTGTATTTTGTGTGGGCGTTCTGCAACACATTTCTACTGACTCAAATAACCATGTCCTTCAGTCCTGAATAATCAAACTAAACAAATTAGTCTAAGTTTATAGTATATACTCATCCAGTCCAACTGCAAAAACATAAACCCAGACGTGCCACTGGATAATGCACCAGCAGATCAGGGTATGTGTTTTTTTGTTCTGCTAATTACTGCTCACAAACTGCAATGGCAGATCTGGGTCTGTGTACTTTGCAGTATATATGGTACATGCTTATCATATGGATTGTTAAAATATAGACTAAAAAAAAACTTTTGGGAAACTTTTGGTGTGAGCTGAATGTGCTGGCCAATCAGTAGTGGTATATTATCCTCAATTTTTACACAGATTCTTTTCATTTTCTGACAGTAGGGGTAAAGCTATATTAACAACAGGATTTCTGCAGATGTTTTTTTTTTTTACCTTTCCTGACAGTCAGTAGGGGTAAAGTTATATTAACAACAGATATTCTACACAAATATTTTAACTTTCCTAATAGTCAGTTGGATTAAAGCTATATTAAAAACAGGATTTTTACACAGATTTTATTTTTTACCTTTCCTGACAGTCAGTAGGGGTAAAGCTATATTAGTTAAGGATTTCTAAACAGATTTTTATCTTTCCTGATTGTAGGATTAAAGCAATATTACCAAGAGGAATTCTACACAGATTTCTTTATCTTTCCTGATTGTAGGATTAAAGCAATATTACCAAGAGGAATTCTACACAGATTTTTTTATTTTTCCTGATTGTAGGATTAAAGCAATATTACCAAGAGGAATTCTACACAGATTTTTTATCTTTCCTGATTGTAGGATTAAAGCAATATTACCAAGAGGAATTCTACACAGATTTTTTTAACTTTCCTGATAGTCAGTTGGATTAAAACTATATTGACAACAAGATTTATGCACGGATTTATTACCTTTCCTGACAGTATGAATAGAGCTATATACTAACAAGATTTCTACAAAGAATTTTCCCTTTCCTGATAGTAGGATTAAAGCTATATTAACAACAGGATTTCTAAACAGATATTTCTACCTTTACTAACAGTGACTAGTAGTAAAGCCACATTGACCATTTGATTTTTAGACATGCTTTTCCTTTTCTGACAGGATGTAAAATTATGAAGAAAAAATAAATGGTAAGTTTATGATTAGGTACTCATCAAGAATTGATGATCCAGTTAAATCTTATGACAGCTGCTTGAAAATTAGGAATGTAGTATTTTAAATTGCCCCTGTTCTTTAGACTTTTCTTAATGTTTTCAGTTAGCTAACCAAAGAAAGATTCCTGTTTACAGATGTAGATTCAGATGACTTGAAATGTTGAAATATTGGTGTTTCTAGTGTGTAAATTGTTAGAATAAGTTAACCAAAAAAAAAATTAATCTTTAAAAGAAATTTTCATTTTGTATCCTTATATTTTGTATGTCTTTTCTTCATACTTTAAAGGTTAATAAACCCTTCCACTAACCCTTGGCTGTATCAGTATATGTTGGTATATTTGTACTTCATAAAATTGGTAAAGAAAAACATGGAGGAGAGTTATGTTTTGGGTACTGTAGTTGTTTGAGTTTAGTATGTTCTTTAGTCAGCTGGTTTAAATCAGCATCTACAAGGTTTGTAGTTAGGTACACTTTTTGCACATGTAATTACAGCACTAATGCTCACTGAGTACTGAGATGGTTTTTCTGAGAAGTGTTCACTTAGATATAAAAAGCTGTAGAATATGTTTGTCAGATGATATTTATTTTAATCAAACTTGGATGTCCAAAATTTGGTGCAGAAATCAGAAGGCATTAGGATAAAACTGAATCCATGGCAATAAATGTGATGGCAGAGTAATACATGGCAACATTGCACATGAATTTTATGTCATTTCCCCCTATCAATAATTGTTGATTATTTCATTTGAGTTTCTAGCATAGTATTTTGAACGCATTGGGTCATTCAGAACTTGAAATTTGTTGAAGTGTCTTCTCAATTCTGACTAAACAGAGATCAGTGATGGGAAAATAGGTAGGAGTGAATTACAGGTCAGAATTTGTAATGACAAAAACAAATTTATCAGCAACTGGTGTTCCACTGTACGAAACTACTCCAAAAATATCAAAACCTTTCTACCATGATTTTAAAAAATAGGTAATTAATAAACTTTCCAGGTAAAAAACCAATCCTGCTGTTTTTTTTCAAACCCCTGCAAATTAATTCTAGAGACTTATAAAGATAGTACTAGCAGCTGCCTGACTTGGTGCTCAGCATTAAGAGGTTAGTGTTAGGTTAGGTCAGTCTGGTTGACGTCAGGATACTATTGCTGGGTGGGACATGAAGCTACATGTCTGCGACTTGATGCCCCAGTGCTAGACATCACTATAAACTGCCACACTGTGGACATCATAGCAGTATGAGAAAAATGGTTAAAGCTGCATTAATAAATAAAAATTTCAACAGTTTTTTTCAGGGTGTAATATTTGATACAAAAATTATTCTCTTTGTATATTTTTTAGTTTAAAACTTCCCTGATGCTACAGTATTTTGTTTTGGGATTGTAAAATACTGTGATTTAGTTTACTCTGCAGAGTTTTACATTTATATGTTTGGTGGTAAAATCTTAAGACATGAATTCATTTGGGAAATTGGAGGTGTTGGTTGGCACTACACCACTCCATCAATAACTCGTGCCTGGATAACTCACGAACCCGCTTATAACATGGTGTCCGGCATGGCTCTTGATTTTTTTCCAATGAAAATATATTTTAAAATGTACTGAATGAAAAAAAAATTGAGATGAGAATTAGTAAATTGAACCTTGATACATACCATATTTTATGTAAATTTTCATACACAAAAAATATTAATCATTAATTTTTGTAAAATCAAAATGGGAATACAGTATTTCGATCTTTTTTGCAAACATAATTTTTAGTGGAAATTTTATGTCCGATAAGTTAACCAATTTTTCAAATTTTACAAAGTGATATGTAATAATAATTATGATACATTTAAAATTTTTTTTTTATAACTGGATTGTGTATGAAAAATGAAAAGGTACGAAAAAATACATGCAATATAGTAGCTCATTATATCATCGGAAATGGTGATTTTAGCTGTAAAGATAGAATCCATATTGTGAAATTTGCAAGTTCTAATATGATGTCTTATAATATGTTTGGGGATTTTTGAGAGAAATAGTTGTCAATACTCTGTAAATAAATAGTCTGGCAAAACAGGATCAACTAAAAATTCTGGTAAATGCTAACAGGAGGCAACAGAGAATGAAATAAACAACAATTGAATGTCTTGCTATGTGAAATTCTAATCCTTTAATTTTGCTTTAGTGTAAACACTAGAATTGCAACATATTTTCTTCTATGAAAACATGAAAGAGTCAATCGACAGTCACATCAAAACCCATGAGTACTTCTGTGAGAACGTAATGAAATGCAGGCTTTGATGGGGAAGTGTTTCTTGCATTTAAAAAATCAATTAAAATAGACCTGTGTTGTTTTATCACTTTGAATATGTCTTTTGTATCAAATCAAGCAAGTAAAATAAAAAAAATGAAAGGCATGATATATCAGCATAAGTTCTTGAGGTCATTATCATTCTCAAAATTCATTTTATTAGACCAGTCAAAAATGGTTTCACATTTTTATGTACTTAATATCACTAAAGTATACAATATCAGTAATGAATCCTAATCATTTGTAAATGTGACCATGGAGAGCAAAGGAAGTTAGCGAAAGGTGTACTCATTAACTAAAAAGCTGTGCATCATAAACAGGGTTCATAATGGTGAATTGAAATCCAATATTTATAGTGAATTGAACAATTGCTGAATCAACATTTAGAGATTGGCTTAAGGATGAGCAAAAACTTCTGTGTTATTTACATAATGTTGATTCAGATAATAGGATCAAACAAAAATGAGCATGGACTGCAAACGATACTGAATTAGATGAAGCTGTGTATGCATGGTTCACACAGCAACATGATCAAGGTGTTCCCATTTTTGGAACAATTCTCAAAGCCCATGCAGAAAAAATGGCAAAAAGTATGGAGAATGAGTCTCATTTTAGGGCAAACCATGGATGGCTTTGGAGATTCCAGCACAGACATAGAATTAAACAGAATTCATTGTTGGGAGAAATACGCTCAGTGAATCAGGAAGCTGCATGTAATTATTCATACAAGGTCAGAGAGAAAATCCCTTCTCAACAATACACAGAGGTGGCAGAGAAATCAAAGAGTAAAAAGAAAATGAACAGATTTTTCAAAATGTGAAGTGATATTTGTCAAACATGTTACAAACTGCAAGTATTATTGTGTTTTAATTTGTTATTTTAAATTTGTAGACCCATTAAATTGATATTGGTAATGGCTTACCCATATAAAAAAATTCATTTTACTTCTACCGCAATCAAATCTATATATTGTTTGATCAACATTGTTTTTTTCGAAATGCTTGTCGATCTTTTTTATAAAAATATCTACTTTGCATCAAACAATAGAACTAGAATTTATCCAATACAACACAAACATTTGTGACGTAGTACACAATGTGCAAATTCTTACATGTGTTAAGCGAACAGAAACCATTTTTTTTAAATGCTTGTCGATCTTTTTTATAAAAATATCTACTTTGCATCAAACAATAGAACTAGAATTTATCCAATACAACACAAACATTTGTGACGTAGTACACAATGTGCAAAGTCTTACATGTGTTAAGCGAACAGAAACCATGTAGAATAATGTTTTGATGATCTCTTCAATATCCTGTAAGTTATGCTGAAATTAATGTTACTCTGTGAGGAAGAAAGTAAGCAAAGTACACCACTATGAAGAGATATTTAATCACAGTTAATCATAGCATGATTTCTGAGTATTCAACACTAACATGCCAACCCAACTCACCCACCCCTTTTGCCTGTACGTTGATCCCTTTGTTATGTTGTTATTGGTCCCTTGATAACTCTCACCCGCGCTTGTAATGTGATCAATATTTTTGGACCCCATTTTGCGCGAGTTATCGAGGGAGTGGTGTATTTCTTAACAAAGTGAAGCCAATTTCACTTTCCTGGTATGTTGAAGCAAAATTTCTCAGTAAAGGATGACTGTTTTGTGAGAATTACTGCATAGTATGACCTGTGGACATTTTAGAATGCCCCCTAGCTTTACTTTTGTCCAGTCTTAATGGCAGCTGTATTCTTATTTTGCTTCTATTCCATATTGATATTCTATGAACAGTAGAAATATATATCCAACCTAATATGTTACATCTGATCCCAGCTTATTTGTCACAAATTTCATTTTCACTTTGTAACTTTTTTTGGAAGGAATTCAAGGATTGAAATCAAATTGGGTACAAAGACTTATTTTGAAAAGATCCAAGTTCATTTTAATTATCCACATATTTTGGTAAAATTTGACAGAATTATAGAATTATGTCCCCTTGTTATGGTAGGAGTTTCTTCATGGTATCCTTCTTCTGTAGTGCGGTGTTTGCTGAGACGCCATGTTGTGTGGAAACATGTCTAGCTTGTTGATTGTTATTTCAGTGTGGCCTGAAGAGAAGTACATTGTGGAATATGCTTTGGAGTATGGCTTTCTGAGACTCTCCCCAAAGACTAGACAACGCCTCAACATTACTGTCATGCTGGTAACTCTGGGTAAGCCTGGCTTGCTTGTCTTCATGTCTTACTTGCATTTGCAGCTACTAAATAATACAGAAAGGTATCACTTTTAATGATTATATGCTGAAGTTTAGAAGGGAAATTCTCTTACAGGTATAACTTTTAATGAGTATATGTTGAAGCTGCGAAGGGAAATTTCTACACAAATATCGCTTTTAATGATTATATCATTAAGTTGGGAAGGGAAATTTCCACAGAAATATCACTTTTAATGATTATGTGTTGAAGTTGAAAAGGGAAATTTCTACACAGGTATCAATTTTAATATATGTTGAAGTTGAGAATGGAAATTTCCACACAGGTATCACTTACAATGATCATGTGTTGAAGTTTTGAAGGGAAATTTCCACATAAGTGTCACTTTAAATGATTTTTTGTTAAAGAAGGGAAATTACCAATTTTTGGGAGAGAGATTGTCATTTGCAGAACCCAGTGTAGTCTACAATTGAATTTTACTTAAGAACAAGACTTGTAGTATTTTTTTTATTATATCAACATAATTTAATAATTTTCAGTAATAAATATAACATCAGGACACAACCATGTTTCTTAAGCCCAACAGAAACAAATTAAAGTTGGAATATATGCAAGGGATGTTTTACTTAAAATGGGTAGTTGAAAGTTGACCATCAAACCTTGCAACTAATCTGAGTATCATTATTACAGCCTCCCAACCAGAGCCTTTTATCTTTCTAATGGCTGAGAGGGCCATGAACAAGCAGGTAACCAAACATGAAGATTTTTATTTCTTTTATCATGGCTGCACTCAGGTTATAATTGTAAGAAATAACCACTTCTAACACCATTGCCAACAAGAAGAACACTTATCACAGTGAGACATGGTTTGAGTCAGGAAAAATTCATTTCTCCTTCCAACGGCCAGAAGGGAGAGGTTTTGCATCACAGAGAGATATGGTTTGAGTCAGGAACAAGTCATTTCACCTTCCAAGGGGCAGAAGGGAGAGGTTTTCATCACAGAGAGAAATGGTTTGAGTCAGGAAGAAGTCATTTCACCTTCCAATGGCCAGAAGGAAAAAGTTTTCATGGTTTGAGTCATGAAGAAGTTATTTCTCCTTCCAAGGGCCTGAAGGGAAAGATTTTCATTATAGAAATGATTTGAGTCAAAAATAAGTCATTTCACCTTCCAAGGGCCAAAAGGGAGAGGTTTTCATCACAGAGAGACATGGTTTGAGTCAGGATGAAGTCATTTCTCCTTACAAGGGCCAGAAGGAAGAGGTTTTCATCACAGAGAGATATGGTGTGAGTCAGAACAAGTCATTTAACCTTCCAACGGCCAGAAGGGAAAGATTTTCATCACAGAGAGACATGGTTTGAGCCAGGAACAAGTCATTTCACCTTCCAAGGGCCAAAAGGGAGAGGTTTTGATCACAGAGACATGGTTTGAGTTAGGAAGAAGTCATTTCACCTTCCAAGGGCCAGAAGGGAAAGGTTTTCATCACAGACATGATTGAGTCAGGAAGAAGTCATTTCACCTTCCAAGGGCCAAAAGGGGAGAGGTTTTGCATCACAGAGAGACATGGTTTGAGTTCAGGAACAAGTCATTTCACCTTCCAATGGCCTGAAGGGATAGGTTTTCATCACAGAGAGACCTGGTTTGAGTTCAGGAAGAAGTCATTTCACCTTCGAAGGTCCAAAAGGGAGAGGTTTTCATCACAGAGGGACATGGTTTGAGTTAGGAACAAATTATTTCTCCTTCCAAGGGCCAGAAGGGAGAGGTTTTGATCACAGAGACAGGGTTTGAGTTAGGAAGAAGTCATTTCTTTTTCCAAGAGCCAGAAGGGAACAGTTTTCATCACAGAGAGACATGGTTTGAGTTAGAAACAAATTATTTCTCCTTCTAAGGGTCAGAAGGGAGAGATTTTCATCACAGAGAGACATGGTTTGAGTCAGGAAAAATTCATTTCTTTTTCCAAGAGCCAGAAGGGAACGGTTTTCATCACAGAGAGACATGGTTTGAGTTAGGAACAAATTATTTCTCCTTCCAAGGGCCAGAAGGGAGAGGTTTTTATCACAGAGACGTGGTTTGAGTCAGGAAGAAGTGATTTCTCCTTCCAAAGGCCAGAAGGGAGAAACTTTCATCACAGTGAGACATGGTTTGAGTCAGGAGGAAGTGATTTCTCCTTCCAAAGGCCAGAAGGGAAAGGTTTTCATCACAGAGTGACATGGTTTGAGTTCAGGAAGAAGTCATTTCACCTTCCAAGGGCCAAAAGGGAGAGGTTTTCATCACAGATAAACATGGTTTGAGTCAGAAAGAAGTCATTTCTCCTTCCAAGGTCCAAAAGGGAGAGGCTTTCATCATAGAGAGACATGGTTTGAGTCAGGAAGAAGTCATTTCTCCTTCCAAGGGCCAAAAGGGAGAGGTTTTCATCACAGAGAGACATGGTTTGAATCAGGAACAAGTCATTTCACAATCCAAGGGGCAGAAGGGAGAAGCTTTCATCACAGAGATGTGACAAGGAGTTGCAAACCCACTTGCCCAACTTTAAAATTTCAGATTTGACTTGGTCATGCTCAAGTTTACAAAGCACTTGCCCATGGGCAAGTTTATAAAATAAGAGAAAGAGATGCAAGATATTTTATATATTGTTGATGGTCTGGGGAAAATACATAAAACACATGTTCTGTGCAAGCTATATTTTGCTAAGAGGTCTTGTTCAGTTTGTAATGATTTACATTCTGCATGTTTTATACCCAATGATATTGACATCTTTATTATGTGTTTATATGTACCACATTTTCTATTACATAACTATCCACAGATTGTTTCATCATTAATCTTTAGTATGTAATCTCCATCTTGTAGTCTATGTCAAGACCAGTCTGCATTTTCTTGTGTAAAGAGTTGCTATTTAAAGCAAATTTTGACACATTATGAATAAATATTTATCATTGGCTTATCAGTTACGTTTATTGTAATATTTGTATCCATCTAGGATTTTCAAACTTTTACATCCCAAGTTAGTTTCAGGCTTTTTGTCAGCTTGCTGACTTAGAATAATTGTCTTGTGAAAGATTGTTTTGATTCATGTTGCTGATTTTAGGGTGAGTATATGTTAATCATTAAAAACTTGACTTGTACTGTTTCTTTAACAGATGTATTTGGAAATAAGTCCCTAGCCTCCAATGATTAACTACCAAGTAGATTTTCTTCAAAGCTTGGTTAATGATGATTGTAGCACACACAAGTGTTGTTTATCATGTGTTCTTCACATGATAATTACAGAGACTAATATACATGTCTACTGTTTGGAAGACACATAATGGAAAAAAATAAGTGTTCTCAAATCATTTTTCGAAATCAGCTTTTGTTGCATATTACCAATTTTAAGACATTGTGGAATCAGAAGCATACATAAATGGACTCAAACACCCAGAAAAAAAATGAATCATTGATATTTAAAGAATATTTTAGTGGATTCATATTTACTTTGTTTTTCTTACTGAATGGATGTTTAACTCTGCATGATAATTTTGAACTTAAGTGGAAAAGTATGTAAAGAAAAATATTAAAACTAAATGAACACAGTTCGTTATTGGTTGCTAATGTTTCACTTGAAGGTCTTTTACCAAAATCCCTCTCCCCTCTTCCCCACTCTATTTCTTGATGCTAAATCCATCTCCAACCTCTCTCTTACAATCTAGCTATTTCCAAACCCCTTTTCACATATCCAATTTTCTGTCTAAATGCATGTTCATCATCTGGCTATATTTTCTTTCTGGTTGTTTCTCATGTACACATTTTTCAACATGTTTTATTTACATTTTATGATGACTTTAATGTTGGCATATGATTTTAATGTGCCAACAGAGATAAAAGAAAACAAAAATTAAATATAAAGCAATTTCCTTAAATTATTCTATACTTGATTTTTTTTCTATTTTACTCATGTTGGAATTTTATATTTTCGGCAAGCTCAGATTTTGAAATCGCAATTCAGTAATAGTAAGTTTTTTTTATTAAATTAATGGTTATAGAACATTTGGTATAGCATTACTGATTTGCTAGGATTCCATCTATCTCTTTTTAAGCCAAAAGGTATTTTACCAATATGCCATTCACAGACTAGATAGCATATTGGTATAACATTGCTAATATGCTATGATTTACTCTCATGCAATGTAGGCAAATAAGTATGTCACCAGTATGTCATTCATACGGAAGACAGCATATTTGTATAACATTGCTAGTATGCTATGATTTACTCTCATGCTGTGTAGGCAGATAGATATGTCACCAGTATGCCATTCATAGGGAAGACAGCATATTGCATGCAGACAAGTATGTTACAGGCGATATAACATTACTAGTATGCTAGGATTTACTCTATCTCAGTGTGTATGCTGAAAGGTATGTTGCCAGTATACCATTCACAGGCAAGACAGCATATTAGTGTAAAATTACTAGTATACTAGGATTTACTATCACACTTTCTCACACTGTTTAAGCAGAAAGGTATGTCATCAGTATGCCATTTACAGGCAAGACAGCATATTTTTTATAACATTGCTAGTATGCTAGGATTTACTCTCATATTGTGTAAGCAAGTATCATTAGTATGCCATTCATGTTTGTTTCAATCAATCTTCTTCCAGATCCAGTGAAGGATGAGTGTTTTGGAGATGCCTTTAGCAGATTTCTCCTGGAAGAATTCCTAGGCTATGATGACATTCTGATGTCTAGTATAAAACAGCTGGCTGAAAAAGAGGATAACAAAGGTTGTGAAAGAGTTCTTTTCCCAAGAATATAAAATGCTTAAATCAGGTTGGCTTGTTAATGCTTTACTGCAACAAAATGGATCACTTGAATACCTGTTCAAGACCAAACAGAATTTCTGAACTTGTATTTGACCCAGTTTGTTCAATGTACTGGATAATTCAGACTGATTCAGTGGCCACTTGTGGTGGGGTGATTGGGGTCATTCTTTAGAGGTGTATTACACCTCTACCTTGATAACTCATGTACAATGCGGTCCACAAACACAGATTGCATTATAAGCAAGGGAACGAGTTACTGAGGGACCTCCAAAAATTGAAAAAATTACACTTAGACATTTAGAAAATCGGAGTTGGGACAGTAGGTAATTGGATTATTTAATGACTGAATCCTCATTTAACAATCATATCAATAATAATTGTTAGTAATGCACTTTTTCTAATGAAGTTGTGCATTATTCTGTATAAATAACATTTATTTTCAAAATGTCCAATGTGTGAAAGCTTGTTATTTCAACTTATTCAACAACCATCATGTGTGTAAACATCTGTGTATTACATCACTGCTTTTTGTCTTGTTGATTAGTCTGGTTCCCAGAGTGATTTTATTAGGATACTACAACTTAATGAGTGGACAAAGGCAGGAACCAGACTATCTATTGATACACTACCAAATAAGACCTTTTTTTTTCTCAAAAACTAATGACATTTATTTCGTGTGATAATCTCCTACGTCAAAACTTATTTTTTTAAATTGTATGTTAGTACAATATTGATGTCATGATTTTATTAAAAACTTCTTAACATTGGGAGGTTATCTCATTGTGTCAGTTCGGAATTCTCAGAAAATTGCTTGCCCACAATAGTCCATACCTGTGAAACCAAGCTCTTTATTGTACGAAGTATTCATTTCACTTGGTTGCATTGCTATCTTTGATCACTATGAATGAGTCTGTTAATTTAAGGTAGTTTATGTTGCATACACCATAACATTTATAACAGTGTTTGATCAAATAAAGTTCACCCGACATACAACCAGGGCTGCTGGATTTTAAGTGTATAGGCTTTGCATTCCTTTTAACTTTTTTTTTTATTCCACCTCCTTTATTTGATTAAAAAGACATAATTAATATGATAATACAAAGTAGGCCAGCTTTTAATTCAGCACAACAATAAAACAAATACTTATGGAAATTAGAAATTAGTGTCAAAACATGGTCGGCACTTAATTAGGTTCTTGGAGAAATGCTTTCAGACATAGATTGACACATTTTACGTAATAGTAATACGTTTTCTTTCCAAACAACATTCTTAGTACACCATAATATAAGATACTTAAGGAAATTTTGATCAATGAAAATGTCACGCCTAGTGTAGGCAGTACAATAATATTTAAATGTCAATTTAATAATTTTTATTAAGTGAAATTTGTGTTTTAATTTTATCATTTAGTTCCTCATAAGTGTAGTTATCATAATGCATTGTGTATTTAAACATAAATTTATCAATTTTTGGAGAACCATTAGTAACTGGTGCCTTCTCTCATAGTGCAATCTATGTTTGTGGACTCTGTTGTGCACTAGTTATGGAGGGAGAGGTGTATTTGTAATGAGGCTTTTGTTAATTTGTTTTCATTTACTAATATTTTCTCAGTTACTTGATGGATTTTCTTCATACTTAAATCATTATGTAGCTAAGACAATATATTCTGTGACATTTTTAGTCCCCATTTAGATCTTGGGTTTAAGGACATGCTTAGTCCCCACTTAGACCTTGGGTTTAAGGACATGCTTAGTCCCCACTTAGACCTTGGGTTTAAGAATATGCTTAGTTCCCACTTAGACCTTGAAGCTAAGACAAAATTTATTGTGACATGCTTTGTCCTTCCTAAGACTTTGGGTTTAAGACATTCTTAGTCCCCCCTCAAAGGCCTTGGGTTTAAGGACATACTTTGTTCCCACTATGACTTTGGGTTTATGGGCATGCTTATTCCCCACTTAGACCTAGGGTTTAAGGACATTGTGAAACTTAGACAAAATGTTTTGTGACATGCTTTGTCCTCCCTAAGACCTGGGGTTTAGGACATTTTTATCCCCCCTCCAAGAGTTTGGGTTTAAGGACATATGTTGTTCCCGCTTAGACTTTAGGTTTAAGGACATGCTTAGTCCCCAGTAAGACCTTGGGTTTAAAAACATGCATAATTAATCCCCCATCTTGTTTTTAAGAACATTATAAAGATAAAGATCATTTATTGTGACATGCTTAGTCCTCAGTAAGACCATGGGTTTAACGACAGCCTAAGACCTTGGGTTTAGGTCATGCTTAGTCAACCCAACCCTCCATATCCTTGGGATTTGAGGACATTATGAAACTTATGAAAACTTTTTAAAATTGAATGTGATTTGCTTACTCTTCAAAAAGACTGGGTTTAAGGACATGGTTAGCCCCCCACTAAGATCTTGGATTAGAAGATATGTTTAGTCCAATGTATTTTGAATTTCTTTTTATTTACTAAATTCAATGATTGTTTTCAAGCAACAGATGTAATATAATTCACCAACTTTGAAAATCTCAATAATTCCATCAATTTTGGATTTATATCTCTTTGAACACATGTATATGAGTCCCTCCTGTTTATTTGTTTTAGAAATATTATAACTAGACATTTCAAATATTGGACGCAGACAACAGTTTTCACTGCAATGGACTACTGTAGAAACCAGAAATGGACAGTGAGCAGTCTGTCTGCTTATTTACATTGATAGCTTTTGTTTGTATTGAAATACCAATAATTCAACTGTGTTTTGGACCCCTTTATAGCGGTCAGGTTAGAAAATCAGTGAATGAAATTAATTTTTTGCATTTTAATTTTTCCATGATGCTTTTCTTTTTTAAGCTCAATATGGCAGTTTAATGAGAAATTACTGTAGTACATCTTACTCATTTGATTCAAAAGTTATTATCAAGCATGCACAAGTTAAAACATAGTGCATGCAGCAAGTTAAAAAATCTACTATCTACTGTTTTATATATTTTCTATATTTATAAAAGCCTACAATTGTCAACTCAGCTGAAGGGGTAGGGAAGTGCAGTATACTGCAAGTATTTTTTCAAACAAAATGTCTTAGTGCCCTTAGTAACAATTGGGCTGAATGTGGTATTATCCTTTTTATAACTTAAAAATCTAAATTCATATAAGAGAATTATTTGAGAATTACTTTAGGAATGGAATCTAGGTTGTTTTTTTTTAAAATGTGGGGCAATTTAATTATTCAAGTCTTGTATTTGTCAGGATTCTTGCGGAATGTTGTGACGGGAGAGCATTACCGATTCATCAGTATGTGGATGGCGAGAAGTTCGTACCTAGCTGCAGCTTTCATCATGCTTATATTTGTAAGTTGTACAGTCAGTGTCTTTATTAATACATCATATGATAAAACCATAACACAAGTTAGGTGTCTTTACTAATACATCGTATGATAAAACCATAACACAGGTTAGGTGTCTTTACTAATACATCGTATGATAAAACCATAACACAAGTTAGGTGCCTTTATTAATACATCATATGATAAAACCATAACACAGGTTAGGTGTCTTAATACATCCTGTGATAAAACCATAGCACAGGCTAGGTGTCTTTATTAATACATCATATGATAAAACCATAACACAGTTTAGGTGTCTTTATTAATACATCGTATGATAAAACCATAACACAGGTTAGGTGTCTTTACTAATACATCATATGATAAAACCATAACACAAGTTAGGTGTCTTTATTAATACATCATATGATAAAACCATAACAGGTTAGGTGTCTTTATTAATACATCCTGTGATAAAACCATAGCACAGGCTAGGTGTCTTTATTAATACATCATATGATAAAACCATAACACAGTTTAGGTGTCTTTATTAATACATCATATGATAAAACCATAACACAGTCAGTGTCTTTATTAATACATCATATTATAAAACCATAACACAGGTAATATTAGCTTCAGTTTAGTCATTTTTGTTGGTATTGCCCTTCTATTAAAAATGAACTCCTAAATAGATGCATTCCATACTATGTGTGTTTATTAGGTTGAATAAATGGTTTTAATGAAGTTCTGATTTTTGATGACTGTAAGTCAGCACACTTGTATATTGTCACTGGAAGGTGTGTTGCATTCCACATTTGGAGGTCCTTTATGTTTAAGCTTGCCGGTATGTTTTTCACCATTGCTTCTGTTTCTGCTTTGTATTTTAAAAGCTATTCAGATTTTAGGGATTAACCTTGGTGCACTTGTATGTATTTTTCAAATACATTTATAACATCTTAAGAGAACTACTACTACCTCACAAATCCAGCCCTCCCAAATACTTCTTTTAGCTAAGGAGTTAAATGTTGTCTGCCAACCTATATGGCAGTCTGGCAGCGTGATCTCCCTTTATATAAGACTTGGCAGCAAAGTCAAAGAATGCATCATTTACTATTTCCACTCATGCCAAGAAGCTCACTCTCGTTACAATGTCGCAAGAGACCTTGCAAAAGCCAGATGCTGCATAGATGATATACCACTACATGTTGGAGGAGTTTTTCACTTCTAAGGAATGTATACTCCATCTATATATCCAACTTTTACTGTCATGACAAAGCTCTGCCTTTACAAGTTGCGAACACTTTGTTGTCGTCATACATTTAGGTACTTATACATGGATTGAAGTGATTCTGTTTCAAACAGGTACATATCAGCCAGTTTCTTTACAAGGCATTCAATGCATCCTGGTGCCAATCTTAATGTATTTACTTGTATGGATGGTCTCTGTGCCATTTTCCCTATGAGTATTGCCTCAAAATGGATATTGTCGCACCTGCTTTGTACATCTCTATAACGGTGTCTCAGTTCTTTTTCACTCAAAGGTTTTATGTTTGTAATGTAAACATTTGTGTGTACATTTCTGTATTTCTTCTGTTCTGGTTGGACATGTACAGGCCAGCACTCTATACATGGTTTATTCAGTCATTTCCTACAAATGCATGTTTTTACATTTGAGTTGTGTTTATCAAAATAAACACTAATTCATATTTATTGAGCACTTAGTCCCTTGCATGTGTAGCCTGTATGACTTCACAAGTTAGGTTCAGACTACATCAGTTATATGTGTGCATGTCTTTATGTTCTTAAGAAACTCTTCGTGTGTGTGTGTGTGTGTGTGTGTGTGTGTGTGTGTGTGTATATATATATATATATATATATATATATATATATATATATATATATATATATATATATATATATATATATAAATGAGTTTCATTTATATATAAATGAGTTTCATTTACCACAGTATCTTTAGCCTTGGAACACCAAACTTCAATAATTTTATCTGTACAGGCCATTCTGGACCTTCTCTACAGGTAACATTGTAATTGAAATTATCTGCTATCAATTTTTTTCAGGTTTACATCATTTGGTATAGCTTGATTCCTCATGCCAAAGAGCAAGTGTAAGAGCTAACAAACAGCCAAGTGCCCTCTCCTTCAGCAGACGTAAAGACAGTTTACGTCGATCAAATATACCATAGCTCATCCCAACTGATGATCCTAGCAATATTCTTCACACAGATGGTCTATTTCCATTGTGACTGGCCTAGGCCATATACTAGAGACCATGAAGGGTCAGACATTATTACTGGCTCAATCAGTAACAGCCTGGCTTTCAGTGCATCAAACCAGACTTTTGCAGACATGTATAGGTACCAGTCTAACCCTCATACCACCTCGAGACACTTATTTGGTATAATGCCACAAATTGTTCATGACACATCATCAGATGTCACTTCGTAATTTCTCTGTGGTCTGCAAAGACTCTTTGCCCAGCAAAGTCACAGTTTTTCATTCAGGGCATTTGACAAGTTTAATGAATGACATACCTCAACGATCTTCACTTGCATGGTCAAAAGTGTTACAGGGGACCTTGTCCTCACCTTACACAACCAGGATCATGTTGCTTGTTTGCCAGTACTGTCATCTCTTCTACACTGTTTGATGGCATGTGAAGATTCAGCCTTCTGAGCCTCCATTGAGGATGTTTTCTACCCCAGGAATTTGTCCTCCTCCTCCTCCCACTTTATCAACAACCTGGACCAGTGCTCCAGCATATGTTGATCTTATGACAGAACAGAAGAGTCTGACTTCAGTTACTCCTGCAGTCTGGGAGAGTTGCAGACATTCTGATCTACATTCATGATGGGCAATGGTTATACCTTTTCCCATCAACTAGTCTTTTCTTTGGAACCCTAGCAGTTGTTCATGATTTCACCACTTTGGGGAGGACAGTATTGTATTGATGCACTTTTGTTCTTTCTGGCTATCTTTCATCTGACAGAAGATAGCTTACCTTCCCCCACTCAGAATACCTTAGGGCATGCATGGGACTCATTCTCAAGAATGGCCTAAGTACTGAGCAGAGCTGCTCAACACTCTTTGGCCAATGCTGTAAACACAGTTACCAGACCAAATGGCGAAATGCAACTCAGTGCCCTCTGTTTGCACTTACCTGATGGGCTGTTATACGGCCATGCTTAGAGCACAGCCTTTATCCTCAAACCTTTTGTTTAATACCCTGATGGCTGATGACCATGAACAAGCCATCAAGGATATATATTTCCCTCTCTCTCAACCATAGCATTGTTATAGGAATAGAATGAGCAAGCAATAAATGGACCCAAGTGTCGGTCATATGACACGAACCTGAAAGCTGTCCTATTAAAGCTCCTCCCATTGAAATCAGCTTTTTCACATACAAAGTGGATATAGCACTAAATGAGCTCTCTTGTTTGTTCTACACCTTTTCTCAGTCCCAATAGCAAACAACTCTATGTCTGATCATTGGCCTAAGCACCCTCAATCCATTCATCCACACCCTTTGGTTCCCACTGGAAACACCACCACACATTTTGCATGATATCCATAAGGGAGACATTGTCATCACTATGGATTTAGATGGTGCATCCTGTCATGTCTGTATTTACAAGGCTCCCAGAACATTCCATCAATTCGCCTACAACATTATATGCCATTTAAGGGCACTCCAATCAGGTCTCAGTGTTGAACCCTGTGTCTTCACTCACCTCAAATAATGGTGCATGTCTGGACCACTTTTGTGGTGGCAACATCAAATTACCTGGACAACATCCTGCAGCAACATCAGTGAGTTATCTCTGACAAGACATGATAACCCTTCTTTCCAATCTGGACTTCTCATCAATAAGGAAAAATCCTACCTAGTACCATCTCAACAATTTGTTCACATAGGTATGGAGTTCAATACACATGCATCTTATTTCATCTCCCTCAGGATCATACATTGAAATGACCCATGTTAGCACCTTACTTTCAAGGAAATTCTACATGTGAATCACTGTGCCTACTAGGCTTGCTCAATGCATTACTACTGTTTTCCTCTGCAAGAATGGAGTTCTCAGGTTTGTTGACTGGACCATTCTCCTAGCATTGGCACCCAATTGAGGCATTAACTATTGGTGGGTTTGTTTTGTGACAATGTGGAATGCCAAACTCTCATCCTTTGTCTTTCCCATCCAGGACCCAACAGCATGGGCAGTCACACATTATTGGTAGATTAGACTAACCTGAATGCCTACACCTACCCTGCAACACCTCTGATACCAGAAGTGATACAGACAGCAAGGTCATGTCTATTGCATCATCCTTATCACACCACTCTGATGGGTGGAGTTATGGATCAGTGACCTCATCCATTTTGCATTGGAAACCCCATGGAAAATTCAGGTTTTCCTTCATCTATTCAAACAACTGTTATGGCATTTGTTTCATCCTTGTCCATAACCCTGGATAATCTCAAACAGGCTTAAACAATTTTCACAACTAGACCTAGAGAGAATCACTTGAGTGCAATGGCATACAAAGTCAAATGGTGCAGTTTACATCCATTTGTGCACAAGCGAACATATCTTGCCTCTCCAGGCACTGGTACCGTAGACAGCTAATGTCTTCATCTGGTTTTTCGAAGAGAGCAAGTTAGCACCAAGTACAATCAAAGGTTTACGCTCTGCGATCACTGACACCTTTTGTCATCATGGGAAAGAGGATATTGGACTTAATGCAGGTCTTATCTGCCCTTCTCTCCAACTTTGTGTACACACTGCCAAAATCATTAACCCTATGCCCAAAAATGGAACGAATCATAGGTATTAACATGCCTGGATAAGACAGCTTTTGAACTGATTTCAAGTTCATTTCTTGTGCTCTTTTTCCAACAAGACCTGCTTCCTCATTGCATTAGCGATTTCAGACAGAATTGGCAAAATACAACCCAAATTATATGCAGGTTCTGACAAGACATATAAGTCTTATTCATGACAGCATCCTCTTTAATCGCCAAGAACCGTCTCCCTTTCACGTTAACTAAATTTTTGTCATGAACCCTCTGTCTCATCTGGACATCAACTAAAGACCACCTACAAAACCCAGTCTTGGCTTTCAGGTGATAACATTAATGGTGTTGCTTATCAATAGGGTACTTTCATTTGTAGTCTTTACATAAGCAGTGAACCATTTGATACATCATCACCAGATGATTTCTGTCTTAAATGAGCTACAAAAGGCAAATAATCCATATAGTTATATGAAATACACAGTGCAATTTAACCATGTAGTTAGGCAAATTACAAAATGCAATTTATCCATATAGTTATGTGGATTACAAAACACAATTTATCCATGTCATTCAATGAATTATCCATGTCATTCAATGAATTTAAGTCTTGATTTGCCTTTTTTAATGAGAAGGGTGTGTGTGTGAGTGATTTGGATTTTTAACGTAGCTTTAAACATTTTTCAGTCATATTGCTATGTCTGGAGTGGTGCAGTTTATAGTGATCTGTAGGACTGGTACATCATGCTGCAGACATGTAGTATGATGTCCCACCCAGACACATTATCCTGACACCTAGCCAACCAGTCCTAACACTAACCTCTTAATACTGAACACCAAGTGAGGCAGCTGTTAGTACCATTTTTATGTCTTTTTGTATGACTCTGCTGGGGATTTAACCCACGACCTCCTGCATCCAATGTGGACACTCTAACCACTAGGCCACGGGAGTGTTCTAATGAGATGGTGCAGATGAGGATATATGCCTTAAATGAAAATAAAAGTATGTCAGTTTAGATATAAATCTTCTAAAAAATGTTTCAGGATAATAAGACCAAAGTATAATCTTGATTTATTTCAGACTGTTTCTGTTTCTACATTGCTGAGATATTCCCACCATCAGATCTTCTTATTTATTGGTAAGTCTCAATCTATGAATGAGCACTAGCTTTACAAAAAACTTGAAGGTTGTGTTACTTTTATCGTTAGGAAAGAAAGAAACATAACATGTATAATATTTGGGGTAAGTAAAAGATTGTCAGATAATCTATGTAAGCCTGGATTAGTCTTGTAATTGTCAAGCAGGTGTGGAATTTTTCTTCATTTAAGCCTAATTATACTATATGTGTATACAATTATGCCACCTTAAAGAGATAAGTTGACTCTCCTCTAGTGCTGTGATCAAAATCGGCAAGGATTGCATGAAAATAATCAATCAGCCTCTGACAAACTTTGATGTCGAGACAGTTAATAGTCATGACTTTTAACACAATGTAAAATGTGTCAGGAAACAAATACCTACAGTCTCATTTGTTTCCAGTACAGGGACAAATTTTAGTGGTAAAAACTGGCATATACCAGTGTAACAGAATCTCCGGTCTTCATTTAATGCATACAACATATAATTTGCTTCAACTTTTATGTTCAAGTATAGCATGCATAACTTGTAACATACTATGTTCTATCTGACAGCATTGCATGATGTGACATAGGTTAGACTTTCAGGAAAATTTAGAATAAATTTTGAAACCTTCAGTATAGTAAACATTTTCATTATCTTGATTGGATGGCAAGAAAGAAAGAAAGAATAAGTTTTCACATAGCTCAATAGATGAAGATTGCTTCTACAAAATGGACAGCTTTCTGACAAGACCCATCTGTATTGTGATGATGCAGAGAGAATTTGGACCTTAAGTATTGTGGTCTTAGTCACATCTGTAGCCAGAGAACTTGAGGTAAAATGGATTCCCACTGCCATTGCTTTGTGTGTTTATTAGTGAGTCAACAGAAATCAGTGTTTTGAAATCGCATATCCAGTGGTGATGTTAGAAATGTTATTAACATTAAAAGCTTGTGTTTTGTTGTTTTTTTTTTGTTTTTTGATAAAGGTGTAATGGTGTTAATTAAAGGTTAATATGAGATAACATTTAAAAAAAATATGGAATTAGAATTTAAAAAGTGAAAATGTGTGACTGTGATGGCTTTTATGATTCTTAGACTTGTTTTGTCATCTATTTTTTAATAACATTCTTTGTTTTCAGATCTGTTAACATATGGATGGTTACACTGTTGATATTAATGATAACACTGCTCTAACATACTGGTGGTTAAACTGCTGTCATTGGTGGTTATAATGCTACCCTCATTGGATGGTTACACTGCTATCATATTTCTAGTTGAACTGCTGAGATATTGGTGGTTACATTGTTAACAAGTTATATCCATAATACATTGGCAAAGCCTCTAAAATGTAAATTTGAGATAGTACCATCTGTACTTGCTTATCAGTCAGGTCTAGCTACAGACAACATACAGGCTAATCTGCCATTATGGTGACAGATCCAAGTTTATTGTCTTTCATCTATTGAATACTGCACAGATTATTTCCTGGCACATTATGCATCGCAAATCTGGGTCCATGAAATGTGAAAATGAATCCAATTACAAGCAAGTAATTTATATAGTCATGGGAAAAGAGGCCTATATGGAGTTTTAGGTGGTGAATTTTATTTGATATTATGAAATGCTACATATCTTGTTTCAGTTGATTTACTGCAGATGTTGGAGATGAATGTCGCTATAGCCTTTCCAGCTGCTCCTCTTCTGACTGTGATATTGGCTTTAGTAGGTTAGTACAACATATGTATACCTCCACAGTTTGCAATGGGGAGTGAGGCATTATAATTGAGTCCTTCAAGCCAAGCATCTGTCCAGCCATCTGTTGTACATTTTGTGATAATCATTCATCCTGAACTGCATCAGATATCTTAATGAGATTTGATTTGCCTGTGTAATGATAAAATTATGTTTTGTACTTTTATTGAATTTGGTCAAAAAATATATTTTGAGCTGCCTCCCAATTTTTTTAAGTCTACATTAATGTGAAACCCAATATGCTGCCTTTGTTGTTATCAGGTTTAAGATTATGTGTACAGTTTTTCAGTTGCATGTATTTTCTGTACAGATTCTCATCATATGTGACATGAATCATTATGAAGCTAAGACAAACCACAATAACATGCTTGCTTGCTTTCTCCTTTCACATCATTTTTTTATTTGCTAATACCTAAAATACTCGCTGGACTTATTAATTATTATGAATATGAAGCATAGACAGTTCATTCAGGAAAATGCATTTTCATTTTGAAGTCAAGGTCCATATAAAAGAAAATTTGGGTTATTGTTTTGTGGTTAAAAATGTTTTATTGTTTTGTATTTCCTAAAGCATAGGATGTTTTTTTATACTTGTAATGAATTGTTAAGACTCGAAGAAAATCCATTCTATGACACTTTTTAATGGCAATGACTTTGGGGGCCAAGATCAAGATCAGAAAATTTGTGTTAAGGATTTGGTTATCTTGATTCTTGGAAAAACACTCATTATGAATGCAGCTACAATTCATTCAATAATAGGCACACATTTCTCTTTGACTTTAAGTTCATGGTCAAATAGTTAATTTGCTTTTAAGGTTTGGTTCATTTTTCCTTCATTTTCTTATAATTCCTTAACAAATTTTTTAAAAGATGTCTTCATATCTGTGAAGAATTACTATGAAGCTAAGATAATTCAGTGGTAAGCATACTTGCATTTTAACCTTGGAGTCAAAAGGATAAAAAAATTATGGTTAAGGTTATGGTTTCATTTTTTTTTTCTTCATTTCCTTATACTTTGTTAATCACCTGATGGATTTTATTAATTCATGGTATGAATAACTATGATTATAAAACAATTCATTCTAAAAGACACTCTTGTTTCTTAGAAATTTACACTATCGTTATCTTAAACTTTTTTTTGTAATTTTCTGTTTCTAAATCTCGACAGTTAATCTTGTTCATACATTGGACTCGTGAAGCTATGACAACCTTTTTTCCTTGAGATCAAGCTCACACATTTGACAATAATGCTTTGATTGTGGGCTTCATATAAAGGCCATAGTCTTATTAAAAATTGTGATTAGCTCATCACTTTTTCCTGACCTTTCCATATCCTAAATTGTTTATAATACCTAATTGATACTTTGCATGCATGACTAGATCATGTGTCATATACTAAAATGGATTTATCTGAGAGTTCTTTTCCAATAAAATTTTTTTTTTTTTTTTCATATGTCCAAATATTTAAGATAATTTAAAAGCTTGTTATGTAAGTGTATCATGACTGAAAGGTATGTTGGATGCAAAAGAAGTTGACTTTTTGGAATGGTTTCTTTCTTGCCTAATTCTGTTATTTTATATGCCAATCATAAGTTTGGCATATTATGATCTGGTGTTGTCCATACTTCGGTCTACTATTCTGTCCATCTTTTAACATTTTTATTGCATGTTCCATAACTTTGTAACAGTTGGAGAGATTTTCATGAAATTTGGCTGAAATATATACCATGACTAGTTAGATGCAAATCATTGGCAAGTCTCCTTGTCTCAGGCTCAAGGTCACAGCAAGGGAAATTGTAATTGTTCCACTAATACATGTTGAGTATATTTTGTACCTCTAAAGAAAAGTGAATGAAGCTACAGTTATGTTTCTTCATAAAATGTGATCATAAAAAATTAGGAGTACATTCACTACCATTTAAATCCCCCCACCATGCTCAAAGGCCATTTGCTTGCAAAGGTAGAAAGCAGATTAAAGTGGTCTTTCCTTGGATGAAGTGAATGGTATCATTCAACCAATTTGTCAGTTATTACTTCTCCTTGCTATAGGAAACAAAATATTTTGTTGAGACCTTACAAATTCTAGATCTTAATGTGCTTTCTTCAATAAACAATTCTGTGGAGTTTTTGACACAAAGTACATCCTAGCTATAACTCTATCCCTAGTGCTGTGTTCGTTGTAGATGAAATTTTCACTCTTCGTTTCCAAATCTTTAGTCATCCAGTAAGAATGGGGGCAATTTTAGCTATCTCTTTTTTTTGTCCCAAATGAAAATGGAGACAGTTGGACATCAAATGTGGCCACCTGTCCACTACATCAGCCATCACATTAATGAATGGTCATATCAACATGGAGTTATCTCTAAAAGACTTCTTAATGATGTTTAGTTGGTTTTAAATGAAAATGGTGCCAATCTGATGTCCAGAATGGCCACTATGGAAGCCATTTGAAAAATCTTGTTATTGCTAGTTTTTCTGAATAGAAAGCCGTATCAGCATGGGGTTTTCATTAGAAGACTTTTTATAATGTCTAGTTGGTCTTAACAGAAAATGGTTGCAGTTTAAGTATCTAATATGAATACCACTGTGGCTCCCTTGGAGTGTCCTTGGGGAAAATCACTTAGCTTTAATTTCTTTGGAGGCCTGAAGCAATTAATGTATTACAAAGTGTCATTAAACCAAAAAAAGATATCCTGGTAAGTGGAAAGACATATCAATGTGGGGTTTTCACCAATAGATGTGTTATGTTGTCTGTTTAGTCCAAGATCAAATCATTGCTGATCTGATATCCTTGTGATAACCATAGCAGCCATCTTTAAAGTCTTTTTGCTACCAAAATAAAAAGTCTTATTGACATCGGTTCTTCAAAAGAAGACTTAATACTACTCTTCCTAAATCTGAGGTCATATTCATTATGGGATTTTACATGATAGCTAATTGCTCCATAATAAAAAGGGTGACACTTAAACAAGTAGTTCAGTTGGTTGAACATTGGACTCATAATTTAAGGGTCATGGATTTCATTCTCACCTAGGCCAGCTCATTTTGACTGCCTTTGATGTGATCTAGCAGAAAGGCAATTAGGTCCTTTTTTCTTTGGCATGATATAGCCAATTATTTGTTCAAAATGCCAGTAAAAAGCAACCAACCAACTAAAAAGAGGCTTTTCTAGTGGTTTTTTTTTTTGCATGTAATATTGATCAGAGAAGTGAAAATATTGCAGTAACCTTATTATTTATATGTGCACAGGTTGAAAAGAAAATGTGTACATGTAAATCATAATATTACTGGTAACTTAGCTCTACCCCACAAAAAAATGCCTCTGTTGCACATGGTTGTTCATTAGGCATTAGCATAGCAGTCGATAAAGTGCGCAAATTTCTTAGTGCATGCAGGTATTATTATTTAGAAACTCAATGCATACCTTATCAAATGTTTAACAAATGTTATGCTGACATGGAGATAATCTTGTAACTGCTTTTTGTTTTGAACTTCAAATTTTATAACCTAATTTCACTTTTAACCCTGTGTTAGATAGTTTAGAATATTAAAAATGGATATGACATGGGCAGGCAGTGAGTTTCAGAAGTCCTAAGGTAAATAATGCCAAGAACTTCAGTGGAAAGGTATTCATGAGCTTATTTGACTAACTTCATGGTTCCTGAAAGGGAAAAGAATGTTTATTGAGATGAGTTCATGATAGGCACTGTAACTTTAAACTGTGCAGTGCTATTAGGGCATAACCGACTTTTGATCCCGTAATCGGATTCCACCAGATAGTATGAACTTCCGATTAATCGAAGTTGGACAAGGCAGGAACGACTGATTTGAATAATAAAAATAATAAAGTTGAATTTCTATAGGGCATTTCATGATTGCAACAGAGTTACTGATCGTAGTGCTTAAAATTACCTCCCTTTGTTCCAATGCGCATGCCCACAAAAAATTTCCAGTTCTGGATAGTTCAGAATCTTAGCTGTACTAAAGATCATTATAGTTATACCAATGAATAAATGATATCTGTCTGTTATATTTTGTTCATGCCAGAAGAATAATTATAGTTTGTAATGTTTCAGTGCATTTTACAAAAAGAAAAAAATTTCATAGATTCTTTGTGGCTTTGAATTTCGTTGCATTTTGCTATAGTCCTGAAATATCCTTTCCCTTGTGATGTTGGTGTGATGTGCAAAACGTGTGTAACACTTTAAAAAGTTAATTTGAAAAACCTTTTAATTTAGCATTTTTTATTAATTGAATCGTATCCGGAATAGGAAAAATTTTGTGCCAAAAATCCGGAATCGAAAATCAGTAGTAAAATGCTAATCAGTTCTGCCCTAAGTGTTATAAAGCATATCTTAGACTGTTATAGTCTATCTGTATCCCATATCTTCCCATACTAGTATCTTTTTTTCTGCAAAATTATAGTTAACTCTGTGAAATTTTTGTCCTTTTTTTCCTGATGAATGGTGCAGTAGTAACATAAAGATATTCATCCCATCTTCAAATTATTGAAGCCTAATTGACTCCATTGTAGAATATGATATTATTTTAAGTTCTTATAGTGGAAATAGAATTTTCAGAATAATAATGGTTATTGAAATTAAAAAGAAATTCACAAAAACATACATGACTTTTAGAAAAAGAATATAAGGAAGAACAAAGGGTTAATTTTGACAAAAATTCTGAAAATGTTTTATTTTTAAATCAGAAACATGATTGTTTGTTTTCAGGCATGGAAGCAATAATGTCTGAGTTTTTCAATGATACAACAACAGCATTTTATATCATTCTGATTGTTTGGATCGCAGACCAGTATGATGCCATATGTTGCCATACTAATATCAGCAAAAGACACTGGCTAAGGTATGTTCTTGATCCCATGTTGCCATACTAATATTGGTATCTTGTGTAATGTCATGTATTTTGGAGAAACAACTCCCTTGCTTTTTTTTCTGTGTAAATCTGAAATTTTAAAAGGTGATTTTCATACAATCTGATTGTGTTTGTTAGTGGGATTGTCTCCCTTGACATTTATATTTTTAACTAAATAATTTATGTTTGTTTCTTTGTTTAAAGATTATTTTTTTAAATAGCAGTATTTCAGCTATATCAAATATTGCTCAGTTGTAGAAGTCCCATTAAATTATTTAAAACATTGTATCTATAACTTTCAAACCAAGGACTATGAGAATAACATGTTACCTATTAGTACTATTTTTACAAGCCTGAAGTTAAAAGTACAATAAATTTCAGACTTGTTTATGTATGTTTATAAAATGTGTTAATTCTTTTGCCATAAGAAACAGTTGGGGATCTGTAGAAATTTTCAATGACATTGATTTCTTAATAACTAGGTGGGACCTATGATTCTCACATCAGTTTTGATTATAATACCATATGTAAATATTAAAACTACAGGCTAGGTGAGACCTGTGATTCTTGCAGGTGTTGTGATTCTAATGTGGTCTGAAAACATTAACAATAAACTAGGCTGAGACATGTGATTCTTGCTGGTGCTGTTTTATCACATGGAAACAGGTTTTTTTAAAAAAAAAACAATAAATATAAATTAGGCATGAGTCTGTCATTTTTGCAGGTACTGTGCTCATAGTACCATACAGAAACAAATTAAGACAACAAATTAGGTGGGAACTGTGATTCTTGCAGGTGCCATTCTCTGAATATCATATGGAAACAAAAACAATAAATGGTATCAGTACCCTTGCTACATGCAAGTTTTATGCTTGTAATGACATGTGGAAACAAATTAGAAACAACATAGAGGTGAGCAGTGATTCTTGCATGTGGGGACTTTTGCAGAGCTAAACACAGGATCAGGGCTGGTGACTTTAAACAAACAAAACAAGCTCTGACTCAGATTTCACAAACTCAGACTCCACATCCATGTAAACAAAAGGGAATCTATTATTTTACTATTATTTGCTATTACTTTATAATTGCTTTACTTCAGGTACAAAAAATGCAATAAACTTGCATTCAGTTGACCAGTGTTTATTTGGATCTTAAATGTTTCACACAAAGCCATGTTTTCCTCGAGGTCCTGATGTCAACCGTTGTCTGATTTCTCCAACAATGTCCTCTTTATTCATTGGATTAGCAGTGTTGATGTTCATTATCATCTGAAGCATGTCTTGTTTATGAAGTTTCTCTTTTGATGTTATTCATATGTACTGCCTCAAGGGTTTCTGACAAATCATTTTATTTGGTTAGTCTTTTCTTATTATCTTACCAACCAGCTCTGGTGGCCAGATGGTTAGAGCATACACCCTGGATTCAGGAAGTCATGGGTTCGATCCCCAATGAATTCTTACCAAAGACTTATAAAAATGGTACTAACAGCTGCCTCACTTGGTACTCAGCATTAAGAGGTTAGTGTTAGGACTGGTTGGCTAGGTGTCAGGATAATGTGACTGGGTGGGACATCATGCTACATGTTATCAGCATGATGCCCCAGTGTTAGACATCACTATAAACTGCCACACTACAGACATGTTAGCGTTATGACTGAAAAATTGTTAAGCTATATTAAAAATCCAAATCACACACCTGATGAGCAAAAAAGAGCTAAGTTTTTTTTAATCAAAGAATTGAAGGGCATCATAAACCACCTTTGATCTGATTATTTTTTCTGAAAACAACTGGGATTTTGCTTAAACTCTCAACATTAGATTACTAAGGTAATCAATTCATGATCAATTAATGCTCTGTTATGTACAGGTGTTAGCATTAATCTGATTAGTCCGCCATGCTGCTGGAACAATGCCAGTCCTCAGAAAACTGAATTTTGTAATGTGGGGGGATTTTCTTTTCTTAAAATATTTTGTAACAAAACTTGGTATACTTTTAAAAGTGGTGCATTTTAATCATAAAATGGTTTGTGCATTGGACTGCCTTAAACATGTCAATTTTGTCCTACCTTTGCTAGAATCACATGTATGTTAAAGCCAAGCAAGCACTAATTATACGTAACATAGACATTTGTTCCCCATTCATAAGTCACTTGCCTTGCTTTGTATACAGAGTTTTTACCTTTAGAAAGAGAATTGATAATCTGCATATCTTGTTTGTGTGTGTTTATATATATATATATATATATATATATATATATATATATATATATATATATATATATATATATATATATATATATATATATATATATACCAGACGGAAAAGACAGTGCTATCCCTGGATTCTGTAGTAGAATCTTGATAATAGTGGGCAGAATTTATAGTTTAATACAAACAATACTATCATACAGGTTAGAGAAATTAAATTCGTATGATAGTATTGTTTGTATTAAACTATAAATTCTGCCCACTATTATCAAGATTCTACTACAGAATCCAGGGATAGCACTGTCTTTTCCGTCTGGTATATATTTATAATTCTTTGTAATACAAAAATTCTATATACCTTGATTTCTTTCATAGGAATCTGGAACGACTGTGTATGTATGTGAGAATTATTTTCTAGGTCGTCATGTGAGTGTCTGCTACGCACGAGCTCATATAACACTGATTCAGTGCCATCATTTTTTGGTGATGCGTGCTTAGTTATGACAGTATATGGGTTGGTGCGTGCAGGCAAAGCGACTGGTGCCATTTACTCGCAGACCTGGGTTCGAAACTCCGTAGAGTACGAATTTAATTTCTCTAATCTGTATGATAGTATTGTTTGTATTAAAGTATATATATATATATATATATATATATATATATATATATATATATAATGTAATTCAATATGATTAGAAAGAGAAATTATACATTAAGGGCTGTTCCAGTAAAATATACATGGGACACAGTTAAGGCACTTTTTGATGTAGGGTACTCACCCATAGATGCAAGTTAGAATTTTCTTCAGATTTTAATATGGACCAATCCAATGGCCTAAAGTGGTTAGGGCGTCTGCCTCAGCTATAGGAGGTTGCAGGTTCAAACATCAGCCAAGGCATACCAAAGACTTATAAAAATGGTATAACAACTGGTGCTCAGTATTAAGAGGTTAGTGTTTGGACTGGTTGACCTGGTGTTAGGATAATGTGACTGGGTGGGCCATTATGCTGCATGTCTGCAGTATGATGCCCAGTGCTAGACATGACTATTAACTGCCACACTGCAGACATCGTAGTAATATGACTAAAAATATTTTAAGGCTATGTTAAAGCACACAAAATGAATTCTGTGCAATCAAAATACCCGAGCTTATATTTAAAAAAAAAAATTCCTTCCTGGGTTTCATAAATATTTAAATGGAAAAACCCTAAAATTTAATTGTAATATTATCTATCAAGTAGCATATGATTGACATATTTGATACTGCTTTGAAAAGTAAGGAACTTTTTAAAAAATTTCAATTCTTGTATTATCCATTTGTTAATAAAATTTTATCTGTCTTGGCTCTATCATCCCATACCAAGCAACTCTGCTAACTGGCTGACTCATAGTGATAGTGCCCAGACATTCAAAACATCATCACTGGCCCTCTGTTACTTAACAGCTGATAATTGCACTCCTATCTGGACACAGTTGTCCTATACCAAGCTCAACACAACAGTGCACATAATCTTTAAAACACTACATTTTACTCCTTTACCATGGCTGCCGTTACTCAGCAACATTCTTCCTCCACATCTCTGTTGCCAGGTAGCAACCACAAAACTGCTGGCTAAGGTTTATGTAAGTGAGAAACTTACACTGTACATGGACATCACCTCACATCCAGCAGTCCACTTGGCTATGAGACATCCAATCCGGTAAAATCGGATACAGGAGGATATGACAGCTATATCAGCATGGAGTGATGAGTGGCCTTAAACAGATATTGTACACCACTCCCTTGTATTGAGCCATCTGTCTGCCCTCCTGCTTAACCTTCCACAACATCTGTGGACTAAGCTGTACTGTTTCAGGACGGGTTATTGTGCAGTTAGCCTTGTTCATTGGAACCAGGGAACTGACTCCTCCTTTTGCTGTGGTGCTCTACAGACCATACCATGTCACACATTATGAACAACTGTCCACTGACAAAAGTTCTTTGGTGGAGTGCAGGCTCTATGCCTTGCTAATGATGACACTGTTAAATTTATGGACACGCACTGCATGCAATAAAAAAATTTTAAAAAATTAAAAAATTACAATTAGAGTAACCATATTCTCATCTATTAAAATTTTACTTGAAAATATGCCTACCTTGAAAGTAACTGATTCTCAGAAAAATGTGGAACAAACATGACTAATAATGCAAGTTTGAGGAAGTTCTACATATGAGTCCAGTTAAATATTTAGAACCTGCCATTGCTAATTACTTTCCAGACTTTTTTTTCAGTGGTATTAGAGCATTTCAAAAATATAGAAGCCACCTATCAGATCAAGACCTAATATTTACCTGTGAGCAACTTTCTGCTATTTTCCCATCTGAATATAATGTGGGAGTTGAGTATCCAAATTTGTTTAATGTTTTACAATAAAATTAATTTGGGATATGAAATATAAATAATGGGCAGATATGTGATTATCAGTGTTTGAAAATTCATTATTTCTTAATTGAATTTCTTGTACAAGTATTATGGACTTATTTTAATTTAATTTTGTTTTTTAAAAATGAGGAAGTAAGATTTAAAAAATGGTTGATAGTTCGCATGGGTGAAATTAAATATTAAGTTTAAGTTGTTATGTTCACACAATGTAGAATTATAGCACTGTTCTACAGATGATAAAGAATGTTTTGGAAGTGTGGAATAAATATGAATATTAAAAATTTTACTTTAATGCTTTTTGAGATAATTTAGAGAGGGTCTGTTTGATAACATAGATGTGGGCAAACTTTGTAGTGAATAGTACTATAAAGAGATGGCAACATGTATGTTTAGAAACATGTCACTTTTTGCATGTTTTAGTTTTCCTTTTGTTTTATGCTTTTATCATGCATTCACTGCCAGAAATTTTTAAGATTAATAAACATTTTTTGTACATTTCAGATTTCTCTACCTAAACCATTTTTTGTTGTACATTTCAGATTTGTTTCTACCTAAACCATTTTTTGTTTTACATTTCAGATCTTTCTACCTTTACCATTTTTTTCTTGTACATTTCATATTTTTCTACCTAAACCATTTTTTCTTGTACATTTCAGATTTTTCTACCTAAACCATTTTTTCTTGTACATTTCAGATCTTTCTACCTTTACCATTTTTTTCTTGTACATTTCATATTTTTCTACCTAAACCATTTTTTTCTTGTACATTTCAGATTTTTCTACCTATACCATTTTGCCTTTTATGCATATCACTATCGTTTCAATGGACAGTACAGTGGACTTGCCCTCTTTACTTCATGGCTCTTTATTCAGGTAAGAGTAACCTTCCCTTAGTTTTATCACTACTGGACATAGACCAGAAGAGTCATGGATTGTAATCCATGATGTACAAGTTTGCTACCACTACTTCTAGACTACTGGGTAGATTGACATGAAACTTTAGGCACATTCGCATACTTGTCCTGAATGGATTGTCATATTTGCATCAAGGTCTTCCTAAATGAAAATGGTGCTTATGTGATACATATACTGTCCACCATGTATCTTGAAAATCTTTTCATACCCCCAGCAGACAAGGATTGGTTCAGTATACTGAAGTCTGAGAACAAACAACCACCATTTCACATAGTCCTTCATAGACTGACAGCACCAAGTGTGACATTGTGTTAAAATTTCTATGTGGGAGAGACCTTTAGGCTAATTTGCATAGGTAAAGTGTACAAGTGGAACATACCAATTCATTTTAAGGTATCTAAATCAAAGGGATTGTTGAGGAAACTAAAGTTATTACTCATCCATTTTTTTTTGAAGATTATGGCTAGTTCATGATCAGTAACAATGTTTCTGTGAAGTTGATTTGCATATTTTTGTGGTACTGGGCATAGTGTGCAAGGGTGAATAAACTTTGTACGGAGCAATTTTGGTTCAGAGCTGTGATTCTGGAAAGGACAAAACATCAAGGAAGCAAGCAAAGCTCAACAAAACTAAATTTGAGCACTGGTTAAAACACATCAACAAGAGCATGTATTTTATTCTTTACACATACTGCAAACACCATATTGACATTAGTCATTTTGAAATGTTGACTTACTAAGGGATCAAATCCAACCAGTTATTTAATTTTTGGAGGAACTGGCAGAGACCTTTGATGTTCTTTCAAAATATGATTTCTTTCTTTTTTATCTTGAATTTTTTTACTAATATAATATGCTAGTCCTTGTTTTCTACAAATTAGAACAAGAATATTTTTACAAGTTATTTGACAGTCATAAATTTTTTTATAATGCAAAAATACATGTGCCTCCATCCCTACATTGTTGGTTCTTAATGCCCAACTTCATCTCAAAAATGACTAACTTGTTTAAACTAATGTGGCCAATGAATGTTTGAGACTACCACACAGAAACGTTTAATATAAAAACCTGGAGAGTCCAGATTTTGGACAGCCTCTTTGCTCCCTTGATGATAAAATCTCTGTCTCCATCTGTAAAAGCTTGGGATTATTTAATATCTTGAAAGGTGATGATGAAAGTGGAGGGCACTAGATGAATGTGATCTGGAGTTCCTTTGAAACAACTGGGAAGGCCCAGTCAGTTTTTTGGAAATATGTTCATCCAAGTTTGGTGTAACAGAATTAGTCTGGTGCCAACAACAGGGTCACCAGTGGACAGAAAGAATGGCAGTTTGTTGTATATTGGTTTTAGAGATGGGCACATTAGGACCAGATTGGAAGTCACACGAAAACCATTTTCATTCAGAATTAGTTACATACTTGTGGAAACCTCATGTTAGTACAACCATCTGTTTCACTGTGCCAACCCATATTTGCCAATGTTTATAGATACTTGTGTTTGGGGGAATCGGTTATCTACCCATACAAGCTTATAAAAAATTATTGAATTGGGATTTAAAAAAAAAATCACAAAATGCTGATAATTCTGAGCAGCTAGTTTCACATTTAATACATGCTTCAGGCACAAAATGTTTTGAAAGAACAGATTTTTTTATATTTTAAAATAACAATTATGTCATTACATAACATCATAAATGATATGGCTCATCATAATGATTATATATATATATATATATATATATATATATATATATATATATATATATATATATATGAAAGGATCTAAAAGATAGACTAGTCTCTAAGAAAACCTGAATCAGTAAAATAATAAATAAAATAGAGACAAACAGTTACACATTTAATTATATTGTTGTTAAGGATATACAATTTACCAATTCAAAATATGTTTATGCAATTTTATATAGTGCATTTGTATTAAAGCCATTAGGATACAAAGTATCTAATTTATAATTCCAATAAGTTTCTTATATGTGTCTGTTCATGTCTCCATGCACAATATCTATTGGCATGAAGCATGAAAGAAAAATTGAGTGATTATTGGTAATAAAATGTGTTGAAATATTAGAGGAAAACTGAGGATCTCTATACTTTTTTATATAAAAGTGATGATTATTCATTCACTTAGACACTCATTGAAGTGTTTGTCCAACATATTACATATTACATTTTATTACAGGTTTTTAAATAAATCACATCTGCTGATACATAGTAACATAGACAAAATACCTCTTATTTATTAGTGCTACTGAAAGAAGTACTTTCTCTTATGTTTGCATATTAAGAGTACCCGTGTCTATTACATTAAGATGCCAAGAATTGTCTTTTTTTTATTTTCAGTCTGTTTAGTCTAATTAGAAAATCTTGAAAATTCTTGGGTCTTCTATAAGCAAGAATTGGTTTATTGTTGTAAAAGTGATTTTGTACTGTTTTTATTTGATATGACTTAAATATTTATTAATTATAAGGCCTATATTAGGTAATAAAGGATTATATTGTATTGTAAAAGGAATTATATATTTCTCTATTGTACATTTTGTTGTGTTTAAAGCCTCCTGTTGAGTAAGATTATGGGTTTTGTTCAGCACAGAATCAGTTATATGTTTAGGATAATTTCTGTTTTGGAAATATGTTTTAAATCATTCAGCGAAGTTTGTAAATTGACAATCATCTGAAATAATACATCAGTATTTTCAGCCTGTTTCTACAGTGTACCATTTTTACATGACATGAGATGTCATGAAAAATATTCCACATACTAGTGGGCATTAGTTTCCTTAACATGAATATTTGTAGAGATAGTGTTATCAATATTTTTAATTACATTTACATCTAAAAATGAAACATGCATACTAGATGCAGTATAACTGAATTTAATTTTTGGATGAAAACGATTTAGGCGATCAACAATTTTTTTTTAGTTCTTGAGTTGATCATAGATATGTCATCTAAAAATCTAACCCAAACAGATGGATTAAACATTTTGTTTTGAAGAAAATCTTTTTCTAATTTACCCATGGAAAGAGAAGCCTATGGAGGAGCCATAGGACTACCCATTATTGTAACCATTATTTGGATGTAATTTGTATTATTTTTAAAGAGTTTTTAATGCTGGAAGACAGGATTAATAAGTGAATTTTTAGGCTTATTTTCTGACTTCATAAATAAAGCGTGCCTTTTTTAATCTAAGTTGGTAATGTACCAGGTTTGCTGTGATGGAAAAGTAATGGTCTATTTAAACACTCTTTGCTTACCTTCTCCCACCCACTTAATAGAACTGTATAATAATGTCATGATTTTATTGTCATTTGTTACTTTTTTGGTAATTTCTGCAGTGTCCAAAGATATCTCCTAACTATATTGTTGTACACTTTGAGATTGATATATGTTAAAATCAGTCAGGTTTTATGTGAATAATTCTAAAGTGATCAGCAGGGTTGGCTTGTTATTTCTGTTACTAGCAGTGGACATCACTTGAAATCAGTCTTACAAAAAGATTGGACAGGTATTATGTCCAAGAAATGTTTCCTTAAAACAAAAAAAAATGAAAGAGAGATTTTTTACTGTAAATTTATCCAGTCATGTAATTGATTCCTTTTGATTATGTAAATTTATCCCATCATGTAATTGATGCCTTTGATTATGTAGATTTATCCCATCATGTAAATTGATGCCTTTGATTATGTAGATTTCAATTGATGCCTTTGATTATGTAGATCAGGGGTTGGCAACCTACCGCACACATGCCAAAAGGTGGCACCTGAAGAGGTTTTGAAAAGGGCAGCCTAAAGTCCCAATTTTAACAGTGTTACTCTCTTACTAGTGGCATGCACTCATTCATTTTGTAACTAATCCAGATAAAAGTGGCACCCTATGTAAAGTAGGTTGAGGACACCTGATGTAGATTTATCCCATCATGTAATTGATGCCTTTGACTATATTAAAAGGTTAAGGTAGTACATAGTAACCTGTGAAAAATATGCTTTCTATCAAAATTAATAGAGACTGATCTATTTGTTTTATAGGTGTTAAGTTATTCTATTAAGAAAATTACTTACAACAAGATTAATTCTGTAATTTTCCAGCACTCCATGGTGTATTTCTTCCATCATTATGAGCTGCCAGCCATTCTCCAGCAGGCAAGGATACAGCAGCTTCTGACCCAGGGAGGTGGGAACATAGGAGCCAATCAAAACATAGATCAAGATTTGAATGACAACCGAGAGGAAGGGGAGGCAGGCCCAAGAGAAAATAGAGAAGATACAGCCAATCAGGAACCTGAAAATAATCTTACTCCAAATGGACAGGTCCTTACTGGAGGACATGATGTGGCAGGAGGCTTTCCAAATGATACATCTAATATTAGCACAAATCATACTTCAGTCAGTGAAAATATTAGTGTAGGTCACACTACAGCTAGTGAGAATGTTAACACAAACAATACAACAGGAGATTTGGGAGAATTTCTCAGTGGTGAGCTTGAAGCAACATCACTTCCAGTGGGCATTTCTACAGTTATTAGTGATGCACATTCATGTACTACTAATGCAGCAGGTGCTAGTAATGACAGTGAAAAAACAATGGAAAAATTTAGATTCTCTGCTAGTTCTGAAACAAAAGCAAAGGAAGGAAAAATGGAAGCTTCCATGTCAGATTATTGTCTGTCAGTAAATAATTCTGATAGTCTTGCTTTAAATAGACTTTCCCATATTAACAGAGATTCAAGTCAAGAATTTAGCAATGGTATCTCACCAATAGATGGGAGTCAGCAAGTCAATAATGATATTTCACCATCTTTGTGTTTCGCAGCATCATTTGTCTGTGATAATGATTCAGTGTTGTCTGATTCAGCACAAGGGAGTTTCTCAACTTGTAACTTGGATGAAACAGACATTGGGAAAGATGGACAAAATTCACTATCATCTAACACAGAAGGCAAGGACTTTCATGCTAATGTAAATTTGTCAGTTACGAATATTTCTGTCACTGAAGACACAGGAGACAGCTAGCTTGAGGAAGTTTTAAGAAGATATCTCAATAGTTGATGCTGAAACAGGCTTAATTTTGTGCAATGTGACAATCTTTGTTCAGCATATGCAAGTTTTAAATATGTTGAAAGTATTAGGTCATGGCAAAAAATTCAAAGTCTTCAGTATCTCAATGAATTTGTCATTGTTATAACTCTTATACTCTGTTGATCATTAAGGTTGTTTTTTGAAAGGACTTTGTAGAAATGGATTTTATCATGGTATACAGGCATGAGGACTTTCTGCAGATTCACATATTCTTGATTTTTTTTCTTCCAGTCTGATGGATAATTTTTAGCAATGGGGTGGTGTTTCTGTAATTTAATGTATCAAGGTAATGTGACCATGTTATTTTCCATAAAAATACCTTGTTAAATAGGTCATTTTTATACACCTTTTGTAAGGCAAAGTATTGTGGTATGATTTTGTCCAGCCATTCATCTGTTACCAATTACGTTTCTGCAAAATAACATTATTATCCCATGCCTTGCAGATGGAATAAAGAAAAGCCATATTGATGTGGGGGTCAAAAGCTTAAAAGTCAAGATCACTAAGTGGAAAAAGGGGTCAAAAGCTTAAAGGTCAAGGTCACTAAGTGGAAAAAATTACTTCTGTACAATATCTTGAGAGTAATATTGTCTACAGGTCTAAATTTTTCTTGATGGTGTACACATGTTGATTGGAGAACCCATTTAATTTTAGAGTTGAAAGGTCAAAGGTTAAGGTCATTTTGAATTCAAGAATAAAAACAGTTTCTGCACAACACGATCAGTTAATTATGATCTCTACCAAATTTGGTGGATGGCTTGCTCTTGGATTAAGGAAGCAACCTAATAATTTTTGGGGTCCAAAGGTCAGAGTCACTTTTACTTAAAGACGAATAATGGTTTTGGGGGGAAAAAAATCAGTTATATACATGGAGGATTATTAAACAGAGTGGTTGTACAGTGTACCCCTCACTCAACTCTTGTTCATTGGCTGTGCTCAGATTTGTTTTAAAAAAAGTTGACATTCCAAGGTAGGCATTTTGTACTACATACACCAAAAATAATGCAAAAGAAAAAAGGTCTTGCTGGAGCAAAAAGGATATAATTAGAGTGGGTTGCATTGTGCATCTGTCACAGTTCTATAGATGATGCATGTGTGATTAGTTAGTAGTTCTACCTGCTCATGTTCACAAAAAATCACACACTTTTGAGGAAATTGTCTATATAAACTTAAGTTATTATATATACCTGTTTAAGTTATTTACAAAAATTACATGAATTGGATGAAAAGTATCAATGTAAACTTGTTATTTTACATACCTGTTTAAGTTATTCACAGAAAATCACATGCATTGGAGGGATTTTTGCAAAATATAAATATAAACTTTGGTAACTAGATCATGATTATCTTAATTTATGCAGACTTTAACTTCATGAAGCATATGTGCCAATAAAGGGATTCATAGTAAGATGCTTTGCACATGAAATTGAAGTCTCAGAGGTAGTATTGTTTGTGCTTGTAGAAAAAGTATCAAAGACACCAGAAAAAACCTATAACTTCAAAAATAGGATTTTAAAAAAATCATTCTTGGCTATTCTTTGTTTCTCATAAAAAGCGTTTCGGATTGTTTTATCTCCTGCTTTTCTCATGCCTGTTTTACTCATAAATTGGGTATTTGTTTATCAGTGTACATGATGTAATAATGACATTGCAATGGAGTACATGGCACTGGTTTTAATTATGTTAGAACTTTGATAACTCAGAGTGCTGAAAAAACTTCAATTTTGTATGTTTCAAGTTGTCATGGTTACTGACTTGAGAAGCTTTGATCTGGCATTAAGCATGTATTTCAGAATTAAAGTATTGTAGTAACTTCTGTTAGATTAATTAAGGTTGTATTGTATTAATATTTAGCATGATCCATCAAATCTTGTGCACAGAGCCCAGGGAAACCAGAATATCAAATTTGAGTTACCAGACACTGAAAATGTCATAATTTTTTTTTTCTTTTTTAGACTGTCTTTAAAAATACTTCACGAAGGATAAAAAAATGTTGATGATATATTAGATGGGTAAAGATAGCTTGAATTTAATAGCTGCCTTTTAAGGTGTCAGTTTGTCTTATTTGGGCTACACAATGTAAACTGAGGTACTGTGTTAAATTCCTCAGAGTCTAATAGGCTCCCATATGATTTTGAAATTTGTTGTACTCTAATTTAGTCTTGTATCTTACATGTTCATCCACTGAATATAAACAGTACAGATTATTATGTGAAATGTATGGACAAAATAAATTCATACAAGCTAAAAACGGTACAGAACTGTTAATGAAATGTATCACAGAATAAACTTGTACAAATTATAATCAGAATGGATTTGTACATGAAATGTATAAGCAGAACAAATTCATACAAATTATAAACTGTATCACTTCAGGTTGCCTTTCCAATGCATGGAGATGCAAAGTCTTTCATATTTCCCAGAACAACCCTTTATAAATTAACAATGATAACATGCAATATGATAAAATCTTTTCAAGTCATTTTCAATGCATAGACACCATCAATTCGTTTTTTTGACTGCTCAGATGTGGGAGAGGTAGATCTGATGTGAGCAAGACTCCAATGCTCAGAACCAAACCTGTACTATTATAAATTTGGACTAAGCTTTACCTTTCAAAACAAAAATAAGATGTACCGTGAAAACCATTTATGATCAATTCACAAATTTTTCCTTTGAATACAATCCCCAATCACATTATGTTAGGATTAGTAGCCTGCTACCTTGCAAATCCAGTCCTACTAAAAGGCAAAAATTGTCTTTTTCTTCTATTTCAATAGACATTGTACAATAACTCTTGTCCATTACCTCCCTTTGGTGCCGCAAGGTGTCACTCGTTTTTAGCTTTGCTGCCGTATAGCGGACAAATAGTTCATCCTCTGACAATCCAACTGTTTTTATCATTCTATTTGTGCATCCAGCTACTTTTCGATATATTGTGCAGATTTTTCAATCTATTGCAGGTTGTAGGCATTATTTTACCATTCCATCCAATATTGAATGATTTTGTTACTTTTTAGGACTTCATCTTTTAAGGCCACTCTCCCACCACACTGTCATTGGCCTTATTCATAGTCATTACGAGTTAACGTGCCTGTGACATTACAGAGCTCTTATTAGTGAAATTCTAAAGTGCTGCTTGACTTAATGACTTAGTAATTTTAGTACATTAATGGTTTTCTGCTTTAAGTTTAACAGCAAATTGTCAGTTAATGATGTATGTGTGACTTGAGTGCATGGAAGTCTACTGTGACTCTTGGCTTGTTGTTGGTGATACCAGTTCATTCCCCAATTTTTAGGCAGCCCAGTGGGCATAAGTCCACCCACATATCCGAGCATGGCCTTCAGGACTGCAAGTCAGGGCACATGGGGTTCATGCTGGAACCATTAGATCCAACTTTTAATACTGCCTTACCATTATCAGCTGCCAAGCTGTCTGGCCATCCTGATATCACCAGCCATCCGCCTATTACTAGTAATACAGCCATCCCAGCATGGAGACCTTTCCATTTAAATGTTCCAGTGAAATAGTTCATATGAGGATCTTAGTGATAGATCCATCTATCTAGTTGCACTGTTGATGGCTTGTCACAAATATACCAGAGATTTCAATAAGAAATCTGTCCATTCAGCCAAGCCTTTGAAGCAGCTGATACCTGTGATTGCCATATTGCCTTATATACTGTCAGCACCCAGGGCAACCAGGCACTGTTCATACTAGCTAGCTGTGCCGGCTATGTCAGACTTACGGTTGCTGCCTACCCATAAGGGAGAGCTAGTGACATTGTCCAATATGACCAGTTGGAGTTGTCAATGCCATCTGGCAGGACTTGTGCAGAGCTACAAGCTCACCAAGATGAGGACCTGGCACACCATGAATGCTATGAGAAACCAGCAAAACCCAACTTATTCACATCTGATCAACTTTCATGCCATCATCAAGGAAATCTATTGGGTGTTGCCCATTTCAAAATGCCATCGAGTAACTGAAATTATCCACAGTTACAAAGCCAAGGTGTCAATTGATTTTTGGGAAAAAAAAAGATGCCATCATTATGGCTCCTTTTCCAGTCGTCAAGATTAAAAAGATTAATGACCAGCTTTCTGGTCAGATTCATGACCCAGGCAACTTCCAGTGACTTTCTCCTCTCACTGGTATCAGACACACTCCAACACCTTCAGTACAGACCTTTTGATGGGGTAAGGATGCCATCAGTCTAAATCTGACTGATATATATTTTTACATTCCTATTCACCTCTTTGCACAAAATTTTCTCAAGTTTGCTTTCTGTGACACAGATTATCAGTTCAAAATTCTCCCTATGGCTCTAATGTCAGCCCTTGGCCTTTTACCAAAATTATGCATAATGTCCTGTTTTGATTGATATCATCAACTGTGATGGCAGCATACCTGTATGACCTCCTCTAGAAGCATATGGTAAGTTCTACTCTGCCCCAAGGCAGGCACGATCTCTCTTTTCGATCATTCAGGCTTTTTAGTGAACTGGGAAAATTGGACTTACATCCATCCCAGAATTTTGTCCATCTGGACATGGGAACTGCTCCAGTGGCCTAAATGGTTATAGCTTCCACCTTGGCTGTGGGAGGTAATGGGTTCAAGGCCCAGATGAGTCATTCCAGAGACTTATAAAAATAGTACCAGCAGGTGCCTCACTTGGCACTCAGAATTAAGATGTTAGTGATAAGACTGGTCGGCCTCATGGCAGGATAATATAATTTGGTAGAACATGAAACGACTTGCCTGTCTGCTGTAGTGCTAGACATCAATATGAACTGCGCACTGCAGACACTGTAATAATATGACTGGAAAATTGCTAAAGCTATGTTTAAGATCCATCTGTCTCTTCGAGGAGAAAGTTGGTTCCATTCACTATCTAAGACTACAGCCCCATATTTGGACACATTCTGGCATCATGGCAGACATGATTTTTTGGCAGGATATAGACCTATAAAGTCTTTTAGACACTTTTGATCTCAATGAACCAAAATCTTTCATTTTGTGTCCAAATGGAACCAATCCTGGGTTTTAACATATCTTAATTTGAACCCATTCTAACCTCTAGCCTACACTTCGCAAAAGTCCATGAGATAGCTTTACTGATAGCTTTAGCTTATGCATGCAGGGTAAGAGATCTCATGTGCTTTATGTCGACTTTCTTCAGTTCATATCTGCAGGTTCAGTGGTCCTCTTGACACAACCAGGCTTTGTAGCCCAAAATAAGTTGCCATCTGTTGATAACCAGTGAGTTGCCACTCGCTTTCTTCCATAATCAGGTCAAGAACAGCAACTATGCAAGATCTATTTGAGCTCTCAAGCACTACCTGAAACTCATGGATAATTTGTGGCACATGCAAATCCTCTTGCTTTTGGTGTGATATGATATCACCCTTCAAGCCCTTTCTTCATGGCTGATAGGGGTTGTACACTTGACATCTCACCAGATCAGAATCCCTTTAAAGGATGCTGCTCAGATGTTTCGAGCCATCTATTCAAACCTTGCATGCAAATGCAATTTTTTTTCAGTCTAAGATATAAAAGCTGTTATCTGGCAAACAGAGTCAACCTTCTTGATCCTTCATCACAGCGATTAAGTATCACAGAGGCTTACCTTGAATTGGATGCAGTGTGTCTAGCAGCAGCACAGATGGTCACCAGATCTAAGCTAGATCAATCAACACAGCTTGTTAGCTTCACTGAATTTGCCAGTGAAATTTTATAGATAAGATTTCAGTATTCAGACCTCAATCCATGTTGCTTGTGTAGTTAGGAGAACTGGTTATCATTCACATGGGGGAATTCAATTATTCTACCTGGAAGGATACCTGAGGTACATGTCAGTTGATCAGCTTCCCCTTCTCCTGTTGCTTGTTCTCCTAATGTGATTGTGTAACATGTATGGAGGAGAAAGCTAATATTTATGCAAATTGTATATCTCTGAGAATGCTTACCCAATCTAATTACTTTAAGCAATAAAAACAACCACCTTTCATATGAGCTTCTCACTCAGCTAAAAACTAGCAACACCTGCTGGTGCCTGGAGGAGGTGATGGTAAGAATTATTGCCTGTTGTCTATTGAAATATACAGGAAAAGACTCTTCTTGACATTTAGTAGGGCTGGATTTGTGAGATAGCAGGGTAATATTCCTAATGTGATGTGATTGGGTAAATTTTTCTCTGATAAACATAATTTACTTAAAACAATTTGATTTCTATGCATTTTATGGATGATATAAACTAAAAATATCAATACCTTCTCAATCTCAAATAAAGGATTGTACTGTGGAAACAATAGAAACCCCTCCCTAATCCAATATCATAAGAACTGATAATAAAATGTAATGAAAATTGGTATGCAGAAAATAAATTCATAGTATCTGAACCTAGTGTATTCAAAAAGTTTTCTAATCTAAACTGAACTCCAAGTATATCCTAACATCCCTTTAATCTGAACTGAAATCCTGGTATATTCAGAACCCCTGATTTATCCAAACAGACCTCTGATCAAAACTGGACCCCTGGTATATCTAAATAACCCTAAAATCTGAACTAAAACACTTATCTGAATAGCCCTATAATCTGAATTGAACCCCTGGTATATCCTAATAGCCTTTTAATCTGAACTGAACCATTTTGATATCTGTACAGCTCTCTAGTCTGAACTGAACCCCTGTTATATCTAAACAGCCCTCTAATCTGACCAGAAACCCTGGTATATCTAAACAGTTCTCCATCAATCTGAACTGAAACCCTGATTTATCCAAACAGACATCTGATCAGAACTAAACCCCTGTTGTAACCAAACAGCCCTCTGATCTGAACTTATTCCCCAGTATATCCAACAGGCCCTCTGATCTGAACCAATCCCCCAGTATATCCAACAAGCCCTCTGACATGAACTGATTCCCAGTATTTCCAAACGGCTCAGATCTAAAATGAACTTGTGTCCCATGACTTTTCACACAATGTTGGATAAAATCCAACTGATTCCCAGTATTTCCAAACAGCTCCGATCTAAAATGAACTTGTGTCCCATGACTTTTCACACAATGGTGGGTAAAATCCAACTGATTCCAAGTATTTCCAAACAGCTCCGATCAAAAATAAACTTGTGTCCCATGACTTTTCACACAATGGTGGGTAAAATCGAACTGATTCCCAGTATTTCCAAACAGCTCCGATCTAAAATGAACTTATGTCCCATGACTTTTCACACAATAGTGGGTAAAATCCAACTGATTCCCAGTATTTCCAAACAGCTCCGATCAAAAATAAACTTGTGTCCCATGACTTTTCACACAATGGTGGGTAAAATCGAACTGATTCCCAGTATTTCCAAACAGCTCCGATCTAAAATGAACTTATGTCCCATGACTTTTCACACAATGGTGGGTAAAATCCAACTGATTCCCAGTATTTCCAAACAGCTCCGATCAAAAATAAACTTGTGTCCCATGACTTTTCACACAATGGTGGGTAAAATCCAAATGTCAAAAAATGCCTAAATATCTAAATAACTAAATGTATATAGCTACCACATGAAGTTCAGATTAATAAGTTTCTAATGTATCTATGAGAAACGTTTCTTTCAAATAGTGCCATTTGTTATCTAAATTTAATGTTGAATGAAAGTACCATTTGATGCTGATCTTGTTTGCTGTGCCATATAATAGATTTATTATCATCTCCTGGCAGATTGCATCACATACTACATGTATGTCAGCGTTTTACACTCATGGCAGTGACCCATTTCATTTTTGGTCAAGGGTTGTGTTGACTTTACAAAAAGAACAGTTCAAAATTTTTAATCATGCAATTTTATTAATGTGATCAAACAAGAAAAACAATGAAGTGCAAACATTATACAAAGCCTGTTTACTTGTGTCATTGCAACCCAATGATCTTGTTTAGTGAAAGTCTATGCAGTCCAGTTACCTCATTTAGTGGCAGACATAGGAATTGGGGAGCATAAACCATAAAGAAATCATTTTAAAAAATTATATGACCTGATTACATTTTTACAATAATTTGGTAAAAATTTGATTTTACTGGTAAATTAGATCTGAACATGCTTCAGTTTGATGTAAAGAAAATGATAGTCAGTTTGACCTAACACTCCAGTAGATGGAAGAAAATATCAGTTTGACCTGAAGCTCGAGTGGATGGAAGAAAATGTGTTTCAATTTGACCTGAAACTCCAGCGGAAGGAAGAAAACTTTCTCATCAGCATTTATGTTCAATCACCAGTCTTTTTGCAAAATTTTTTTTTTTATAAGTAAACATAGAGTTTGTAACTGTACTTTAAAATGAAAGATTGATCAACCTAGTGTCCTCTATTATTGCCATTTATAAATTTGGCATTCTGCATATAAGTAACTTAGAAAATAACTTGCATTTGAACTGTGAATATGCCACATAATAGGGTTACTTTATGTTGTATGCCTTTCCTATATAACATGTTTTTAAAAACATTAAATGTGCATTTATTTCATGAAGTATAAAAATGTCATGAAAATGTAACCTTGTGGAAAGGAATATTCTGCTTTGAAAAAAGTTGAAAAGAAAATATGAATTTTCAAAAACAAAAAAAAAATGCAACATTTGGACAATGTGGCATATTCCTCTTCTACACAGGATAATATAGGCTGTGATCTCTTTATAATGATTTTCAGCTTTACTAGTCATAGATCAAGAGAGCTTATGGAATGATCTGTTGTCTGATGACAGTTGTTCATCAGTAAGGATAAGCTTGTTGTCACTGCTACTTCAAAACTACTTGGAAGATTGACATGAAACTTTACATACATGTCTATACCAAGGTCTAGAGAGTCCATGAAAGATTGAAAGATTGACATAAAATTTACACACATGTCCATACCAAGGTCTGGACAGTCCATGGAAGATTGACACGAAACTTTACAGATATGTCAATACCAAGGTCCTGAAAATGCTGCTGCTTGGCCATTAAGTGTGGCCATCTTGAAAATAGCTACTACTCCTGATTGGATAGACTTATCAGCATGGGGGTTTCCAATAACAGACTTCTTTTGAAGTCGAGTTGGTCTTGAATGTCCTTGTTGCCAATCTAACATCAAGTATGGCAGTCTTATTCTTGCTGTTTGTCCTGAATGGAAAGTCATATAGACATGGATTTCCACAAGAAAACTTATTATGTCGTCCAGCTGCTCTGACATCCAGCCATCTTGAAACTGGAAAGTGAAATTGGCACAGTGAAATTCACCAATAGAATTATTATAATGCCTTGTTTGTCGAAAATAAAGATGATGATGACCAGATATCTAGTATGGCCACCACAGTGGGTATCTTAAAACTTTGTTATCACTAGTGCTCCAGAATTGATGGCATATCAACATGGGCTTTTTTATTAAAAAGTTGATTAAGATATTAAGTTGTTGGTAAAGCACCAATCTTGATAATCATGTTGTTTTGCAACTTCAGAATGAAAAGTCATATCAGCATGATGTTTTGACCAGAAGAGTATGATTCTGGTTGGTCCTTCTTGAAGTACTGCCAACGCATCCACTATGACTGTCAAAGTAACCATCTTGAAAATCTTAACACTATTCGTTTTAATCAATGGTCATATACAAATGGGATTTTCACTAAATGATGTCTACTTGTTGAAAATGAAAAAAGTGTCAATCTGACATCCAATATGGCCACCACCGCTATCATATGAGAGACCATGGGGATACAGACTTCGTACATACACCTCCTTTCCGAGATGGTTTCCTTTGCCTTTTCTGAGTCTGGGAGTCTTGGCATTCTAACTGTTGTCACTCATACCCAGCCAGAGGTCTGTTAAGGTCACTAACCAAAGGTCAAGCACTGGACCAAAAGCCCAGCACTAGGGCTACGCGCCTCCCTAGATAGCAACAACACCGAAAGGTGCATTCCGGCTAAGGTGGTAAACCATCTAGGGGGGGTTTTAGGCTCATGCGCCGGAGCAAAAAGTGTCAAGCACTGAGACACGGGCGAGCCCTGCCTTGAAAGGAGGGGATGCCGCTAGCTATTATCAGGGCTTTAACCAGTCATAATACACGAGAGTGGATACATGACTATAATAACAGTCAGCTCAGCATATGGTGTCTGTTTTGTCTTGAAAGAAAAACTTGACATCCAGTATGGCCATCATGGTGATCCTCTTGAAAATCATTTTATCACTACTCCATTGAGATGAAAACTCAAATTGATATTTCTTATGCTGTTTTGCTGGTCTTAAATGAAAATGGCACTTACCTGACTGCCATTATGGCCACTATGTCAGCCATCATGAAAATCTGGTTATTGCCACGCCTTCTGAATGAAATGTCATAGCAACAGGTTGGTCTTCACTGGGAGATTTTCTGTAGTGGCTAGTTGTTCTAAAATGAAAATTGTCTTGTCTTGCCATAGTGGTTGTCTTGAGAATGTTCTTATCACTGTTCCCTGCTTGTTGGAAACGTAGAGTAACATGAAGATTCACCAGTAGACTGATTATGATATCTAGTTGGTCTTTTCACCAAAAGATGGCATGTTATGTAGTTGGTCTAAGTGAAAATAATGCAGTGTGTCCACCAAGATGGTAATATTGAAAATCTTGTAGCTTCTCCAGACTTAATGGTCATATTCACATGGGATTTTCGCAGAAATGCATTATGACTGCCACAGTGAACAGTTTAAAATATTTGTCACTAATTCTTATGAATAGATATTTATATTGGCATGGAGTTTACACCAAAAATATTAAATCCATTAAGGTCTGAAAGCAGCTAATTGAAAATATTATTGTCAAAAAATATCAGAAACATTAAATGGTCTTGAATTCATGGAAATTCTTTTTGGAAAGTAGAGTGTTAAACCCTTCAGATGGCTCATGTTTTTTAAATGGTATTGTTTTAAATTATCTTTGATTAGCAAAATATTTGCAACAACTTTCGTATATGGCAAGGTTTTTCACAAGATAATAAACTAAATGATATATGACATGATATAAATTGTTTTAAGGTAAACTAAAGATATATATTATATGTATAAATTGTTTTAACATGTATTGCAAATAAAGATATCAGCATTTACCAGCATTTGCTTATGAAATTGATGCTTGTACACACAGCCATGCAGGTTTCTATGAACCAAGAATTGTTGTTGTTTATATAGTTGTGGTTCTTGGAAATAGATTTTCAGTTAAAATGTGTAACAAGACAACATATATTCCATTTTCTATGATGGTTGGCTTCATAGCTGATCAGTCTTGCCTAAACCTCTAATCTCCTCAATCATCTATTGTTACCATTTGTGGCAGAATTATATAATACTTACATGGATGTAGGTGCTGCACTGTCTGAGCATTTAATACCTTTTTGCATTTGATACTGGCATGGAGCATTTGATACATGCTTGGAGCATGATACAGGCTTGGAGCATTTGATAACAAGCTTGGAGCATTTGATACAGGCTTGGAGCATTTGATACAGGCTTGGAGCATTTGATACAGACTTGTAGCATGATACAGGCTTGGAGCATTCGATACAGACTTGTAGCATGATACAGGCTTGGAGCATTTGATACAGACTTGGAGCATTCAATACAGACTTGTAGCATGATACAGGCTTGGAGCATTTGATACAGGCTTGGAGAATTTGATACAGGCTTGGAGCATTTAATACTGGCTTGGAGCATTCGATACAGACTTGTAGCATGATACAGGCTTGGAGCATTTGATACAGGCTTGGAGCATTTAATACTGGCTTGAAGCATTCAATACAGACTTGGAGCATGATACTGGCTTGGAGCATTTGATACTGGCTTGGAGCATTTAATACTGGTTTGGGTTCTTGAAGTATTTGATTGGCTGAGATTGTCATTATTCAAGGTCTATTTGTATCAATGATGCATTCTTGCAGTATTTGAATGACTGAGATTGTTATTACTCAAGGTCTGTGCATATCAGTGATGCATTCTTGCAGTATTTGATTCACTGAGATTGTCATTATTCAAAGTCTATTTGTATCAATGATGCATTCTTGCAGTATTCGATTGGCAGATATTGTCATTGCTCAAGGTCTATTTTTATCAGTGATGTATTCTTGCTGTATTCAATTGGCTGAGATTGTTAACTCTCACAAGACTTTTTTAATGAGATTTTTATCACATAAACTTGGATGATGTAGATCTTAGATGTGTTTGATGGTTAGCAATATACATACATAAATAATGAGGAAATTTTGCAACTTTTTAGTTGAGTTTTTTAAGGAATCCAATGAAGTTTGAACATATTAATAATAATAATAATAATAATAATAATAATAATAATAATAATAATAATAATAATAATCACATTTTCAATTCTTATCTGTACATTTTTGGAACTTTTTATTGGCATTCTATAATCAGGATTGTGCCAACATACCATTAAATCCCATGCACACATACACACAGACAGTTACAACTCTGGTCTGAAACTATGTAACAGAAAGAAGCGATAATGACATTTAGTAAAATAAACAAATTTATGTCACATTTTCAAAGTAAAAGGTTAAGAGGTACTTCAGTATTATGAATTAAATCCCAAAAAATCCTCAATGTATAGTGTTCCAAATTCCAATGTTAAATGTGCTGATGTACCAATAGTGTTGAATAGGTTGATGTACCAAGAGTCTTGATATATCACATTTATATAAACCAGAATGTCTTTGAATGAATTCACAATAATCACAAAAAATTGATCTTGTCCAAAATGGTAATGAGCACTTTGTAATTTCAATAAATAATTTAATGACTCCTCTCAAAAAAAAATATATCTGAACACAATTGAAAATGATTCCAAAGTCTAAACTTAAAATGGAAATGAAATAGTTTTGTTTACCTCAACCGTATATGAAAATAAAAGATACAATAAAATGAGCATGATGTGAATCCAAGGTTTGCTTCCAGAATAATATTCAAAGTTTATAAAATAGGCTCAACATAAAACTCAAATAGTAAAGAAGTTTTTTTAAAATTGTAAAAGATAGGCCATGACTACTCTACCATCAATCATAGAAAAAGGTGAAGCACACTATATATATATATATATATATATATATATATATATATATATATATATATATATATATATATATGAACATGCATGCATACATACATATGTCCCTCTGTCAATCAAATCAATATGGATTTTGCACAATAACTTTCCATGAAATTGTAAATTCTGAAAAATTTGGTATGCAGATACAGTAGAACCTGTATTGAGAGACCACCCTTTCTGCCAAAAAATAATGGTCTCAAGACAGATGGTCTCTCATAACAGGGCACAACACTATATAATCAACAAATTTTTACATGGAGAGCCTGGTCTCTCAAAAAAGGTCATAGCAGTGGTTTCTCAAGACAAATTTTACTGTATATGTTGATTATAGTAGATTAGTATATGTTGATTATAGCTCAAAAGAGTTATATTTTCAATTTTGCTCTGCTTTCATGAAAGGAGTTTCAGATTTCTCTGTTATCACATAGGAGTTATGGCTCCTGATTGCCTGTCCTTCAAACTTTGATTTCCACAGACTAACTTTACCAAGATTATTGGGTTTGAAATGGCATGCAGTTTTATTTTGGTGAGACCTTGAATGGATTTGATTCTAGCTAATCATTGTATTATTTACAGTTGTTGTGCATACTAATTGCCTGTCTCCATGACTTTAGTGTTTCTACAGCATAACTTAACTAAAGTATGTTGGATTTCAACCAGATTTAGTATACAGCTGTATTATGATTAAAACATTTAATGATTTAAATTTAAAGTTTATCACAACAGCATTAACAGGAGATATACCCCTTTTTTATCCATCCCTTCACATTGTCCTTTGCAGCTTAAATTCAGCAAGGGTTGATTGATTTCAGTATTCTGCATGTTGATGAAACCTTCTAAATTTCTAGCATTACCTATCATTTCTAAGAGATATGACCTGATTGTCCATCCTCCTATAGTGAGATTTTTTCCTGATAATAAGTATTCTGCATCACAACACTATCCATGGGAACCATAGGGTATACTCATATAGTAATACAGTAATAATAATACAGTACTCCCATATTATAACACTGTGTATAAAAGCCATCTATTTTGCTGCTGTATTAGAAAGGACATTGTACATAAGTACTAACTCATTTGAAGACTGTTCATTGGAGCTATAGAGTATGCTGCCTTGTGATAAAACTTATTCTAGTCAAGTACATGACACAAATGAAACGGATCCATGACCTTACTTGTAATGAAAACCTCATTTCAATGAAGAGCTTTATATTGAAGAAGCATCAAATCTGAAAGAGAACAGTACTTTGATAATTTAACTGAAACACAAAAGATTACATGTTCAATCAGGACATCAAATGAAAATTGACATCAGTAACAAAATTTGATTGTTATTCATTAGCAGTGGCAGCCACATATCTATTTAAAGCCAACTGTATTAGTTATGATAGAAGAACAATAACCAATGGCCTGACATTTATAGGAAGCAGCTTATTTGGGTTGGTCTAGGTGCTTGACCATTCCTTATATGTATATGGTTTTGGAGCAAAGTTGCTCGAGAATGGGAGAAGAATACCAAGTGGTATATGGAAAGCTGGTATACTCGAGTTCTTAGGACTCGCAGACAAGCCATTGACAGTTGTGTAACAACTTTCCCCAGATAAACCATAGTTGGTTACACCAACTGTAAATCAGTTAAAACAATTCACATGTGTACATTAAATCAAAATATCAAGAGGTGCAAGAAAAGCAGATTAACTTGTGTTATTAAGTGTTTTTGATAAGCCATGATTGCCTATAAAACATCTTGAAATTGCTTTTAGCAAATATACAGGTCTATCAAAACACCAAAGTGTGTTCCACCTTGTTCAAAGATAAATGTGGAAAACTATGACAGTCTATAGTTTGCAATAGGTGCCTGTATCACATGTAACATTCTGCAAGCGATAATACAGACTTGCCTCGAGTTTAGTTTACCAGCATTACCCGGGTGAATTCAAGTTTTGTAACAGAGAACTTCTTGTACAGGTTACTAAGGCATTGCTTGAAAGGTTATAAGAGCTTAACTCTGTTATTGCCATTAACTTGTAAGTTTTAAACAAAGATTTTTATGCACTTGCACAATTCCCACATGTACAAAGAAAATATTCAAATGGGAGGACTCATGTTAATCTGCTGTTTGGTGAGCAACACGAATGGTTCAAAGTTGCGATCTCATAAGGGAAGGATAAAGAATCTTTCCCGATTGATTAAACAACACTGGAAAGCACCATGGTAGTAAGAAGAGTTCAATGAAGGCATTGCATTATTTTACCTTTCGTGGCAGATTTTGCTAAAACAACTAGCGAGTTTCTCTCTGAGAGATTGATTTTTAAGGAATTTAACGCATGAATCAACTTCACATCCGCTAGGTGCCGTTGTTGCAAATCTGGACTTTATACGCCACATTATGTATATGACACGCTTGATCAATCTTATTTACTGGATGCTCTCCAGGTCTTGGCTGGTCTTGGTTATCGAGTCTGATATTGAGACGAGTTCCAAGGCTACATTAATTGTATCCAGGAAGATGTTTCTCACCGGGGTATTTAGCCCATGGAGGTCCTGGTAATTTAGCTAACAAAGCAGCGATATCACCACCACGTGCTATTTGCATTGCGGAAATAAATTTGTGTCTTTAGTACCACATTTCACACACTTGCATGTAAGTGCGCGTCTTTTATTTTTGTTGTTATTGTCGTTAATTCAGCGGTCATACCAACTGTGGGGGTTGAGCCTCTACATCGAACTCATATTATTTATTATATGGATATAATTGACTTCTCAGCGACACGAAAACACGAACCAGTAAAGCATCATCCAGCGTTACCAAATTCTATCAGAATGATTATAATAGGTCCATCTAGATCTGGTAAGAAACAATTATTGCTAAATCTGATAATACGATGGCTCAGGTGGAATAAATTATATTTAGTAGCGCCCTCTGTATGTGATCAAAGATATTACGAAGTACTTTAAAGATTTTAATAAAAATGCAAAATTACTGGAAGAAGACAAAAAACGATATTATTGATTATATCACCGATATTGATGAAGCTCTATCTGTAGATGACCAAGGTGGATTTATTGATAACCTCGTAGTATACGATGATGTGATGATGGACAAACAATCCAATCCAGCTCGGATATTTTCTCGAGGCCGTCACAAAAGTACGGACGTGATTTATGTTACTCAGAGATATACACAGATACCCAAGGTAATCAAAGACAATTGTAATATTTTAGTTGTGTTTAATGGCGTAGATAATTATACTTGGTGTTCAGGGAACATAGATATGATTAAATTTAAAAAATATTCTTTTCAAAAGCACAAGCTGTTCCGTTCGGATTTATAACTATAAATTTACACGATCATAATCTTTGGTCCTTGATTGTCAATTTATAGCAAAAGAGAGGGTGAACGAGCAACGTTGAGTGACCAGTACGTAAAATAAACATACTTAAAACAAAGAGTCAGAGATAAAGTTACGAGATAAGCTAACCCAATTAAAGAAATCACCAGTTTTGGTTAAACGTTATCGACATTATTTTTCAGTCTTCGTATGAACCTTTATTTCTCAAAAATAAGGTATCCAGCAAAGTGGTCTGTTCACCCTCTTTGCTGCTTGGTCCCTTTGAGAATGATGTCAAAGTTCCCAATGACTGTGAAATCACTGATATGTACAGGCAGAGTATGCAATCAACAGCGGCGAATTTATCCAATCAAAGCACGAACGCCCATATTGTTTCATAACTTGCATAGATGTAATGGCCACTTAATAATGCAAGCAATTGCAACGGCATCAAATGAATTAACAAATGTCATTCTCAACATCACTGGCAAGTACATGGTGTTCTGGCTGTGTCAGCTGTAGTTCATTGACTAGCCAGTTTCTCAGTTCCCCTTGGATAAACTAGTGAGCAATCTTGCAGTGAATGGCAATGATCATTCTAAAATGAATCGTTGATACAGAGGTGTCGCTAATATTGAAATGTTTACCTTGCTTACTCGTAAAAAAAAGTACAAGAGTGAATGGGGAAAAGTTTACAGAAACTAGACTGCCACCGTCATTGTGTTGAGAAAGTATTTCCGCCAGGTCTACACTCCTGCGAACAATGTCTGGTTCTCCTTTAGCCACATAATCTTGATGACTATCACGATATATACCTTCATACGCATGTTCAGCCTGCAGGTGTGTTTTAAACAGTTCGCGAGTAAGCCATGCGGGGTTACAAACCTGATCCAGCTCATTATGCTATGTCACCAGGAAAGTACTAGGACGTACTTTTAAAAAAAAAATCCACAAAGGTTGAGCTGAATCGATTAGCATCTATCTGTTAAGAAGAGAGGGATGCTCTAATCCACTTTTTGACGGTTATGATTAGGTGTTCCCATACAGTATATTTACATTAACAATCGATTCCGCGAAAGTAGACGTTCACAAACACGTACACGAGCGTGACAGTAAGTGATATCGGGTACTTTTATGAAGTCACAAAATTCATAACAATTAACAACATATCCGCATTCGGGACAGTAACAAGTAAACAATGGAGGCTTGTTGCTGATTCCTAGTCCGATTCACGCAAGCTATTCGACAGCGGACTCGTTGATGTTCAGTAACAAAACTGAAGCTAACGAAGCATATACACATTCTAGCGTCAGTGCTAATATTTCCATGCTCTCGATTTACAAATTCTATTTTGATTTGATCAAGCTTAGGTTACGGTGATTACACACGGATGCTACGCACAGATCACTATTTTCTACTAATGTAAATCACAACGAATGATGTGAGTAGTAAATGAGGATACTTAAGTGATATTTGGACTTTAGTGTTAAAACAGGGGATTTTACTTTGGCGACAAATGGGAATTTGACATAGATGGGACTAAATAACAAGAGGAATTCGACATGGGTAGGACTGTATAGCAACAAGGGGAATTTAACATCACGACAATGGAAATTGAAGATAGCGACTGTCTAGCTATAAGGGAATTTGACAGACGTTCATATACAAATTATTTTGTTCGTAAGACATTTTTGGCAATAGAAAGTTGCATTGCCCAACGGATCATATTCACAATACTGCCTTCTGTGGCAGTAGGTGCAAGTGTAGATCAACCAAATCACACAATGTAGCTGAGACGTGCTGTGGACAGATACTTAGTCCAATGATATTTGACAAATTACGACTAGCTGAAGTTTCTTTGCAATGAAGCGGTCAGGCATCCTCTTAAAACAAAGTTTGCTAGTTCGAAAACAATCGTGTTACTCGTGCACATCACAAGCATTTCTCTCTTGCGGGTCGATACTAAAATGGTTGACACAGGTCTGCAAATTCGCCATCATGACTTTGCTTTGTTGATTCAAATTTATTAATTTTAGTTTGAACTGGACCTGTACAGCATGTGTTCCACATGCACTTTCATGCACGTGAAACTTAAGTTCCCTGTAGCAATCCTGGCGTCGCACCCCATCAGGCTCGGTTACAGGTGAATTGCTAAAATTCTCTCTGATAAGATGCTGTTGCAAATGCGGCTGGGGAGAGAGGGGGGGGTGCCGGGTGGCCAAGAGGTCTAAAACTCTAGCCTTTTCGGATCACTCACTCTCACTTTCGACCGAGTGGGTTCGAGTCTCGGCTCAGCAAAAGTGTGTATGTGAAAAAGCTTGCCAGTAGCCTTCCCTAGGTCAGTAGTTCTTTTCCGTTTGGTTCAATGTTCTTCTTCCTGTAAATGTGCTGGCTACCACCTATAGTCTTACATGTGTTGGTAAATGGCGTTAAAATCACAATGTTAACCTAAATTCACCAGCAGGACCATGATTCCAAGGATTGCAGTCGTGGTAACGCCTCTACGTCTTTTATAATTTGATTTCGTAGGGGTATGCATCGCCACTTGAAGTTATTCGTTATTTTCATGATGGATTTGGTAATATACGATGACCGTTTTTTTATTCGATTATACCGTTAAAAATTCGGATGGACTGGCCAGTATATGGTACAGTGTTGCCTGATTTCGAAATTTTTACTTTGCTCATGTTGATGCCCAGGATGCACTATGTCTCACGATTGCATTGCCAAAGTAATTCATTTTCAGAGAATATGAAAAGACAAATTCTGTACATTTAAAATTTTTAATTCTTTTATATATTTCTTTATTTCTTTGCAAACTTTCTTTTCAATGTTATCAATTTTGAATGAAAACAGTTCTGCCCTTAATCCAACAAATTCTTATTTGTATAACATTTGGTTCATCTTTGGGAAAAAAAAATACCTAAATTGTTGTATGATTTAGTTAATATTAGAATAATAAAGCAATTGGTTTGTTTTAGGGACGTGATAGATGTTGTCCTTGGAATAGTTATAAATGTCATAAGGCTTGATATTTCGTAATCATTTAGTATAATACCATGTCTTTCGGAACACCCCAAGGTCGGAACACCCCAGTAGTCGCAAGGATCAATCATATAGCTTCCTGATCTATAGATGATAGACATTTTGTCATTTTATTTGATTCAGAGATTTGTATTTGAAGGCTGAAGCCACCTTTCGTAAATTGTTTGTGAATTAATCATGTGCAGTATTAACTTCCGTAGGTATTGGTGAGAAGTCATTTGTTTGCTGCATTTTGAGTAATTTTATGTAAAGTATAATTCTTTTACGTGCTTGTGGGAAAGAAGTATATAACGCATCGAATTTTAGAAGAGCCAATGAGAATCATTCGCACAGAAGTCTTTGTGTTAGGATTTTGCATTTAAAGCATGCTATGAGAATATGTAACAGTTTAAGTTCATTAGTTTGTATTTTAGTCAACTTTTGCCACTGTTAGCATTTATATTTTAGTTGTAATACAGATTTGAAGTGGTATCAGCTAACATTGTCTAAAGGCAACGATGAAGTTTGGCACTGTTTAGTATGAGGTGTCAGCTAACATTGTCTAATGGCAACAATGAAGTTTGGCACTGTTTAGTATGAGGTGTCAGCTAACATTGTCTAATGGCAACAATGAAGTTTGGCACTGTTTAGTATGAGGTGTCAGCTAACATTGTCTAATGGCAACAATGAAGTTTGGCACTGTTTAGTATGAGGTGTCAGCTAACATTGTCTAATGGCAACAATGAAGTTTGGCACTGTTTAGTATGAGGTGTCAGCTAACATTGTCTAATGGCAAAGATGAAGTTTGGCACTGTTTAGTATGAGGTGTCAGCAAACATTGTCTAATGGCAACAATGAAGTTTGGCACTGTTTAGTATGAGGTGTCAGCTAACATTGTCTAATGGCAAAGATGAAGTTTGGCACTGTTTAGTATGAAGTGTCAGCTAGCATTGTCTAATGGCAACGATGAAGTTTGGCACTGTTTAGTATGAGGTGTCAGCTAACATTGTCTAATGGCAACAATGAAGTTTGGCACTGTTTAGAATGAGGTGTCAGCTAACATTGTCTAATGGCAACGACGAATTTTTATATTGTTTAGTATGATGTGTTAGCTGGCACTGTCTAATGCCAGCGACGTATTTTGACACTAAACCTGTTTAGTATGAGGTGACAGCGAACATTGTCTAATGGCAACGATGAAGTTTGGCACTGTTTAGTATGAAGTGTCAGCTAACATTGTCTAATGGCACGATGAAATTTGGCACTGAAATTACTGAGAACTTATTCAAAAACCTCCTGAATTGCATTATTGTGGTACATCAAGACATTCAAGACTATTTGAATTAATTCGGATCATTATATACTTTTAGACCTGTGATAGGACATTTAAGATTATTTGTGATTGAATTAACCTTACTGTATGTGTTTACAAATTTCTACTTTCTAGCTTAGAAAAATAAATATTATGTTGATAATACTTAACATGTCGGTTTTGTTTGGTTCTTTTGCATAGTTTAAGACCTAGAGCTGTTAAATTAGTGAGACTCAATCAACTACCATGAGATCGGAGCTGATCTGACGTGGCCATCGTCTTTTATAAATTTATCTTGTTTCATAGACATCACCATTCAGATGACCTGATTCAAGAATCTGAGTTACATCTGTAATCATGTTTGGGAATCACAAACTCAGCTGGTGGTAGATTCTGAGGAGTAAAGCGAGTGTGACGTTTGTGATCACTTGGTGACGAGTGATTTTGGAGGCATGAGTAATGTAATATATCAATGTTGGTACTATTTCTATATACGTCTACGTTTATATTTTTCTGGCATTTAGGTGAAATTACTGGTTGTATTTCCTCATTGAAAAACCTCTCACTGGACAACGACTGGTGTCTTGAGGTACTTTAAAATAAAGGAAACATCAATCTTAAGCGAGACTTACAGAGGTGTTGCTTTATTCCCTCAATAGTAAGAACCATGTTAAAATACTTTTAGTTTTTTGCATTAGTACCTCAAACCATATTTACCTTCCCAGAATGCATCTGGAAATAAATAATTTGATTAAATACATTGGAAGTAAGTTTTAAATCATGATAACTGGTACTGCAAAATATGGACGTTTTCGGTGTCATTCAAATCTCCATGTGGATTTTAATTACATTGCCAGCAAGTATACAAAAATGCACAAGGTCACAAAAATCTTGTTGGATGTATTGTGATGTGTCGAATTGTGAAAACTATTAGAAGCTTTGGTTAAAGGAATTGTATCAAAGTCAACTTAATTAAAGTAGAAAGGGCTATTATTTTTCATTTCATCTCTGAACGTTAAAAGGGAATTCGTTCTGGCCGACGTAACATGACCGAGTCAGATGACATAAGACCCTTTCCCAAAATCGACCGGTTAAAGGCGGCATCTGGCTATAGATGATTGTTCAAAGTAATGTTTATTACGGCATGATTAGTTGTTTAGTTGTCTTGTCAATCCAAAAATTCTACGGAACAGGTTTAGGATACAGTCTATTCCGATTGGTTAATACGGATTTATGGGCGTTACTCTGTAAGAAATTAAAGGTTTTACTTTAGGAAAATTCAGCAGTCTTTAATCTTTCGCGAGGAAAGTTAAACGATTCCGGGAAGAGCGTGTAAGACGTTATCTCGTGATTTGGCAGTAAAGCGGGAGGTTTGTCTCAGCGAGTAGGCAAACTCTACATTCTGAATTCGTAAAAAGTACGTTTTCATTATAGAGTAAGGGGCCAGATAGTTGTCTCTGTTAGGAGACGGACTATACGTGAGGTTCGTGGAAACGAATAAAGAAACGGCAAAAGGTACGCAATCTTAGTTTCCCGATTTTAATATGTTATTTCATTTGTTGATCTATTTCAAATGTATTCTTGATATGATGTATGTATGTATGATTTAATTTTACAAGATTTTAGTGAAATGCTAGTCATGACATTTTGTTCTTTGATTTTTTAATTATCAATTCATTTGGAGAATTGGCAAGATTGAATGTAATTAAAATTTCATTAGATTAGTTGAAAAGATTGCATGTAATTGAATCTTGAATACATAGGAGTGATTAGGAATTTAAATGAATTAAGCTTAAGGAATGATGGGTAATGTTTCATAGTTTATGGATTAACTCTGTTTAGAATGAGTAGGACCTAACATTACATGTATACCATATACTAGTTTGTAATATTTAATTGATCACTTAAGTGTATGCTAGTTTGTAATATTTAATTGGTCGAGTAAACTATTTTAGAATAGTTAGATCTGGAGGTCTAAGCCATATGTAACTTAACAGAGTAAGAAGTCAGGGGGGGGGTTTACATACGGGTTCATACGGCTGAGTTGAATTTAATTGACCATCCCTAGCGTGATCCGAATTAAGGTCAGGACAAGCATTGACCGTTTACGTAAACATAACAGTTAGGGAGCAATGAGTTACTGCGGCAGAATTTATGCCTTTTGTTTCTGAGCCGAATTAATGTAAAAATACAGATATACCTGAGAATGTGACCTATTGTCTATTGCGAGACATTTTATTTATTGAAGGAAACAGCTTTCCTGGATTCACATGAGAAATCCCTGAACAATCACAGGACCAGAACAAGTTCTACGCAGAAATCTAAGTCCAGAGACGATTGTTAAGTCAGAGTTCGACGGACAAGAGTCCAAGACGAAAGATCGACGGAGTAGGGACGAACGGAAGTCTTGATGTCCGCATAAAATAGGTGATGAAGTCTCTCATCGTTGCACTCAAAGGTCACATCTCATTGGCATTGAAGATAGTAATTTAACGTTGAAAGTAATTTTACATTTTAAGAAATTTGTAGTCTTTTTATTTGAGTTCATGTTAGTACCATTTTCCTTCTTTTGTAACTAAGTCATTGATTTCTTTTCATTTTAAATTCTGTTGATAAACTGATTAAATTTTATATTTGTTCATTGAAAGGGGGCTCGTTTTGTTATTTCTTCAATATACTTGTTCAGTGATCTGCATTCTACTTTCTATCTATCCACACTGGGTAAACGACACCGCGGAGGTCATTTTCTAACAACGAACCGTAGTGAAAGAGGTTGGTGTGTTTTGAGCGCCGCCAATTTGTCACATAAGTGGGAGCCTCGTTCCGGGATTTTTGAACAGTGGAGAAAAGCAGATCTGAACATATATTGAAAGAAATACAACACCGTATCAGTGATAGATTCGTATACTTTTTTAAAATAAGAAACCGCGAGTGTGAATTGAGTCAACACCTATTATTATAGGTTTGAAATTATGCATGATTTGTGAATTTCTTAAATGTTGCATGACATTGTAAGAAATTAAGATTCCATACCTGAAATTGCTGGAGAGTGGTTGGTTGTCCGTATCTAAGTAACCCAGAAATAATTTGCCTTATTACTCTTGCGAGAAGGGATCATTAAGGAAGTATTCCCAGGGTAATTTGCACGTGTGTTGCAGACGATACGAATTTAGGGAGAATTTATAGTTTGGTACTGCCCGAAAGCCGCTTAAATTACTTGTGTGATTTTTAAGTAAGTCTGTAGGTAAGACTTTACTGAGTTAGAATATTCGTTGATATTCATAGGGAAGTTGTTTTCTTGAAGGCAGAAAACATGTTAGTGATAGCTAATCTAGGTAAGTGAGTCAGCGACAAGACAGATAGACAAGAATGGCAACATTACGGCAACTTGCGCGAGAATCCAAAGTTCTTGGATTTAAAGAATTAGGTTATGAAGGGACACAGTTATCTGAATTTGTAGAGCGTGGTCTCAAAGAGTACAAAGAACAGCAAGCAGCCGAAAGAGAGAAGGAAATAGAAGCAGCCGAGAGAGAGAGAGAAGGAGAGAGAAAAAGAATTTGAAGTAGCCAGACTGCAGGCTGAAAGAGAAAAAGAACTTGAGTTAGCTAGACTGCAAGCCGAGAGTGAGAAATTGAAGGCCGAGGAAAGGAATAAATAAAGAGAACATACGTTAGCCATGGAAAGACTAAGGATCGAAGTGGAGTATAGGAGGGGCTAAGAACTGAACGTACAGTTAGAACCCTCGAGCAGAAGAACTGAGGATAGACGTACCGTCCAGATACCCATGCCTATGTTTAACGACAAGGATGAAATTATTGACAACTTTTTTAACCCAGTTTGAAAAGTTAGCTTTAATACATCCAATACCCAAAGAACAGTGGGCTATTGATATTTCGGCATTTTTGCAAGGCGCTGCCAAGGAGGTTTATAATAATTTGGCACCCGCTGAAATAGATGATTATGAAGCTCTCAAGAAAGCATTACTACGGCACTACGAGCTGACAGCTGAAAGTTTCCGTAAACTTTTCAGGGAGTCATCTAAGAAAGCCACAGAGTCTCACGCGCAATTTTATAATCGTGTATGCGTACTTTTCGATAAGTGGATTAAAATATCCGAAGCCGAACTTTCATAGGAAGGCATACGGGAAGAAATTCTAAAGGAACATGTCCTCAGCTCATACCGTAGAGACCTAATAGTATTTTTAGCGAAGCGTGATTTCGTGACCTTAGAAGATATTAGTGTAATGGCCGAGCGATATGAAGCTGCACACTCTCGTCCAACCACATGGAGTGGCAGGGATCGAACCAGCGTCCCAGAGTTTAGGAGAGGTAATGGTTTAACACCTATCAGGCGGAATGGTCAAAATGGTGGGAAGCCAGGGGCTGACAATCCCAGCCGTGATCAGTCCCGGGGCTCAGGTAAGTCCCAAGGGATGGACAAGATAACCTCTGGTAAGAAAGATGAAGTTGTGTGTTATGGCTGCAACAAACCCGGCCATATTCTTAAAAACTGTAGAAGATACCGTCCCACTGTAAATGTAGTGACCCCAGATACTAGTAAACATAGTAATCTATTGGAGTGGTCCAATACAGCAACAGCTACGGTAAATGGCGTAGAGGTTACTGTGTTGTACGACACTGGCTGTAGTTATCCAGCTTTGGTGGACAGCAAGTTGGTTAAACCTACTGATTATACAGGTGAGACTGTAGAGGTACAATTTGCAAATAAGAGTAGAGATTCCCTTCCAGTTGTTTATATCAATCTTGATTCGCCCTATGTGAAAGGACGAATTCAAGCAGCGTGCTTGTCAGGGTTGTCGCATGATGTTATTTTAGGATGTAGGTATGTATTGCCACAACCTAATCCTATGACGTGTACACCTGTACACGTGGGGTCTATAGAGACTAGGTCTATGAGACGAAGGTCAGGGCTGAAACCGTTGAAACCCTCGACTTCGCCCATAGATAATTTGCTACCTGGCGAATTAAGGGGACTTCAAGAGGAAGATTCTACCCTTAATAAGATACGCGGGTATGCAAAGGACAAGTCAGTGCGTAACTTACCCGACGGTGAGGTAGAGTTCGCATTGAAGCGAGGTATCTTGTACCGATACGCTCGAAAGGGGACCGAGAGGTATAAACAGGTAATTGTACCACGGTCTAAGCGGGATGAAGTACTTAGGCTTGCACATGAAGGTTTACTAGGTAGTCACATGGGTGTGGCTAAGACGCGAGATAGGTTAGTTAGGGAGTTCTATTGGCCAGGTGTGTATGGTGATGTAAGGAGGTTTTGTCTGTCGTGTGACAAGTGTCAGCGAGTGGCACCTAAGACCTCACATCGCCCAGATGAACCTTTCTCACGGGTGGCTATGGATTTGATAGGTCCGATAAAGCCCGCAGCGGAAAGTGGCAATCGTTATGTGCTAACGATTGTCGATTATGCTACCCGATATCCGGAGGCTGTTGCTTTAAAGAACATCGATTCAGTTACGGTAGCTGAAGCGTTGTTAGGGGTCTGGTCTAGAATTGGTGTACCAGACGAAATACTAACTGACCAAGGGACGCAGTTTGTTAGCCAGGTGATGGATGAAGTAAACCGGTTACTTTCTATCAGGCACCTGACTACTACCCCTTACCACCCACAGTGTAACGGTCTTGTGGAGCGTTTCAATGGGACATTGAAACAAGCTCTAAAAAAGTTATGCGAGAATTGACTGGGATTGGGATCGATACCTTCCAGCGATACTTTTTGCGTACCGCGAAGTACCCCAAGCTAGTTTTGGATGATTTTCGCCGTTCGAGCTAGTTTATGAGAGGACAGTGAGAGGACCCATGGCTGTATTGAAGTAGTTCTGGATGGATGAGAAAGCATCCAAAGAGGTAAGAACAACATATCAGTACGTTGTTGACCTCCGTAATAAACTGGAGGAAGTTTGTAACTTGGTCCAGAAAAATCTCTGTGATGCAAGGGGACGTCAGGCCAAGTACTACAACAAGAAAGCGAAAGAACGTAAGTTTGAGGTAGGCGACAAGGTGTTGTTGTTGTTGCCATTAGAACATAACAAACTCCAAGTGTCTTTGAGAGGACCATTCGTTGTAACGGAGAAGAAGGGTAGCCAGAATTATCGCATCAGGGTGGGCGATAAAGAGAAGCTGTACCACGTTAATCTACTTAAACGCTACCGAGAAAGAGAGTCACCCACTGAGTTCGTGGTTGCTACCGTTGTGACGGAAGAACTCGACGACAATGGAGGAGTGGCGGAAGTACTTCCTAGTTGTCCGTTGACGGAGAAGGAAACTTACGTAGATGTCGTCCTTGACGTAACGTTAACGTCAAACCAATGTGGCGAGGTGGAGGAGATATTTCACGATTACGAAGACACTCTGACGGAGAAACCAGGTATTACGGATTTGGAGGAGTTCAGTCTGAAGTTATTAGATGAAACACCAGTAAAACTGAGACCCTACCCACTTCCACATGCAAAGTTTGAAACCGTGAGGAAAGAAATTCGAACTATGCTGCAATTAGGGGTCATTGAACCAGCGGAATAGTTCACCGGTTGTTTTGGTACAGAAGAAGGATGGCGATCACCGTTTTTGTATTGATTACAGGAAGTTGAATAGGATCACAGAATTTCAAGTAGAAATGTTACCAGATCCTGAAAATATATTTATTTGCCGGAGTGACGAACGCAAAATACTTCTCGAAAAGTGACCTGTCGAAAGGTTATTGGCAAATTCCTGTACGAAAAGAAGACCGTCCGAAACTTGCTTTCGCAACACCAGATGGAACATACCAATGGGTAGTTATGCCGTTTGGGGTCCAGAACGCACCCAGTGTCTTCACCCGAATGATGAAGAAACTTTTAGAACCTCTAAGAGGGAGCGGAGTCTCTAATTTTATGGACGATTTATTGTTAGCGACTGCTACTTGAGAGGAACATGTAATTCTGTTGAGAAAGGTTTTGAAACGACTCAAACAGGCAGGGCTCACTGCCCGACCCTCTAAATGCCATATTGGATTTCGTAAATTGACGTATCTAGGACACACCCTTAGTGAAGATACATTAACCCCAGACAGTACGAAGGTTGAGCAGCTTCGGAATGCCCCGCATCCAACTACAAAGACGGAAGTTCGTTCATTTCTAGGTCTTGTAGGTTATTATCGGAAATATGTTGCCAATTTCAGTGCTATTGCTAGCCCATTGACCGACTTGACGAGAAAGAAATCTCCGACTAAAGTTGTTTGGACAGACGCTTGTGAGAGGGCCTTTCAAACGTTGAAAGATAGACTGACGTCAGACGCCATTGTTAAGCTACCAGACGTGACAAAGGACTTTGTGTTACGTACAGACGCTTCTGACAGAGGTCTTGGTGCAGTTTTACTGCAAGAACATGATGGGGACTTATTTCCTGTGGCATACGCGAGTAGGAAACTTAATACCGCTGAGCGTAATTATTCAGTCACTGAGAAGGAACGCCTAGCGATTGTCTTTGGGATCCATAAGTTTCAGCGTTATCTGTATGGGCGAAAGTTTATTCTAGAAATCGATGATCAACCTTTAGCGTATCTTGCACAGGCTAAATTGACTAATGGGCGTTTAATGAGGTGGTCATTGTTTCTACAACAATATCAAGTCCAGCTACGTTACATTCGTGGAAACTCAAATGTGGGGGCAGATTGCATGAGTCGGTTACTTGAGTCTGAGGTGAAGGGGTCACTTCAGGACATGTAAACATTAAATTTAACTGTAACTTCAAAATTCGATGAGCAAAATCCCAGATTTTACTCTTAAAGGGGGGGGCTATGTGATGTGTCGAATTTTGAAAACTCTTAGAAGCTTTGGTTAAAGGAATTGTATCACAGTCAACTTAATTAAAGTAGAAAGGGTTAGAGATAGCTACATGATTATTTTTCATTTCATCTCTGAACATCAAAAGGGAATTCGTTCTAGCCGACGTAACATGACCGAGTCAGATGCTATGGTACAAGAGAATGACATAAGACCCTTTCCCAAAATCGACCGGTTAAAGGCGGCATCTGGCTATAGATGATTGTTCAAAGTAATGTTTATTACGGCATGATTAGTTGTTTAGTTGTCTTGTCAATCCAAAAATTCTACGGAACAGGTTTAGGATACAGTCTATTCCGATTGGTTAATACGGATTTATGGGCGTTACTCTGTAAGAAATTAAAGGTTTTACTTTAGGAAAATTCAGCAGTCTTTAATCTTTCGCGAGGAAAGTTAAACGATTCCGGGAAGAGCGTGTAAGACGTTATCTCGTGATTTGGCAGTAAAGCGGGAGGTTTGTCTCAGCGAGTAGGCAAACTCTACATGCTGAATTCGTAAAAAGTACGTTTTCATTATAGAGTAAGGGGCCAGATAGTTGTATCTGTTAGGAGACGGACTATACGTGAGGTTCGTGGAAACGAATAAAGAAACGGCAAAAGGTACGCAATCTTAGTTTCCCGATTTTAATATGTTATTTCATTTGTTGATCTATTTCAAATGTATTCTTGATATGATGTATGTATGTATGATTTAATTTTACAAGATTTTAGTGAAATGCTAGTCATGACATTTTGTTCTTTGATTTTTTAATTATCAATTCATTTGGAGAATTGGCAAGATTGAATGTAATTAAAATTTCATTAGATTAGTTGAAAAGATTGCATGTAATTGAATCTTGAATACATAGGAGTGATTAGGAATTTAAATGAATTAAGCTTAAGGAATGATGGGTAATGTTTCATAGTTTATGGATTAACTCTGTTTAGAATGAGTAGGACCTAACATTACATGTATACCATATACTAGTTTGTAATATTTAATTGATCACTTAAGTGTATATCTATATGCTAGTTTGCAATATTTAATTGGTCGAGTAAACTTTTTTAGAATAGTTAAATCTGGAGGTCTAAGCCATATGTAACTTAACAGAGCAAGAAGTCAAGGGGGGGGGTTACATACGGGTTCATACGGCTGAGTTGAATTTAATTGACCATCACTAGCGTGATCCGAATTAAGGTCAGGACAAGCTTTGACCGTTTATGTAAACATAACAGTTAGGGAGCAATGAGTTACTGCGGCAGAATTTATGCCTTTTGTTTCTGAGCCGAATTAATGTAGAAATACAGATATACCTGAGAATGTGACCTATTGTCTATTGCGAGACATTTTATTTATTGAAGGAAACAGCTTTCCTGGATTCACATGAGAAATCCCTGAACAATCACAGGACCAGAACAAGTTCTACGCAGAAATCTAAGTCCAGAGACGATTGTTAAGTCAGAGTTCGACGGACAAGAGTCCAAGACGAAAAAGCTAGATAAAGATCGACGGAGCAGGGACGAACGGAAGTCTTGATGTCCGCATAAAATAGGTGATGAAGTCTCTCATCGTTGCACTCAGAGGTCACATCTCATTGGCAATGAAGATAGTAATTTAACGTTGAAAGTAATTTTACATTTTAAGAAATTTGTAGTCTTCTTATTTGAGTTCATGTTAGTACCATTTTCCTTCTTTTGTAACCAAGTCATTGATTTCTTTTCATTTAAATTCTGTTGATAAACTGATTAAATTTTATATTTGCTCATTGAAAGGGGGCTCGTTTTGTTATTTCTTCAATATACTTGTTCAGTGATCTGCATTCTTCTTTCTATCTATCCACACTGGGTAAACTACACCGCGGAGGTCATTCCCTAGCAATGAACCGTAGTGAAAGAGGTTGGTGTGTTTTGAGCGCCGCCAATTTGTCACATGTATCATAACAGGGAAAATACTCTTTCTGCATCAGCCCTTTATATTTGGTTTTGTTGCTATGTCTCCCAATGTATATTCCAGAATGACTAATATCGATATAGTGTTTGCATTATATGAAAAGTAAAAATTAATGTACCGTAACAGCTAGCGACATAATTACGTTTCGCATTTTATGCATGGACTTGAAGTCAACAAAGTCTATTAAACTAAGTTTAACCTTTACACAACGCAGGTTGATATTTACCACGATTACAACTGTATAGTCTTAAAGTAAGTAACATAAAAAGCAAATCTAACAACTTTAGCAAAGCTCAAAAATATTTTTTTTTTTATAATACAAAGTGAGAATTTAAAAAGAACTAACAGCATAGCTCTAAATATTCTATCACATGTCCAAATGTACCAAGTTCCAATTGAATTCCACTGATGTTCTCAAAAACTTCCAATATTGAAAACGTTGATGTTCCTTTAATATCAAATATGTTAATGCGCTAATGGCCAGGAATGTGGTGATGTGTTAGCAGTCTTGATGTAACACAATAATATATTCCAGAGGTCTCTTGTTAATTTACTTTGATTCAAAATTAATGATTTAGTCCAAGAAGTATAATTGAGCACTTTGTAATTGCAGTAAATAATTTTAACAAATAAATCTATCCAAATAAAAAAAAATGAACACAACAGTAAGAGCGAATCCACGCCAGATCTTAAGTTAGGATTAAATAATCCGAAAGTAAATAACTTTATATACCCTTCCACATTTTTAAAAATCAAAATTACCATTTTCTGCAAACATTATGTAATAATAGAAAATTTCATTTCTGAATCCTTCAGTGATCAGAATCAAGACTGAATCAAGACTCCAACTAAAAAGCATATC